>JAGSMP010000065.1:2447069-3670604 GCA_029286625.1 Parnassius orleans | reverse complement strand
CATAAATGAGCTCGTTTCATTTTGCCCGAGTGTATACTAGTCCATGGAAAGCCAAGACACAGTCAAAGTCAAGGATCTGTTGAAAGGCTAACCAAGACATAGAGAAAATGTTGGTTTTATGGATTCAAGATAACGATACTACAAATTGGTCAAATGATATTCGGTTTGTACAGTTTATGAAAATCGGGCACTTCATTCCGGTATTAAACAGTCACTATACAAAGCAATGTTTGGTATAGAACCGCGAGTAGGGCTTATGACTTCGACTTTGCCTCGAGATGTTATTGAGGATATACGAGATGAAGATGATCTCGAAAATGAGTTAAATAAAATAAATATGACGGATAGTACAGATAATGCAGAAACTGAGCCTGTAGCTAGTTGCAGTGAACAGCATCAGATTATAACCGGAGTCAAACAAAAAGACGCAGAAACTTCATCCAAAACAAGTGGAGAATCGCCAATCGCAGCAGAAGCCAGTGAATATGACATTGAAGCTGAAGTATCTACGACTGTAGACCCTCTTATAATACCACCAAATGACAAAGACCTCGAAGTTATAAAAAATGTGAATCGACAAATAATGGCATCCAGAGAAACAGCACATCAAAATTTAAAAAAACAGTCCCAGAGAATGATATTGCCTTCATATGCAATACACGTTCCAGTAGAAATCGGTCAAAATGTAATTATACAAATCCCTGATGTCGACAGAGCAAAAGCAGATCTAAGTAATATAGTCGGAGTGGTTCTTCAAAAGGATGATGATCAGGGTTTTCACGAGATTGGAACGAAATATGGAATGCTCGACAAATTATATTGCAGGTATGTATTGCTTAATTGTTTTATCATATAACGATATCGCTATTAGGTAAAAGCTAACTATTTCAATGTGCTTTTCAGGCCAGAATTCGACAAGTGCAAAAAAAATTTTTTGCATGAAGAAGATGTTCCGAATACAAATTTACCTTTGAGAACTGCTGCTAAAGAAGTAGCCATAGGAACAGGCCAAGGATTTATGCGCTGCGTATGCAAGAAAGGATGTACATAAGACAAAAAGGTGTCTCTGCATGAAAAATGGTTGCCTTTGTAACTCAAAATGCCACGATTGTTTGTCTTGCAATAACAAGTAGATCCTCATCCTTTTTTAATTTTAAGGTTTTTTGATTATTTTTTATTGTACGTTAACAAATGTTCCTTAACAATCAATGTTCCTTTTTTAAATTTTATGGTTGTGTTCTGTTGACTTGTTCGATTATTTTATTAACTTTTGATTAATATTATCACCTTGGCAACTACTTTATGTCGATGTTCCCTAAAATGTTCCTTTAGTGTAAGATGATTATTTTTACTAGGAACATGACTCTGTGTCCCAGATCTTTTTAATAAATATTTAGTAAGTATATCTTGTTTTCAATCCCAAATTAGTTTCTCTAGGGCTAGTTTTAACTAAAGCTCGGAGTGACAACTAGTTTTAACTGAAAATCAAATATATCATTGGTCAATTCTAGTTTTGACTAGGTATTTCTAGTTTTCACAAAGGCATTTAGTAGAAACTAGTTTTAACTACCGAAAACGCGTTCTATCTAAAAACGGGTTTTAACTGTAACATATATATAGATTAAGCTAGCATTCATATTTTTGGAACTATTGAGATTTTTATGACCAACCCTCGTTAATGGTGCGACTTTTCCATGACCGTGTAGTAGCGGTGTAAGAATATCCACTACCCCATATATTCCTGTGGGTGTCGTAAAAGGCGAAAGAGGGAAACAAACCAAGAGTTGGGCGGCAGCGTCTTCCTAATAATAACTTAAAAATAAACTGCGTTTGCAAACCCACCTGCCAAGCGTGACAATTATAGCAAATATCCCCATTATGAGGCAATCTATGTGGAGAGCTATGTTAAGCGGTGGACGTTTGATACACTGTAAAGGTTATAGCAACCCTCTTTCATAATCCAATCCCTCTTAATGGCTCTGAAAAAAAAAGGTAAATATTAAAGAGCAGAAGTTTTGCTTAAGGACAGGAAGACTTTAATTTTAAGTATGAGAAAAATGATAACTTCATGCATTCTTGTAATTTTGAAAAGTCACTTTTCAGAATCCGTAATTTAATGTGAAAAAAGCTTGTGTCAATCAATAGAACTAATGTTATTTTGCTTTAAAAATGTCGTGAACTAAAGGAAGTCGCGTAAATCTACATTAATTCATTAAATTAAATAAAAATAAGGGAGCACAAATGAAATAATGCTATGTGATTTTTACGTTTCCTTTCATCATCATCATCATCATTACAACCCATCACAAGTTTACTGCTAAATATAGGCCTCCTCAAGAAATACCACAAAGAATGGTCTTGAGCCACCTGCATCCATCGACTTACATGTTTCCTTTAATTATACCTTATTATTAACACGACTGCCTCGTTGGTCAAGGGTCGTAAAGGCGATTGATGATCAAGAGATCCCGGGTTCAAATCAAGGGTCGGGCCCTATCAATTATAGGGCTTTTCTGTCGAGAAATTTTTAGTATTAGCCCAGAGTCAGAAAGTTGGCGGGGCTTAACATGCGTACCTCAGAAAGCTCATAAAGTCGTTGGTGCTGCGCCTGATCTCTCTCCGGTCGTGTCGGATTACCGTCCCAACGGACTATGAGAGTGAGGGAATAGGGAGTGTACCTGAGCTTGCGCATACACTTGGGCATTATTATCATGTCCTACGCAGACCGAAATTTGGTCTTGAGGACATTGTTATTATCAACATTCGCGAATTTGGGTAACGATGGGAGACTGAAAGTTTTAAACATTTTTAGGATAAACGTTATATTAATTACTAGCTGTGCCCCGCGGTTTCACCCACCCGTATATCACGCATCTGCGCCGCGCGACTTGCAAACTTCGAGAGAGACATCACGACGGACGGTTGCTAATTTAACAAAGATTTAAAAATTTAAAAAGTGAAAAATGTTACTTAAATTACATGATTAACGTAATTCGTTGTTGTGCTTTTTTTGAGCCCAAAGCAAGGACTACCCTCCCTAAGCGGTGGAGGGAGGTGGTGAATGCTCATAGCTTACAACGCAGCCGGCTGCGTGGTTATGTGGGACTCACTTTGAAGAAGTGCCTACCCACTAAACACCACCTGTGGGACTGGCTCTGGACTGTATGGCCTCTTCGCCGCATCGGAGACGACCCGCCTTTGGGAAGGGGGGCGTGGGGCACAACCATCCGGGGACGGAAGCGCGGGTCAACCAACACAGCCGCAAAGGGCGGCGGTGCTGGAGTGAAGGTGTGGGAGTCGCATGAGCGAGTATGCACTCACCGTACGGGGATGGCGAGCACGATCTGCTAACGCAACCGCACGGAGGCGGCGGCGCTAGCGGAGACGGGAAGGGAGGGGAAGGCACTCACCGTATGGGGACGGTGAGCGCGGGCACCTAACACCACCGCACGGGGGCGGCGGCGCTGGCGGGGACGGAAGGGCACTCACCGTACGGGGACGGTGAGCTCACCAGCTAACACAACCGCACAGGGACGGCGGCGCTAGCTGGGGCGGGAGGGCACTCACCGTACGGGGACGGTGAGCGTGGAAAGCTAACACAACCACACGGGGGCGGCGGCGCTAGCTGAGGCGGGAAGGCACTCACCGTACGGGGACGGTGAGCGTGGTCAGCTAACACAACCGCACGGGGGCGGCGGCGCTAGCTGAGGCGGGACGGGACGGGACTGACGTTTTCAATTCCTCGACTGCACTGACTGAGGGAGAATATTCGTACAGGGACGCGTGCTCGGTCAGCGAGCGAACTCCGCTATCGCACGACCGCACGGGGGCGACGGTGCAAGCGGAATGACGGTGGTTATGCATGGTACAGGTACTGATATATCCTTGAATACGAAGTGATTTATTTGGATATAAGGATTAATACCAATATTATAATATAATAATGTGGCCTAGTTTGTACTGGCGGCGTTACTATTGCATATACATTCTGTAAACACTAGGAACAAACACAAGCTAGTGATACCAGTTTCTCGACTCCACAGAGTCAGTAATTCATTCTTGGGGCAATGTATACGCTATTACAACAAGGTCCCGAAAGTGTACAGGCTCTCTCTATTACCAAGTTTAAATGTTTTGTTAAGCTGAAACTGTATAAAAGGGTTATTATAGTATAAATGAATATATGATTGATAATAACCCTGGGAATGAGTGGCCGCTACCAAGCAGTTTCTAAAATAAATTTTGTACTTAAATAGTTTGTACAACCATTAATGTAAAACTTACTTTAAAAAAAGTCCCTGGGTTTCTTGCTGGTTCTTCCCAGGACAGAGGTTTTTTCGAACCAGTGGTAAGTAAAAATGACTTTCAATAAAATTACATGTAATCTATATTGAATAAAAATTATTCTATTCTATTCTATTCTATTCATATTTTAACATGGATAAGTAGTTATTGTGACATAAATGTAATAGTTAGACATAAGGTTTACTAAAGTTCTTACTAAAGGTTTGAATTTTTCAAAATCCTTTCTTAGTGGATTCCTGCGTAATAAAAGGCTAAATATGGCTTAAATTGTCACAATTTCATGCTTCTATATCCAGCGGTTTGAGCTGTGCGTCACATCAATATTTCTCATATATAACTTGCCTACCCTCGTCTTGCAACCGGGTAGATTTTGATAAAATAAAAAATGTGAATTTTATTATTTTAATTAAGGAGTATATGCATCAATTTTCAAATAAAAAAAAAACATGAATTAACTTTTCTCCATACAAATTTTAACACGTAAGGTGTTATATTGAAAAATCTCAAAATAAGTTTTCATTTATTTTATCTAGAGTACTTTCAGTAAGTCTCGTGTCTATCGCCCCGTAAATAAAAAGTTTATTTTAAATTCTAACATACCATTCCCCCCAATTAAGTCTAGTGGTTTCAGCTATACGTTGATTAGATGAGTCGCTTACTCACAGTCCTCTTTTATTTAAAAATATATAAAAGAGGCATGCGAGTGAGCGACTGTAATATATGCAATGTTTTTATTTATTTTAGATTTCTGTACAGAGATTTCTGATTTGATTTTTTAATTGAAAAAGACTCTTCTTTCAATTATACGATATATATAATCTCTTGAAATTGCATGAATAACTAATAATGATATGTATATAAATCTATACCCAAATGCTTGTATTACGGCACGTAGCAAAGCCACGCTGCAACTACTAGGGTGCAGCACAAATGGGTGGTTTCGATTGGGGACGAAAGCACACTTGCACAAAGACAAGCACAATGCTGCTACGTTTCATAAGATGGGTCTAGAAAACCAATTTTATTCCTCAGATGTGTTATCACTTGCATTTTGATTCTTCGTCTAGGTGTTAGTACACATACACAGCATCCACTTGCGATCAAGTCTACTGTGTGCTCGTTTGTCACACTTACTTCTATCATCATCATAATCATCATAACAGCCCATACTACATACTTACATGTATAAAAAAATCTAAGACAAAGGCACCAAGTTTAAAACTTATTTCAAGCCTATTAAAGAACGAGCGATATTTTTCTTTGCAGAATGAATAATGACGCCCTGGCTGTGTAATTAGTTTGCTTTAGAGAGCTTTTAAAATACAAAATATATTTTCAATTAAAACTCTGAGATGTTTAAGATACTTCTTTTTTTTCTCTCAAAACACAATATTTTTTTTATGATGATGATATAACCACCAATACTGTTGGTTATATAATATGTAGTTTTACATATTAGTTTATCTAAACATTTGAAAATTACATTTTGTGCTTTTTACGTTGACAGTAAGTTACACTGTATACTAATCAAAATTAAAAACATTTTCCTTGTGTAAAAAGGATTCTTTTTTTCTAAGTAGCTTAACCCTACACAAGGAATTTCTTCTGAATCGTGGAGACGTTTTTCAGCGCCGCAGCCAAACGCTCAGTTACTGTGATACCAAGCCACCATTTTTTTAAACGTATGCAATATAATATATAATATTGCATACGCATATAATAACAAGCACACAGTCCACCTACTGGTAAATAGATGCAATGGCCCATAGACATCTACATCTATTCTAGATTAAAAATCAAAATGCTAAGAACTAAGATGGAATGCCACATTTCCAGTAAAAAGGGCCACCGGTTCTCTACACTTACAGTACGAAATACAGCAGAATTAAGCTGCAATTTTATGCTGGTATTCTGTGAGGACGTGGTCCTTCCTCTGTCGAGCCAACCCATTCGTGCTACAACTATATAGCTACAACATGGCTCTACCGCATATAGAATATAAGTGATCTGCTTAATATGGTATCGTGTCGCTACGATAGGACAGTCAGGACAGACAGACAGGAGTTCGGTATGCTTGTTGCGCTAGTAACTGCTATCTAACACTCTGTTGCTAAACTGATAGAAAGCCAATGTGCGTATCAACCTACCTAGACATATTAGTAAAAATAGGTATATAATGTGTGTATTATATAATATTATGAATATGTATACATGTTTATAATAATATAAATATGACAATGTATTACAATTTATATTTATTAATGATATTTATTCGTAAGAATTATATTCTTTTTACCTTACGATTTATTTGTAGGTGGTAGAATCACGCTGCAGCTATATTATGGTTGTACGACGAATGGGCTGGCTCGACCGGGGAAAAACAACTCTTTCACAAAATACCAACGTAGAATAGCAGCTTTATGCTACCGTGTTTCATATGGTGAGGTGAGAACCGGAGGCCCTTCTACCGGGAAACGAGACATTCCATCATAGTCCTCAGGGGTGAAAACGCATTCACATATTGATTCTTATTCGAGGATAGATGTCTATGGACTACAGCATTCACTTAACCTCAGTGGACTGTGTGCTTGTTTGTTACACTTATTCTAAAAAAAAATAAAAAAAAAATTAAGAGCAAGTTAAAAAGTAATAAATCGTATGAAAGCTGCAAAATTATGGATTCAATAATGTGGATGTACAATAGATGTCAATGTCTTGCCTGATTTGAATTTAAAAGTAGAAAGTACTTTATTATTTATATTTGTCTTGGTTTTTAATGTTTATTAGACATAAACATAAACACTCACGCCTGTCACCCAGAGGGGTAGGCAGAGACTACGGACTTCCATTTGGCACGATCCTGGCACACCTTTCTCACCTCCTTTACATCCATATATCTACGCATACATTCTCGTCAGTTAAGGGTACTCATAATTTGGCCTTTTTTCAATATAACGCCAATTTGGTCGATAAACCTTCGTCTAGAGCGTCCTTCCTGACTCTGCCGTTCACTTCTGCAACATAAATTTGCTTTGTCACTCTTTCCTCGTTCATTCTTTCTACATGACCAAACCACCGAAGCATTCCTTTCTTAATTCTGGTCACAACGTCATCTTGCAAACCACACTTTTCTCTTATAACACTATTTCTCACCCTGTCATTCAGATTCAGCCCTAGCATACTCCTTAATAACCGCATTTCTACAGCATTTATTCTACTCTCATGCTTCTTCTGCCACACCCAACTTTTACTACCATACATTAAAGTAGGGACTAACACAGCATTATGAATTGACAAACGTGCCTTTTTTGACACATTCTGACTCTTCACAATAGCGTGTAGAGCCCCATTCACTCTATTTCCTGCGTTCACTCGTCGTTCTATATCCTTATCATATCTAACATCCCTGCTAAATAAACATCCCAAATATACAAACTCATCCACTTGCTCAATCAACTACCCTTCTATTCTTATTTCACACAACGTTTTACTTTCTTCTCTTTCAAAAACCATCACTTTCGTCTTACTTGCGTTCACTTTCATACCCATTTCTTATAATGACCAGTTCATTAAAGTAACCATCATTTGCAAATCGGCCGCCGACGATGCAAATATGACTTGATCATCGGCGTACAAAAGGCATTTGACGGTTAACTCACCCATTCTCAACCCACATTCTTCAACTTTCAAAGTTTGCAAACAACTGTCCATAAATAGGTTAAACAGCCACGGGGAAGCTACACAGCCCTGTCTGACACCTTTTTGGATGCCAAACCAGTCCGAGTAGACCCCGTCGATCCTGACACAAGCACTAGAGTCCCTATAAAGAGACCTTAATACCTGTATCAAACCAGCGCTCAACCCAAATGAGTTCAGTGTTTGCCATAACACATTCCTGTCCACTCTGTCATTAGCCTTTTTCAAGTCCATGAAGGCACAAAAAACTTTCTGGTTTTTGGCCAAAAACTTCTCCGCAATCATGCGCATGGAAAAGACTTGATCCGTACACCCCATCCCCTTTCTAAATCTAGCTTGCACATCCCAAATTTTTCCATCAGTTTCTTCCATAACTCTTTCAATTAACACCTTAGCATACAGCTTACCCACAATACTAAGCAAGCTGATACCACGGTAGTTTTTACAGTCCTGCTGTGACGCTTTTCCCTTATATATTGGAACTATGACGGCTTTGCACCAGTCTTCCGGTACCCGCTTCAGTCCCCAACATAAATTAAACAAGGTGTACAGCAGGCCTACCACACTCCCTCTCCAGCCCTTAGCATTTTGAGTGATACTCTATCATATCCGGCTGACTTACATTCTGTGTACTAAATATCGGGAATTTGTCAATAAAACAAAAATACAAATTATTCATCTAAATTTATTTTATCGCCTTCAAAGTAGGCCCCATCGCTTGCAATATCTCCAACGCTTCACCCAGTCTTCCATACATTTTCATAGGCTATTTGCGGTATGGCCTTTAGCTCATTCAGCGAATTTTTGTTATGGCTTCTATCGACTCAAAACGTTTTCCTCGAAGTGGTAATTTTAACTTGGGAAATAAAAAGTCAGACGGAGCCATATCAGGTGAATACGGTGCTTGGTCGAGAACTTTTGTTGAATGTTTCGCTAAAACTCTTTCACTATAATGGCTGTGTGTGATGGTGCATTATCATGGTGCAGCATCCATGAGTTGTGTTGCCACAAATCTGGACGTTTTCGGCGGATACTCTCACGCAAACGCTTCATGACGCCTAAATAATATTCTTTATTCACTGTTTCTCCTTTGGAAGGAATTCGGAGGAACCACACCACGGTAGTCAAAAAACTGTCAGCATCACCTTGATTTTGGAGCGACTTTGCCGCGGTTTTTTGGTTTCGGCTCGTTTTCGAGACGCCATTCTGAACTGTTGGCTTGTTTGCATGTCGTACTCATAAACCCATGTCTCGTCGCCAGTTATTATACGTTTCATAAAGGTCGGATCCGTGGCTCGAAACCATGTCTTCAGCGACATGCTTTCGCTGCGCTCTTTGAACAAAATTGAGCTCTTTTGGAACTAGTCGAGCGGCGACGCGTTTCATGCCTAAAATGTCAATGAGAATGTTGTGGACGGACTTAAAGATATGTTCACCTCACTAGCCAACTCTCTCAGACTCATACGTCGATTTTCGAGCACTAGCTTCTTGATTTTGTCGATGTTTCTTTGGTCGTAGCGGTTGAAGGTCTACCAGAACGAGGCAAGTCTACTACTACTTCTCGGCCTTCTTTAAAAGCCTTATACCATTCATAAGCCCTTGTTTTCGATATACACGATTCGCCGTAGGTATTTCGCAACATTTTTAGTGATTCACCACATGAAATATCATTCGAAACACAAAATTTAAGGCACACTCTTTGTTCAACAATATTTTCCATTGTAAAATCGCCGATAACTCAAAACTATGACCAACAAAGTGTAGTTTAAAACAAATTAAATGACAGATCCTGCTCAAACTTTGCGCGCTAAATCAGTACAGTGCTACCAACATGCAGTAAAAATTAGAACGACCTCTTTACGCGGGTCTTTTATTGACATATTCCGATACTTTTACAGAGTTGTATCTGCTTTCATGCTTTTCATTGCTTTTATTATTTCATCTACACTTATCTCCCTACCTCTCTCCACTTCTTTCGGAGTTTCTATTTCACTTAATTTAGACGACTCTTCACTCAAAAACACGCTTTCAAAGTATTCCTTCCATCTTTTTTAAATTCGAAACTTCATCATTCAGCATACAGCCATTCTCGTCTCATATAGTTTTAATATTTGTCTGGAAGTTATCAGATATCCTTCTATCATTCTCACCCTTTCTTTCTTGCTTTTTCCTTTCAACAACTTCTTTTACTCTCTTATTTATACGTCTAAGTCTGCCTTTTTTCTTTCAATCTCATCATTCATACCGCCAGAATTACCAGCTTTGGTTGCTAGTAAATCTAGCCATGCTCTCTTCTTTGCTTCAACTTCCATCCGTACCTCATCATCCCACCACAACGTATTATTTTTACTTTCATTCGTTATCTTACTTACACCACATACTTCGGTGGCTGCATCCACCAAAACTTTCTTAATATTATTTCATACAGTCTTCAAGTCTAAATCACTCGTACATAATTCATTCAAACCACTTATATTTTCCCTCAGTCTACATTTATACTTCTCTTTCACACCTTCATCTTGTAACCTCTCTATTCTTATACGCTAAAACGCAGTGGTAGACACAGATGTCCGATGCCGCCAACGCCTGAATAGATCATTAATTCGGCATAAGACTAAGTAATGATCCGTCCATACGTTGGACCCCCGGTAAGCCCTTGTATCTACCACTGCACTCCTCATTCTTTCATCCACTATTATGAAATCTATCATGGTTCTATCATCACCTCTTTCCCATGTATACATGTGAATCCTCTTATGGCGAAAGAAAGTGTTCGTCACAAAAAGATTATTTTCCACACATACGGTGAGAAGGTCTTCACCATTCTCATTTATACTTTCATCGCCAAACGTTCCTAATATCCTCTCATAACCAGATCTCTTCACCCCAACCCTTCCATTAAAATCTAACATAATAATATTCTCATTTCCCTTACATTTCATCAACACCATCCTTACCATGTCCCAAAACTGCTCTCGGATATAAGTGGGCTTAGACATGTCTGGGGCTTACACCCCTACCACAAACAACTTCTTTAAGCCCACTTTTATTCGTATCCATAGCAGCCTTGTGCTTACACATACATACTCTTTCACACATTGGCTCATTATTTCTGAAAGGATAACACCGACTCCCTGGCATGCCCGCTCGGTCTCGTCTACACCAGACCAGTAAGCGGTATATATTCCATGTGCAGTGGCATCCTTACCCTTTCGTTTCGTCTCATTTACACATAACACATCTATTCCTCTATCATTCATCATTTCGCATACTTCATCCATGTTATCATTTATTGCTCCACATACATTCAGCATAGCCAGACGGGCCTCCGCAATCCACTTTTCGCCCCTCCGGGAGACAGAACGTGACGGGTGGCGAACCTCGTTGCCGGTTTTTCTCCCGGAGATTCTTCGCACCCCTGCCTCATTAAAGGGGCGCCGGGAACTCGAGGCCATGTTTATAAGACTTGGAATAAAACTAGGTATCGTAAATATATCAAATATTTATCTTTTCTGTAGAAATATTATCGTAATATAATAACGATGTAATATTTTAATCAATAATTTACTTATGAACAATAATAATGCCCGTGATATTTATATCACAAAATGTATCTCTTTATTTAATTTTTGTGGCATACCATAATCACTGCTACCATAGATCTCCTGCATAGATTGCCTCATAGGGCATATATGCCATAGTTGCCACGTTTGACAAGCGGTTTTGCAACCGCAGTTTTTATTATTATTTAGCTGTTATCAGGAAGACGTTGCTGCCCATCTCTTGGTTTAGATTTCCTCCGTCGCCGCTTACGACACCTGTTTGTGTTGTTATGTGCAGCAGATATTCTTAAACCACCACTATACAATTTTATTTTATTAAATGGAATCCGATTTGATCAAGGAATCATCCATTCATCATTCATCAACGTTCTCCTGCCGTGAAAACCTACCAGCCCTTTTCTTACATGAAAGTCCGTGAACTTATCGACTCTGCTGCCGCAGGAGCACTGATGGGGTTGACAAATCGCCGCCCTAGTCGGATTCCTACGACGATACGCAAGCTTTCCCCATCAAGTAATGTGCCGAGATTACTTGATGGTAAAGCATGTAACCAGTGACTAGATTCCTTGGGCGAAACAGCTAGAAGGCGTGCCTGACCTTGGTCACTATGGAAATTATGAAACAAAATAAAAACAAATACCAACTTTAATTAATTTTATTCAATAGAAGTCTCAAATCAAAGTTGTATGAATAATGGTGAATAATACAAATAATACTTATTTTAATGAAAAGGCAGTGTTATCCTATTAAGTCTTTAATTTAAACACCTAAAAGATTCACTCTTTCTATATAGACTCACACCAATACTCATAGGCAAAGAACCTCCAATTTCTATCGAGTTTTAATATTTTTGACTGCAAAATGAAGAAAATTCAACTTCGCGAATTTGCTTCTACTCATATAGAAATAAGTAAAAGAACGGTCTTGGTAAGAGAACTTAGTAATAACAGATATCGCACGGTTCTCTTTCCGTATTTATATCGTGCACTATATTCCGTTTCGGTTTTTCTTTTGCCATAACCATAATAATAGCAAAAGTTCTTCATTACTGTCCGAAAGAGACATACTGTTTGACGCGCCATGAAGATGCTTGATCTCGCAATCTATATGGAAAACAAAACGTGACTACTTTTATCACACCGACCGCTCTTCCGCCGCTGACTCCGAGCAGTACTGTTGTGCCGCCTCTGTGTGCCTTAAGGTTGGGTTCGGTTTAAGAAGCATTAAGGTTCCTCTGGATTTCTTCTTCAGGAATAAATCGAATAACCTTGGCGTGTACTGCGTTAACTACAATAGACAGAACTATAAAATCTGTAGCACAATGACTCGCAATTTAGATGCATTACATAAAAGGCCACAATTTTATCAGGAGAATCCAATGGAGAGACTGTGTCATATTACACATTCTTATTTAACCAAACAACCTACCGTTTAATTTTAAGCAATTTAAAAGTATTTATTTATTTCCACTAACAATATACATTAAAGAGAGCAACAACGAATATGTGCTTACATCTGAAATTATACTATTAATAGGTGAAAAACTGGTACCTAAACTAGATAAAACCTGTATCTTAGGTCACCAGTTCTTTACTTGTAGATCTCCGTGGACAAAGTAGACAGATGTAGCTACAATTCTACGAAAATAGCATTTTCAATCACAACAGAACCCAGGTTCAAGCTTTGAAATTTACAATTGGGTACGGTATGTTTTTTCCATGGTTAGCTCTACGCATCTCTCGCACTAGAGGGAGTGACCTGGTAAGAGATGAAGGAAGTCGTTGGATCCAGGTGGCTCAGGACCGTGGTTTGTGGCATTCCTTGGGAGAGGCCTATGTTCAGCAGTGGACTTGTGGAGGGCTGTAATGATGATAAAGATAACACACTTTTATTGGCTTGACTTATATGTGATTATATGTATATATATGTGATTATATGTAATGGAGACTTTAATGACCTTTTCATCCACTTTCAACTCATCTGAATAATCTCAAAATATGCAAACGATGACAATACAAATATTTCTTCTACCTACCTACAAAGAGCAATAGAGCAATGTCAAAGCTAGTCTACGTTGAGACTAGCCGCCGTGACCGATATTTAGCCGGGAGGACATTATTTATGATCTGACATTATCTATTTATCACAGAGAGAGGGTTATTATTAACACTAGCTATACGTAACATGATTTTTAAAATCTGAAAAACACATGAAATTAGTTCAGCTGAATAATTCCCAACAAATAACAAATATTACCTCAAACTATTAATCAAACCTAATACCCATAACTTAGCTCTTAGGTATCTACAGATACTTTATTACAACAAAAAAAAGAGAGTAGGACTTTAATTTGTAAGAAATGTAAGAAAACATTTTAAACTGATTTTGACAATACATATCAAATTATCCCAAGAGCAAAAACTGTTAGAACGAAATTCCTTTAGAGACCTCCAGCTGGCCTAGTCGTTACCTAATGAATTTATATTTTACTTCCGTATCCGTACTCTTACCTCACGATGCTCTCTAATGATAAAATATATTTACGCTCCATTGAGAACTGTACCTTCTTTGATTAAAAGTAAGTGCTTGTAAAAGGAATTTCAATTTTCTCTGAGAATATTGCAATATAATTTTATGGTTTTATGGTATTTATGGTTAGGATTATATCCTGTGCTTATATGTCATATCAGAGAGAAATATTATTGTACATTCTCTTTGAAGTCAATGTTGCAATGGTTAAAATAAATTTCGATTATACAATAATTTGAGTGATTAAAAACATGTTTAAAAGCCGAATTACATACCAAATATTGCTTAAACGCAAGAATAGGTTCTACACCATAACGGACGTCTATTTACAGTAAGATCAGTATAATTTTGCTATGTTTGCAAAAAAATAAAATACAAATAATAAAAAGATAAATTATTGTGTTGGGAAGCAACGTCAAAGTTGCGTAACGTCTGGTGCTTCGATCGTCAAACCACCGAACGCGACGATAAAGGCAAATCCTTCCTACAATAAGAAAGGCCCGCGTCCAGCTGTGGACTTAATATCTTTTAAAATTAATAGCTTTTAAACTCCACTTTTTGGGTTTGATCTTTACGCACTTCATTTCATTTACTTCATTCATTAAATTTAATGAACAAACTGCGTGATTCACAATTTCAGACAATTTGTATTAAAGTTAGTTTCACTGTCCCGTGAATCATAATATATGAACATTTCGATTATTTAACTATTGTGTCTTTTTCGCGGACAGAGAAGTTGTTAATTTATGTTGTTGAATGTAAAAACATTGTCGTATGGAAGGCTTTACATTAAATCAGAGTTTCATGCAGACATATTTAATTATTAATAAAAATATATATTGAAGTCGGAAAATCAATTAATTTTTTATTAGAATTTAACAAAATTTTATAAAAAAAATCAGGAATGACATAACTCATTACAAATATAAATAATAACGGTATGTTAACTTAGTAAAATCATGGTTTTACTATACAAAGGTACAGTTAGACGGCCTTATCGCTTAGAAGCGATCTCCAACAGAAACCACATTGCTGATTAACTATTGAAAATCTTTAAGCTTGTACGCATAATATTTAAAAAAATAGATGATGTACACACTTATATATGTAAATACAGCACACAAGCATTACAATATAATTTAATCAATAAATTCATATATAACATATAAGTACATTTAAAGCGCATAAATATACAAATATATTCAAACATTATACAAACATAAATGAGCAAGCAATATGTAAATTAAAACCATAATACGGACGGAAGGCAAAATAGAAAACAATTTTTAAATAAACTACGAAAGTTCAAGGACGGAAAAGATACATAGGAATGAATGTTTTGACGAGAAAAGAGGTGCGCTTTGACAAGTTTTTTTTAATATGTCGAGACATTACGCGCGCCTGATATTAAGCAGTAAAGAGTTCCAGAGCCGAACAGCTTCAATAGAGAAAGATTTAGAATGTAAGGAAGTACGGGACGGAGAGGATATAAGAAAGTTATACGACGTAATTTTTGGGATGAGGTTGTAAACTCAAACCGCTCTTTAAGATAAGAGAGGTGGTGATATTGAATAGAACACAGAGAGTGTAATTATTCCTGTGAAGATAGATCGGAAGCCACTTGAGTTTATAGCGAAATTCGGAAACATGTTCATATTTTTGGAGTACAAATATAAACCATATAGCTGCTTACCAATCATTATATTATTGAACAAATACAGAAACCTGAATATTAAGTAAATATTCTGAATACGCTCAAGTGTCTTAAGCAACTCCTTATTTAAATTAATATAGCACGTGTCAGTATAATCGAGATTCGTTCAAAGGAGTGGTTATACTAGCGCAATATTACTTGGTATGGGTAAGAAATTGTTTAATCTACGAAGAGCCCAAGCGAAAAATATTTCAAAAGTAACTCCTAATTAATAACTAGTAATGTCCATGAGTTTGTCCGCGCGATTTTATCCATATCCACTATAACTGTTCATGCTTAATATTATTTTATTATATTTATACACTTATAAATGTGAAGTCTATTTTGTAGTTTTGATGTTTGGTGCTTAATCACGCAAATGGTTGGATGGATTTTTATAAAACTTTGTAAGTACACAGAATATACTTTTTAAAGAGGAAAATATACTTCCTCTGTGCCGAAAAAAGAAAACTTTACTCGGGCATAGCGGCGCAGGTAAACATATATATTGTGTGGTTATACAATATAAGAAGTTGGAGTCAAAACTCAAAAATATTGAAAGTTAAAAAAGAAAAACGATATCAAAATATAATTTAATTAAAATCCTCAACTGAGCATGCCTCGATTGGGATTAGTGGTGCTGGGATTAGTAATGACGGGGGTAGTACACGCAATTGAATTAGGGCGGGAGGTGCTCTTTAATTTGATGTGATTGACTGAAACAGATGGTGACGCTTTGGCGGTTGTTTGTCTTGTTAATGGCTAATACGCTACACTCCTTTGTTTAACGCGCATCTTTTGTATTTGTGTTGTTCCCGTTTCCGTACTTACGATTTTGGCTTTGTGAAATTGGACTTGATTCTTCTTTGTTTACTGACCTGGCTTTCTTCTGGACTTGTGATTGTGACAACTGAATATTGTGTTTTGCAAACTCTACAGCCGTAAAAAATTTTGTATTCTACGCTACTTACGCTAAGACTTGTTAGAAGATGTACCGCTCAACATAATTCGAAGAATGTGGTTTCAACAAGATGGTTGCCCAGCGCATTATGCACGTCCTGTAGGGGACTATCTAAATAATGAATTTCCTGATAAATGGATTGGCCGTCTTAGTACAATTGCGTGGCCACCTCGCTCTCCAGATCTAAACCCTCTTGATTTTTACTGGAGTTGCATGAAAGACAAAATGCAAAAACCTATTAAAAATATAATAGAACTACGCCAGAAAGTTAGAGCAGAAGCTGCAGTAATTAATTTAAAAAAATACGGAAGATCAGTGAAGCGATCATTTTTAAAAAGATGCAGAGCCTGCATTCATGCCGAAAGCAAACAATTTGAACATTTTTTTTAACTCAAAATAAAATATTTTAATAAAACCTTTGTTTCATTTACTTTGTCTCCTAATTCATTGATAGAGTTGCTTTTTTAAATCCAATCTAACATAATTTGGATGAATATCAAATAGCGTCTCTACCTGTTTCGCTCTAACTCACATGAAATGGCGTCGTTATTTGTTTCATTCAAAAACATTTCTGTAACATTTGCACTTGTTGAAACGTACGTATTATGCCATTTTGAAATCTAGGATAAATGAGCTATCTTTTGAAGTAACTTGCCTAGGGTAGTACAGTATGTTTTTTTAATGAAGAGTCAAAGTTTGGTGATCTTATTTTTTCAACTACGACTAAAAGAAACTACGTTAATTTTAACTAACCTAGCAACCATTTTTAGCTTAGCTTGTGACTGCGACTAATAGCACGTTTATTTAAGACCACGTTAGTGAAAAAATCACTGTAAAGTTGAGAAAGTGGTGGTCACAATACCTAATGAAATGATTTAAGGTGTCGATTTTCCTCATTTTCATAAATTTTGACTGAACTGATATGGTATTTTTCCCCGGGGCTGTTATGAACCCCCTCCCCTCTCGCCCCGTGCCCGCTTGACGTTGAGTTTCGGGAAACTTTGTATATAGAATAGCTCCAAACTACCACACGGAGCATTGGTCACTCTCCAGGGTGACCAATGCTCCGTGTGGTAGTTGCACCTTGCCCTTCGGGAGATCTCCCCTTTTCCTTCCACGGTCAAAGTGGCCCCGACGTGATGTGAACACGCAACCAACAACCGTCGGAAACTACAACTACAAGCATTCGTCATTATCCTCAAGATCCCCTACCATTCACTCCCAAGAATCGTCTTCTGCAGTCTTCAGCTCCTGCATGCCAGTACAACTTGTCTTCATTTCGACTCACCGCAGATTATAAGGTAGACCTCTGGCACTTGCTCCGGCATATCGTTCGCACCAGCGCCACTTGCAAGTGCCGTAGTACGGCACGAATTCTCCACCAGCATTAAGGACACCGGCAATCGGACTGCACTAATGACCTCCGACCTGAGCAGGCGGGTGATGTGGCGGCGCTGTCGTCGCGTTACAAGTGAAACTCACCGAAGCCTAAATGGCGCTTTAAAAGTTCTGAAGTACTGCGGTATATTATACAAAATAGCTCCGAACTAACACGGAGTATTGGCCGCTCCCCGGGCTGAACACCTTTCCCGACGGGGAGATCTCCCCTTTTCCTTTCACGGATAAACCGGAAATCCCTCTACAGGTACGCCTCATTTCCTCTCCTTGAAATTACCTCAATGGTTACGACGGCGCAACCTTTTCGTGCAAGAGAGTCATAGCAATATTACCTGCCGTTGAATTAATGCCAATAAAGCGGTTTTTGCGTATATTCTCTATCAGCTGCCTGATGTTATCAAAATCATAATAAGTTCCCTGTCCCTTTGTTGATGTGAACGTCTAGACTCAATATAAGCCACACAGATTCAGCATAATTACAGTACCGTCCCGATTAGATCTTGTAACATTTCTCTTTTTTGCCTTGAACGTAAAACTACAACACAAGTATGCGTTAGATATCTTTGCTGCTCTGAAGATGATATTTCCACGTTAATACTTAAATACTAATCTTGCGTAAATAGCGTAGATCTATAACTTTGTAAATGAGCCCGGCCGTCAAGCGCGCTGCGCTTTGCGTTTTATTTACTTATTTTCCAACCATAAATAAGTTCTGGTTGCTTACCCATATTATTTATTTGCATTTATACTTAATCATTCTACACTATTACAAACCTCCACATTAAATTTTTTGGACAATACAGGCTATAAGGTACTACCCACAATTATCTACTGACCCACGCCTTATTTCTGTAGTAAATTCACCCCGAAGCGGTGAACGACGGCGATAATTTGGATATCCGTCTTTACCAGTTATTGTTTGCGCCATCCTGATTTTTGGATACCTTTTAGAGTAACGGCCCTCTTTCATGCAAGGACGTCGACTCAATGATACCATGACCATGTAACATGTGGCTTTTTATGATAGCAACATCTTCATAAGAATTCTGCAATTCCGCACTATTTAAATCATCTACGTGGCTTGGGCGATTTTTTCCCCTGCAACCATAAAATAATATGGGCATGCGGTAACTAACTTCTTTGCCAATCATCGATGTGCGTAAAACAATTATGTGAACCAAACACTTTTTTAGTAATCAAACCAATTAACAATATAATTTTTTAAGGCGTTAAGAAGCCTGAATGACCTTGAAGAAACGGCAATCGCAGAGATTTTAGACGACGTCAACACCGTCTAGTGACTACTTCTGTATTACTTAAAAAAGTGCAAAGATTAATAGACTGCAGAGGTGACAAGTATATAAGCGATATACTGACTATTATGCTTGCGCAACACTGAGAATTATGTCGAGGTTAAGCATCTTTAATTACATTGCACGGTGTGGTGGTGTAGCTTCATACGGTAGGCATCACGAGCTATCAAGTGTTTAAGTTTTAAGTACGTAAGAGTTTTTATTATATTTGTTGAATCGTATTTATTTGTGTCATATTAGTAGCTCTAGGTCTAAGCGCTCGCTGTAAATTTCGCCCTGGTTTGATCCCCGGCAGCACCTATGAAATGTTTAATTGCAATTTTAAGTGCTGATTTAGCACGTGCCCGTCGGTGAAGGAAAACATCGTGAGGAAATTGACATGTCTGAGGAATAAGAAAAAAATTTCGAAAAACTCGGCGGAAATTGGCTGAAGTTAAATTTTATTTTATGCACAATTGCAGACCGAACAATATTGATTGCGCATCTCTAAAACAAAATTTTACCTCTTCTCCTTCTAATAATAGCTCCTGCACCTGACAAGGCTGAGTAGTTTTTTCTATAAGATCATTTGCAGTAACAATTTTTGTTAACAGTTATGAGTGTAACATTTTTATCAGCTGCTTTATTCATAGTGCCTTGAGTAACACTTTGCCGAGTTCTGTAGAGAAAATGATGCTGGCTTTGGTATTTCCTATTTGAAATAATTCGTAGGCGTAGTGCTGCAGAAAACTGTTCCAAACATGGATAGCAGCTACCAATGAATATAATATCTGCTATGTTACACCTATTTACATAGAAACTTTAATTATCATCTGCATAAAATTCTAAATTGCACTTTTTACACTAGAAAGTAAACTTTGAGATTATTCCATCTTGTTTTTCGCTAATTAAGTGAATAGTAAAACAAACCAAGAGGTCCGTGATTTAAAATTTCTTGCAGCTTTTTATAGAAAAGCATGACCTTATCATTATAAAATGATAGTTAATCATATAGTCATCTGATAAAACATTTAAGTGTGCCAGTCATAAATTATATTGATGATATTTGGGTCATTATACTGGAAATAGTCTATTAAATATTTTATAATACAATTGATCATCTTCAGTATGATAGACCGTGTGTATGAATTTTATAAGTCTATGCTATTTTTGATGAAAATTATTATGCAGATAAAAGACCTTTCACATTTATTTTAGTCTCGAATTAAATTAAACAAAATAAATATTTAAATTTTTAAGAAGTCCCAAAGGTAGCCTTCGTTTTACATAGAAATCTTGTAATGGCGTGCATTTCTTTTAATACGAACTTATTCGTGTTTCATTGTAGCTGACAAGGTTTGTTTTATCCAAAACTAAGAATGTTGCAAATGAAACGACGTAAAAATTAGATACGATAAGTTTCGCTTTTGCAAAATGTCCCGTTAATGGCTCTTCATAACTGATCTTCAAATGTAAAACACCGACTGAAAATCAAATAATTTTTGGTAGATAATTTTTTTAATTCATTGAACATTTTTAAGATTGTGCTGAAGCTCCATTGGTAAAAAAAAAACACAAATATGATGAAAATAAGTTACCTAATTACATACATCGCATCCCACCAAGAGTTTCTAATGCAAGCTAAAATGTGATAATAACTGTAAACAATTGAATAACTAAATAATGAAAACATTTGTAAATACTTGCTTTAAAACATTTAACCGTAATAAAATAGAATAAGATATTCTTCGGCATGAAAGTAAAAATAAATATTTTCGATTATTTTTCAGCCGGATCAGCGCGATTCAGATCCGTCTAAAGACTCTAAATTTCAGCCAGCACTGTCAATTTCAATAGGAGTGACAGAAAAAACGCTACTTGGTATAGAAAGGCAAAATAAATTATTTAAATTAAAGATGTGACACATAATTGTACTTATTATACTCAACATTATTTTATGGAAATCTGAGAAAGTTGAAAATTTAAGTATTTTCAGAAGCTACTTTGCAATTATTTTCTATTGAGTGAATTTTGTGGAATCGTGTTTTTTATAAACCGCCACCTAGAATACGCTCAATTGTAAGTACATTTTTTTCGATATCGATGTGAAATCACAAAACGATCCCAATTTGACTCTATTCAGTCTCTTAATATGGACATACCTCGGGAATCAGAGATTTTAAAAGTTTTTATGGGGAGATACTGGAAGATGTAATATTATATTATTACTGTCCCGTGTGAGACAACCTTTATTCGTATATACATATTCCCACCACGCGTAATAAATTTTTATGGTTGGCTAGAAAAATAATATCTACATGCAATTTTTCACTAGGTAAATTTCCTTTTTTTTATTATGCTTAGCCAGGGCTTAACTACAATCCCATCTGATGATAAGTGCTTATGTAGCCTAAGATGGTGAAGCACTGACTTAACTATTCACTCTTGCCTAATAGTAATTTTTTTGCAATTCACAAATTGCAACCTATTTGTGTGTGTGTGTGTGTGTGTGTGTGTGTGTGTGTGTGTGTGTGTGTGTGCGCGCGCGTGTGTGTGTGTGTGTGTGTGTGTGTGTGCGTGCGTGCGTGCGTGCGTGCGTGCGTGCGTGCGTGCGTGCGTGCGTGCGTGCGTGCGTGCGTGCGTGCGTGCGTGCGTGCGTGCGTTCGTGCGTGCGTGCGTGCGTGCGTGCGTGCGTGCGTGCGTGCGTGCGTGCGTGCGTGCGTGCGTGCGTGCGTGCGTGCGTGCGTGCGTGCGTGCGTGCGTGCGTGCGTGCGTGCGTGCGTGCGTGCGTGCGTGCGTGCGTGCGTGCGTGCGTGCGTGCGTGCGTGCGTGCGTGTGTGTGTGTGTGTGTGTGTGAGTGAGAAAAACGTATGAGAATTACGTGAAAAGGAATAAAGATTGAGTATTCGTAGTAAGTACATTTGGCTTCATTATCTTCATCATTACAGCCCTTCACAAGTGCTTTATATATAGATATAGATATAGGTCTTCCCAAGGAACGCCACAAAGCATGGTCCTAAGCCACCTGCATCTATCGACTTCCTCTATATATTACCATGTCGTTGTTCCTATATATTACCATGTCGTCCCTCCACATAGTGGGAGACTGCCCTGCACTTCGCTTACCGGTACGAGGTTGCAACTCGAGAACATTTCTTCCTATTGTTTATAGGTTTTCAAAGATATATGGCCAGCCCATTACCATTTCACTTTAATAATCCGTTGGGCTTTGTCAGTTACTCTGATTCTTCAGCGGATATCCTCATTTCTAACTTTATCACGCAGATAAACCTTTCTGCAATTTAAATTTTTTATATTTTTCAGATGATGGTTTGGATTGGAGAAATTTCATGATGTTATTAATATTATATTCAACGTAATGGTATTAAAATACAGATCAAAACTAATCAATTACTGAAAAAATTTTTGTAATCCATCAACAAATTACTAAGAAATAGATTATTGAAGTTTACCTATTTTAGTACGGAACGTCTGTGGTTTCTGAATCGCCTGCGACTGTGACATTTGACCTATCCGAGATCGTCGCACCACGAATAGTTCAAGTATTAGTTCTTGTACTATTATTTATTCTGTGGTATTAGTTTCAGAGTCGCGCCAGGGCTCTTGCTTCGTTCGTGTTTATTTACGTACAGTCGTGTTTCTGTTTTATTTATGAGTATGTAGTTTTTATTTCACTATAATAGAAGAAGGCTTCGTCCACGGACAGTGATAATTTGCCTAATATTGTTATATACACACTGATGGACATTTTTCTTTAAATTCGTCTTATGTTAGTGCTGAAATAAAAGGAGTTAAACTGTTTAAGTAAATATATACTTTTAAGTTTATTTCAACAGCCACATTTTTATTTAAAATAGAAATGTTAATTTTTTTAATCCCCAGAAAATTAGTATGATAAAATGTTCATTACTTGTTATAAAACCATTGATTTTAATTAAAATTTAAAAAAGATTATAAAATCTAATTATTAATAACCAGTGTTGCCACCTTTTACATTAATTACACATCGACATCGATTGTTCATACTTAAAATTAAATTGTCAATGTCTTGCTGCGGTAAGAGGTCCCATGTTCTTTGCAAGTGTTCGTAAAGTTGTTGTTCCGTTGTCAAATTTGGCGGGAAATCTCTCAAAACTTTTCGTTGTAACATGTCCCAGGCATGCTCGATAGGATTAAAGTCGGGCGACTGTGCAGGCCAATCCAAAACTTGAATATCGTGGTCTCGGAGAGCGACCGACACCAGCCGCGCCGTATGGGAAGTAGCATTATCGTGCATGAGTAGAAATTCCTGGCCCATTTGGATTCTGTGTGGGACAATAACAGGCTCTACTACCTTCTCGTGGTATTTTTGTGCAGTCATACTGCCTTGGATCCAAGCGAGCTGGGTTCGTCTGCCAAGACGAATTCCTGCCCACACCATGATTGTCCCGCCTTGGTATGAGTGGACCTCTTGAGCGTGCCGTAGACGGCTAACTCTCCCTGGAGTTCTCCAAACGCGTATTCTTCGTAAATCCGGATGAAACCCAAACCGGGACTTATCGGTGAACAGCACCAAAGACCATTGTTCGTCACTCCATGGTAAACGCTCCCGAGCCCACGAAAGCCGCCGACCGCCAACTATGATTTCTTTTTTTCATATGCTCCTCGTTCTTTTTGAGGTTTCACCGCCTTATGACAGTCAAATTTATGAAGACATATGTTGTCTTTCAACTTTAATGTTCCCCCAACTAGTCGATGTTTAACTAAATTTTCTATGTAAAAATTTAATTTTTAAAGTACTTACATACATTTTTTTTTAATACTAGTAATGCCATTAAACATTACTAATATTCCCTTTAACCACTTCTGCAGGGCTAGCATGGGCAGGAGACAATTTTATCCCCGGGGAAAGGAGAAAATGTTTATCCCCTCGCTTAGTATTATCCACCCTTAGAGCATGGGCACACCGGTGAATATAATATCCACAGTAGATAAAATGGGGGATAGACTTAGACTTAGATAAATTTTTATTGTATGAATATAAACTTCAACCCACATCCAATGAACTAGGATAAAATTGTCCCTTTCAAATGTCAAAAAAGCATAATTTTTTATCTTTCATTTGGCTCCATGCTACGGACGGGGATATATGTTCATTGTTATGTCAAACGGGATATACTTCTCCCGTTTGACATAACAAGATAATTTTATCTCTTGTCAGTGGATATAATCAGGGGATAAAATTTTTGTCCCCGCCCATGCTAGCCGGGCTGGTAAGCTTAAAATGCTTGTGTTAGAAGTGGTTCACGACAGTAGTCGAATGGCGGATTCGAACCCACGACCTTTCGAGTTCACGGTCCGCACCCTGCCATTAGGCTACTGACGCTTCAAATATAAAGTAAATAACAAATACATTTACATAAAATATGTAGTTATTTTTACTGAATAAGTTATTCCGAACCTACTTACGACTCAATAGGTATATCAACAAGTGGAATGCGGGAAGTAAAGACTATGCAAGAACCTCCGAAGGAGGCGGAGTTATAGCCGAAATAAGAATTTAAATTTTTTTGTTTTTTGGCCATATTGACCCCCTAGGAGTGTAATAAGAATTTTTTGCCCTTAATCAACCATGACCCCCATGACATCCTCTACATGATAGGCTATTCAAACTGACTAGGCCTAAAGTTCGAGTCACCCCCCAACTCATTTCTAAAGTCTTTACTTCCAATTACTTCCAAATCAGAAATTTGGCAGCTATTATTAATAGTTACTTACATCAAAATGATCTTCACACACATATTTAGTGCTTTTAGGTCCAATCAAATCACTTCATCTCATAGGTAGTTCAATGATCCCTTGACTAAAAAAAACCATGGGGGCGAGAATCAATAAACTCTTTGAAGGCGGTTTGGACTGCCGCATCGGAGTTGAATTTTTTTCCTTGTAAGAAGTTGTCCAAATTCCGGAAAAAATGATAATATGTTGGAGCAAGGTCCGGGGAGTACGGTGAATGTCGCAGACATTCCAATTGTAGCTCATCTAACTTAGTGGTTGTTTGTTGTGCAGTGTGTGGTCTTGTGTTAAACAAATATGAGTAATAGAAACTACAGTATACAGCGAAATCGTTTAAGAAAGTCAACATCGCAATCTGTTGGCTAAATGTCAACGGACTAGACTGGGCGAGTGTATTTGTATAATTATTACTATTTTACACTAGTTTTGATATTTAATTGTTAAAAATAAAACTCTATTCATATCTGTGAGTTTTCTTTTATATAAGAGGGGGCAAACGAGCATGCGGCTCACCTGATGGTAAGTGAGTACCGCCGCCAATGAACAACAGCAACACCGCACCGGGGAAATTGCAGGTACATTACCGGCCTTTTAAAAAAGAGTAGGTTTTTTTCTTGAAGGTAGAGACGTATCGGTTCGGAAAAATCGCTGGTGGTATTAACGCCGATCCGAACATTTGGCTTGATTGATCTCACTCTGCTTGACTGATCGTGGGGAAAAAAACATATAGTCTTAAATACTTTTCGTAACACTATAGTTCCTATTGAATTTATACGCCCAACATGCCTGGGCACCGTGGACTACCCATCGCCGATAACTTAGCTTGGAACGAATTTCATACAAACGATGTTTCTATATTTTGATTATTCCTGTCTACTGCCCATCCGTTTTAGAAGATACCGTGGTAATATTTATTTATTATATAAACATAGCTCCTTCGTAGTACTGTGTTTAATGCTCCATTTAGTTTTGTGGAGTGGTTGTTCTTTATATACATATGAAAGCAATTATGCCTACCGCCTAGGTGTTATGATATAAGCTAGATGGTATATAAAAATCAAAATTCAAATGCGTTGTCACCCCTGGAGAATAAAATTAAATACCTGTTTCCAGTAAAAAGGATCTCCGATTCTCTAGACTCACCATACGAAACACAGTAGCATTAAGCTGCTATTTTACGATGGTATTCTGTGAGAGAGTGGGCCTACCCCGGTCGTGCCGACCCATTCGTGCTACAACGATAATATAGCTGCGGCATGGCTCTACCGCGTAATAAGACAACACCAGCTTTGCCTTTTTACTGATATATACTCTTTTTTGTTCTACCTCTTCTTTTATTACCCTCTGCCATTCCTTCGATTATGTTCTTAGCATAATTGTCATGTCGTAGGAAGAGCTCAACCATGGAGATGTTTTATTTATTAAATGGAGTAATGGATATCACTTAAATATTACTTATTGGTGACCCGAATTTGGTTAAAACCAATCTTACCAGTCTCGAACACAGGCGCAATGTAGCCAGCCTTTCGGTTTTTTACAGGATGCATTTTGGAGAGTGTGCGCAAGAATTGCATAATTTAATATATTTTTATATAACAAGGCATCTCAAATACAACCGCAGTCATCTCTTACAAAACTCATAGAATAAAATTGAGGTAATGGATTCTTAATACGGCCTACCCACGGCGAATCTCACCAAGTTATACTTATATTTAGTACTAGCGATTCGCCCCGGCTTCGCACAGGTAATTACTGGATCTCAACAATAATGCCACCTACCGGGTCCACAACTGGACACCTGAACCATTTAGGGCCCTACTCAAACGCACACAAAAATATTCATTAAAATCGTTCGATCCGTTTTCGAGTTTTAGCGAGGCTAATGGACAGCAACTGATTTTCATATATAGATATAGGTACAGTCAATTTGGGTAACTTAAGCCTTAAATATAACATTGGCCCGAAATTGAAATTACGCATTTTTATTTTGTTTTGACTTGCGATGTTTTTTATTTGAAACAAACTTTGTAAACAACGTGTAAAAAATATCTTTGTAAACGCGCAAAACCCGCGAAACAACTGACATCTGTCATTGTTTACACGTCAGTAGGTCATTTTGGTTGAGAGTATGTACTTTCTAATAACTATAATCGCTATGTAATATTTAGATAAAAAGTTATATATTTAATAATAACGTATTAAAAGTATAAATTTAATCTAATTATGAATATTTTTCTCTATTTTGAAGTTTCGTATTACGAAAACTAAGTATACATTAGTAAAACAGATTATATCGGTAAAAGTGTGATCATGGAAAATATCACGCTTCACAGCACCCTTACCAAATGCCTAATACCAAATGCCTAACATGGGTCAGCTCATGTTAAGCATTTGGTATTCTACTATAGTGTTGTAGTAATTCCACACGCAGTTATGCTAAGGAAGTTAGCAAAGAATGATATTATTGATTTTCAAGTAATTCGGTATTAAGCTCTAGATTGCGTTATGTGCTTAGAAAACAATTCCATTTTGTTATTGAGTTTATTCTATATTTAAAAGAAAGGTATTAATCTGTCATGTCAAATTACATATAATTTGGATAACATAATCAGAGAAATGTGATTAGGACTAGGATTTGTCTAAAACGTTTTTTGTGACATATTCACTATTAGCTTATACTTAAAATTGTTAAACTATAATTGTTAACATAATATATTTGACATATAACTAAAATTGATAACAAGCTTGTAATTGACCAGTTGTTCGTTGCGACTTCGTACGCGTGGAATTTGTTTCGATTAGATATCATGGGTTTTAATTTTTTTGTGCGGCACTCTAAAATAAAAGTAGCCTAATTTACTCCTTATAACACCAGCTATCTGCCAGTGAAAGTCGCATCAAAATAGGTCCAGCTATTTTAGAGATTAGCCGAAACAAACAGACAGACAGACAAAAATTAAAAAATAAGTACCGTATATACCTTCATATGCATTAGGTAAAAAGCTGTTATTTTGACATTAAAAGCAGACACTTCTATTGAATTAATTTGTATCATAGAGCAACACAGTAGCCATTGCGTTATTTTCCGATACCAAACTGTCTGTCATTTTTTGCGGGGGGAAATCTGCGCCACGCACACTTTTTCAGACTCCCACACAAAAATAATCGTCTGTTACTACGAAACTCACACATAAAAATTAAAATAATATATTAACAATTTCACACAGACATAGATATATTCTGTGTCATAACAGTGTAATAAAGTGATGCAACTACATTGACAAGTTGCATACAGCCATGGCGGTAACAACTGTCGATACGCATTATCGATGAAAAGGTGGATATTATAATAAAGATAGAAGAAGAAGAAGAAGCGAGACTTTATTTATTACTACTATAATTACCTATCATTTAACAAATAAACTTAATGTATATATAAATTTAAAAACCAGTGATAGTTTTATCTGTCACTGATTTTAAAAATGGATTAATTTTGTATATATAAAACGAATACATTTTTGTGTATTCGCTTTTTTCATTAAGAAAGAAATTCTTGTGTCAGTATAGAGATTTAAAGCAAAACATCGCAGTTGTGATCAATACTTAGCTCGTGAGAGCTTCCCACTTCTACATTTTTTTTAAGTTGATGCTTAATAAGTTCTGTTTCTACAGCGCCAATTTTTTCAAAAACCATCCGTTCTTCTTTATCTATCAAAGATTTTTCATCCAGATTCTGAAGAATTTTTTTCAACCCAGCAACTTTTTTGTTTAAAAAAAGAGGTTTAACTTGGAGCTTCTTAATTTTTTTTGTCTGATAATATAGGTGTTGCTGCATTTTTCTTTTTCTTGGTGTAAGTGCAATGGTGGGAATCGAATTATAATTTTAAGATGTTTCCTTTGATTGATCCTGAAAATTGAATAGGCTATATTATACTGTTGTCATCTTTCCATACAGCTTTCTCAATCTCAATCATAAAATAGTATAAATTACTATTTGATAAATATGTACCTATTTATTTTAATCAAACATATTATCTACAGTAAACTATTAAAAGGAAACTCGCACGTGGAGGAGTTAATGTTGTACATGCGAATCAGGAATAGTGAGAGTGGCACTAATGGCATCGTAAGATGATAGTCTGTCATCTGGTAGAGTAAATGATAATTGATGGCTTTGGAAAATTAGATTTAACACTATACTACATATTCAACAATTTAAGGGTGGCACGAGGCATTACATCTTAGTCCTCAGGGTTGGCGATGCATTTGCAATCTTTAGCGGTTTGTTGGCCTTGAGATCGTAAATGTCCATGGGCCACTGTTTACTTACCATCAGATTGATTGTACGCTAGTTTGCCTTCTCCATGATATAAAAAAGCTTACGGCACAATAATACAGTGTGGTATTAAAGTTGGCTTGGTGCCCTCGACCAATCGCCTTCTATTATTCGCCAACACTTGAAAGTCAAAGGTCTGGAAATTATCTGAGCAAATGACACTGTTTCTTGTGGGAAGACAGGTAAGCCTGTAATTACAAAATTACTTCCGTATTAAAGGATATACGGAAGTAATTTTGTAATTACAAACTCTGATCTTAAGGAAACCTGCAATAAATAAATGAACAATATGGTAGAAGTTCACACTTAGTAATTTTAATATAATGTATTAATACTCGTAATTATTGTATTATATTTAATTTGATGCAATTTTAATATTAAACTACATTATAATAAAGCTCACAATATACATTAAATAAATCAGAAAACATAATCCCAAAAATGATTATATGCACAAGAGACATGGCTGTATAGACCATATTTGCTACTTGCCATTTTTATCGACAACTATTTACAAACCGGTATATCAAAATTATAGCTCGGTGATTTAAATTTTAAATAAAAAAAAATTAAGATTAAAAAGAAATAAATAGTACTAATGCCATTAAGAATTACTTACATATTCAGTTCTATATTTTATCCGATAGGATTAAATTTTTACGTACAGTGGACTGCGAAACTGCTATCTTTTGATTTTAAGAAACTTGTCAATAGTAATCACTCAATCAATAGAATTAAGCAACCTCAACATTGGGTTAAAATGAAACATCCCTCCTCGTTACCCCACACAATAAATAAAAATTATTAGAATGCGAAATTGATTACCACTCGTAACAGGGGGTGTAGCTCAAATGATAGAGCGCTCGCTTAGCATGCGAGAGGCGCCTCCAATTTACATATTTTTTATGAAAAAGTCCATAAAATGTGTCAATGCTCTCTCGTTTTTGTATCAAAATTAAAACATTTATGAAGGATTAAAACTATGTTGGTCTCAGACTTATTATCAATAACATAACAATACGTGTGAGTTTTCAAAGATCTTCAAACTTAATTTACTTTATATCTAAAAATTTTGACATAATTCGGTTTGAAGTTTATATCCTTAAATATAAATCTGATCAAAATTAACGGATAGGCAAACAGTCCGCGCTACTGGGGCCAGGTAATCAATCGTGTTAAGTACTTTTTTATTTGTACTAATAATTATACTATTTAAAATATTTTGATTAACCAAAACTCACCTATAAACCGCTGCTATTTTTACCACGAATTTGCTTAAGTGGGATTGGAGAGTTAGTATGTACTTATTATTATAATTATCTAGATATAGATATCTAGACGGCCTATTATATCTAAACATATCCTACTAAAGGCTGAATCAGCAGTAGACGTAATTGGTAAGGGTTCTCGTGTATTCCTATTTGAGAACTTTTGTATTTGACAACTCCTACATTTTTGACATATTTCATGACGTTGTTTGACATGCCTGGCCAGAAATAGTTTTAGCATACGATTCATGCGTGGCCACTCGTGGGCAGCAGGTGGAAGTCATTTAAAATTGTTTTTATGTCTTCCTTATCGGTAACTCGTGTTACGCCTCTAGTAATTAATAAACGAGGTGACGCTACTGGACACTTCTTTAAGCTGTGCAGCAAATATTTAATGTGTTTATCATTACTCTTACTTTATATTATGAGTAATTGGTTTATTTTGCTTTTGAACACAGTTTAAATCTCGCCGGAGTTGGCGAGAGATTTAGAAAGCATTACTTGTGATGAAAGTGGATACTGTACGATAATTGGAAGCGCTCGTCGCAATGGCTGAACCCTGGAGACCCAGCCAAATCCTGCCCTAAACGAAAATTGACTCAGAAAAAGTTACTTGTGAGTGTTTGGTGGACTAGCGCCGGTGTCGTTCACTACAGCTTTCTAAAATTTGGCCAAACGATTACGGCAGATATCTATCGTCAGCAACTGCAAACTATGAAGGAAGAACTAGCTGCTAACCAACCGAGATTGGTCAATCGCTCTAGGCCACTGCTGCTTCACGACAACGCAAGATACACACACTGCACAACAAACAACCACTAAGTTAGATGAGCTACAACTGGAATGTCTGCGACATCCACCGTACTCCCCGGACCTTGCTCCAACAGATTACCATTTTTTTCCGGAATTTGGACAACTTCTTACAAGGAAAAAAAATTCAACACCGATGCGGTAGTCCAAACCGCCTTCAAAGAGTTTATTGATTCTCGCCCCCATGGTTTTTTTAGTAAAGGGATCAGTGAACTACCTATGAGATGGCAAAAGTGCATAGATAACAACGGTGCATACTTTAATTAATTAAATATATTTTACAAAAAAAATTGACTTTATATTCCTCCCGTACAAAACGCCAATTTCATATGTAAGGACCTAATACATCCTTATCATTTTCATATTTTGTGTTCAAGTTTTCTGAAAAACGTAACCCAATGATGTCATTTTGTTTTTCAGTATTTCCACAGCCTCGGGTTGATCAGACCTGCGAGTTCTCGAAATATCAACAAAAGATTTATCATTTTCTTGACATAGTTTTTTACTTTGAGCTCTAGTTAAAACTGAGACAACTTTCATGCATATTTTTTTAATATTGCGACGCCACCGAGATACGATTTAATGTATCTGCAGCTGCATTATTTCGACTAGGGACGTATTCTACACTAAAATCGTATTCCTCTAAATACAATCGAAATTTTGTTAGTCGGCTTGAAAGACCTTTTAAATTGAATAAATATACTAGTGGTCTGTGATCAGAATAAATTTGGAATTTTCTGGAATATAAGTATGGTCTGTGGTGACGCACTACCTGACAACTGCCAAAAGTTCTAGCTCAATAATCGGGTATCGATTTTCCGCTAGTTTTAAGCTCCTACTAGCATAACCTATTACTTTGCCATTGCTATTTGACAATACCGCTCCTAAACTGGTTTTAGATGCATCAGTTTTCAATTTAAAAATGTTGTTATCGCTATAATCGTGATAGTCTAAAACAGGAGATTGCAAAGAGCGGTTTTTAATTTTCAAAAGGCATTTTCAAATTTTTTATTCCAATCGAATTTGATACGTTCATCTTGCACAATTGATTTAAGAGATGAACTAAATCTGCGAAATTTGCAATGAAAAAAAATTACAACCTTTCATTGCAAATTTCGCAGATTTAGTTCATCCCTTAATAAAAAAAGTATCTAATCTAACTAATACTAAATATAATACTTACTTTCGTACTTACGACATCAGTTTCGTACTTACGAAATTCATTTCTTACTTACGAAATTTGTTTTGTAGTTATAAAATTTGTTTCGTGCTTACGAATTTAGTTTGTACTAACGTAATTTGTTTCGTACTCGGTTCGAGGGAAATTCGTTTCGTACTTACGAAATTAGTTTTGTACTTACGAAATTAGTTTCGTACTTACGAAATTAGTTTCGTACTTACGAAATTAGTTTCGTTCTTACGAAATTCGTTTCGTACTTACGAAATTCGTTTCGTACTTACGAAATTAGTTTCGTACTTACGAAATTCGTTTCATACTTACGAAATTCGTTTCGTTCTTACGAAATTCGTTTCGTTCTTACGAAATTAGTTTCGTACTTACGAAATTCGTTTTATACTTACGAAATTAGTTTCGTACTTACGAAATTAGTTTCGTTCTTACGAAATTCGTTTCGTTCTTACGAAATTCGTTTCGTACTTACGAAATTAGTTTCGTACTTACGAAATTCGTTTCATACTTACGAAATTCGTTTCGTTCTTACGAAATTAGTTTCGTACTTACGAAATTCGTTTTATACTTACGAAATTCGTTTCGTACTTACGAAATTCCTTTCGTTTTTACGAAATTCGTTTCGTTCTTACGGCTATAGGAAAAACAGCTTGCAGTATTAGTTGTAGTATCAGAAGAAAAACCACATTAAACATCATACATCAACACCTTGGCATAACTAAAGTCTGTGCAAGATGGGTTCCGAGAATGCTTTCTGCGCATTAAAAACACGAGCGCGTCGAAAGTTATGGTAGGTATTGTAACTGGCGATAAAACTTGGGTATACCATTATGAACCTGAGTCAAAGCAAGAGTCGATGAAGTGGCATAGAAAAGGCACACCCCCTCCTAAGAATTATAAGGTGTCTCAATCGGCCGGAAAGACCATTGCGACGATCTTTTGGGATACAGAAGGTATCCTTTTGATTGATTATTATCCTTTTGAGTGTTTTCATAACGGGAGAATACTCCTCTTTTTTAGTAGATCAATTTAAAGAAGCTATTAAAGAAAAAAGGCGTGGAAAGCTTACAAAAGGCGTGCTCTTTTTGCACGACAATTCGCCCGTACACACAAGCCACGTTGCGACGGCCGCCATTCACCGGTGTGGTTTTAAACAACTGTGTCACCCACACTACAACCCAGACCTGGACCCAAGCGACTATTATTTGTTTCCAAAAATGAAAAAAGAACTGCGTGGGAAAAAATTTGGCGACCATGATGAAGTGAAGTAGGCAATTTCGGCCTATTTTGACGCTCAAGATAAATCTTTTTTTTAAGACGATATTAATAATTTATTTGACAGACCTAAAATATGTACAAAGGTTAAACGAGAATACATTGAAAAGGAAAAATAGTTTAATGTTTCATTTCATTATCCTTTCCTGTCATTCCGCAAACTTTTTGACTTCCGCACGTAGTTTTGTACTTACACATTTAGTTTCGTGCTTTTTTTTTTATAGGAGAGGGGGCAAACGAGCATGCGGCTCACCTGATGGTAAGTGACTACCGCCGCCCATGAACAACTGCAACACCAGGGGAACCAGAGGAATTGCAGATGCGTTGCCGGCCTTTAAAAAGGAGTAGGCTCTTTTCTGAAGGTCCCTAAGTCGTATCGGTCCGAAAAATTGCTGGTGGTAAACTATTCCACAAGGAAGTTGTGCAAGGAAGAAAACATCTTCTAAATCGCACAGTGGTGGACCGCCAATCATCCAGATGGTGTGGATGGTATCGGGAGTTCTGCCGCTATGTGTGTTCGTGAAATGTGGCGGCTGGGATTAATCCGGACAATTCCTCAGAGCACTCCCCGGTAAATGCGAAAGAAAATGCAAAGAGATGCAACATCTCTTCGCAGCGCCAATGAATCGAGCCGATCGGAAAGGACTCGGTCGTCGACGATTCGAGCCGCTCTGCGCTGGATGCGGTCAAGTGGAAGGAGCTGGCACTGAGGAGCCTGGCCCAGAGATGGGAACAGTATTCCATGTGAGGCCGAACATGCGCCTTGTAAAGTTGCAGGCGTGCCGGCATGAAATACTGTCCTGCTCTGCTGAGCACGCTAAGCTTTTAAAGGCCAATTTGGCTTTCTTCCGCGCGAAACTGCACGTCACTCGATATGTCGACGCCGAGGATTCCGATACTGGCTGAGGCAACAAGAGGAGTGCCTTGAAACTGAGGAGATACGACAAGGGGTTCTTTTTAGTGGTAAACGCGCAAACTTGTGTCTTCTGAGGATTAAACTGGACTAGATTTAGTCGTTCCCAATCCGAGACTTTGTTCAGCAAAGACTCGACTTCAGACACAAGTTTATTCCGGTACTCGGCGACGTTTTCCCGAGAAATATTCGCACGGCCGGCGTATAGAGCATCACCAGTGCTATCATCCGCATAGCAATGAATGCTACCGGTTTGCAACATATCATTGATATGCAGAAGAAACAGCGTTGGTGATAGCACGCAGCCTTGTGGAACACCAGCGTTAATAGAGCTGTAGTCGAGCATGCACCGTCTACAACGACCTTGATGTCCGATCTGCAAGAAAGCTGGTGATCCAATTGCACATTTCTCAGGAAGCCCATAGGAAGGAGCTGTAAGAAGCGCTTTGTGCCAAACCCGATCGAAAGCCTCGCAATGTCCAAACTAACGGCCAATGCCTCCCTGACTCTACTGCCTCCGCCCATCTATGAGTCAGGTAGACAGAAGATCACCAGCTGATCGACCCCGACGAAAACCGTATTGGCGGTCACTAATCAGCTGGCGATCCTAAAGGTACCGCATGAGCTGGCAGTTTATAATGGATTCCATTATTTTGGAGAACAAGGGGTGATGGCGATAGGCCTGTAGTTGGACGGGTCTGAGCGGTCGCCTTTTAGGATCGGTTTGACAAAAGCTGTCTTCCATGATTTCGGGACTACGCCCAGTAGGAGTACCGGAAAGACGCGTTAGAACCGGTGCCAACTCCGAGCACACGTCCTCAGCACAATTGGGGATTCCGTCAGCCCACTCGACTTGTGGATGTCCAGGAGAGGAGTGCTTTGCGAACCGAGCGCTGGAGAACCGAACATCCGGTATGGAGCACTCACACCGCGGGATGGCCGGCGGTGTGTTCTCCCGTCATCAAGAGTCGAGTTGGACGCAAAAGTGAGCCTAAAAGGTCGGCTTTCTCTTTGCGGCGTGGGCCAGTGAGTCGTCCTCCTGTGCAGAGATGGTAGTGATGGCTTACAGAAATTCCCTGGACAGCCTTGCGAGAGACCAGAATGCACGGGTTCCCGAAGAAGGCGAACTAGTTTCTCGCCAATTCTGCCTATGTGCTCTGACTTTGCCTTGGCAATAACACTTTGAAGGACCTGGAGGCGAAGTTATACTCTTTGCATGCTGGTGTTTACATCCCGAGCCGCCGAAGCTTCAGCCCAGGCCTGATAGCACCTGCTTACTGCGTAATGCAGTCTTACAGGAGCGACCAAACCAAGGGCGATCTTCCGATGGGTACCACAGATGATGGAATAAATAGTTCCATTCCCTGTAACACCACATCAGTGACAGAGTCAGCAACAGCGCTGGGATCATCCGGCGAGAAGCAAACCCGCCCCCATGGGTAGGATGCAAAGAAAGACCGCATTCCATCCCAATCCGCCGACCTGTAATGCCAAACACGGCGGCAACCTGCAGAACGCAACCGCGAGGGGAGCGTGAGTGGCACCACACTCCGGATCAGACAATGGTCCGAAGAGCCGAGAGGGGCATCGACGGAAACCTTATATCCGTCCGGATGAGAGGTCAGCAGAAGGTCCAACAGGGAAGGTTCGCCTACGCGGATTCACATCTGGAATCCGCGTAGGCGAAGTAACCAACTGTGTCAGACCATATGCCAGCGCAAAGTCATAAACAGATCTCCCGCATGATCGGTTAAACGTGAACCAAGCCATTCGGCGTGGTGGGCGTTAAAATCGCCAAGAATCACGATCTCTGCGGATGGGACCTGTTGTAGCAAGGAATCTGTAACCATTTGGACGTGGTCGATGAGTCGGTCTGTTTCGGCATTACCGCTATGGGACCTAGAGGCACCCAGACGCGCGGATGGTCGTCGCTATCTACGCGTAGCCAGGATGGACAGGTCCGAACCTTCAAGATGCTGAGGCGTCGAGAACAGATGTCCTCTCTGACGTATACGAACTCCAGCCTGAGGCACAAAGGAGTGTTCCAATTTGTACCCGGGTAGGAGAGATACGGTATCAGCCGGAGAGGACACCTGCGTCTCGGTCAGAAAGAGGCCGGCTTCGCTGTCTCGAGATGGTAGTGGACGGCGTTTAGGTTCGAGTGAACCCTGATGTTGCATAAATCCACGGATAGCGGCAGGGGTCGCTCGGTCTTGTTGCTCAGTTTGCCCCGAGCAGTTATTGTTTTAAGCGGAATTATTCCTCCCAGAATATTGGGCAGCCTGAGCACCCACGCTCAGGAATGAGTAGCATGGTCGTGGATGCTCAGCGAGGGATTCTCCAGGAGTGCTGGTACCTCCCGTAGTCTAAAATTTAATCCCGCTACCATGTTGATGGGGAGGGGAGAATTGGCCCGGTCACCTGCACTCACCAGACGAAACGCAAAAGCAGAGCTTCCACTTCACGCCGGTATTCTGTGCGGTCGTGGTACTAACCCGGCTCGAGCCGGCCCATACGTGCAACAGCAAAAGCTGCTGCGTGGCTCTACCACCGTTATTGCTTACGAAATTCGTTTCGTAATTACGAAATTAGTTTCGTACTTACGAAATGTGTTTCGTAATTACAAAATTCGTTTCGAACTAGTATCGGGGAAATTAGTTTTGTACTTACGACTTTAGTTTCGTTCATACGAATTTAGATTTATACTTACGAAATTCATTTTGTACTAACGAATTTAGTTTCAAACTTACGAAAATCGTTTTGTTCTCACGAATTTAGTTTCGTTTTTACGAAATTAGTTTCGTATTTACGAAGTTAGTTTCGTACTTACGAAATTAGTTTCGTACTTACGAAATTAGTTGCGTATTTATGAAATTCGTTTCTTACTTACGAAATTATTTACCGACTTACGAATTTAGTTTCGTACTTACGAAATGTGTTTTGTACTTACGAAATTCGTTTCGCACTTACGAAATTAGTTTCCTACCTACGAAATTAGTTTTGTTCGAACTGAATTTGATTTGTAGTTACGAAAGGAGAACGGCAGGCTTGTATGGGAATTTCGTACAGCAAAAAAATTTCGTGTTTTGGGATATTTATGGTTTTAATTGGCAGTTAGTAGGATAGACAAGCCGTATTTAAATTCTTAGATTTTTAAAACTTGGGACGTAAAAGTTATAACTAGTTTTATTTTTTAAGGTTATGTACTAGTGTACCAATGTAGATTGTTACATATATGCACATAAACATTGTTTTGGTGATAAAGTAAATGTTCTTGATTGCTTGTCGCATCTTTGTAGTGTTTTACTTACCATTAAGTAGGTAGATTGAGATGAGGATGCAGTCACAAACCACAATCCAAAACAACAGCAAAGAACTGAAAACCTAACTGAACTGAAAGACAGATAATCTTTACCTGTCAATAAATAATTGCCATATGAACAAAAAAATATTGATGACGAACATCATTCCTATCATTAAATCGTAAAACATTATGATTTTATGCAACAATTATGCATTCTTAGGTATAATATATAAGTGTTTAATTATATATATTGTTATTTCTATTTCTAAATATTTAATAATCATTTGGATATTTGTGTTATTTTACATATGACAACTTCTAAAAACATAAATGCGTTTAGTTTACGCTTATATTACGTTTATTTATTAAAATCTTTTTATTGATATTATTAATTAATCCGGAATTCTAAAAATAGAACACTAGCATAAAAATAAATGGCATAGTTGCCTTAATATGTGGTATAAATTCTATATCAGAACAATAAAAAAAGTATGCGGTACAAAATCTGCCGTTCTCTTTTGTTACGTACTTACGAATTTAGTTTTATACTAACGTAATTTTTTTTTGTACTCCTTTCGAGGGAAATTCGTTTCGTACTTACGAAATTCGTTTCGTACTTACGAAATTCATTTCGTTTTTCCTAAATTCGTTTTGTTCTTCCGAAATTTGTTTTGTACTAACGTAATTTGTTTCGTACTCGTTTCGAGGGAAATTCATTTCGTACTTACGAAATTAGTTTCGTACTTACGAAATTTGTTTCGTACTTACAAATTTAGTTTTGTACTTACGAATTTAGTTTCGTTCTTACGAAATTAGTTTCGTACTTACGAAATTCGTTTCGTACTCATGAATTTACTTTCGTAGTTACGAAATTCGTTTCGGTCTTACGAAATTAGTTTCGTACTTACGAAATTTGATTTGTAGTTACGAAATTTGTTTCTTACTTACAAATTTAGTTTTGTACAAACGTAATTTGTTTCGTACTCGTTTCGAGGGAAATTCGTTTCGTACTAACGAAATTCGTTTCGTACTCACGAATTTAGTTTCGTACTACAAATTTCGTTTCGTACTTACAAATTTTTCAAGCAAGACAGGGACTCGATTGAAGACGACCCCTGACCTGAACTGCTAATTGAGGCTTCCACGCCGGAAATAATCAAAAAAGTTGAAAAACTTGTATCGGAAGATGCCCGGCTAAAGGAAAAACAGCTTGCAGCATAAGGTGGAGTATTATAATAAAATACTTTAAACATCCTACATCAACAGCCTGGCATGACTAAAGTCTGTGCAAGATGGAATCCAAGAATGCTTTCTGCGCATCAAAAACACGAGCGCGTCGAATGTTACGGCCCAAATTGTAACTGGCGACGAAACTAGGGTTCACCATTATGAACCTAAGTCAAAGCAAGAGTCGATGCATTGGCAAAGAGAAGGCATACTCTCTCCTAAGAAGTATAAGGTATCTCAATCGGTCGGATAGATCATGGCGACGATCTTTTGGGATACAGAAGGTATACTTTTGATTGATTATAAGGAACGTGGTGGTTTCATAACGGTAGAATACTACTTTATTAGATCAATTATAAGAAGCTATTGAAGAAAAAGGCGGAAGCTTACAAAAGGCGTGCTCTTTTGCACGATAATTCGCCACACACAAGCCACGTTGCGACGGCCACCATTCACCGGTGCTGTTTTAAACAAATGTGTCACCCACACTACAACCCAGACCTGGACCCAAGCGACTATTATTTGTTTCCAAAATTAAAAAGAACTGTGGAAAAATTTGCATGATGAAGTGAAGTAGGTATTTCGGCCTATTTTGACGCCCAAGATAAATTTTTTAAGACGATATTAATAATTTATTTCACACACCTAAAATATGTTAAAGGTTAAACGAGAATACATTGAAAAGGAAAAATAGTTTAATGTTTCATTTCATTATCCTTTCCTGTCATTCCGCAAACTTTTTGACTTCCGAACGTAGTTTTGTACTTACACATTTAGTTTCGTGCTTACGAAATTCGTTTCGTAATTACGAAATTAGTTTCGTACTTACGAAATGTGTTTCGTAATTACGAAAATCGTTTCGAACTAGTATCGGGGAAATTAGTTTTGTACTTACGACTTTAGTTTCGTTCATACGAAATTAGTTTCGTACTTACGAAATTCGTTTCGTACTTACGAAATTAGTTTCGTACTTACGAAATTCGTTTCATACTTACGAAATTCGTTTCGTTCTTACGAAATTGTTTCGTTCTTACGAATTTAGTTTCGTACCACGAAATTGTTTTATACTCTACGAAATTAGTTTCTTACTTACGAAATTAGTTCGTTCTTACGAAAATCGTTTCGTTCTTACGAAATTCGTTTCGTACTTACGAAATTAGTTTCGTACCAACGAAATTGCTCATTTACGAAATTGCTCATACTTACGAAATTCGTCGTTCTTACGAAATTGCTCGTTCTTACGAAATTGTTTCGTACTACGAAAATCGTTTTATACCTACGAAATTAGTTTCACTACGAAATTAGTTTCGTTCTTACGAAATTGTTTGTTCTTACGAAATTGTTTCGTACTTACGAAATTCGTTTCATACCACGAAATTCGTTCTATCTTACGAAATCTGTTCGTTTTTACGAAATTAGTTTCGTACTACGAAATTGTTTTATACTTACGAAATCGTTCGTCGTACTTACGAAATTCGTTTCGTTCTTACGGCTATAGGAAAACCGCTTGCAGTTTTAGTTGTAGTATCAGAAGAAAACCACATTAAACATCATACATCAACACCTTGGCAACTAAAGTCTGTGCAAGATGGGTTCCGAGAATGCTTGCGCATTAAAAACACGAGCGCGTCGAAAGTTATGGTTGGTATTGTAACTGGCGATAAAACTTGGGTATACCATTATGAACCTGAGTCAAAGCAAGAGTCGATGAAGTGGCATAGAAAAGGCACACCCCCTCCTAAGAATTATAAGGTGTCTCAATCGGCCGGAAAGACCATTGCGACGAACTTTTGGGATACAGAAGGTATCCTTTTGATTGATTATTATCCTTTTGAGTGTTTTCATAACGGGAGAATACTCCTCTTTTTTAGTAGATCAATTTAAAGAAGCTATTAAAGAAAAAAGGCGTGGAAGGAGCAAAAGGCGTCCTCTTTTTGCACGACAATTCGCCCGTACACACAAGCCACGTTGCGACGGCCACCATTCACCGGTGCTGTTTTAAACAACTGTGTCACCCACACTACAACCCAGACCTGGACCCAAGCGACTATTATTTGTTTCCAAAAATTAAAAAAAAGAACTGCGTGGGAAAAAATTTGGCGACCATGATGAAGTGAAGTAGGCAATTTCGGCCTATTTTGACGCCCAAGATAAATTTTTTTTAAGACGATATTAATAATTTATTTGACAGACCTAAAATATGTACAAAGGTTAAACGAGAATACATTGAAAAGGAAAAATAGTTTAATGTTTCATTTCATTATCCTTTCCTGTCATTCCGCAAACTTTTTGACTTCCGAACGTAGTTTTGTACTTACACATTTAGTTTCGTGCTTACGAAATTCGTTTCGTAATTACGAAATTAGTTTCGTACTTACGAAATGTGTTTCGTAATTACGAAAATCGTTTCGAACTAGTATCGGGGAAATTAGTGTTTTCTTACGACTTTAATTTCGTTCTTAGAAATTAGTTTCACTTACGAAATTTGTTTCGTTCTTACGAATTTAGATTTATACTTACGAAATTCATTTTGTACTAACGAATTTAGTTTCAAACTTACGAAAATCGTTTTGTTCTCACGAATTTAGTTTCGTTTTTACGAAATTCGTTTCGTACTCACGAATTAAGTTTCGTACTTACAAAATTCATTTCGTTTTTCCTAAATTCGTTTTGTTCATCCGAAATTCGGTTCGTACTCACGAATTAAGTTTCGTACTTACGAAATTAGTTTCGTACTTAAGAAATATGTTTTGTACTAACGTAATTTGTTTCGTACTCGTTTCGAGGGAAATTCATTTCGTACTTACGAAATTAGTTTCGTACTTACGAAATTAGTTTCTTACTTACAAATTTAGTTTTGTACTTACGAATTTAGTTTCGTTCTTACGAAATTAGTTTCGTACTTACGAAATTCGTTTCGTACTCATTAATTTACTTTCGTAGTAACGAAATTCGTTTCGGTCTTACGAAATTAGTTTTGTACTTACGAATTTAGTTTCGTAATTACGAAATTCGTTTCTGAACTAGTATCGGGGAAATTAGTTTTGTACTTAACGACTTTAGTTTCGTTCTTGAGTTTGTCTGGTACTTACGAAATTTGTTTCGTTCTTACGAATTTAGATTTATACTACGAAATTCATTTTGTTCTTAACGAATTTAGTTTCAAACTTACGAAAATCGTTTTGTTCTCACGAATTTAGTTTCGTTTTTTTAAAATTAGTTTCGTATTTACAGTTAGTTTCTGTACTTTCATTTTCGAAATTAGTTTCGTACTTACGAAATTAGTTGCGTATTTATGAAATTCGTTTTCACTTACGAAATTATTTACCGACTTATGAATTTAGTTTCGTACTTACGAAATGTGTTTTTGTATTTACGAAATTGTTTCGCACTTACGAAATTAGTTTCCTACCTACGAAATTAGTTTTGTTCTAACTGAATTTGATTTGTAGTTACGAAATTTGTTTCGGTACCACGAATTTAGTTTTGTACTAACGTAATTTTTTTTGCACTCTTTTCGAGGGAAATTCGTTCTGTGCTTACGAAATTGTTTCTACTTACGAAATTAGTTTTGAACATACGAATTTAGTTTCGTAATTACGAAATTCGTTTCGAACTAGTATCGGGGGAAATTAGTTTTGTACTTACGACTTTAGTTTCGTTCTTACGAAATTAGTTTCGTACTTACGAAATTTGTTTCGTTCTTACGAATTTAGATTTATATTTACGAAATTCATTTTGTACTAACGAATTTAGTTTCAAACTTACGAAAATCGTTTTGTTCTCACGAATTTAGTTTCGTTTTTACGAAATTAGTTTCGTATTTACGAAGTTAGTTTCGTACTTACGAAATTAGTTTCGTACTTACGAAATTAGTTGCGTATTTATGAAATTCGTTTCTTACTTACGAAATTATTTACCGACTTACGAATTTAGTTTCGTACTTACGAAATGTGTTTTGTACTTACGAAATTCGTTTCGCACTTACGAAATTAGTTTCCTACCTACGAAATTAGTTTTGTTCTAACTGAATTTGATTTGTAGTTACGAAATTGTTTTACGTACTTACGAATTTAGTTTTGTACTAACGTAATTTTTTGTACCCTTTCGAGGGAAATTTGTTTTGTACTACGAAATTGTTTCGTACTTTTACGAAATTCATTTGTTCTTTCGAAATTCGTTTTGTTCTTCCGAAATTGTTTTGTACTAACGAAATTTGTTTCACTCGTTTCGAGGAAATTCATTTCGTACTTACGAAATTAGTTTGCATTACGAAAATTGTTTCGTACTTACTAAATTTAGTTTTGTACTTACGAATTTAGTTTCGTTCTTACGAAATTAGTCACTTACGAAATTCGTTTCGTACTATGAATTTGCTTTCGTAGTTACGAAATTCCTCGGTCTACGAAATTAGTTTCTGCACTTACGAAATTTGATTTGTAGTTACGAAATTGTTTCTTACTTACGAATTTAGTTTTGTTCGAACGTAATTTGTTTCTGTACTCGTTTCGAGGGAAATTCGTTTCGTACTAACGAAATTGGTTTCGTACTCACGAATTTAGTTTCGTACTACAAATTTCGTTTCGTACTTACAAATTTTTCAAGCAAGACAGGGACTCGATAGAAGACGACCCCTGACCTGAACTGCCCATTAAGGCTTCCACGCCGGAAATAAACAAAAAAGTTGAAAAACTTGTATCGGAAGATGCCCGGCTAAAGGAAAAACAGCTTGCAGCATAAGGTGGAGTATTATTATAAAATACTTTAAACATCCCACATCAACAGCCTTTTTTTTTTTTTTTTTTGGATGGAAAATCATCTAATGACGCCTTTCGCTGTGGGTGGAGCGGAAGGGAGTACAGACTTACTGACTAAAACCATCCGTGTTCCTTCAGTGCCCTTACGTTCCGGAGCCGCGGTATCTCTTTCGAACAGCCCGCAGCCTGGCGGTAGGCGTCGGCCTTGCGGGCCCCTTCACGCTGCTGACAGCTCTTGAGCGCGCGCGTGAACAAAACGCGCCGTCGACACGGCTGTCGTCGTTAGACGGACGGACGGCGAGCTACCCATTGCTCGCCGTCCACAGGTCCGCGCCTACGGTGGTCAGGGCCACGACGTAGCCCGACGCCCGGGCGTCTCCTGCGGCGGCCGGGAAAGCTGCTCTTTCCTTCTCCCGCCCGCCACCTCCTTCGTTAGCATCACTGCTTCGCAGAAGGTGGTGACGGCATCTCATTCCGTCTCGCTCCGACCATGGCCGACCAGGGCCGGACGCGAGGTCGCCGCCGCCTATCGCCGCTACGAGTACACGGCGGTGCTCCGCCCAAGCAGGGCACACTCACGGTGTGCTCCACCGTCCTCCGGTCGATCCTCGCAGTGGGAGCAACGTTTCTCCGCCTGATTCGGTGCAGGAACCTCCGAACACACCGTGTCCGGTGAGGACCGCGTCAGGAAGGTGAGGACACCGTGGCGTCTCTCAAGCCACTCCTCAAAGAGGGTCTTATCGCCGCTATAGTGGCGTGCCCAGCACGGGTTGCGACAGTCGTTTTCCATGTCGCCATGAGATCATGCCGGAAGTCGCTCGCTGCGCGACAACCTGCCGCGGCAGCGGGTTTCCCCGGCATAGCCTCCGCGCGCCATTCGTGCAGGCGCGCGAGGACCATCGCCCAGATCCCATGGCGGCAATCAGCAAGGAGGCTCGCCGCCCGAGGGAGATCGTGGTAGCCGCGAACCATCTTACGGCAACCACTTTGGGGCGCGTTTAGGTGGTGGACGGAGCCGCGCCAAACCACGCCTGGCCACCGGGGCCCCTGTGGGGCCATGACCGATCCCGTAGAGCCTCTGGCAGGAGGCGCGTTTGCCCCCAGGTTCGGCAGGAGCCGCCTGAAGGCAGCCCCGGTCCGTTCCAGTTTGGGAGCCAAACGTCGGAAGTGCTCAACGAAGTTCCATCGGCCGTCGAGGACGAGTCTAGGTGCTTCATCGTCGACTCGACGCCGATGGATACCTCCCACCGAGGATCCCAGTGTGGCCTGTTCCGAGGACCAGTGCATGGCCTCGGACTTGTGCAGAGCCACCGAGACCCAGTGCCGGATCCTCAACGACTATCGCAGCCCCGCGTCATAGTTTCCGCCGCCTCGTACGACCCCTGCCAGTATTAGCGTGTCGTCAGCGTAGCAAACTACGCTGACGCCGGTAGGAGGTCGGCGCGCAGCACCCAGTCGCAAACCGATGTTCCACAGGGCGGCCCCAGAACGGAACCTGGGACACCGCACGACATCTCTCGCCGGTTCCACTCACCGTTTCGACCGGGGTAGATGACGGCCCTGTCCGTCAGATAGTCCGACTATTGAGATAGGTCGGCACCGGTGATACCGGAGTGCCTCCTAATGCAGCTCCAGGCATGGAGTTGGAGCGTGCTGGCGATGTCGAGACACCGCCAATACAACCCCTGGCCACTGCATCCCCGTCGTGAGGGCTCACGCGCATGATGGCGTCCATCAGAGCGCCCCTTGCGGAAACCAAACTGGTGTTCCGCAAGATCCGGCCCTGTCCCGCAAGGTGCTCGGCGAGGCGGTTTGCATTTCAAAGAGCTTGCCCACCTCGTCGAGCAGCACCACGGGCCGGTATGCGGACGGAGAGTCCGCAGGCGCCCTGGCTTCCGAATGAGGACCAGCTTCCCGTCTTCCAACGAAGGGAATTGGCCTCTCCAAGCATGCGCTTAGAGCCCCTCCAGTCGGGGCCAGAGCCTGAGGCCAGAACCCAGGCTTTGCCAGGCAAGCCATCGGGTCCTGGGGCGGTATTCTGGCCTTGAGCCCACGTACCGCCACCTCAGGTTCACCCCGGTCCCTTCCGGGATGTCGTCGTCGTCGTCCTGGTGGTCCGCTTCCGGCACCGCAGGTGGCGGAGCCATAGGCGGGGCGGATGTTCCCGCGCAGGGAACAGAGCGCTCACCACATCCTCCACGAGCTGAGGCCGGAGACTCTGCGTCAGCGGGGCCCAGGTGCGGAGTTTATCCGCACCATCTTGTAAGGGCGCCCCACGGATCTCTATTGAGAGTCTCCAGCATCTCCTCACGGGCCCGATCCGGGCCCGCAGGACACCCGGAGGGCGGTCTTCGCCGCTCTGTATCCCCGTACAGCTCCGCCTTCGGCTGCCGCATTCGGTGAACGAATGCGGAGCCCGCGATGCCTGGCGGCAGGTGCCGCGCGGCGACACACGCCTCGCGCAGAGACGTCAGCTCACGCGACCACCAATACACTGACGCCGGGCACTTCCTGGCCGGACGCGGGCATTGCCACGTCACATATCTCGGACATGGCCTGGAACCACCCTGCCTCATCATTGACGTCGGCAGGCCTGTCCGGTGATGACACCCAGGCCTGCACGATCGAGGTTCCAGGAGGAGCTCCGGTCCAGCTGTTTCAGCGCCCAACGCGGACCACCGGGGCCTGTGGACTGGCGCGCTCGAGGGCTGGGTGAGACGTCAAACGGATGTACTGGTGGTCGAGTAGGTCTCCACCCCTCCATGACCCGCAGTCAATGGCACGCGGCGACAGAGCGGGGCTAGCGAACGAAATGTCCACCACCGACTCGCCCTGCATCCGCACACACGTGGGGACAGAACCCCGATTTAGGACGACCAGGCCTGTCTCCAGAGCCCAGTCTTCCATCCATCCTACACATCTGTACGACGAGAACCCCAAGCCAAGTTCTTGGCATTGAAGTCCCTGAGGACAAGTACGGGAGGGAGCTTCCGACGACGACTGCTCTCAGCTCTGCAAGAGAGTTGTGAAACTGCGAGAGATCGGTTCGGGAGCACACCCACAATGACGAACTCCTGAACTGTGCCACATGCACCCTGACCCTCCTGACACCTTCAAGGGTCGGGGTCGGCGGCGGTTGGCTGAAGAAATGATGGCCACTGAGCCGTTAGGTCCGCCACCCAGTCCTCCCTAGGCCAGACAAAATACGGCTCAGCGACCACAGCGATAAAGATCGACCACTGCGCCATGCCTGGAGCAGATCCTGAGCGCAGGCGCAGTGGTTGATATTCGCCTGGAGGAAGCTTAATGGGGTTATAGGCATTCCATTTCAGCTTTCCACGTTTTCTGCGGGCGTCGGTGTCGCGGCGGCGGCGGCAACGACAGCGACAGCGGCGGCGGCGGCAGTCGCGACCGCGGCGGTGGCCACAGAGGCGGTGGCGGCGGGGGCCCTTACCCGCGGCCTTGGCCTGGCGGGTGGCACGCAGCCTTGCTTCCGGCCCGGTGATCGGCTGGTCGCCGGTCGCCGCACATGCATCACAGTGCGGCGTGACGCAGCAGGTCGATATGTGTCCGGGCTGACAGCAGCGGAAGCAAAGGCCACGGTCAACCTCCGAGGCGCATTTCACAGATACGTGGTGCCCCACGAGACAGCGGTAGCATCAGAGGTCTGGGCTCCAGCAGCTTAACCTGCGCGAGACCCAGCTCACCAGAAGCCTTCGGCCTCCACTATGGTTTTGCTGCCGTAACAGGGCAGCACACCGTGGCGGCATGCATACCCTGTTGGTCCGGGCGTATGGCGCCTGACCTGATCTGGTCAGTAGCACCCCGGACCTGGCGACGGCCACCAACTCCTCCTCCGATACCGAGTCGTTCAGACCCATGATGCGCAGGTCTGCGCATCTGACGCCTGGACATCCCGTCTGCGTCCAGGGACGCCTGAGCTTGCAGCCAGAGCGTCCGCGGTCGCGCCACTGATTCCCTGGGATCCCAGCATACGGGCCCCGTCTGGGTGACTTTGTTGGAGGCCCCGGTGATCCTGAGCTCCCCGAGATCCACCGCCTCTTTGCCTGCGAGCAGATCGCGGTAGGTAACGCCCTTCTTTGCGTCCGGCTGTAGTGTAATCACTACAGCTGCGGTCTTCGGGCGCGGAGCCTAGCCGCGATCTTGCGCGCTCCCTGAACTGGCGCTGGCTCCCTGCTTTTGGCCTTTTGGCTGCCTTCTTCCTTATTTTTGTCCCCCACCTGCCAACCGGCTTCAGCCGGGAGGTGTAGGGAGCTGAGGGGCGGTGGCGGCGGCGGCAGCTGGCATGCTGCCGGCGCTGGCACATTCTCGCCGCAGGCACGCTGGCGCGCAGCCACCACCTGTGCTGCCGCCGCTTTGCCCTTTTTGCCTTCGCCTTGCCTCTCCTTCCCGTTGCCGGCTTAGCTGGAGCCGGTTCAGCTGGTACCGGTTTGCCGGAGCCGGCTTTCAGGGGAGGAGGCAACTGCAGCCCCGCCCGAAGGCTGGCTGACGGCCCCGGCTTGATGCGCAGCAGCTGTGGCCGCCGCGTACGAGACCGTTGCCGGCCCTCGCCGTCTTATTTGCCCCTAGCAGGACGATGCCTCCAGCACGGAAAACCTGCTGAAGGCAGCTACCCTGCCGGACCAGGTTCAGAACCTGGTTCTCCATCGGCACGGGCTGGCGGCGCTGCGTCTGGGGCGCCGCGCGAGAGGCAGGCTCACGTAGACTGCCAGGTCTGCGCGGAGCTTTGCCTCCTTCTGGAGAGTCTCCATGGCGGACGTCAGCGGGCCACGTCCGCCCAGCTCCGCTACCTGTTTGCCTTAGGCTCGGCCCCAAAAGTTGGCCTCCGCAGCCGCCATGATGGAGGCGGAGGCCGCGGGAATGGCCTTTAACTTTGAGGAGGTTTTGCTTGTGGGCCACGACCTTGATCGCGGCTCCACCTCCTTTACGAATCTGGCCTTACGCTCCACCGGAGCCGCCAGTCGCATCCGTCTCTTCGCCGATACCCGAGCCGTATCGCCCGGTGGCGCCCCCTCGGCATGCTTGCCGCTTGTTCGGCCCTCTGATTGTCAGAGGCCCCCTCCTGCTTCAGCCCGCCCCGCCTGCCGGTGGGGATTTTCCGCCAGCCTTCACCGGCTGACGACCCTCGGTCGCCATCCCGCCTGGACCGCTTGCGGAAGAACTTACTGACTCGGTCCCAGGCTCCACGCGTCGGGAGCCTCTGAGCCTCCCACGCTGCTCGATGCGGCGTCGGACTCTGTCCCCGTACTTCCCTCCTCTATGTTGCCGTTGTCGGCGGTTTTGGTTTTTGTTTTTTTTTTTCCATATTTGTACCTACGAGTATGGGAGTAATTAAAGGTCCACTCAGTGACCCTTACCAAGGTAAGCAGATTTAGAGGATTTATTACTCGCCAGGGGGTCTGCAGGTACCCCTGAGGAGCGCACTATCGACTGATTTGTTCGTAGAACCCCGTCAGCCATCCATCCTCGCGGTGCGTCGCCGCTTGAGATTCAAACTTTATAGAGGTTTTCCTCGCGGTCCGGGCGGTTGCCGACCCTCGGTCCCAATCAAAGCCGCGAGACATGATCCACGACACTCGATACTGGATTACGAGATCGGCTGACAGCAAAGGATGAATCCTTCACTGTCTGCCCGGAGGCAGGGTAAGTGCACCGAGCCTGCTCACTACTCTGCTATGCCCTCTGCTGATCAGAGGGTCACGCAGTGGAACGCGCCGTTGGTCCGGGACGGACCCCACCCATGTCAGAATATTAGTCGCGCAGTAACCTTCCCAGGAGTAAGAATTTCTTCTCATTTCGAGGAAGATTACTGCCGCGCCCTAGGGTGCATTCGCCTAGTAGCCTTCCTCCAGACGTATCTAGAGGGACCGCAACTACCAGGCACACGTGGAGGACTTCTGACTTCGCACCCTACATCAACAGCCTGACATGACTAAAGTCTATGCAAGATGGATTCCGAGAATGCTTTCGCGCATCAAAAACACGGTCGTCGAATGTTACGGCCCAAATTGTAACTGGCGACGAAACTTGGGTTCACCATTATGAACCTAAGTCAAAGCAAGAGTCGATGCATTGGCAAAGAGAAGGCATACTCTCTCCTAAGAAGTATAAGGTATCTCAATCGGTCGGATAGATCATGGCGACGATCTTTTGGGATACAGAAGGTATACTTTTGATTGATTATAAGGAACGTGGTGGTTTCATAACGGTAGAATACTACTTTTCTTTATTAGATCAATTATAAGAAGCTATTGAAGAAAAAAGGCGTGGAAGCTTACAAAAGGCGTGCACTTTTTGCACGACAATTCGCCCGTACACACAAGGCACGTTGCGACGGCTGCCATTCACCGGTGCTGTTTTAAACAACTGTGTCACCCACACTACAACCCAGACCTGGACCCAAGCGACTATTATTTGTTTCCAAAAATTAAAAAAAAGAACTGCGTGGGAAAAAATTTGGCGACCATGATGAAGTGAAGTAGGCAAATTTCGGCCTATTTTGACGCCCAAGATAAATCTTTTTTTTAAGACGATATTAATAATTTATTTGACAGACCTAAAATATGTACAAAGGTTAAACGAGAATACATTGAAAAGGAAAAATAGTTTAATGTTTCATTTCATTATCCTTTCCTGTCATTCCGCAAACTTTCTGACTTCCGCACGTAGTTTTGTACTTACACATTTAGTTTCGTGCTTACGAAATTCGTTTCGTAATTACGAAATTAGTTTCGTACTTACGAAATGTGTTTCGCAATTACGAAATTCGTTTCGAACTAGTATCGGGGGAAATTAGTTTTGTACTTACGACTTTAATTTCGTTCTTAGGAAATTAGTTTCGTACTTACGAAATTTGTTTCGTTCTTACGAATTTAGATTTATACTTACGAAATTCATTTTGTACTAACGAATTTAGTTTCAAACTTACGAAAATCGTTTTGTTCTCACGAATTTAGTTTCGTTTTTACAAAATTAGTTTCGTATTTACGAAGTTAGTTTCGTACTTACGAAATTAGTTTCGTACTTACGAAATTAGTTGCGTATTTATGAAATTCGTTTCTTACTTACGAAATTATTTACCGACTTACGAATTTAGTTTCGTACTTACGAAATGTGTTTTGTACTTACGAAATTCGTTTCGCACTTACGAAATTAGTTTCCTACCTACGAAATTAGTTTTGTTCTAACTGAATTTGATTTGTAGTTACGAAATTTGTTTCGTACTTACGAATTTAGTTTTGTACGAACGTAATTTGTTTCGTACTCGTTTCGAGAGAAATTCGTTTCGTACTAACGAAATTCGTTTCTTACTCACGAATTTAGTTTCGTACTACAAATTTCGTTTCGTACTTACAAATTTTTCAAGCAAGACAGGGACTCGATAGAAGACGACCCCCGACCTGAACTGCCAATTGAGGCTTCCACGCCGGAAATAATCAAAAAAGTTGAAAAACTTGTATCGGAAGATGCCCGGCTAAAGGAAAAACAGCTTGCAGCATAAGGTGGAGTATTATTATAAAATACTTTAAACATCCTACATCAACAGCCTGACATGACTAAAGTCTATGCAAGATGGATTCCGAGAATGCTTTCTGCGCATCAAAAACACGAGCGCGTCGAATGTTATGGCCCAAATTGTAACTGGCGACGAAACTTGGGTTCATCATTATGAACCTGAGTCAAAGCAAGAGTCGATGCATTGGCAAAGAAAAGGCATACTCCCTCCTAAGTTGTATAAGGTATCTCAATCGGCCGGAAAGATCATGGCGACGATCTTTTGGGATACAGAAGGTATACTTTTGATTGATTATAAGGAACGTGGTGGTTTCATAACGGTAGAATACTACTTTTCTTTATTAGATCAATTATAAGAAGCTATTAAAGAAAAAAGGCGTGGAAGCTTACAAAAGGCGTGCTCTTTTTGCACGACAATTCGCTCGTACACAAAAGCCACGTTGTGGCGGCTGCCATTCACCGGTGCTGTTTTAAACAACCGCGTCACCCACACTACAGCCCAGACTAGGACCCAAGCGACTATTTTTTGTTTTCAAAATGAAGAAAGAACCGCATGGGAAAAATTTGGCGACCATGGTGAAGTTAAGTCGGCAATTTCGGCCTATTTTGACGCCCAAGATAAATATTTTTTTTTAAACGATATTAATAATTTATTTGACAGATCTAATAAATGTACAAAGGTTAAGCGATAATACATTAAAAAGGAAAAATAGTTTAATGTTTCATTTCATTATCCTTTCCTGTCATTCCGCAAACATTTTGACTTCCGCACGTAGTTTATTACTTACAAATTTAGTTTCGTGCTTACGAAATTCGTTTTGTACTTACGAAATTAGTTTTGAACATACGAATTTAGTTTCGTAATTACGAAATTCGTTTCGAACTAGTATCGGGGGAAATTAGTTTCGTACTTACGAAATTTGTTTCGTTCTTACGAATTTAGATTTATACTTACGAAATTCATTTTGTTCTAACGAATTTAGTTTCAAACTTACGAAAATCGTTTTGTTCTCACGAATTTAGTTTCGTTTTTACAAAATTAGTTTCGTATTTACGAAGTTAGTTTCGTACTTACGAAATTAGTTTCGTACTTACGAAATTAGTTGCGTATTTATGAAATTCGTTTCTTACTTACGAAATTATTTACCGACTTACGAATTTAGTTTCGTACTTACGAAATGTGTTTTGTACTTACGAAATTCGTTTCGCACTTACGAAATTAGTTTCCTACCTACGAAATTAGTTTTGTTCTAACTGAATTTGATTTGTAGTTACGAAATTTGTTTCGTACTTACGAATTTAGTTTTGTACTAACGTAATTTTTTTTGTACTCCTTTCGAGGGAAATTCGTTTCGTACTTACGAAATTCGTTTCGTACTTACGAAATTCATTTCGTTTTTCGTAAATTCGTTTTGTTCTTCCGAAATTTGTTTTGTACTAACGTAATTTGTTTCGTACTCGTTTCGAGGGAAATTCATTTCGTACTTACGAAATTAGTTTCGTACTTAAGAAATTTGTTTTCAATTTACAAATTTAGTTTTGTACTTACGAATTTAGTTTCGTTCTTACGAAATTAGTTTCGTACTTACGAAATTCGTTTCGTACTCATGAATTTACTTTCGTAGTTACGAAATTCCTTTCGGTCTTACGAAATTAGTTTCGTACTTACGAAATTTGATTTGTAGTTACGAAATTTGTTTCTTACTTACGAATTTAGTTTTGTACGAACGTAATTTGTTTCGTACTCGTTTCGAGGGAAATTCGTTTCGTACTAACGAAATTCGTTTCGTACTCACGAATTTAGTTTCGTACTACAAATTTCGTTTCGTACTTACAAATTTTTCAAGCAAGACAGGGACTCGATAGAAGACGACCCCTGACCTGAACTGCCCATTAAGGCTTCCACGCCGGAAATAAACAAAAAAGTTGAAAAACTTGTATCGGAAGATGCCCGGCTAAAGGAAAAACAGCTTGCAGCATAAGGTGGAGTATTATTATAAAATACTTTAAACATCCTACATCAACAGCCTGACATGACTAAAGTCTATGCAAGATGGATTCCGAGAATGCTTTCTGCGCATCAAAAACACGAGCGCGTCGAATGTTACGGCCCAAATTGTAACTGGCGACGAAACTTGGGTTCACCATTATGAACCTAAGTCAAAGCAAGAGTCGATGCATTGGCAAAGAGAAGGCATACTCTCTCCTAAGAAGTATAAGGTATCTCAATCGGCCGGATAGATCATGGCGACGATCTTTTGGGATACAGAAGGTATACTTTTGATTGATTATAAGGAACGTGGTGGTTTCATAACGGTAGAATACTACTTTTCTTTATTAGATCAATTATAAGAAGCTATTAAAGAAAAAGGCGTGGAAGCTTACAAAAGGCGTGCTCTTTTTGCACGACAATTCGCCCGTACACACAAGCCACGTTGCGACGGCTGCCATTCACCGGTGCTGTTTTAAACAACTGTGTCACCCACACTACAACCCAGACCTGGACCCAAGCGACTATTATTTGTTTCCAAAAATGAAATAAGAACTGCGTGGGAAAAAATTTGGCGACCATGATGAAGTGAAGTAGGCAATTTCGGCCTATTTTGACGCCCAAGATAAATCTTTTTTTTAAGACGATATTAATAATTTATTTGACAGACCTAAAATATGTACAAAGGTTAAACGAGAATACATTGAAAAGGAAAAATAGTTTAATGTTTCATTTTATTATCCTTTCCTGTCATTCCGCAAACTTTCTGAATTCCGCACGTAGTTTTGTACTTACACATTTAGTTTCGTGCTTACGAAATTCGTTTCGTAATTATTAAATTGCTTTGTACTTACGAAATGTAGTTTCGCAATTACGAAATTCGTTCGAACTAGTATCGGGGAAATTAGTTTTGTAATTTCTTCGACTTTAATTTCGTTCTTAGGAAATTAGTTCGTACTTACGAAATTTGTTTGTTCTTACGAATTAGATTTATACTTACGAAATTCATTTTGTACTCAACGAATTTAGTTTCAAACTTACGAAAATCGTTTTGTTCTCACGAATTTGCCTGTTTTTTACGAAATCTGTTTTGTACTCACGAAATTTTCGTACTTACAAAATTCATTTCGTTTTTCCTAAATCGTTTTGTTCATCCGAAATTCGGTTCGTAACTCGAATTGTTTCGTACTTACGAAATTAGTTTCGTACTTAAGAAATATATGTTTTGTACTAACGAAATTGTTTCGTACCGTTTCGAGGAAATTCATTTCGCACTTACGAAATTAGTTTCTGCACTCTATGAAATTCAGCTCACTTCACTAAATACTTAGTTTTGTATTTACGAATTTAGTTCTGTCTTACGAAACTAGTTCTCATTTCACGAAACCTGTTTCTGCACCATTAATCCACCTCTGTAGTAACGAAACTGCTCCGGTCCACGAAATCAGCTCTGTACCCACGAAATTTGATTTGTAGTCACGAACCTGTTACCACTTACGAACTTAGTTTTGTACCAACGCAATCTTTTGCAATCCTTCGAGGAAATTATTTCGTACTCACGAAACTGTTCTCGCACTCACGAAACCTATTCTCGTTCTTCCCAACTGTTTGTTCCTTCCGAAATCTGTTCGTACCACGAATTAAGTTCGTACTTACGAAATTAGTTCCGTATTAACGAATTGTTCTTCACTTCACGAAATCTGTTCTGCACCTACTGAAACCACTGCTCTTCCTAAATCCGTTTTGTTCTTCCGAAACTGCTCTCGCACCACGAATTAAGTTTCGTATTTACAAAATTAATTGTACAACGAATTCGTTTCGTACTTACGAAATTGTTCGTACTTACGAAATTCATTTCGTTTTTCCAAACTGTTTTGTTCATCCGAAATTCGGTTCTGTACTCACGAATTAAGTTTCGCACTACGAAATTAGTCATGTACTTAAGAATATGTTTTGTACTAACGTAATTTGTTTCGCGTACCGTTTCGAGGGAAATTATTCGCAACTTACGAAATTAGTTTCGCAATTCTACGAAATCAGTTTCACTTACAAATCTAGTTTGTACTTACGAATTTAGTTCTCGTTCTTACGAAAATCGTTTCGTACCATTATTTACTTCGTAGTAACGAAATTCGTTTCGGTCTTACGAAATTAGTTTTTGTACCTTACGAAATTTGATTTGTGAAGTTACGAATTGTTACGCAATTTTACGAATTTAGTTTCATACCAACGAAATTGCTCTGCAATTTCACGAAATTGTTCGGCAACTTCACGAAATTGCCTTGCTCTTTTCCTAAATCTGTTTTGTTCATCCGAAATTCGGTTCGTACTCACGAATTAAGTTTCGCATTTCACGAAATTAGTTTCGTACTTAAGAAATATGTTTGGTACTAACGTAATTTGTTTCTGTAATTTCGTTTCGAGGAAATTCATTTCGTACTCTTACGAAATTAGTTCGTACTTACGAAATTAAATTACTTCACAAAATTTAGTTTTAATTTACGAATTTAGTTTCGCCTTGAAATTAGTTTCGTACTTACGAAATTCGTTTCGTACCATTAATTTACCGTAGCAACGAAATTGTTCTCGGTCTCACGAAATAGTTTTGTAATTTACGAAATTTGATTTGTAGTTACGAAACTTGTTACGTACTTCACGAATTTAGTTTTGTACAACGTAATTTTTGTACCCTTTCGAGGAAATTATTTTCGTACTTACGAAATTGTTTCGTACTTACGAAATTATTTCCGTTTTCCTAACTGTTTTGTTCTTCCGAAATTGTTCTGCACCACGAATTGTTTCGTACTTACGAAATTAGTTTCGCACTAACGAAATTGTTTTCACTTACGAAATTCTGTTTCGCAACTTACGAAATTCATTTCGTTTTCCTAAATTGTTTTGTTCTTCCGAAATCTGTTCGCACCACGAATTAAGTTTCGTATTTACAAAATTAGTTTCGTACTAACGAAATCTTCGTACCACGAAACTGTTCTCGTACTTACGAAATTCATTCTGTTTTTCCTAAATCTGTTTTGTTCATCCGAAATTGGTCTCGTACTCACGAATTAAGCTCGTACCACGAAATTAGTTAAGTACTTGAAATATGTTTTGTACTAACGCAATTTGTTCTGCACTGTCTCGAGGGAAATTCATTTCGTACTTACGAAATTATTAGCTCCTGTACTCACGAAATTCAGTTCTTACCTACAAATTAGCTTTGTACTTACGAATTTAGTTTCGTCTCCACGAAATTGTTTCGTACTCACGAAATTGTTCACACCATTAATTTACTTTCTAGTAACGAAATCTGTTCGGTCTTACTTAAATTAGTTTTGTACTTACGAAATTTGATTTAGAACGAAATTTGTTACGTACTTACGAATTTAGTTTGTACCAACGTAATTTTTGTACCTTTCGAGTGAAATGATTTTCGTACTTACGAAATTGTTTCACCTCACGAAATTTATTTCTGTTTTTCCTAAATTGTTTTGTTCTTCCGAATTCGTTTCGTACCACGAATTAGTTTCTGCAATTTACGAAATTGTCTCTGGTACTAACGAAATTGTTCTGCACTTACGAAATTGTTTTGTACTCACGAAATTGTTTCGTTTTTCTAAATTCGTTTTGTTCATCCGAAATTCGTTTTGTACTCACGAATTAAGTTTCGTACTTACGAAATTAGTTTGGTACTTACGAAATTTGTTTTGTACTAACGTAATGTGTTTCGTACTCGTTTCGAGGGAAATTCATTTCGTACTTACGAAATTTGTTTCGTACTTACAAATTTAGTTTTGTACTTACGAATTTAGTTTCGTTCTTACGAAATTAGTTTCGTACTTACGAAATTCGTTTCGTACTCATGAATTTACTTTCGTAGTTACGAAATTCGTTTCGGTCTTACGAAATTAGTTTCGTACTTACGAAATTTGATTTGTAGTTACGAAATTTGTTTCGTACTTACGTATTTAGTGTTGTACGAACGTAATTTATTTCGTACTCGTTTCGAGGGAAATTCATTTCGTACTAACGAAATTGTTTCTGCACTCACGAATTTAGTTTCGTACCACAAATTTCGTTTCGTACTTACAAATTTTTCAAGCAAGACAGGGACTCGATAGAAGACGACCCCCGACCTGAACTGCCAATTGAGGCTTCCACGCCGGAAATAATCAAAAAAGTTGAAAAACTTGTATCGGAAGATGCCCGGCTAAAGGAAAAACAGCTTGCAGCATAAGGTGGAGTATTATTATAAAATACTTTAAACATCCTACATCAACAGCCTGGCATGACTAAAGTCTATGCAAGATGGATTCCGAGAATGCTTTCTGCGCATCAAAAACACGAGCGCGTCGAATGTTACGGCCCAAATTGTAACTGGCGACGAAACTTGGGTTCACCATTATGAACCTGAGTCAAAGCAAGAGTCGATGCATTGGCAAAGAAAAGGCATACTCCCTGCTAAGAAGTATAAGGTATCTCAATCGGCCGGAAAGATCATGGCGACGATCTTTTGGGATACAGAAGGTATACTTTTGATTGATTATAAGGAACGTGGTGGTTTCATAACGGGAGAATACTACTTTTCTTTATTAGATCAATTAAAAGAAGCTATTAAAGAAAAAGGCGTGGAAAGCTTACAAAAGGCGTGCTCTTTTTGCACGACAATTCGCCCGTTCATACAAGTCACGTTGCGGCGGCTGCCATTCACCAGTGCTGTTTTAAACAACTGTGTCACCCACACTACAGCCCAGACCTTGACCCAAGCGACTATTATTTGTTTTCAAAAATGAAGAAAGAACCGCGTGGGAAAAATTTGGCGACCATGGTGAAGTGAAGTCAGCAATTTCGGCCTATTTTGACACCCAAGATAAATCTTTTTTTTTTAAACGATATTAATAATTTATTTGACAGAGCTAATAAATGTACAAAGATTAAGTGATAATACATTGAAAAGGAAAAATAGTTTAATGTTTCATTTCATTATCCTTTCCTGTCATTCCGCAAACATTTTGAATTCCGCACGTAGTTTTGTACTTACAAATTTAATTTCATACTACGAAATTAGTTTTGAACATACGAATTTGTTTGTATTACGAAATTGTTTTCGAACTAGTATCGGGAGAAATTAGTTTTGTACTACATGAATTTAGTTTGTTCTTACTTTTAAATTAGTTTCTGTATTACGAAATTGTTTCGTACTTACGAAATTGTTTCATACTTATAAATTGTTTTGTTTTAACGAATTTAGTTTCAAACTTATGAAATTCGTTTTGGTACACACGAACTTAGTTTCGTATTGAAATTAGTTTCGTACTTACAAAGTTAGTTTCGTACTTACGAAATTAGCTCGTATTTACGAAATTAGTTGCGTATTTATGAAATTTGTTTCTTACTTACGAAATTATTTACTGACTTGACAATTAGTTTCAAACTACGAAATGTTTTGTACTACGAAATTTGTACTAACGATATAGTTCGTACTAACGTAATTTTTTCGTACTTGGTTCGAAGGAAATTTGTTTTGTACTATGGAATAAGTTTCGTACTTACGAAATTAGTTTCATACTACGAAATTGTTGCGTATTTATGAAATCTGTTTCACTTACGAAATTATTTACCGACTTACGAATTTAGTTTCGTACTTACGAAATGTGTTTTGTACTTACGAAATTAGTTTCGTACTTACGAAATTAGTTTCGTACTTACGAAATTCATTTTTTTTCTTACGAAATTCGTTTCGTTCCTACGAAATTCGTTTCGTACTTACGAAATTCTTTTCCATTTTACGAAATTCGTTTCGTTCTTACGAAATTCGTTTCATACTCACGAATTTAGTTTCGTACTACGAATTTAGTTTCGTACTTACGAATTTTTCAAACAAGACAGGGACTCGATAGAAGACGACCTCCGATCTGGACGGCTCATTGAGGCTTCTACGCGGGAAATAATCAAAAAAGTTGAAAAACTTGTATCGGAAGATGCCCGGCTAAAGAAAAAACAGCTTGCAGCATTAGGTGGAGTATCAGAAAAAAACCACTTTAAACATCCTGCATCAACAGCATGGCATGACTAAATTCTGTGTAAGATGGATTCCGAGAATGCTTTCTGCGCATCAACACGAGCGCGCGTCGTTATGGCCTGAATTGTAATCTGGGACGAAACTTGGGTTCACCATTTTGAACCTGAGTCAAATCAAAAGTCGATGCAGAGGCATAGAAAAGACATACCCCCTCCTAAGAAGTATAAAGTATCTCAATCTGCCGGAAAGATCATGGCGACGATCTTTTGGGATACAAAAGGTATCCTTTTGATTGATTATAAGGAACGTAGTGGTTTCATAACGGGAGAATACTACTCTTCTTTATTAGATCAATTTAAAGAAGCTATTAAAGAAAAAAGGCGTGGAAAACTTACAAAAGGCGTGCTCTTTTTGCAAGACAATTCGCCCGTACACACATGCCACGTTGCGACGGCCGCCATTCACCGGTGCTATTTTAAACAACTGTGTCACCCACACTACAGCCCAGACCTGGACCCAAGCCACTATTATTTGTTTCCAAAAATGAAGAAATAACTGCGTGGGAAAAAATTAAGTAAGAAATCGGCAATTTTGACGCCCAAGATAAATCTTTTTTTTTAAGACGATATTAATAATTTATTTGACAGACCTAAAATATGTACAAAGGTTAAACGAGAATACATTGAAAAGGAAAAATAGTTTAATGTTTCATTTCATTATCCTTTCCTCTCATTCCGCAAACTTTTGACTTCCGCACGTAGTTTTGTACTTACAAATTTAGTTTCGTACTTACGAAATTAGTTTCGTAGTTACAAAATTTGTTTCGTACTTACGAATTTAGTTTTGTTGTAACGAATTTCGTTTCGTTCTTACGAAATTAGTTTTGTTCTTACGAAATTTGTTTTATACTTGCGAAATTCATTTCGTACTCACGAAATTCGTTTCGTACTTACGAAATTCGTTTCATACTTACGAAATTCGTTTTGTGCTAACGAATTTTTAATTAAGAAAGTAAGTATTATTTGCGTACTCGAAGCCCTGTTTGTCAAATATACTCGTATGTTAAGGTTACATTTTACATTGCTTCCTACTACTGAGTAATTTATTCCTCTGTTGTTGTCACATGTTTTTAATATAATTTTCATTTGTCACATGTTTTTAATCTACATTTTATTCGAATTTTAATTACTTCTCATACATAAACTATGGTTTGTATCAAAGTAGTTTAAAACCAGAAAATTGCTGCATAATACAGTATTTTCAACCCGAACTTTTGCATGTAATAATATTGACCGAAACATGGATCAAGTCAGAAGACGAAGCAAAAAGGTTTCAGTTACCAGGATACTCTCATTACTATAACTTCAGGACTACCATGCGAGGAGGTGGGGTCTCAATCTTTATACATAATGTCTTAAAACATAATGTTTCTGAAGAACTACAATATCAAAGTAATCACTCTCTCTGGGTTTGCATCGAGAAATACAATTTAGACATTGGTGCTGTTTACAGGAAACTTGATAGAACAAGTATTAAAGCGTTTTTGGACATATACTCACAGCAACTACAAAAAAGAAAAGGGCTATCGTAATTGGTGACTTTAACCTCAACTTATTAAGTTTAGAAAATGTTACCTCTACTTATAAAGATATATTAGAGGAGAATGGGTACAAAATTTCTAACAGAATTGATGAACAAAATTACACCCTTGAGACAGCTACATCAAAATCTATTTTAGATCACGTTTTTTCGAACATACAAAATTATGACTTTCGTCTTACTTTAATCGATAGCCCAATGTCTGATCATAAGCAGATTTACTTCAAAATGCAATATAACCAGATTAAAATAAATAAGAGTATGAAATACGAAGCGAATGACTACAAAATTCTTTACGACCTTATTAACAAGGATAATACCAGTAACACTGAACATCTTTACTCTATATTAGAAAACAAATTACTATCCAGTTTAAGAAAAAGCAAGACTTTAAAGTCAAAAATTACAAACCCGCCTCAAAAAGATTAGATTAAAAAAAGATATTTTAAATGACATAAAAGACAGAAATAATCTATGGTATAAGTTTGAAAGAAAACAAAAAGACGAAAATGCTCAAAAAGAATTTGTAAAGAAAAGAAATGACGATACTGCAAATATAGAGAAAGCTAAAACTTACCTGAAAGTTTTTGTCAGTTGCAAAAACTAACCTGCGAAAACATGGACGCTTTTAAATAATCTTTCCAACAATAAAATCAATGAAACCAAACTGCTACATAGACTTCATACTCCTAATGGAGATATATTTGATGAGGGAGAGATTTCAATAATTTTTTTGCAACTATTGGTTCTGCTCTTGCTAGTATAATTCCCAAACATCCCACTTCAGGCAAATACTAAAAGAGATCACCTTTAACAAATATCAATTCTGTATTAGAACTAACCCCAGCAACTGTAGATGAAATCAATAAATATATAAACAACTTAAACAATAATACAAGCTCCGATTTAGACAGCTTAACTACAAAATGTCTTAAGTGTGTTAAAGATCTAATAATCACAGAACTAACAAACTGTATAAATAAATGTCTGAAGCTAGGTGTATTCCCGGATAATCTTAAAATTGCAAAAGTAACACCGATTCTTAAATCTGGAAACAAAGCAGATCCAGGTAATTATCGTCCTATTTCCGTGCTACCTTTTGTATCCAAAATGTTTGAAAAGGTATTATATGTCCGCTTGGATAGGTATCTGTCATCGCAAAAGTTTTTGAATAGAAAGAAATATGGATTTAGGCAAAAGTCCAATACGTTATCGGCAACAATAGACCTTATCACAAAATTAAAAACTAAAATTGATGGCAGATAAATAGCGTTAGGTATATTTATTGACCTTAAAAAAGCCTTCGACACGGTCAGTCATCCATTATTGTTAAAGAAATTAAGAGATATTGGCATCGGAGGTACAGCATATGATATTTTTGTTTCTTATTTATCAAATCGTTACCAGATTGTCAAAAATGGTTCCAGTCAGAGTTCACCTAAGATTATTAACTACGGCGTTCCCCAGGGGTCAGGACGTATTAGGACCGTTGCTGTTTCTTATCGTACCTTAAGAGAGACGTAACTTTATACGAAACGAAATCGGCCTTAAGGGAGACGTAACTTTATACGCTGATGACACAAGTTTATTTTACTTCGGACATCATTTTGAAACCATCATATTAGATGCGCAAAACGATTTAAATTTAATTCACTCTTGATTTTAATCTAATATTCTTACCATAAATGTAAATAAAACGAATTACATAATATTTTTAGCTAAAAACAAAAAAAAATATTAGCTATCCACCATTAACTATTAATGACCAACTCATAAAGAGAATATACAAAGAAAAATATTTTGGTGTGTTGTTGGATGTTTTGATTGTTGATGGACTTGGAAACCACATTCAAATAAGATTAAAAATAAAGTTACTTCGCTAACTGGGATCATTCGTAGCTTTGTTAAGGTCTTACCATGTCAAGTGCGATATACAGTATATAATTTTCTGGTAAAACCACACATACATACATTATCTGATTAAAGTTTGGGGCTCAGCAACGAAAACTAACTTAGCACCCCTTCAAATTGCGCAAAACAAATTAGTAAAAGTATTATTTAATTATGATTTCTTAACACCCACAAAAAATTATATGATGAAACTAAAATTATGAACATTAATCAGACATATACGTATTTTACCTGCTTGCTTATACGTAAAATATAACACAAAAATGTGTGCAGCCAAATAACATTCATTAAAAGACAACAATTACATGATCGTATGCTTAGAAGTTCAAATGATATTAGCTTATACGTTCCACGTACAAATTACGGTAAAAGAAACATATTGTATGAGGGTGCAAAACTTTATAATAAATTGCCAAAAAATATAAAAGAATATAATTCCATTATTAAATTTAGGCGGCAATTAAAATTTTACATCAAAAACAAAATGTATTAAAATATATAGAATTTAAATAATGGAACACTGAGCTATTTATAAATAAAAATATATATTCACACCAAACTACAACAATATTAGATCCATAGTAGCACAAAAATAGTTAAATGTATACAATATAATTGCCGTGTAGTGGCGGTTAAGAATATCTACTACCCCATATCTTACCGTGGGTGTCGTAAGAGGCGACAGTGGGAAACAGGCAGAAGATGGGCAGCAGCATCTTCCTGATAACAGCAATATCACAATAAAAAAAATTGCGGTTGCCAACCCGCTCGCCAAGCGTGGCAACTATGGCACGAGTTACGAAGAAACGGCCCCCAGTCTACGGCGGCCCCGCTATTCGTGGCTACGGTGGCGACCATGGTAACGGCGGGACAGGGGGTGCTAAGAATCTCCGGTGGAGATTCGGTTGTCACCTACGACGACTCGACCTGGCAACTTATAACACACGCACCCTGAGGACTGATGAGCAGATCCTGGAGCTGGAAGAAGAGATAGACAAGTTGCGCTGGAATATTATAGGATTATCCGAGGTCGGAAGAGAGGGGGAGGACACGGTAATCCTCGAATCCGGCAACTTGTTCTATCACCAGGAGGCGACCATCTGTCCCAAGGAGGTATCGGATTATCGCCCACAAGTCTCTCGCTTAACAACGTTGTAAAGATTGGGAGTGTGTCGACGAGGGTTGCATACCTTATACTCAGAATCACCAAACGGTATTCGCTGAAGGTCACAGGTTTACGCAACCTCAGCACACCCGTGAGGAGGTGGAGGAAATGTATGAGGATATCTCTAGAGCCATGCATTCTTCCAAAACCCACTATAAGGTGTTAAGGGAGACTTCAACGCAAAACTAGGCACAAGAGTACAGTGAGCTGAAAGTAGGAAATTCGGAATAGGGCTACAGGACCCAAGGGGCAGCAGCTGGCTGACTTCATGGAGAAAGGGACTCTTTATGATGAACTCTTTTTCAGAACCGGCCCCACAGGAAGTGGACCTGGTCGAGCCCCGACGGTTCGACAAAAAATGAGATTGACTTCATTATGACGACCTGACGACAACTGTTCAGTGATGTCGCAGTGTTCGCGAGGGTGAAAACCGGCAGCGATCACCGAATGGTTAAAGGCGCACTGGACCTAAACGTTAAGTTGGAGAGGTCTCGTCTAATGAAGTCAACGCTCCGTCCCCCTCGTGCTCTAGTCCAAAGTCCCGAAACCTTTCAGCTCGAGTTACAAAACCGGTTTCAGTGCCTAGAAGTCTGCAATGAAGTGGACGTTATAAATGATAAGCTCGTGGAAACTGTTCATGTGGTCGGAGCTAAGTTCTGCAATACCCGCCGCAGAAGAACACAAAAACTCTCCGATCACACTCATAATCTCATGGTTTTTAGACGGGAAATGAAGCTGCAGTCTTCAACAGATTTGACAGCATACAGGCAACTGAATAGACAGATCTCCAAATGCATGCGGCTTCAATAAAGCTTGTATTTAAGAAGCGATCGAGTGGAACCAAGGCTCCAAAGTCTTTGCCAGAGATCTGTCTGCCAGAAAGAAGCCTTTGATTCCGTCAAAATTTGGGCGGTGCCACAGTCTCTTCAGCGGTGCCATGTTGACTGTCGGTATATAGAAGTGCTGAAGTGTTTGTACAGTAGGGCTACGATGGCTACCCGAGTACAGAATCAGAGTACGAAACCTATCCAACTGCAGAGAGGTGTAAGACAGGGTGACATTATATCCCCGAAACTCTTTACCGCTGCATTGGAATACGTTTTCAAGCTTCTGGACTGGAAAGGATACGGTATTAACATAAATGGCGAATACATCACTCACCTTCGAATTGCCGACGATATAGTCCTTATGGCAGAATCGCTGGAGGACCTAAGCACTATGCTCAATGACCTCATAGTGTCTCCCAACGGATAGGTCTTAAGATGAACATGAACCAAACAAAGAATATTTTTTTATTCAATATAGATTACATGTGTAATTTTATTGAAAGTAATTTTTATTTTACCACTGGTTCGAAAAACTCTGTCCTGGGAAGAACTTACAAGAAACCCAGCGGGATTTTTTAAAGTAGTTTTACATTAATGGTTGTACAAACTATTTAAGTACAAAATTTATTTTAGAAACTGCCAGCGACACTATTCCTGGGTTATATCAATCATATATTCATTTATACTATAATAACTTTTATACAGTTTCAGCTTAACAAAACATTTAAACTTGGTACAGAGAGAGCCTGTACACTTTCCGGGACCTTGTTGTAATAGCGCATACTGCCCCAAGAATGAATTACTGACTCTGTGGAGTCGAGAAACTGGTATCACTAGCTTGTGTTTGTCTTAGTGTTTACAGAATGTATATCACTTTTTTTACTAAAACTACCTTGTTTTTGTGAACATACATTAAATTTTCGTAAATATACTGAGAGGCCAAAGAATATATATTTATTTTAAATTTATCTCTAAGAGACTCTCTCTCGGTTTTAGGTTGTAAATAGCTCTAATGGCCCTTCTGTAAAACAAAAATAGTTTCTGAATCAGTTGCATTCCCATAGCAAAAATCCCATAAGACATGCTATGGAAATAACTGAAATAAATTAGTCTAGCTGTCTCGACACTAGTGAGACTCTAATCTTTTTACAGCATAGGCTGCAGAACTTAGTCTGCTTAAGTTTGATATATGGGGCCCCACTGAAGCTTTGCGTCGAGGAGGAGCAAGAAAAAAGTGGATTCAATAGGCCTCAGTTCTTCCCCATTTAAAACACATTGGTACCCAGATTTTTAATATCTGTTGTTAAATTTAATACATTTAGTTTTATTTCCGTTTAAATGTAGATTATTAACGTTAAAAACCAATGCACTAATTTTGATATAGCATTATTCACTTCGTCACATTTAATGATTGACGTTTAAGTTTAAAATCAGGAAGTATCATCAGCAAATAATACTATATCATGATTATCCCCGCAAGGAAGGTAAGTCATTAATATATACCAGAAATAGGAATGGGCCGAGAATCGAGCCCGAGGGACACCCATTAGTACAGGTGACCCGGAAGAACTTTTACCATTGATAATAACTTTCTGCATTCTATTACTTAAATATGAAATAATAAGTTTAAGGCTGTGTTCTTGACACCATAGTACTGTGCTTCCTTGATTAATGTCTGGCGGTGAACACAGTCGAAGGCCTTGGAAAGGTCACAAAACATACCCAAAGCATCCTCCGAATTCTCCCATGCACAAAATATACAATAAGCTCAACTCAGCGTCAGTTGTCGAGCGACCCCTTGTAAAACCGAATTGATTTTTATGTAGCAATTTATTAATATTAAAGAAACTTAAGATCTGATCTAAAATTATTTTTTCAAAATTTTACTAAACAAGGTAGTACAGAAATCGGTCTAAAGTTGGCGGGGTCAATGTACTACCAGATTTAAATAGTTGTATGACTTTACTATATACTTCATTAAATCAGGAAACACAACCAGATCTGGCTTGTATTAAATATAGTGGTTGATAAGGTGCTATTGTTTCTTGCGTGTATTTAATAGTAAGCGCCTATGAAACATTTTTAGATTACCCTCTGTCTTTTTTATATTTTGTGCAAGATTTTATATTCAATTTAATACTTAATGTAAGTCCACAGATATGTTATGCCTACTCAACGCACATGTTACTTTTTTCTTTCACGTTTCTCAGTAAGTGAGTGTTTTGGGAAATAAATTTCTTAAGGACGCGTTTGCAAAATTGATAGTATAGAATCGAACTATTACATTGACACGGGTCACACACACAAGTGTACGCACGGTTAGCTGCGGGTGTGGGAATCGTAATCAAGTAAAAACATTTTGATAATTTGAAAGATTGATTTTTTTTTCTCATTTCTTATACCAACAAAAATATATTACATACGAAATACGAAAAGCTGCTCCAGAGACTGCTAGGCACTAGAAGCCCACTACTAGCAGTGAGATGGTGGCTGTGGACTTTGGGCTGGTTTTGTTAGTTATGATAAGACTTTAGCTTCGGACTTGGTGAAGTGACTTGAAGGTATACTTCGGTGACATCTACTGGAACTCCTCGACGAGTAGTACTAGGTGCACCATCCGGTCTCTCCACCAAGCCCGGAGGTTAGGTTTCATCGTAACTAACAAAACGAGCCCAAACTCGGCACATCTAGTTCTACTCGTCCTGGAGTTCCAGTAGTAGTCACCAAAGTACACCATCAGGTCTCTCCATCAAGCCCGGAAGTTAGGTCTAATCATAACTAACAAAACGAACCCAAACTCGGCGCACCTAGTTCTACTCGTCCAGGAATTCCAGTAGTAGTCACTCTATCAAGTCCAGAGGTAAGGTCTAACCATAACTAACAAAACGAGCCCAATCTCGGCACACCTAGTTCTACTCGTCCAGTAGTTCCAGTAGTAGTCACCGTAGTACACATCATGTCACTCCATCAAGTCCGGGGGTAAGGTCCAATCATAACTAACAAAACGAGCCCAAACTTGGCACACCTAGTTCTACTCGTCCAGGAGTTCCAGTAATGGTCACCGAAGTACACCATCAGGTCTCTCCATCAAATCCGGAAGTAAGGTCTCATCATAACTAACAAAACGAGCCCAAACTCGGCACATCTAGTTCTACTCGTCTAGGAGTTCCAGTAGCAGTCACCGATGTACACTTTCAGATCACTCCATAAAGTCCAAGACGAATAGGCATTTATATATATATATATATATATTATATATATTTATATATAAATCCCACTTACTTTCGGCGAAACAAAATATTATAATAAAAATGTGATTATAAAATAATAATATTATTTTGCCTTGTCAAGTACCTATGTATCAAATTCGAATATTTTGTGTATGTACAGCGATCTTTTTCAGCTGCTGCAATCAGGCAGGCAATACAGTATCCACTTACGACGGCGGCCGAGCGCGGACTGTGGTTTCATCGAAATTTTTGTACAACAAATAAAACAGGCACCAAAAATAAAATAACCCTTATTGCAATCCATTATGATTCATCCATATTAGCAAAATATGTGAAAAAATAAGCATTATTTTTATTTATTTTTACGACTATTTGTGACATTTTGATAAAAAGTAAACACCACTATTTTTTATTGAATATGTATGCAACTTGTAGTATTTTTAGAAATCTTAATATATGTTGATAATAGAACAAAAAATGTACCTAAACATGAGCCGGTATCGTTAATTTTGTAGAAAATGGCTAGGGAAGATCGTTTTTACAATATAAAAAACTATTATTTTCAACAAAAAAGTTTAAAGCCACCATATAAAGATGAAGAACCATTCTATACGTGGTAGCTATTAGCTATGTTTGATTTGGTTTAGTTTTGTCACAAAATGTACCGAAAAACAGCATAATTTTGCCCGATTTGCAAATGCACCCTTAAACCTCATTTAAAGTATCGTCAAGATTGTTTAATTTTTTCATATTTATATGGTATGACATGTTAAATCCCAATTAAAATCTTTCAGACTTATTTTAAATATCACAATGAAATACTTTCTCATACTTTTTTTTTCTAATTATTGACTTTTACTTTGCCAATACTATATGTATTTGAAAATTCAAATAATATTATACATAAAGACAAAAAACAAAAGACAAAATACAAAAAGTAAAAGTATAGTTATAGTTATTTAGTAAATGTTCAATTGTGAAACAATACGAATATTAATGTTTATGACCTGAAACATCGAAACATCTAGTGTTTCGCGCCACGAACGCGGCACCCCGTCTAGCGATCAATATGTCGATTACCCAGCCATCTGTCGGGAGCTTTAACATTTTCCTTGCGTTTCACTTACGAGTATTTGAATTTTGCGACACCTATAAGTAAAGGCGGTGATTAATTATTTTACGCTACACTATAAATAATAGTAATTGTACAATAAACATTGTATTTATGTTCCGTGTTTCGAGTGTAAGAAACTTTGATTAGTATATTATTCAGACAAAATTCGTTGTCAATCACGAAAGCAGAGTGGCGCAGTGGAAGCGTACTGGGCCCATAACCCAGAGGTCCGTGGATCGAAACCATGCTCTGCTAACCTAAGTGGCTTATTTTTTTAATGAAATAAAACCGTATTTTGAATTTGTAACAATTCGATGTTGTTTTTTTGAGGAATTGTTTTCAAAAAAAATATTAACAATCAGAAAAGATTTGGAGAAAAAAATCTTGACGTGACGTTTATAGTTTGTAACATTACTTTTTTTTGAATAAATCTACTTTTACGGATTATATCGCGTTAATAAGTTAATTAAAACTTATTTTTATTAATTCCCGACGTTTCGGGTGCTTTACAGCACCCATGGTCACGGGGGACTGAGGTGATTGACGTCCCGATGTCATAGTTAGATCGGACCAAAATTAATAATTAAAAAGCTGAAGGTACTCCGGATGTGTAGTGTTCGCGTAAATATAAGAAATCATTATTACTTTTTTTTATTAAGTACAGTATACTAAAATAGAATGCTCTACGAGAATTGGCTACGAAATTTCCTGGTAACGTAGCACATGCCAGATCGTTAGCAGGGATTCAAACCATCGCAAATCTAAACCGAAATACGTGAATAACAGGACGATATTGAAATCCTACGTACAGGAGAGCTTCCATGTCTAACTGATGTCATGAACTTTTACGAGCAGATGAAAAAGAAGGTGAAGAATTTACTGATACATTGTTATTAGTATGCTTATTATCACTACACTGAATAGACTCTATGACTTTATTACTTCTTACCTACATCAAGTTTTTTTTAAATATTAAAAAACTATAATGTTGAGCGATGATGAAAGTATGTGATTACGACCACGTGAAGGAACTCTGAATACTATGGCATATAATCTACTCCATGTCCTATATGGTAATTAATTTCTCAACTCTATAAAATTAAAAAAACAGATATAGCTTCATATTACGTACTGGCTGTGCCTGCAACTTCGTTCGCGTAAAGCAGAGTAAGCTGCTAATTTATTCGATTTGAAGCTTTATTACTTTGTACCTAAATATAATTTTATAAACTATGATACTATTCTTACTCAAATAATAACAGTATAATAATAATTATTATAAGTAATTTCATCGTAAAACTTCATCAACTGTACGGATGACTCTAACACCGAGGTTTCGAACGTAGTGATAGCGCAGAGGCTGACTGTAAATTTCACAGTACGCAAGCAACTCCGGCTCGGTCTACGCTGGCACTAATGTAATTACAATTAATGCTGATTATCAAACTACGTATAACTCAAAGGCATTCATTCGTCCGATTTAACAATATCTGATATTACATTTACCTTTGTGATAAGATTATAACTAAGACCGTCATCAACGACATCATCAGCTGGAAAGGCAGAATCAACATATTGTGTTTCCTGCTAAACCTTGACCCATCTCAAGATGCGCACACTTAGCTATAGTCTCGGTTTCATTTATCTAGTTGTAACCAATCAACTTCTGTGTGCCGACCTGTTCGCTAAGCTTTATTTTTATATTAGGTTATTATTTATAACCAAAAAATAACTAGTTATTTTTATACATCCTTAGGGAAGAATAACAATATTATCAATTTAATATTGATAAGATAATAGTGGCGGTGTAAGAATATTCACTACTCATTACCCTCCCCGGGGTGTCGTAAGAGGCGACAAAGGGAAGCTGTTACAGGAGATTGGCAGCAGCAACTTCCTGTTAACAACTTACAATAATTAAAATCTGCAATTGCTAAGCCGCCTGCCAAACGTAGCTATTATGGCGAAAAATATGACTATAGAGGAGGCCTAGAATATGTTTTTATTAACTACAACAAAACAAGTAGATAATTAATTGCATTAAAAAATTGTGGCGAGTGGGTTATTAACCTTTATATACCACTTTTTAAAATTTATATAAAATATCTTTATAAGTTCTTATACTAAATGAATAACTTTATAAACGTAGACAACCATAAACCGTTTCCAAGAACCTTTGAACGCTTATGCTACGAGTATTATATTGTATGCACTGCATTTGTTATGTATTTAACCAACAACAATATTGTAACTTATAGTTAGTCTTTTGTCAAAATTGTATATTATATATTAACAATTATATTTAAGAGGATATAGTAGTATTACTAGTGTAAAGGTATTGCCTCTTTGGTTACCAACCTACCTCCTACCTGCGCAGCGTAACGAGTTTGCTAAAATCTACCAAGTAACGCAATACAGATTTTGCATTATTTGAACAAAACAAGGCTTAGTAAAGCGTACAGCAAAGAAGTGAAATAATTTGCCGGCGCCTGTCTTTCCATCTGAATACAATCTGAGCGTATTCGAGGCAATAGTAAATAGGTTTTCGTTAAGCTAAGACAGTGCGATTTACCATCTAGGGCTTCATCACCACTTACCACCAGGTGGGATTGTGGTCAAGCATTGGCTTATGATAAGTAAAAAAAAACGGTCTATGTCTAGCTCAGAACAATATTTAATGCAATGTCTAGCAGTAACCTTAAAAAGGCTGTCGTTAGTGATGATAACTATGAATTGCTTCATAAAGCATCAGGTGATAGTTTGGATTTATTATAATAATAATAAATAAAAATTAAAACTAAAACTAAACTATTAAATTATCATACGGTCCTACACTCCGAGTTATAGCATCAGGAACGCTGTCTGCGTTTCCTTGCTGAATGGCTATACTAATCTTTGAGAATCCCCAATCCTTTTACGTGGTATTCTGTGAAAGCGTACTCAACTTAACCGCATGTGAACCCACGTACCGATAGCCGCTACAGCAAATGGCACAAATATGTAGTCATGCCAAAGAGACTCATATTTGTGTCATTTACGGTGTCACGTGTGGCGTACGTCAATCAAACACGGTGTCCTTGCAAGTACTGACTTTATTTTTATTTTACAAGTACCATCACATCCTTCTCCCTCTAATAAACAAATAAACAAGCCCTTCGCACAGATTTACTTATCTGACATAGCTACACAGTAATTATACTTAAATAAAATCATTAAACACCAATTTATAAATTGTAAATGAAATGCATATATATATATATATATATTATATATATTATATATATATATACTATATATATAAAATATAATATATATTTTATTATATAATTATAAGATCAAAATAAAGTTTTATTTAAAACATCAATGAATTCTATTTTCAATAACTCTAACCATTTCAATAATACTGATTTGACATTGTTTTTTTAATAATTAATTATTGCTTTACCAAGATTGAAAAAAAATTGAACTAATTAAAATTCGCACAAATTATTATTAAATATTACTTTAATAAATTCACTCATTATTTCTTTAATATTATCTCTAATCAGCAATTTTAATCTTACATTTTTTTATTATTATTTGAATTATTAAGCATTAAACAATATTGCATAAGTACTTTGAATTGTATATGAATTAAATATTAATTAAATTAATTACATGAATAAAAATAAATTAACAAAGTGATAATTATGATTCGGTAAATATTATTCATTAAAATTACAATTGTAAATAAACAATTAAAAAGTAAATTAATAAAACTTAAATAATATAAAAAAATATAGAAAATGAAATAAAAGTTTATTTGCATACACCCAGCTGTTTCACATACTTTGTAAGATGAACCATGATGCACCAGTTTATGTTGAATGTCCAAATCTATTCGGTGGTTTTACTGTCCTGCCGGATCGAGTAACATAATTATTATTAGTTATTTTCTCTATACGTTGAGTACATATTTTGGTTCTTGTAAGATACACTGGCATTAACGTCATCATAATCAAAGTTGTAGTTAGAGTGTCATGTCGGTTTGGCGAATCTTTTATTATAGTTCCTATTTTTTCTTGTAATAGTGCCGGATATCCAATTTCGTTTATTTACCTCGTGGAGTGAAATACCATTCTGATGAAAACTGTTTAAGCGCTCGACGTAAATTGTGGACCACAATCAGTCATAACTATGTAGGGTATACCCTGTCTACAAAATACATTTTTTAAACATGAAATAACAGAAAGCGAGTGATGAGTTGACTGCAATTCGACTAATTCAAAAAATTTGCTATAATAATCAATTAGTAGCAAATAATTTTGGTCTTTTATTTGAAACAAATCTACTCCTATTTTGGCCCACGGTCTATCCAGTATTTCATGACATTGTGTTCTTCCTTTTGATTATTTCGTCTAAATGATAAGCATATTTGACAATTTGAGACTATGTTTTTTACATCATTACTTAGCCCTGGCCAAAATAAAATTTCTCTTGCTCTTAGTTTACATTTCTCGAGACCCATATGGCCTATATGAAGTTTGTTCAAAAATTATTTTCTTAATATTTTAGGAACAATAATTCTCTCATTTTTCCAAACTAATCCATGCGCTAAAGATAAATCTTCTTTATAGTTCCAATACGGCTTGACTGTATCGTCCACTTCTCCTTTGACGCTTGGCCAGCCCTTTAGCACGTACTTCCTTAATTTTATTAACTCGTTATCAGTTTCCGTGTATTTTTGGAGTTGCATAAATTGAACGTCTGTAATGTCGTCGGTGACTCCTGTCGTTGTACCGCGCACACCTCATCATGCAGCGAGTCGGCGCTCGAATGCAGCGCGCTTGTCGCTGTCGGTTCGTACGCACGTAATAATGCATCGGCTATATACAAGTGTTTGCCTTTATATACTAGTGAACGTATAACGCTGTAATCTTAACAACATTCGTTGCAAGCGTGCTGGTGAATCGACAATGGGCCTTTTAATAATGCTAACCAGAGGTTTATGGTCCGTTTCTATCGTAATATCTGTTCTACCATAAATATAAGCGTGAAATCTCTCAAAGCAAATACACGCATACAACTCTTTCTATTTGTTTGATACGTATCTTTGTTCCGCTTTAGTTAACGCTTTGACGCGTAGCATACCGGTAAACCATTTTGCATTAAGCACGCGCCTAAACCACTTTTACTGGCATCCACCGATATAGTCACAGGAATATTTAAGTTATAATACTGTAATACAGGTGCTGGACAAACAAGTTTTCAGTTCTATTAAACATTTTCATGATTTTCATTCCAATGCCACTCGGTGTCTTTTTTGTAAAAGTTCTCTAAATAAGAGTGTTTTGTTTGATAAGTTTGGAACAAACGTACCTATATAAGTTACAAGACCTAATAATCTTTCAATGTCCTTCTTATTTTGAGGTTTGGCATATTAAGTATTGCTGATATATGAGAATCGTCGGGATATAATCCTTGTTCAGTTATTTTATGACTTAAATATTTTATTTCCTTTAAACCAAACCGGCATTTGCTTTTTTCAATTTTAGATTAATTTTTCTACACCGTTCAAGAACTTTTATAAGTCTCCTATCGTGCTCCTCTTTGTTGGAAAAGAAACCAATAAATCATCAATATAAAATTTTTCATGTATTTTTGTGAAACACTTCTGATGCCGAACAGATCCCATATGGTATTCGCAAAATTTGTACCGACCAAAAGGAGTATTGAACTTACAATAATCACTAGTGTCATCTAACTGTACCTGCCAGAACCCTGATGAAGCATCTAGTACTAAATATCTTTGCTCCTGATAGTTTTGAGACAATTTCATCGAGAGTTGGAAGCCTAAAATGTTCTCCCCGAATGGCATTGTTTAATTCTTTAGGGTCTAAACAAATTCATAAATCACCGTTGGCATTTTAACTATAGTTATGCTATTGACCCAGTCAGATGAGCCTCAATCCTAAAAATGATTTGCTGTGACTCCATTTCATTCAATTTCCTTTTAAACTCATCCCTAATTGCGAATGGTAGCTTTCGTGGAGCACTATACGGTTTACTATTCTGCTTTAAGCGTATCGTATATTTACCGTAAACATCCTAAGCCCTTAAATACGTCCTCATAAATTTTAATAAATAACGGTTCATTATTTTATTTTCTTGCACAGACATGACACGCCTCACCACATCCAACTCTGCGTACTTGCCTAGTATAGGAATAGAGTCTACGTCAACCACAATAAATTCAAAATGTACAAATTATTTTTATAACTGACCCGTAAATTTATTTTACCGACAACGTTTATGTAGCCACCTGAGTAACCATTAGGTTTTGTACTACTTTTCAATAAATCTTGTTTTGTGATCCCTATACTCGATAAATTTTTTATAGGCAATACATTGACATCCGCCCGTATCAATTTCAAAACATATTTGTTCATGATTAATTATTAAATTAACATTCGAATCAATACGGTTTTAATAAATTTATTACCTGTTCATCCGATTCTTCTATATAATATACACCACACACTCGTGCAAAATGATTCATCTTTGAACAGCGCATTTACCAGCGCATTTACCAGCGCGTTTACAAATGCAGGAGACTCTTATATCTTATGTACATTCCGCCAATTAATGCACTTGTTGTCGTTTGGGGTATAATTATGCGAAAAACCTTGACGGTGTGGTGGCGCTGGTCCGCTCCGCCAGCCGCTCCGGCAGTCGCTCGCGCCGGCGGCGTGCGCCGCGGCCCGCCAGCGGCCCGCGCTGGCTCCGCGCGCTGCACCTCTGTTGCTCCGACCCCGATCATCACACGTTTCATTCCTTTGTTTATCCCGTGGCGAATTCGAAACTTTATGTATGGCTTGTATGTCCTCTTTATCTCTATTTAAATTTCTGACCTCGTAAGTTGCCTCTTCACGTGTTATATTTTCCGAGTAGACCTTCGAAATTATCGCCGCACGACAGATTTCCAATGCAGTTTTTAATGTTAAATTGTCCTCCCTTAATAATATTTCTCGAATACTCGCACTAGTCACACCACAGATCAATCTATCCTTTATTAGACTATCACATAATTCACCAAATTCGCATGTCTGAGACAATTTACGCAACTCAAATACATATTGATCGATTGTTTCATTTTGTTTTTGATCTCGTGTGAAAAATACCGCTCAACGGTAACGTTTCTTGTAGTTTTAAAATGTCGGTCTAGTATTGTTAAGACACCCTCAGCTGTTGCATATTTTTGAAGACTGGTCTAAAATGTCTCGACACTGTTCCCTGCCACATGTAGTAATATATTTAGTTGGATACATTTTTCTTATCAATCTCGCAGGCTTTGCAATATATAATATATTTATATTATATATTGCAAATCCGATTGCGCCATTTTGTCCAACTTTCACTTAAACTTCCAGAGGTCGAATCTATTGCGTTTCTATCAAAACAAAATGGAGGTGGAGGCGTTAAGACACTTTCCATTTTTAATACGTGCACTCGTACTTGTTACTATTACACCGATAATAAACTAATTAATATTATTAACTTATTTATTTATCTAATTAACAACGGATCTTCGCTCCGTTTAAAACTTTAAATTACGGGCTGCGCCATGTCACGTGTGGCGTACGTCAATCAAACACGGTGTCCTTGCAAGTACTGACTTTATTTTTATTTTACAAGTACCATCACAACGGAGTTCAGCCCATCTGATACAGGATTTCGCTATAGACTGATTGATAATGAGGTTCTGGATACAGTCGGATTGTGTTCGAATTTGGGTGTTCGTTTCCTTTTCGCATAGGTACCGATTACTCAACTTCGGACATTCTGTCTCCATGTACACGAATTTTTCTCTATTAGTTGCTATTAAAGGATAGGGTGGAATAATAGATTGGTGGTTTTGTTGTTGTACAATGGATAAGCGGAAGAGGTCGAGGTGTCTTTGGAAATAACAGGAATTTTAGAACAATTACTATTTGATTTTCTGTGAAATAATAACATGACTTAATGATATCGTAATATTCTCTAGTCTCTAAATTTAATACATGTTCCTTATCATAAATTTGCCTTAATCTTAACTTAACGTAGAATGGTGGGTGCTCGATGCACGACTAAATGCTAATATATTTTCTATCCTATTAAGCTCATTGAGCATATCATCGATATTTTCTGTTAAAATTGTTAGGAGTTGGGCAAACTTAGCATACTTGATGAGGCTACTATCTCTATAAGCGGCTCTATCTAATAATTGGATAAGTGTTGAGTTAATTTTGTTTTCATTTTCAATTATCTGGGATATTACACTATTATGTTGCAACATCCACTCCTTACTAATGTTAATGTGACTATTGAATTCTGATTCGATCCTATCTTGGTTATCCTTCAAAACTTTTATGGCATTATTATATTTTGCGGCATCTAAATAATCTAGATTACCGGTTACGCTTTTAATCACTGAGCCTAATCCGTCTACCAAACCTCTCTTAGTGAGACTGGGCTCTTAACTATTTAGTTATATTAATACTTTATCTAATTTGCTATAAAGATAGTCCATTTGCAATTCTTACAGTAAGTTGGTGTCGTTATCAAGTCTGTTCTTGTAGTTCTGTAGCTGTACCTGCAATAGGGTTACTTTGTCTCTGATGTCGTCAAGTTTTATATGAAGAAATGTATGATAGTGAGTTATGAGAGTCGTTGGTCCAAGTCTAAATGGTAGTAGGCCTGGTCCGTCTTCAAGATATTCAAGTTTTATCTCCTGGGCTTCGATCGTCAGCACGGTCAGTACAGTCAGTAATTTTAGAGTCCTGTAACAATTCGGCAGTTTTAGGTACACGTTTAAGTCTAGACTTCCCTATCGGACCGCGTTTCCTAGACGTGTAAATGTGTACTGGTAGGTCAGCTAGAACATGGTCATGGGTGTAAAGTGGGGCCAATTTTTATCGGTTAGCTAGGGGGTTGGAAATGAAAACTTGTTGGTTTGGTTGGTATTCAACCACTGGTTCCCGCGATTTATTCCGATTATTTATTAATGCTGAACGTTCGGATAAAGAATGTTCGTTAATTATTTCATACACAGTTTTCATTTGCTCTCGGTGTGTTAGTATGTATTGCTGCAATAAGTGTTTTGTCAAGTCGATGTCGATTGGATCTCTTGGGTTGAAATGTCCATTAACAATATCGTAAGGCCTATTTAGTGAAACTGTGCAGAACTATTGTATCCTAGGATAGCATAGGACATTAGGTTTACTACATGCTCGTCTTTCCTTTGTAGTTTTAGGATTCGCAGATGTTCCAGTATAGTTGAGTGGAACCGCTCTATGTTACCGTTGTCATTAGGACAGTGGGCTAACGTTTTATGATGGTTAATTTTGTGTAATTGTACGAACTCAGTGAATAGCTGGTTCGTAAATTCGGTCCCATTGTCGGTGACAATAGTAAGAGGAAGACCATGATGCGTACACAAGGTAAATAGACTTTGCAAAATGCTCAATGCTGTTCCGTCTCTTAGAAGATACGCTTGAGCATATTTGGAGAATACATCTATAAATGTGAGATACTTTTCATTATGTACTGTGAACATGTCCATATGGATAATCTCGAAAGGTTTGGTAGCGGGGGGAACGATATTGAGTTGAGGTTTTATAGGTTTCCTATCGTACTTAGCCTGACCACATATGGTGCATTCATTAATATATTTTGTAATGTGTTCTCTCATCTTAGGCCAATAGTATCGTTTGGAAAGGGCCAGGAAACTCTCGTTGATACCGCGATGGTTGGTTTTACCTTCGTGGTAGTTCTTTATTATTTCTTGTTGTTGCAAATATTCTTTACATTTTCAACTTCCACTTTAGTTAAGACAAGATTCATAGATGAGCTTCTAAATTTATCTTGTAAGATTGGAATGACGTCATACATGCAAGAGGGTTAATTAGTAATTCGGTTTTGACTTTTGGGTTTACGTATTCTTTTATGGCGTTGACAAGATCTACTTCCATTTCCGTTGTCTTATCTGTACAGCTGTTCGAGTATGTGTATCAAAGGTTTGGTCACTGGTCGTCTTTTATGTCGCCTACAATTGTTAATATTAGCTGTCTGTGGAATTTATTAAGAGGTTCGTCGGTGATGGGAATTTCGAGGATCGGATTTTCTTGGCTTGTGTGGGCCGTTAGAGTTGTCGAGCCAGTGCTAGGGGCTGTTTTACTGATGGGTTAGCTAACAAGACATGATTCTTTGTTATGTATTTCCACCCGTGACAGCGCATCGGCATTGGTGTTATTTTTCCTTTTTGTAAATGACAGAAAAATCGTATTCGCAATTTTAACTTCCGCCTATTAAGTCGCGAGTTCGGTTCCTTAAGATTCATTACCCACTGAAGGGTTTATGATCAGTTAAGATTTTAAAAGTACGGCCAAACAGATAGGGTCTAAAGTACTTGGTTGCCCACACAATGGCAAGGAGTTCGTTCACTTCGCTCTCATTTAGAGTTCTAGAAGCGTAACATACAGGTTTGTCTGACCCTATGGGTCCCTGAGATAGGATGGCTCCTATCGCTACATTGGATGCGTCAGTGGTTAGGATAAATTCTTTGTTGAAGTCAGGATATTGGAGGATTGGGTCGTTGGTCAAGAGAGTCTTACACTTTTCGAAGCAGTTAATATAGTCTGTGTCAAGAGTTATTTTTCGTCCCTTTTTTAGACATTGTGTCAGAGGTTTAGTAATTCGAGCAAAGTCTGGGATGAACTTGCGATAATAACCTATAAGGCCTAAAACTGTTTAATTTCTTTTGCGGTTTTGGGTAATGGATACTTCTCTATCTGATATTTTGCTAGGATTTGGCTTAATGCCATCTTTGCTAATTATATGTCCTAAATAAGCGGTTTCAATTTAAGAAACTCGGATTTATCCATTTGTATTTTAAAATTGGATTCCGTAGTTTCTGAAATACTTTCTCAAGATTTACCATGTGCTCTTGCAAAGTGCTGAACACAATAATATCATCTAAGTACACTAGACAAACTGTATTTTGGAGGTCGCGGAGCACGTTATCCATGACACGCTGAAACGTAGATGGCGAGTTCTTTAATCCCATGGGCATCCGTAAGAGCTCGAAATGCCCATGTTCAACGTTGAATGCTGTTTTCGGGATGTCAATAGGGTTCATTTCGATCTGGTAAAATCCACTGGCTAAATCCAAGGTTGTGAAGTATTGGCAATTTCCTAACTTATCTAGTACATCCGATATATTCGGGATTGGGTATTTATCATTAATGGTTTTTTCATTTAGCTTCCTAAAGTCGACTACGAGTCGCCATTTAGTCTTCCCAGAAGCATCAACTTTTTTAGGAACTATCCAGATGGGAGAGCTCCATGCAGATTCGGATGGACGAATTATACCTTGCTCTAACATTTTACTGATTTGTTGTGTAACTTCGTCTCTATGAACGTATGGGTACCGATAGCTTTTAGTATATATCGGTATCTCATCAGTGGTCCGGATGCTATGCTTTATTTTATTAGTAAATGTTAGTTGTTCGCCTTCTATATAAAAAACGTCAGCGTATTTGGCACATAATCTTTCTAAATTAGCGCGTTCTTCGGCATTTAGATGGTCAGTGCGTAAACGTGATAATACTTCTTTGTAACGTGGGAGTAGTTGAACGTTGTGAGATGACTCGATGTTATACGTCTCGGCACATATTGGGCGATCTAGGGAGAAAATTATATCGTGCAGAGTCGGGTTAAATACCTCTATAACACCGCGGTTATTTGACACTAATGTTAGACATTCGCTTATGACGCAATTAGAGATATACTGTTCGCTTACTAACGCATCTCCGTCATGGACATTAATAGGTTGTTTTATCAGTTTTGAAGATTGGGATGGTATCACGTCCTCGTAATAATTAACATTCCTAGAGTTATACATTAAGATAGGGTTGTTAGCTAATCGTGTTACAAGTAATCTATCCTTTAAATCTATTCTAGCTTCCCATTTCTCTAATAGGTCGAGACTAATAAGGCCATCGAAGTAATCGTGAAATTTATAAATATATAATTTAATACTATCAGGCTCTTGGAATTCGGAAAAGCATGGAATAGTTATCGAATAATTATTCCTAGTTGTAGCATGCACATTGGTTACCTCGAACGGATCATAATTTAAAGGTATATGTGAAAAATATTTCTGTATGGCTGGATTTATGAAGGACTGATTCGCCCCGGTATGGAAGGAAAATGGAAATGGAAGCTGTTTCTGCGTATGTAAGTTTACTTCTATTTTGGCTTTTTGAAGAAGAGTCTTTTGAAAATCCTGAGTCGATCTGCTTGTAGAAGGTTGACAGTCTACGTCATCTTGCTCGTTTAACTCAGTTGCGTCATGATATTGGTAGTGCTGTGTGTCGTCATAGTCATAGGTCACAGTATTGGTATAGTCGTCATTATCATTATAGTCGTAATAGTCGTATTGGTGTTCAGGATAATAGTAACTATTGTAATCCATAAATTCGTTAAAATTCATTTCCCTACTTTTGAAGTAATTTGTAATTGAAGTATTTGCGCCAATCGTGACCGGTCAGTCCTGTCGGAGGCATTGGTTTAGGTACGTAATGGCTAACGCCACTCATAGGCTTCGGGCCTGAGTCATGGGGTGGATTCCTATTTGGTAATCTAAACGTATTATTATGGGGTGTATAATTAGGTGGCAAAGCGCGGAACATTTGTTGAGTTCGCGTAGGCATATTATACTGTGATGGCATGTTAGGCCTGAAAGCTTGTTGTTGTGGTACATGTAAAGGTCGCTGTAAATTAGACATTGGCATCGGTGCAGGAAAACTGAATGGTTTTTGCAAGGTAAGGTCATATGGCCAGGTTGGAGAGGCTTAGGTGCTTGAGGTTTCCTCTCAGCGAAAGATTCACCGCGTTGTTGCAAGTACATAACGTTCAATTCTTCCTGTACAAACTCCAAGGCTTTTCAACGGTATCAGGACCCATGCAACGTATTCGTGAGCCAAGTGGCTCCTTTAAACCGCGTACAGCTTGCTTCGTTAGATTTTTATATAATATACGTTTGGCTTCTATTGTAGTATGCAAGGTTTCATGAAGCGTAACATACGTCATGATAGTGCTGAACAGTGTCTGACATCGTGCATAAAATTCTTGGGGAGAGCTGTTTCCCTGAGTAGCTAACGAGAGGTCATTGTAGAGCGCCGTTTCGTCTCTTTGATCCGAAAAGTTATTGATTAATGCTGTACGAATGCCATGCCAGCTTTCAGGAATACCATTTGAATTTAAAGTGGTCGCGGCGGGTCCAGTTATTTTATTTAATATCCCGTTAAGCAGGCATAAGTTCGATAGTTCACTGCCAGGATCATTACTTAGGTATGCAGCACATATTTGGTCACATAATTTTATAAATCTAGTTAGTACATTAGGGTTGCCGTCGAACTCTGGCACTGGGCGTAAAACTTTAAAAATAGTGTCAGGGTCGTGGGCCATTTTTGATTCCTCGGTAATTATATCTAACTCTAAATAACAACTTAAATCTCTATTATAATCTAAACTCTGTCTACGTGGCTGCCTACGCAATGTAGGGTCACAGTGGGATGATTTCCTTGGATGGAAAATTTTGACAGGAAAGATTTACACTAGGAAAAAGGAAGCAACACTAGATAAAATTCTGGTGTACTTACATAAATTTTATCTCGGTTTTCTCGGGATCGATGTCTTTATGTATCCTCTTGGCTCGCAGTTGGTCCGTAGTAGTTTCGAATACTCGTTTAAAGCTTGAAAGCTACGATAGCCTAACTAACTTTTGAGTATCCTACCAACTGCGCCAATTACGTTAACTGCAGCCGAAGGACCCAAAAAACCGAAACTAATTTAAAATACTTTATTATAATATAAAAATTACAATATAATTACTACAACTTAAAAAAATGTATCAGATCGATGCTAGATCTAGAATGAATTTTAATTATTACATTAAAAATAGTAAAGGTATATTGCAGAGCTCCGATTGCATCCGTTGACGTCAATGCTCACGTTCTGCTGAGTTGCGCCTCGTGCCGCTGCAATGTATCGGGGTCGCTGCTGTGTAGGCTCTTTACCTATGAGGCTATGTTATAACTTGCCTCTAAATATTCCACAAGGCTCTAAGTTTACATTGAGATAAAAATTATGAAACCAAAAATATTTATGATATATATTTTTAGTTTTCCAGGTCTATTAATAATTTTTAGTTTGATTTTTGCTTTTCTGCTAGTATATATTACAAATTTAAAAAAATATTAAAAAAATCTAGTATATTATTATTTAAAAAAACATACTATGCAATAAAATGTCTCAGTGTGCCATTCATGCAAACACTATGGGTATGTTCCGATATACACTGCGAGCACTGCTCAGTGCTCTCACGGGGAAAAATTCGTTCCGTTATTGACTGCCAGTATCTGTCGCAGTACCCTAGTGAAATATATGACGTCATAAATCGCCGCAATTTTTGTACTGTGAGCACTGGCGCTTTCGTGGTAAGGTGCTCTCAGTACTTTGATCACATGATCAAAAAACATAACAGCGCCTAGAGATTTAACAGCTTCCACGAATTATTGTTATTATTATTAATTAATATTGTTATTCAAATAAACTCGGACATTAAGTTTTAAAAGTAACAACATTCAAATAATAATTTTTCTTGTTGAACAGAAAACGTGTTCGTGGATACAGAGATAATTAATATTTAATTTAAGTAAGCTATAATCAACGTTTATAAGTAAGGACATAAAAGCAGCTGTATTATGGTTATAGCATGAATGGGTCGGTTCAACAAGCGTTCGTCTATGGCCCCACATAATACCAGATAAATGGAGATGTCTATTGGCCACAGCATCCACTTACCATCAGAGGACCAGTCTGCTCGCTTGTCACTCTGATTCTATAAAAAAAAAACGCACACTGTACACATTGTGTAAATCATTTTCAACTCAGTCAAAATATGTAAAAGGTTGAGTCATTTGGCTTTCTAAAAGAAACAAAAATAATTACAAATGTAAAAGGGTTTACTTATCGTACTATACAGATACTAATTAATTCCATAAAAAGATTTTAAAACAAATTAAAAAAAAATACTTGTTTTAAACAGATAAAAATTTAAAAATGTTGTAAAAGGTACGGACACGTGTTGCTTCTATCAGAGCTCTATATTTATCGCAACAGGTGATTATGTTACCAATTAATGCCGTAATAATTGAGCAACAATCAATGTTTAAAACGTTTCAAATTTAAAATGTTTTAGGCAAATGTTCAATTAATCAAGTGCTCTAATTGCACTCATTGCACTAATGTTTACAAAATAATTATTACAAGTAATTCCGTTTTCACCCATTATTTTATTATTATGTTTACTTAAAATATTTAATTAATATAAGAATTTTCACCAGCCTATAAACTAAACGCTTTTATATACAAGTAAAGGTGACGAGAGACCAATGAACTGCACTCAATGCAGTACCGTGAACAGAACAGACAGATCTCCAAATACATGCGGCAAGACTTTCGCAACTTTGATAGAGCTCCTGTTGAAGCAGAAATTGAGTGAAACTAAGGCTCAAAAGCCTTTGGAAAGATAATTAATAGAATCAGGCGTTACTTTTCGGAAATCCATTATATTAAAGTTGGAAAAATTTACTTTGCCTATATCCGCTCAATAAAATAAAATGACGTGTCTTACCTAAATTGAAGAGCACCTCCCGCCCTCCCTCAATTGCGTGCACTATCCCCGTCACCACTAATCCCAGCACCACTACTCCCACCGCCACTAAACTAGGAAAGACACACCACCGACGATAATACGACATATGTTTCGCCTCTACACGAGGCATCCTCAGGTGTAGTAGACTCTGCGGTGGCTGACCGCTGAGTGGCGAGCCAAAACAGCTGCTATTTATACAACCCGCCTACGCAACCGCTCCCCGCTTAATCTCGCTACTTAGGATAGGTCTTAAAATAAATATGTACACAAACAAAGGTTGGAATGTTGGAACTACCGGCATAGATGTGACAAGGACGTAACCTTGTCACATCTATGCCGGTAGTTATTAGGAGCACTACGCTTGATTTTTGAGATCTAATTTTCCGAACAAAACGATGGGACTAATAACGGACAGTTCGCTTATTAGTAGTGATAGGTGTACTGTCACTGCTTTATTACACGTCATTGATTTATCAATAAACTAGCGATCCAGATCCATATGCAAATGCGTTGCCACCCCTAAGGACTAAGATGGAATGCCTCGTATCCAGTGAAAAGTGTCTCGGTTCTCTACACTCACCATAGGAAGCACAGCAGCATCAAGCTGCTATTTTACACTGGTCCTTCCACGTTCGAGCCGAAACATTTGTGCTACAACCATAATATAGCTGCAGCATGGCTCTACCACGTAAATAATGTTTCCTCTTCAATAAAGAATAATCTCAACCATAACAGTAATTTACGATAAGTTTCGTTTAACTGTAAATCAATTAAAAGGTCTATACAGCAAGTTCGTGATTTGTGTAAAATAGCAGATGTCATTGCTCTTCAGGAGACTTGGTTGATGCCACACGACTTGGTTTTCTTGAATGAAATTAACCAATAATTGAGCTGCTTTACTAAATCCTCTGTGGATACGTCAGTGGGTGTGCTGCGAGGTAGGCACTACGGTGGGACGGCGCTGCTGTGGCCAACGAGTTTATTTACCAAAACGGAAATCGTGCAGTGTGATAATGACCGAAAAGTGGCGATGCGATTACATCAGGGTGACCGTAGCCTTCTTGTGTTTAGCGTATACATGCCTACTGATTATGAGGAGAACCTATCAGAATTTATTCAGTGTCTTGCGAATATAGGTGCAGTGGTGAGAGTGACGAGATTGAATGCGGTCTGATCTTAGACGATTTCAACGCGCATCCGTGTACTCTATTTGGTAAGGAGCTGGTGGACTATTGTTGTGAGCAATCGTTACTATGCATAGACTTAGACAAACTAGATACAAACTCGTACATATTTGTGAGTGAGGCACATGGCACGTGTCGGTGGCTTGATCACTGCATTGCTACTGCTGCTGCAGCCAATAAGGTAACCGTTATGTATGTGAAGTATGACTCATTTTGGTCGAATCATTTACCTCTAGTTATTAATTGTAACCTTAATTTTATTAGAATTAAAGAAATTTACTATGAATCTAACCTAAAAAATAATGCGAAAGTTTCATGGGCATAAGGAGCTTGAACAAAAAATATATTCAATATTTTGTGATGAAAACTTAATGAGATAATGAGTAATTATAAAAATGTAACATGGAATGTATGGATGTAAAACAGTTGTGTGAAAAATCGTGTCATTGTAAATATATTGACGGTTTATATTGTGATATTGAAAGTGCGTTGCAAATAGCAGCAGAGCGTAGATTTTATTTGAATGATAAAAGAAAAGGGCAAAGGATTGTGGGGTGGAATTTTCACGTCAGGCATACACATGTAATGACTAGAGAAAGTTTTTTAATGTGGAATGAACATGGTAGGCCTTCTTCGGGCTATTTTTACGGAAATATGGCTGCCTCGCGAAGAGAGCTTAAAGCCGCGCTTAAGTACGTTCAAAATAATCAGAACAAAATAAAAATGGAAGTGTTGGCCCGACATCGCAATGTTGGTAAATTTTATGAATTTTGGAGAGAAAAAAAACATGCGTGATTGTCGAAGTTCCTTTTTGTAGTATATTATTATTGATAAACGTATTATATTATTGATTGACAAATACAAATAAATGAATTACTAGTGTCTATTAAAATGAAGCGTCATTTAAAATAAAATAATATTTCTTTCATGGCAAGATAAGAAAACGAGCGAAGGAGATGGATATTAATTTATCTCGCTTCCTTAGGCGTTACGCAAACCTAGACACTTTTGTCTCTTGTGTGAGATACAAGCTACCAATGCATATTTTATTTTCATGTAATTAATATGAAATAAATCGCATCACTTTTACGTATAGAAATCCGCCGAACAACAATTTGCAAGCGGTCAAGTTCTCACCAAAACTCAAACCACAACCACGATTAATTTGTAGGGTATCCACCCTACAGATTAATGAATTTGATGTTAAGGGTCAGCGTTCACCCGGTCGTTATTTATCCATACACATATAAATAAAATGTAATATCGAAATAGCTGCCTTTTATTGAGCTGAGGGGGTTATTTGCATGACATTAAGACATGAAATACCATTTTTTAAATTTTAGTTTGTCTGGCTGTCCTACTGTCCGGGTTAATCTTTGGAATGGCTGAATCGATTGTTATGAAACTTCAGGAACAGATAGAAAGCAATGCCAAGAGTGGTCTAAGGCGATACTTTGTCCGAAAAACTTGTACAATTCACTTTCTTATTAACATTTTTGAATGATAGACTATTCTCCTACGATGTGCTGAGGCTATATAAAATGTGCAATAAGAAAAAGGGAAAAGAAGCAGAGAAGAAAATCAACGATAAAACTATAATTGCTAAACACAGGATAAAAATACTGTACACTGTCAAGGGAACTTGTACTAATTTACTGTAATACTAGATAGTTTGTACATAAGTATATTTACGAGAAATGGGTGATGCCTCAGTCTATACATTTGAATGGAGGCACCACCTGCAACTTGATATAATTTTTACTTATAATTTTTCATACAAAGATGTACAACATATAGGGTTGTACCACTGTACATATTTTTATAAGTGTACACATACTGGCCCAATTTGTACTAACACGTGATAGATTTGTATCGAAATTGCACCCTTTTCTTTTTGCTGTTTAATTGATTAGCGATTGTATGTCATACATTCACCAATATGTGCCATGATTTGCTAGTTTCGTAGGACTATGTGCAAGGTGAATAGAAAAAAAGTTTGCATTATTGTGAATATTAGGAACGAACGAAATGAAATGCAATGACAATGAAAATGAAAATAATGAATTTAAGGTGAAATGAAACCTCTTTATTTTCCGACGTAAGAAATTAAAATTTCGCTTGTCAATCGTCAACACGTTTTATAATCATCACTATAGATGAAAGACGTCATTTCACAAGACATGACGCCTTTCATCTATAGTGATTTCTTTCCTGATGTTAGCAACAATCGATATACACGTTTTTTTATATATTTTATTACTTTATTATATGTCTAAAAATATAAAGAACATAGGATTAGACTTATTATCATTCGAGCAATGAAATAAATTGTTTTCTAAATCAAGTGATGATAATTATATTACATTGCAAATATTTGTGTGGCAGACTTTAAAATTTAAAGTATAAGTCTTGACAGTCACGCGTTACATAAGCCAGTTAGATCCTAATTGTAATCCCAATTTTATATACTGATTTACCACTTGCTTAACGGAAAATAAAACCATCGAGAAAGCTATCTATCTGCTTGGATGAAAATATTTCGAAATCATGAAGTGAAGGCAGGACTGACAATACCGTGTAGCGGCGGCATAAGTCAATCCACTAGATCCTACTAAAGAAAATATATCATTACTTAGAAGGTCTAAGAACTTCCCCCGACGTTCCATCCGTAAAAGTCGATAAAGGGAAATGAAACAGGATATAGGCAGCAGTATTAGTAAAGGTGGGTTGCTAGTCTTAAAATATACGTTAAATTTCAGTTCATTCCCTTAAAAAGTTAGTAGTTTATTGTTTTTGACATCTAATGTAGAGATAAACTTGGCTCTATATTAGATGTCAAAACTTTTTAAGGGTGAATAAATAACGAGACATAGTTACAATTTTTGAAACAAGAAATATTTTTGAAGCTTATGGATTAAATGTGAATTTAAAGATGAATTAACTAATTTTCCATGGGTATTAATGTAAGTAGAGACTTCTCTTTACTGTCATATTTCCATATAAGATTAAAAAACTAAAACAACATGTAAACAGCGTGTCTTGAGAGGCTATATGCAAGAATTAGTGCATTTTCATCGTTTCTTTTAGAAAATTATAACATAATAAGTTCTAAGATGTCCTTCATTAATTCATTACAGCCTATCAAAAGTCCACTACTGAACTAAATTGCCTCATAAAGTTTTGCCATTGTTGCTACGCTTATTCAGTTGCTAAAATATCCTGAGCTTGGCAGGAAAGTTCTGATAAACGGGTAAGTACCAAAGCTCATGTAATAAGATCGGACATAAGTAAGTGTTTAAAGTCCGGCACCGCACCTGCAATTCCCTGGTGTTGCATTTGTTCATGTGCGGCGGTAGTCCTTACCATCAGGTGAGCCGCATGCTCATTTGCCCTCTCTTCTATAAAAAGTGTAGAATGTCAATGACACGGAAACTGAAATGAAATGAAAGTATGCTAATTGCATATTATGCAGAGTTTCGGAAGCGGGTGAAAACTGAATAAAAAATTCCATTGCATTCATACAATTATACACATACATACAAATAAAAACGTGTAAGAGTACTTTTCTTTCTGGTAAGTTAAAGGCTTTTAATATGTTATGTATTAAAATAGTCACTTACCATCAAGTGAGCCGCATGATAGTATGCGCATTCATCTATAAAAAAATACAGGCTTAGTACTCTAAAATTTAAGTCATAATAACATAAATATAATAGTCAAATAAGGACATTTAGACTGAAACGTGTAATGTTTTCGTATATATGTACTATATATACGAATGACGCTCGCTAAAGTATAATATCCAATATATATACTCATATATATAAAAATAGCTAACACGGGACGCCCGGCAGATATTAAACATCATAGTTGATGATAGAATTTATAATTACTGAGAACCAATAAAGAAATATGGAGTAAAATAAACAAAATAATATTATGAATACTATAGTCAAATAAAAAGGCACATGCAGTACATAACTCACACAGAGAAGCAACGAAGTGTATAGTAGGTACATGCGCACACACACACAAGGAAGTCGAGAGCGGTGGTGTAGAGAGCTCATGGCGGCATAAGAGAGCGACATGCCGTTTGCCGTCACGGCATACAAGTCGATTTTACTGCCAAAGCGCGCCAATAGCTGTTTCACATCAAAATATATCACTTGTATCGATAAGCACGACACTTCTTTAAGTATTTTTCAATTATAAAATAAATATGAACCCGAATTCGGTAATAGTAGAATACTGAATTCGGTTTATATGCGTTCAATTTTAGGTGGTTTGTAAAAAATATATCAGTCCAAAAAAATCCATACTAAAATAAAACTAAAGACTAGGCGAGAAAAAGTGTAAGATTTTTCTGTCACGACCCCCTTTCTATAGTGCGAGCGAGATGGAAATAATATCTATCTCCCTCGCACTTTTTCTTATCTTGCCTTGAAAGAAATGTTATTTTAAATGACGCTTCATTTTAATAGACGCTAGTAATTCATTTATTTGTATTTGTTAATCAATAACATAATACGTTTATCAATAATAATATACTACGAAAGGAATTTCGTTCCAGCCAAGTGTTCCACGACACTCACGCATGTTTTTTTATATCTTGGAAATGTTACCTCCATACTAGGATTTTCTCGTGTATCTTGGAGACAGCTTACATACATACATTGCACAAGGACAAACATCCAAACCCGGAACAATTATTTAAGGCCATACAAATAATTATTCCGTGCGGGATTCGAACCCGCGGCCCCCGGCTTTACAACACAATGTTAATCAGCATTCACTGTAAGAAAATTAACACAGTAATCGACAGCTCGACACTATTGTTTTTGTTTGAACATTGGAGGAACAAAAGAGCTATCAATATCGACCTCAATGTAACCTGATAATAGCTGCGTTGTCACTCCAGAGGCGTCCTTGGCATATATAATGTATTACGTCTTGTAATTATTGTTCTAGCTCTTGTCTTTTGAACGAACTACAAAAGTTATTTGTGGCTGAAAATTAAGATGGCAGTATGATAGCTCCTATAGAGGAATCTTATCCATAATTATCTTACGCTTATACCAGACTAGTGCTGTATGCATCCTAGACCACCTTAGATATTTTCACATTAGTGTTAGTTTGGAAACGAGACGATTAGGATGGCTAAACGAATACTCGTATTATATTATAGAAAGGGTTCTGCCTGCCTAAAGATGCGACCCACAATCCTCGGCAATACAGTATCAATTATGATGAAGAGAAGGGAGACGTTAGAGTAATGTTATTCAATCCTTTCATTATAGAACAGAATGTGTAATGATACAATGAGTCATACACATATTTTTCCGTATTGAGTATTGAGGTATAAAACGCTACCACTTGCACCACGTCCTTTTAAAATCATAGCTTCTATCAAATTTTGATTTTTGTGTTGTATTTTATATAAAATAAGGGTGACAAAAGAGCACAAAGTCTACCTAATGGTAAGTGCAGGCTGTAGCTCATAGACGTCTACATCTATCCTCAACTAAGAATCAAAATGCAGATACGTTGTCACCCTGTGGACTAAGATGGAAAGCCTCGTTGCAATAAAAAGGGGCTCCGGTTCTCTACACTCTGATACGAAACACAGCAGCATTAAGCAGCTGTTTTAAGCTGGTATTGTGTGAGAGCGTTATTGAATTATTTTGGTTTGCAACAATACCTGAGAAATGACTATCCAAGCTGCAATCTGCTAAAAATAAACTTTCATATTATCTATATGACAACAAAGCGATAGATACTTACTCAGTATATAAAATATTATATATTTTTTTACAAAACTCTAGATAATTAGTTCATAATAATTGATAAGATCGCCGTCATGCAGACAATACTATGTATCTTGATATATTTTTATAACTAGTTAATATCATGTGTATCGACCAAAGAAATTTAAAAGTTTGTAGAGCGGCCGTCGGAAACATTTTAATACAAAAACTTTGATCTCATACCTCAGTAACATTATCTAGCTTTAAGGCCCTAAGAGCGGGTGAAATGCCTAAATTCTTGGATAACTAAGTAAAAAAATCACAATAACTGTTCATTTACTCCGCAAAGAAAAAATACATCTTTTGCAAAATTGATCTTTGTATTACATTTTATGCTTCTTTAGTTTAGTTGAGCGAAAATTCGATTTTTTTACTTTAATATGAGCCAATGTTCAAGAAGAGTAAAATGGAGTCGCTGGAATGTTATGGCATGTCTTGTGTTGGTGAATTTAGTGCAACCTGACGAACTCTAGAAAAAGTTGGTTCATAAATAAGGTCCATTCTCTTTAATAAAGATTTAAAAAGGCCGTGATGAGAAGAGAATTATAAGGCCTGAGCTACACTAACAGCTGTGGCACCTCTTAAGTAATACGCCTGGGAGTATTTCAAAAATGCGTTTATAATAGTTAGATATTTATACGAGTCTACTCGTACAATAAGTATATGTAAATGTAACTACTTCGAAAGGCCTTGTAGGCGGGGACACAATTTGAAATTACCGTCGCCTTTAGCTTGGCTACAAATTCTACACTTGTTTAATTTATATTTAGTTACATGTTCTATCATTTTAGGCTAGTAATACCTCAGCGAAAGAGCTAGATAGTACTCATTGATCCCTCTGTAATTCGTTTTTCCTTTGTGGTACTTCTGGATAGTTTCTTGCTATTTGAAGTAGTAGATTCATTGATTTTAAAATGACTTTGAGTAACAGTTATTATGGAATATATTTTAAGCTCAGGGTTGATTAAAATGCCGGTCTTTATGGTTTACATAGATTAATAAATCTACTCAATATGTTAGGGTTTGCGTCAAAGTTCGGAATCTGAAGAGCTTTATAAATAGTGTCTAGCTCAGACATATCCTTTTTTTTTCTACACTATTTAACTTAATATCTCTCCTATTATCTACAGAAATGTGCCAACTAATTTCGACCTAGATTCCTTCAATATTCTTAAGTGAAAAATTTTGGGAAAATATATTAGTGCAGGTTTGGCAAGGAAATGAGCAGTGATTGCTATAATATTAATTATTATAAACTATAATTAATTTAAGCTTATTATAGCACCAATTTAATTTGTAATTTTAGAAGATAGTATTTTTGTTTGTTATATTTTAGATTTTTGCCTAAAAAATTATTGTGCCAAGATTTAAATAAAAAGTTGAAGTATATAATGTAATCAAGGATTTTGTCAACCCTGACACATATTTTGAAGTTTGTATGAAAAATTTAATGATGGGGGAGCAACTTTGCCACTAGCGTAAACTGTGTTACTTCAACGTTGTGTGTTATATTATGTGGAAAACTTACTTTCATCCTTATATTATTTTCATTATAAACCCTGATGTTAAAATTGCAACAAAGTAAGGTTAACTTCCATTCTCTATTTTTGAGTATTTTGTCTAATTAATGTTATTATTTTTTAAATCACGTATATTACCAAATATAGGAAGAATATAATGTGACATTTAACATTGACGCCCAGTCTGGGAGTACCTTTTTTGTTAGAAAATTAGTCCTAGATTTTTAAGTCCTTTCAAAAATGGAAATGTTACCAGGTTTTACGGTAAATAAAGTAAGGTTTTTATTTCTTACTGCAAAAGTGCAAAACTTTTAAACTAAAAAAAAGAAATCTGACTTCTTATTATCCAATGAAAATAATTTTAGCAATGCCCTAAATTCATGAATTTTATTAAACGCTAATCTTCATTAGGGTTATGTATAAAACGCAGAGGATAGAATTAAAGTATTAAGATACGGAAACTCCAGTGCAAACTTCTACATTACACGTAAGGAACTATCTTGTACCTTGAGTAAACTTAAGCTGGCAAACTTCTGTCTGCGGTGTTTGAAAACTATTCAAACATAAATACCTCAATGTCTTTGTATGTTGAGTGGAATTTATAGCATGCTTGATTTAATTTCTATCATTAATAACAATTTAATTATACACTAGAGATTTATGTAATAAATGTTCAATGTTTATAATAACTCATAACTTTAAGGGTCGCTCCATCATCAAAAGAAAGATTTTCATAGAATAAAGCAGAATATAAATTAAAAAATACAGCTGCATGGATAAAATTGGTTAATTGTTTAACTTTTATATTCATTCAGATTATGACTTATTTGTTAGATAACTTTTATATGACGATTGAATAACCAGCCCTTAATTATAATAAAATGTATTAAATTCAAGAACTCTTCTAATTAGTAAGAATTGCAATAGCACAGTTATAAGAGCTTTAAACTGTGGTAATATAATACATTGTTCCGTATATGATATCTTTTTTTTTTTCATTAAAGTTTTGGGTATAATTTTTATAACTAGAAATAGTGCAATTTGAAAAGAAAACATTTCGTCTTACGTAAAATATTTCGAATAAATATTTTTTCTTACTGGCAAGCACTCTTTAACTTTGAAGCGAGCATACCTTTTTTTCAACTACACCCGCAACGACCACTAGTAACGACCAACTTCCTCGTCAACGCAAGCAATAACGCTTTTGACGGTACACATTACGTGCGTGTTCCGTTACCGGCAGTATATAAGATCTCATTTCCCTGCTCCATCGAATACTAAGGCAGTTTTCCATAACTGACCTGTGGATAAAAGAAAAATAGTGAACATATTTGGCCAGAAGATACATCACACCGGGCCCGGTAAACGTCGGGCAGCTCAGAAATTACCCAGGTGAGTGTTTGCCAGGTCTTATGTGTACATAACATAATAATTTTTTGATCTTTGCGAGCCAAATCTTTCCTTTCAAATCGTGCTGTCTTAGTAAAAGTGTTATCTTTAGTTTCACACACAGTTAAAAATTTTGAATTTAACGTACATACGTACTTTCATCGACGTGTTGTATAGGCCATTTATTGCAACGCAAAATGCCGGATCCAGCATTAGGTGAACAATTTATGTGTGATGTTTCATGCGAGCAGGATATGTTCGAACGCGATATTATTTTAGATGATTTAAAAAGAACATTACAGTTCGCAACGATCGAGGATCAAAAGTTCCGTTCGCGAACTAAAGATCTTACTGCACAACAAAGAAAGTTTAGTAAAATGCAAACTAAAATTGAAAAATGTCTAATGAAAACAAAAATGTTCAACAAAGATGAACAAATTAAAATTCGTAACGATTTTGATGACGCATACTACGCTATTGTCACGCATTTGAGCAAATTAAAACAGGATGACGAACAAGGTAGGCGTATGAGTAGGCTCTTTAACTCCGAATCGTTTGCACAATCCCACAATCCAAAATTGCCTAAAATTCACTTGCCCAGTTTCTCGGGTAATACTACTATACTGACTGGAATTCATTTTCTACCGACTTCAAAAAGGAGGAGGTACTCAATTCGACTGTATGTTTTTTTAGTGTGTTACCTCATAACTTTGTTCTACGTGAACCGATTTCGATGATTCTTTTTTTATTTAAAAGCTGGTGCTTCTCATGTTGTCTCATATATTGTTGTCCCATAATTTGATCAAGGTCTGACCAATAGTTTTTGAGTTATCCTAATAATATATATTGAAGTCGGTTGTACAAAATTTTAATTTTAAATTATATGATTTGTATATTTCACTTGTACATAACAATAATGCCTACACGGATGCGGAGAAATTGAGATATTTACTCCTTACTTTAAAAAATGAACCTTATAATTTAATTTAATCAATTCCCATTACCGACGCGAACTATTCTGTAGCTTTACCACATACACGGAATTCCGTTTCAGGATTCCGTTTCGATATTCGATTCGAGATTCCGAACGCAGCAAGTCCATATAAAATCTATGACCCGCCACACACGTACGAATTTCCAAAATTTCTCGATTGTTCCGTATGACCGCCTGTGCGTTTGGAATCGAACGGAAAAAGCCGCTCGACATAAGTCTTCCATAGATTTTGAAACACACATACGTAAATTCCGTACGGAACGCTCAGTGTCGCACGACCGAAGCGAGTAGGTGTGTTTATGTATGTTTACATTTAATCATAGGTGTATAGCTTTTCGTAACTTTCATCTTATTTTATTTAATAATTCGTCGAATGAGTTTAAGACATCCATATTTAAATTATATCTCTGGATAGATAGATCTTTATACATAATATATTATATTGCAAAGCAGGGTGATGAAGTTATTAACAATGATACAGCAACAATGGAATCATAATCAGAAAATCGTCATTATTCTGGCAGAATGTCTGACTCAATGGCTAACTTCTCTCAACTGACCCTTATTATTCCGGAAATAAATATGTGTGTGATGTAATTCCGTTCAGGTTCATTGTTCATGCTTGTATTCAACAAACAAATGATTTTATTTTATTAACGATTTACTACAAAATTCCTCTATTCGCAAAGGTTTTGAGTTAATCACCATCAGAAATTCCTGATATCAACACACTAATATCCTTTTGGAGCGAGAATTGTTCGCAAGCGAAATTTCTCACCCGAATTTTGGTCAGATTACTAAACACGAGGGACAATCAAAATCAAACGCACAATCAGGCAGCGGCGGTAGCCGCATGACGGCATCTCCGGGCGCACGCCGTATATTTATAGGAAACAATACATCACAGCCGGCCTCAGAGTCTGCAACAGAATCTAAACAAATTTCCGAGTGTTAAACATTTCCATTGTATATTATGCTGTGACGCTCAACACACACTAACTAAATGTCCAACGTTTTTAAATTTATCACCCAAGAAGCGCTATACCTTTATTTGTGGTAAAAACGTTTGCCTTAATTGTTTACACATTGAACACGACGTTAAGCAATGCAGATCAAATTTTGTGTGCCGAACGTGCAACAAACATCATCATACGCTAATTCATTTCGATAATCAATATTATGTGGGTGCTACCGACACAGCTGATTAAGCCATAGCAATAAATAGTATTTTTGGATATTTACTGCTAGGCAAGCTTTATTTTTTATTAACGTGGTAGAGCCACGCTGCAACTATATTATAGTTGTAGCACGAATGGGTCGGCTCGCCCGGGTAGGACCACGCTCTCACAGAATACCAGCGTAAAATAGCAGCTTAATGCTGCTGTGTTTCGTATGGTGAGTGTAGAAACCGGAGACCCTTTTACTGGAGGCATTCCATCTTAGTCCTCAGGGTGACAACGCATCTGCATTTTGATTCTTAATTGGGAATAAATGAGATGTCTATGGGCCACAGTACCCACTTACCATCAGGTGGACTGTGTGCTCGTTTGTCACCCTATGCTATAAAAAAAAAAAAGCTAGATTTTAATATTCATTCCCTGTTCAAGTGTTTCACAGCTCCGTTAACGATGAATTTGATCTCCAACGCTTTTGGGAAATAGAATCAATTACAGAATAAAGGTATCTCACTCCCGACGAAGTTTTGTGTGAGACAATGTTCGAAAACCCACATACGCGTAATGATACGGGATGATATGTAGTCGCTCTGTATTTCAAGCCTGACGCCTTGCCCCTTGGCGAGTCACGTGACATTGCTATCGCTCGATTTCGCAGATTAGAATAAATGCTTGAACGCAATCCGCCACTGAAATATAACTATCATGCATGCCTCCAGGAGTATTTGGACGTTAATCTTGTGATGGCGTTAAACCTAAATCTGGTGGCTCCTATTATATTCCGCACCACGCGTGGTGAAGGAATCTAGCGAAACAACAAAAATGCGAGTGGTCTACGATGCAGTTTGTAAGACTACCAACGGGAACTCCCTGAAAGATGTTTTATTTACAGGACCCAAACTTCATCTGGATATAATTGACGTTCTACTGAAGTTTCGAATTCATTCTATTGCCTTAACAGCTAACATTAAATAGATTTACCGCAACATTTTAGTCCGTGACACAGATAGGGATTTTCAGCGTATCGTATGGGGCACTTCTCCTGACAAACCTATACGTGATTATCGTCTTCGTACTGTAACTTTCGAGTTAGTTCCTCGCCTTACCTCGCACTTCGTACAATGCGACATCTTGCGCTTGATGAAGCCACTCGCTATCCACGTGCTTATCAAGTCATAAAAGGTGACATATTCGTGGATGACATAGTGTCAGGCGACAATACGGAGGCAGAACAACTACAACAGCAGTTAACAAGCATATGTCAGGCTGCCGGCTTCACTCTTCACAAGTGGCACAGTAACTCGCCTGCGTTACTCGCTGCGGTTCCGCCTACAAGTTCTCATGGTGAGCGGCACCATAACCTACCTTTTGCGAAGATGGAAATTGATATGAAAACTAAAGTACTTTGTCTTCAGTGGTACCCAAATTCAGATTCATTTAATTTCAGTATTCAAATTGCCTTTAACAAATGTACTAAGCGTTCGATTCTTTCAGAAATTGCTAGAGTTTATGATTCACTTGGCCTTTTATCGCCAGTCACCATCTTTGCTAAACATTTATTCCAGTTGTTGTGGATAGCGCGTGTAGATTGGGATGAACACAAGGTATAATAAATTCATGGGCCAGTTTTACTAACGAGCTCCCACTCTTATCGAAAGTTAATTTTCCACGACATGTATTTACCCACACTCATTCTGTACAACTTCATGGCTTCTTTAAAGTGGTGAAGAATAACTTCATGGGGAAACCTAGATGTCTGAGTAATTAAAATAGTCGTGGTGATGTGAAAACCGTAAATATGCATTTGAAACATTGCAGCTCTATTTTTCTGCCCACAAAACACTATAGGTAATGAGCCCTGTGCAGAGTAGTGAGACGTATATTAGCTGCTACTTTACTTTTTTACCTTTAATGAGACTTATAAATCAGTTTATAATTTAAGATAGCTTTCATATTTTCAGACATATTAAGATATTTGTGACTGTGTGAATCGTCTACTTCTACTAATAGAAGTGATAGAATTTTGCTAAATTTGGCACGGAACAGCATGTAATAATGTTTCTAAATTCAAGCTCACGCGAGCGAAACCGCGGGTAAAAAGCTAGTAATCATATATAATTGTAAATCATGTAATATTAAGAATAGCTTTCAACTAAATTATCTAACATAGACTTAAATTATCTTTAACATTGTTTGTCGAACGTCAATATTTAATAATATTTTGTTAGATAGTTTATATAGCTTATATAATTCATAGCTGGATTAATTATTAACTAGTAGTAAATAATTTAATGTTGTGTAACTTACTTCGCTAACAACTTCAAATGTGCTAAAAATTATATTATTGGGTACACCATTCGAATTATACTTTATTTTGTACCTATTAGAAATAACAGCAAATTTACTTGTAAAAATCTAACCATGCTTTTGCACCTAAAACAACAAATTTGTAACGTTTCGAAATTTGTCTTATAATACAAGACACACAACATATTTTGTTAAGTAAAATAAAAATACATTTTACATTTTATTTTAAGGATTGTTGCTGGTGGCATTCGGACTGCCTAAAAGTTACATATAGAACAGATTTGACTATAGATCTGTAAAGCTTAACTTTCATACACACTTATTTTGTCTTAAGATTCGCCTTTAAACTTGTTTTTGATGTTGTACAATTGTGTTGGAGAAAACATGGAATGGACGCAAATACAAGTAGATAATTTCACGAATAATGCTTGTGGCCGTGGATTGAAAAAGGGGAGATCTCCCGCCGGGCACGGTGTTCAGTCCGGGGAGCGGCAAATGCTCCATGTTTTATTTCGGAGCTGTTCTATATAGCGTGTTAACTTCAGAACTTTTATAGCGCGATTTAGGTTCGATGTGTTTCGCTTGTGGCGCGATGACAGCGCCGCCACATGCTAACTAGCAATGATTGCTATATTGTGTTATTTAATGACATGCAATACCGTGATTGATCGTGTAGATACGGTGTAAGAATATCAATTACCCATCTCCTGATTTATTTCCCTCTGTCGCCTCTTACGACACCCATGGGATTATATGGGGTAATGGATATTCTTACACTGCCACTACACGGTACATGAGTGAATTAATGATATAAAATAAGTAGTACAGGATTAGATGGCTCGTATTTTTCTTCTTCTTTTAGAATAAATCGAACAAACAAAATCTTATAAGTAAAATATATCGTAGAAACAAACAACAATCATACTAAAATAGTTCAATATTTCAAAATGTTTTCGGTACATTTTGTTGAATTGGATTGAAACTTTCAATATAGTACCTAAACCCCAAAGTTAATAGTAACCTCGACTATAATTTTAGACCAAGAAGCAAGTGAATGGATTTGTTTTTCATCTCAGCGTCTTTACAGGAATTAGATTTTCACTTACTTTCCTTGCTCTCAGTTTTACTTCTCAGATGTTCTGAGAGAGACTTTTTTATTCTTCTAGTTTTAGATATATTTATCACGTTTTAAGATTACATGATAAATACATGAGTTATGATGCCCATCTCACAGCCACATACCTCCTTTCATTTCAAAAGAGTTATAAAACAATTTAATATCTGCTGACTGTTTCAATGTTCCAGTGTCTAGCGAAATTCAAAAATTACATAATTAAACAAAGAATAAAGATTTAAGTTATACGTTTTTATTTTAAATAGCGCCTATCTGTTAAAAGTGCAATAAGTGAGATGAACTTCTTCAATTAAAATGGCAACATTTATGCGTCCCACAGCTGGGTACAGACATCTTCACATTTCTAAGAGAGTTTTCGGAAGCAGGGAAGAATCTATTACGCTGCCCTACTAGGTTTACGAACTATTTTTTTTATTTGTAAAAGAAATCTTAAATTAGACAAGACTAACCTTTTTCACAGTCTCATATTTTTATTTAAAATATCGTTTACATAATTTAACTTTTAGCGAACAGACTTAAAAAAGTAAAAATAATGTTATTATCGATTTACCTTCGCTTTATTACATTTAGAGCCGATTTTTCAATAGTGAGTGAATTACTAAATATAAAAGTGAACAATTGAGCTATTCTATTCATTTTATCCTATGAATAAATTTTAACTGAGGGTTGAAAAATTGGGCTTCAATTAGGCGTGGAATAAGTTCGAATATTTACCGACAGATGTGATTGTCTACTACTATTATTATTCTTTTTATAATAAAAAAAAAACACAAAAAAATTAGGTTTTCTTAAAAAACGTTGTAGATGCAGATATTGCCACCGATTGTGATGCAGGTGACAAGGGTTTACTTTATTTTACATATATCATCCATCATCATCATTATCATCATCATCAATACAGCCCTTCTCAAGTTCCGCTGAACTTAAGCCTCACTAAAGAATGCAACAAAACACTAACCGTAGCCAACCGCATTCATCGACTTCGTTTTGCATTTCTTAACAGATATAATTAATTTGTTATAGTTCCCCCTTTAGGTTTAAACGAATCTAAGTGCTGACGGGTATTTGCTTTGCAATGACAAAAAAGAATGTTCAGGGCATACAGGCGATGATCTAAAGTTTGGAAGTGATCGGAGACTGAAGTTTCGCTAGCGGCATTATTTCATCTCAATATAAGATTTGAGTAAGGAGCAAAATCATACTTTGAAAAATATAATGTAATCAGGCTTCAAGTCCCCCAAGTAACGTAATAGAGTTTCCATTTATTAAATATATTATTTTAAGGAACTCTTGGTGTGGGATTCTTACACTTAATCGATTTTATGACGAAATTATACAATATATGTATATATGTATTTAATATGGTCCCATGTTTATGTGGTAAGGTGACTAATGGGATTTTGGGTTTGTGATCGCGTTGGCGACTGGCTAGCCAGTTATCACTTCCTTTACAATTTTCCATCGAAGTCCATATTTTTGACAAAGGTCGGCCAAGTAGCTCGTAGTTCTTTGGACTCTGCCTAGCCCCTCGGGGATTTCAGATGTGACCTTATATATGACTAATATATCTATAACCATATACGTTGATTGATTAACCCATCTGTTAATATCAAAATAGAACGTCAATAGTTTCTGAGCGTTATCCGTATTATTACAGCTAATCAGAGTGCAGCTATCTCTACACTGTAAACTATTAACCCGGGGTTCGTCGCTAGGTAATTACGAACACAACCGGTCGCTACTGGGTAAAAGTTACCATATTATTATGAATAATAAATATAGCTCCCTACTTAAATACATGGATATTAATATCGATTTTTTTTAATTCAATACGTTTGTTTATACTATAAACTATAAACTAAAAATAACATTTATATTTAAAAAATGTATTTATTAATATGTAAGGCACATACAATAAAAAGAACCAAAAACTTAGCTTTTTTCTTTATAATCTTGATATCTCAACAATTATTCTTTTTTTTTCTTTTGAAACATGCAAAATGAGATCAAATAATATAACAAGACACAATGCTCTTACAAACTAACAAAAATAAATTGTACTTTTATACTAAAAATTATTTTGGTAAATGGAGATCAAAAATCACAAAAAATCATTTCTCAAAAAACTAAATCTTTGTGTTTCGAACTATAAATGTAATCAATTATTTTTCACTTTTTGGCAACAACTGCAACAAATACGTACCGTATGCTATCGGAATATTTTTTATGGCGCACTTCACAAACTGCCTTTGTTTTCCAGTCCCCCAGATACAATTTTCACATAGAGACATGTGCGGATTTGGTCGGCATCTTGAGGAGCTTGGCATATTGTCTTCGTTGTTTTCGTCAAAATCCCAAAATAAACTTGTTTATGGACTGTCGCAAATTAAAAACTTGCAATCTGCGGTGTATAAGAGGCTAAACTTTTGGCTAATTCTTTCAACTCGTCCCATTTTAGGCCAATCGAAGCTCCTGAGTGTTCCTTATTATTTTTGACAATAACGTAGGCATTTCCATTTCGGCCAAAGTATTTCCTATGCCTGATTTATTTCAATGATACATCATCTAAATACTCTTCACCCAATTGCACTGGTAATGTTGGTTCTTCCTCTTCTTCAAACTGCAGGGGAATGTCATGGACATCATCAGAATACGCTTCCTGTTCAGTATCGCTGTCATGGTTATGCTTCTCATAATCCTCGAGTTTTGATACGGTTTCATCCTCACTATATTCTTGTTGCAATATTTCTTCTATAGTGCAATCACTCATTGGGAAGTTCATGGTAATAAAGTAATAAAACAAAACAAAAACACTTAAAGTTTATCAAAAAAAGTAGTTACATAAACGGTCGCTACTGGGTATTTTTCACCCATACTCACTTCACACCTCCGCTGCGGCTGAGCAATGGATGCCAACCGGCAGCCGCGCTCCCCTCTCGTCTTTTGTTTCTATGCCGAAAGGTACCTAAAGCGGCAAGTCGCTAAATTCCGTAGAAAAAAAGATATTAGTGTTTTTATTACTACTGTGGTTTTTTTTACCCGGTCGCGATGAACCCCGGGTTAACAATTTAAAAATAACTAATGAATTAAATTCGTTATTTTAAACTGTATTGATTTTCTAGTCTGGCCGTATTAGAGTTTTTGCCACGGAATTTTGTCATAGCTGTCACGCTTGGCAGACGGGTTGGCAACCGCAGTTATTTTATCCTTTTATGTTGTTACTCCTGTTAAAGTTTCCCTGTCGCCTCTTACGAAACTATAAGAATCTATAATGGATACTTAAAATGGATCATTAATTATTTTGCTAGATAATTGATACAAAAATTATAATAAATAAAATAACGTTTATTACACTAAATATGTCTAAATACAAAGGAGCTTTGCCTCCTGAACTAGGTTATCACCTTTATCTCAGGAAACAGTGCCTTCCCTAACGGCTAACAATATATTTGAATTTTATTTTAAATGTATGATGCTGCGAAGTTGTAGTGCCTTTGCATAAAGGTGGTTTTGGTACCATTACCATGTATAGGGCACCGAAATTTCCTTTTGCTGGTTCGTGGTAGTGAGTAGGCAATTACACGGTGGTATCTCAGGAGATTCAGATCTTCAGGAGATCAGAGGAGCTTGTATTATAAACAACTGGCTTTTTGTAGACTTTATTGGTAGGATGTCGGTATGGTAGGTGCACTAATACATTTAAAATTGTTCTTTGCGCACGTTCAAGCTGAAGCATTATTGTATTCGGTGCGCCACCCCACGTCGTCACACAATAATTAATGATACTTTGACGGAGTGCTTTATAAGTTTGAGTAAGGATTTTTTTGCTAGCGACTGTTCTTAATTGTCTGAATTATTATTTATTAACGAACTGTTCTTTCCAGCTCAAAGTATCGTCTACTTGAACACCTAGATATCGGATATATCGGGCTCTGGATAATGTAGTATTGACTAAAAAGCTTTCCATTACATGGTAAAGAATGTAGTGTGATAGTAATGTCTTCAGCTGGATCTGGAGTTGCATACCTCGTGCATCAGAGGTATTTAGTTTTTGAAATATTTAATGTGAGCAAGTTATTCTCTAATCAGGCTGAGGCATTTTCCAAACAGGTTTCCGCAAAGGTTTGAGCTTGTTTCCAACTCTGACCATGAAATAGTAGAACTGTGTAAAAAGTTTAATATTATGTTTTTGATGATGATTCTAGAATATATATACATTATATAATACTGCTTTCTCTGATTCAGACTATTATTATAAAAAACGAGAAATCTATGTCATGCAAAGTCAAAACTTAGGAATCGGAAACGTCACCAATATGTCGTCGGTTTTATATAAGTAAAATATCTATGATGTATGTAAGCTGTAGTTAATACCTTGGACTTATCAGGGAGTATGCGGTCATTGATCAAATTATTTAATTAAAATGTCTCATAGTAGACATATCAAACAAAACTGTAACTGATTAATAACTCAATTATTAATTAAGATTTCATTTCAAGCTACGACTTCTCAAGTATAATTGAAAAAAAAAGTTTGTTAAAAAGTTTGCATAACTTTACAATACGTCAAATGCAAGCCAGCCGTTTTAAAAATGAATTTCTCTTTAGGATCTTGAATTAGCAAAGGATTTTTAAATGTTAGGACATTTGCTAGAAGAATTAACTACCGATGAGAAAGAAAGGTTCTCGAGTGGCAGCCTCATACCGGTAAGCAAAGTGTATGACGATCCTCCCACTTGATAAAGTTACGGCCAGAGTGATGAAGCAAGTCGACGGAAGCAGGTGGCTCAGACCCACGCTTTGTGGCAATCCTTGGGGGAACCCAAGGAATGCCACAAACTCTATGTTCAGTGGTGAATTTATTTATTATTTCATTTTATAGGAACAACAAACAGCTTAATAAGATATTAACATATATATTATATAGGCTGTTAACATGTTTTCACATAAACATTTTCTAAAATACTAATAAGTAGAAACATCTCGAGAAATATGAATATTATGTTCACAAGTATCTTTTTAACAAAAATCTTTTTAAGAACAATTGGTTTGATAATATTTTAAATAATAATAACCTTGGTTATGGAATAGGTCTAAATAATATCGGTCAACGTGTTTATTGAACAAGGAAAGAGTGTGACAGACCTAAAATATATGCGACAGATAAAAAATAGGAGTAATTATCGACTCATTAATTCTTTAAATATTTCATTATTATGATCGTCATCACTATAATTATAGTCAATCAAAGTCCTCCCTCCTCTGTGGAGAGAATTTACCTTAATCGTTACGCTTGGCAGACGGATTGATAACAATCGCATCGCCAGACGTCTCGCAACTTTGGGACCGCTGCCCGTCGCCGGTCTGGGTATTTTACGTCTGAAGTAAACGAGGTGGTTATATTACCATCTATCGGAATCAATAAGATTTTTTTTATATAGGATAAGGCTGACAAGCGAGCACACAGTCCACCTGATGGTAATTGGTTTCTGTGGCCCATAGACATCTACATCTATCCTCGTTTGCGAATCAAAATACAGATGCGTTGTCAGCCGTGAGGACTAAGATGGAATGCCTCGTTTCCATTAAAAAGGGTCACCGGTTCCTTACACTCACCACACGAAACACAGCAGTATTAAGCTGCTATTTTACGCAGGTATACTGTGTAAACGTAGTTCTTTTCCGATCGAGCCGACCTACTCGTGCTACAACCATAATATAGCTGCAGCATGGCTCTAGCACGTGAAAAATTACCTCTAATTTTTGAAAAACAAAAGATAATCTCACAGATACTCCAGCTTTACCACCCATTATTTACTTTTTTAATTTCCAAAGATATTCTTACATCTTCTGAACGCCTTCTGTGCATTTTGCTTGAAATTATACGTGAATTCAAGATATGCAATATTCTACTATTTTCCCATGTTAAAGTTGGACAAGAAACAACTCAAATCTTAAAGTTATTCGATAAAAGATTTTCTTTGGTATATTCTGATTTGTTGTTTAACGCAATAATATCCACATAATATTATATTTTCTTCGCATTAGATAGGAAATAGCTTAGATTTCTTTTCGACATTTCGGTTCAAAATATAAGGAACCCCAGGGACTGAGATAGATCACGACTCCCTGTTTCGTTTTACCATAATAATTTAAATATTAAAACATATTTTAAGCATTAAACTACACATAATGTGCTCGAATAATCATAAGTACCTACTGTATGTACCTAATGATATAAAATACAAATAAAAAATATTATTTATTTGTCTGTAATATCTTAATAACTGCCTTATATTGGGTTAAGGACGTTACTTGTGTTATATAAACCATTTCTAATATTTTTGTCTGTTCGTCTTTCTTTCATGGATAATTTTCGGAACTTTTTTGCCCATCGGTTGTTAGTTTTTCGAACTATGACCTTTAGCTTCCTCATTTCCACTTCAGCGTAGTAGAATATTGCGCTAAGTCAATTAATTACTCATGCACGGAATCGAATATCTTCGTCACAGAATTTAATTACTTAGTGAATTCCCGATCACAGCTCTTTCCATAAACACACTTAGTGCCGGTTTCACCGTTTGCTTTGGAAATCAAGATCAATCAATGCAGAATTTGCTTATTGAGTTTAAATGTATAATTTGATCTCAGTTTTCATCAATCTGATTTCACCTGCTCTATTTTGATTGCGTTTACGAAAACTAAGTTTACATGAAAATATCATCATAATCATAGACAAAAGCTCCATGTTTTTCATATTTGCAGAATCTTAGCAACATGAAACAGAGATTTGCTGCGATTATAGTCTGAGAGCTGGCGACGAATTTTGGGAAGGTCCTTTTGGCAAGTTGAAATTGTGAAAAAATATAATTTCGGTTATTTCGTTACTACGCAGCATATAACATTTGCAAAAAAAATCCAAATAAATGTTTTTTTGGCAACTTGATTTCTTTTTTATCTTTTAATTTAGTTTTATATAATTTTAAAAAAAATCCCAGACGTTTTTATCGGTTATAAAGTATTACCAGACCTCTCCAAAAATATTTTTTTTATATTCCCAAAAAATATACTTTTGACAATGTAAAATTTTAATAATGTAGTTATTGAGTAATTTTATTAATACCTGCAAATCGCCAGACGAATTAAGCGGTTTTAAACAATTCCCAGACGTGAATAAAGTTTACAAATGAATACGACAAAAAAGTCTTATGCGTAGCCATAAGTGCGAGAAAGATAGCTTATCGAAGCATGCAGACAGCAGAGGGGGCCTAAGCTCCTCGCACTGTGATTGGTTATTAAGAAATATATTTTTTAAAGATTTTAAGATTGAATTCTTGTTTTGGGATTTAGCATGTACATTACCATAGAACAGTATTATTTTATGCGACATAAATAACGAAAGAATAAACTGTTATGACAAATATTTATTTCTCTACAAAGTCTGTTATATTCATATTTCTATTGTCGTACTTTTGGAACGAAGTTCTTTATCGGACGGTACGGATTTGGCGGATAAGGGCTAGGCGACAATAAGTGTAAGATTTTTCCGTCACGACCTTTTCTGACGTAGTGTAGACGGCCTTGGCGGCTTTAAGGAAGCGAGATGGAGTAATCATCAATAAAAAAAAAATTGGAATATTTTTTTTGCAAATGTTATATGCTGCGCAGTAACGAAATAACCGCAAACGCTCTGCCAGATTCGCGGGACTGGATTCGCTTGCCATTAAGACCTTTCCAAAATTCGTCGCCAGCTCTCAGACTATTACGAGTTATTACTTCGCAAGCTGTGACTTTAATACAAAATTTGCAGTATGATTGATGGTACGAACTAAACGCAGTTGCCAAAAATGTAATGTAGACTAGACGCTTCTTCTAAACTGTTATTCACGTCTCACGTTTCTGTTTTATTTCGTTTACTTTCAAGATAATAATTAAGTATTTTTAGTGTTTTTCTTTTTTTAATATATTTGTTACGTATTTTGTTTTTTTTTTCTTGTTATCAAATTAATTGTATCCGTCGTGGGCAACTAACAATTCCCCATCATAATGTTCGTCAAAACCTAGTACCAGTAGTAGTAGCTTTTAATCGATTTTTTTGATAAAGGTCTAAGGTTTATACAAGTATATATAGCTTAATATCATTTATCACGCATTTAAGGGGGCAAAAATTCTTCCAAGGAGCCAAACGTCGAAAATTAAACTTTCATAAATTGAACCGCGTTTTGCTGCAAGTTGTAGCCCTCAACTCAATTAAATGCGTAAATTATGTTTAGCTTGAATATGTCATGATCAGCATCGTCGTAATTACGACCACAAGACCAACGAGGCACTCATGAAAATGTAAATAATATTATAGTTTCGGTATAGGCAATTTTATGTTAATTTATTATTTATATTATTTTTCCGAATAATAAAAAATATATTTTTTATCATAAATCAAGTTAAAAAATATAGCGTATATAAATTAAATAGTTCAAAGTTCAATACATAAAAAAGTCATTTGTAAAATTCACATCAAACATCCGTTAATTTATCTTTAAAATTTAATCCTACAATGAATTGAATACAACAAACTGGACGGAGGAGGATAAATATTTTATAAAGACACAGGCGTTCAGCACTTCTCCGGACTTCAGATTGCTGAAAATTTAACAGCCCCAATCCATTACATGAACTGAAACTCGTGATAGGATGACACGCTCATCTATTGTCCTTCCTTTGATAAGAAATATCAACTTCTTATCAAATTTCATTTGATATTATAAAAAATCGTAAGTTATATACCAATTATTTTGATTTTTATAATATTTCCGGAACTAAAGATTTTTTATTGCCAAAATCAGTAAATTAAATATTCGGTTTCACTCTGTCGCCTCTTATGACATCCACATAACAATAGTAATAATTATTTTACGCTGCGTTGCCTCTAAACATCATCATTACTATAACAGCCACACGAAAGTCCACGGCTGGACATTAACCTCCTCTATAGATTGCCTCGGTTTTTGGGTTTGATTGCCTAACGGATTAGTAAGCTGAAGTGGCAATGGGTCGGCCATATAGCTCGAAGAACCGACAACCGATGGGAAAAAAAGGTTCTCGAGTGGCAGCCTCGTACCGGTAGGCGAAATGTAGTGCGACCCCCCACTAGATGCGAGTGACGACCTGGTAAAACATGCAGAAGGTCGATGAATGCAGGTGACTCTGGACAGTGCTTTGTGGCATTCCTTGGGGGAGGCCTATGTTCAGCCGTGGACTTGTGAAGGGCTGTAATGATGATGATGATGATGATGATAGATTGTCTCATGGGGTTGGCAACCGCTGTTTTTTATTGAGTTTTTATCCGCCTCTACACAGCATTAAAGAAATATTAATTTTTATTTGATAACTATTTTATTTTTATTTTTAGGCCATAATTATATTTTGTAATTGAATTTTTCTACTATTACCTTCAACTAAATGTAAAATAATAATTGCAATATGGCAAAGTTTCATGATTTTCATGATCTCATTATAGCAATTATTATATTATTAAACGAGGTAGAGCCATGCTGCAGCTATATTATTTGTATAGTTGTAGCAGTGGACTGTGAGCTCGCTTGTCACCTTATCCTAAAATAAAAATCTTAATAGCATGGAGTTATGTTATTACAATGCAAAATTATGATTTCAAAAATTAATATACAAATTAAATACATTTGCTGACTATACAAAAATGATATTTTGACAGTGAGATTATCTGTGAAACTATTATATTATTCTAACTAGCAGTGCCCGCGACTTCGTTCGCTTGGTATTAGTAGTCATCATATGATAATTGATGATGATTTATTTGTACTTTTAAATGTCGCGTAGATCTAGAAAGACACTAATCTGGATAGAAACATTAAATTAGTCGGTCAATCAGACAAACTAACGAACGAACAAATAGACGGGGACACAAACGAACTAATGGACGGCCCCCCAATCGAACCAAGAAACGAATTTGGCAAACTATATGCTTGTATTTCATAATAATTATTGTAAAACACAATAAAATGATCGCAATAACGCAATCCATAATTTGCTACCGAATTTCTCTAGTATCTGTACTATGATATGAGGCACCATATTGCCATTAATATTAAAAATATTTGAATTGAAAACTACAATCCTGTGCCTATCTAAAGTACCTAATTATATTCATCATCATTATCATCATTACAGCCCTTCACAAGTCCACTGCTGAATATAGGCCACCCCCAAGGAATGCCACAAAGCACGGTCCTGAGCCACCTGCATCCATCGAGTTCCTGCATGTCTTACCAGGTCGTCACTCCATCTAGTGGGGGGACGCCCTACACTTCGCCCGCCGGTACGAGACCGCCACTCGAGAACCTTTTTCCCCATCGGCTGTCGGTTCTTCGAGCTACATGGCCGGCCCATTGCCACTTCAGCTTATATTACATTAACAAAATGAAAATGAAATAGCGTATCTATATTATGTCCCATCCTGCAAACAAATGAAAAATAAAACTAAATTCAACCGATTCAAGCCTAAAATCAGTTGGGTTTTTATCAAGAAATTCTCAGTAGCAGCCCGGGGCGTTGATTTTAGCGGTGTTTCATCTATGTGCCTCAGAAAACACTTAAAGCTGTTGGTTCTGCGTCTGATCGCTTTAGTATTTGTGTCGGATCCCGTGAGAGTAAGGGAATAGAAATTGCATGCTTGCGCAATCACTCGTGATTCAAAATCCTGTCCTGCGTCATTTAAGTAAAATGTATTCCCTTGGTACTTACGTACCTATTATAGAACACTATTAGGTACTCTTTACCGAAAGATTCGTACACAATATCTCAATGTCCTGCATAAATGGCTAGTCTCCGTTGAGACTGGCCGCCATAACCTAATTCAGCCTAAAGGGTTTGATGGGTATGTTGGAAACAGTAAGAACATAAAAAATTTAAAGTATTCGGCGCTCAAAACACTTAATATTTAAATACTCAAAAGCAGAAATAATTAATATAAATATGACGCATTCAAAAACTTAATAAAATTATATTTAAAACCTTTTAATATAACCTACGGTGGTAACAAAATCTTCTTTAAATTCAGCGCTAACGCCATCTAGTTGCAAATTGAATAATACTAACCTATACACAATGATAAATAGACAATTATACAGTTTTGTATGACAATTTTCCACCACAAAGGGATAAATAGGCGCAGATTTTTTTAAAGTTCTATAATATGTATTATTCACAAATATCATTATTTCGTTTTACGAATTTCCCCACCACAATGCCATTAAAAACCATTTTTTTTCACGCAAACTTTGCACTCTTGTTTTATCACTTTAAGTTAAGATTTCGGAAAATAAAAAAAGTATTTAATTCATTAATCCAAAAATATGAGCACTAATTTTCAAGTTACAAAAATAATTTCTTAATTTTTCTCCATACAAATTTGAAATTGCCCCGTAAAAAAGATCCTTAAAAGCTGAAACACCATATTTCATCCTCTAAGAGTTTAAAATTTCCAAAATCCTTTCTTAGTGGATGCTCACATTATAAAAGGAAGTTACTGTCCTATTTTCACGCTTCTACGTCTAGCGGATTGAACTGTGCATCTAAATACATAATTTTTATACAAAATTTGGACCTTTGTTTTAAACCCGTAAGGGTAAATTTTCTTGTTTTAAAGCATTAAATATGTTTTCTCCATACAAAATTGAACAACCTCTGAAATAGCCGTCAATCGCCGCGTAAAATAATAAACTTTCATACAAACTGTAACACACTATTTCACCGTCTTAGGGGACGAATTTTCCTAAATCCTTTCTCAATGGATGTCTACGTCATATAAAAGGTAGCAACTGAACAAATTTCAGATTTCTTCGCCAAGCGGTTTGGACTGTACATTGATAGATGAGTCAGTCACTCAGCACATCTTTTATATTAAAAGAGGATATAGTAGATAAACAGTGAACAGTGACACCTGTCGGTAAATGGCAAAACTAAATCTACGGCTAATTAAATTATATTATTCGTGTCCATTAAAAATTAATTTTCATGAACGCTATTTCTAAACTAAATAAAAAGATTTCTGTTATAAATTAAGGATATTGTCTAATTTTAAGAATTTAGTTAGCAAATAATAATATAAATTAATAACATGCACTTTATTACTAAATCCAAATTTTAAAATTAAAATTAAGTAAATTAAAAAAAATTAAGTAAAGAGAATAACAAATGCGTCAGGACAGCACGTCAAAGACATGGCGATGGACTTTCCCGCCCCAAGAAAACCCTCTCGACAATCTGAGAATGCATATACTCAGCCGTGGGCCATATTTGGGCTGTTACTTTACTTTTTAATTGAACTCTTTACTCTGCTTGCATTGTTACAGATAGGCGTTATTAACTAAACTCTATATCAGAACGTATTTACAGTAAATACATCCTAAGAAAGCTAACATTGGTATATGCTATATGAGCTATTTCGTCTAAGAGTAATATAAACATGAGGAGCAAGAAACAACCCGCTTCTTAGCGTCGCCTTTGTCGGACAAAAGTAAGAAAATTACATTTACTGCTCTACTGATAGCATTGCGTTGAAAGCACCATCTAAAGATGAGACGTATTTACGCTACTAGGTTTTAAAACCAGGTATTCTCTTCAAAGTACGGCGCCCTGGTACGAGCAAAAAATACTTGCAAGTATGAAAGTATGTGTTGTTCAAATACTTGCATAGGAAAATGATCCATATCTCAATAGCAATAAGAAAATCAATCGTATTTGTGAATGAAAAATACTTTGAACTTCAAAGTATTTTTTTTTATTTATACGACTTTGCTCCTTATTCATAGTAGGCTAACAGGGAAAACGGGTCGAATTCCTATGCAATTATTTTCAAAATATGACACCGCGGCTGGACACGTCGCGTAAGTAATAAGAGTTATGTTTATATTCGAGGAAGTAAAAGTTTTGTTTCTTTTTTTTTGTAAATTCTGTTGTTATTGTGAACTGATTACGTAATCTACTGACCGTGACCTAATTTTTAAAGAGTTATTTCGCGTGTATATTGAATTTAAGCCAAAAAGTAGGAAGGAAAGATTTAATTTCGTTAACAAAAAAATTAAAAAACGTTTAGTCTAAATTGTTGCCCGACTCGAATTAGTCATTCATATATATATTGACACTAATAAATACAGTATTATAAAGTATTTCTAAAACCTGTTTTCGGTCCTTGTATTTTTCCATACTCGTACTTAGAAGCCCTGGTATTAAATTTTGCAAGTATGTCTCATCTCTAGCACCATCTACTTAGAGTAATTACATACATACGTATATTTTGAGACCATCTATTACAGATGTGTCATATATCATAACTCGCGTATAATAAAACCATACCTTGCTTTAAAATACCTATAGCGCCATCTAACTAAAATTAAAGTAATTAGTTGATTATTACACTAAAATTAAAACTATGATATTTAGATAATAACGGATAGGAATAATATAAAAACAACCCAAAATCGGATAATGTAATTTTTCATTCTCACGACAATGTAAATTTTAAATCTTTTTGTAGCTGCAAAAGGAAGATATGTGCCTACTGCCCAGCTCGTATAATAGATAGCGTGATGAATTATAATTATTCCAACGGTTCGATCTCTATGTAACACAATGGTGAAAGTCCATCCAAATCGGTTCACAGGTTTTTGCGTGATGCGTGTTTAGACAGACAGACAGATAAAGTTTCCAAAAAAAATTGTTTTGGCATCCAAATCGATCATATACTATACCCCAAATCAAATTTCAAAAAAATATTCAATGTGCAGAAATCTTCGTGTTAGAGTTTTAGAGTTAGATGAGCTCTTGTTGTACTTCTAAATATATTTACAACCAGAATCAATACTAGTATTTAAAATTCATGCAACAACAAGTGAGTTAAATTTTTGCTTTAAATGTTATTCGTTACATTGCGATTTTTGCCTAATAAACCAATTAAATTTATTACTGGTTTTATTTTCACCATACCTCTTGTTCAACGTAGTCGTTCTGTGAATTTATGACCTGATTTTATATTCCGACCTAGATTCAGCTTCGGAATGATGTGTACAACTAAATGCAAATCGAACTCTGAACTACAATTTGTTGGTTAACGTAGAAATAATATTTAAACACTTCAATGTACTTTCCTAAATAACATTGATGACACTGATTGATTTGAAAATATTTCAACTTTTTTACAATATAACTAAAAAAATATAAATATTACTGTTAAATACTACTTTTCTTCTACTTATTTAGCCTGTAACAGTCCACTTATGAACATGGGTAGCCCTTGTTCATAAGTGAATCCATTGTGGGGGGGGAGGGGGGGGAGCATTTGCCACAATTGACAGGCTTGGTAGGCGGAATAACGATCACTGTGCTAGATTTTTTGCCCCTTTGACAAAAAAAGTTATTATTTGAATCGAGTAATACGTACAAGTGAAAAAATAATAGAAGTTAAAATATTATTTTTCAAAGTCGACTCCTGTCCAATTTAAGAGTAATTACAGCCTCTAAACGTTCCAATATTGAGCAAGTAATTTCTGAGAAGCTTAAGGAGCAATTAGTGCGCCGCTACAGTGGTGTCTACTTTATATCCTGTAAAATTTGGTAGTGCCGATCCGAGGTGTACTTTTATATTAATTATCTAAAATTGAGCAAACCAGTCTTGCTTGCGTGATTAGTTAGACTATTATGACACAAGCAGGAAAGAGCGAAAATATTATCATTTTAAGGATAGGGATCTTCTCGTTCTTTCCTAGGACTTCCCGTTCAGATTAAAAAGGCAATAGTTCCGTCCTAAACACTATTTTTTATTCTATTTCTTTTTTAGCAGCTCACAAACGTCCAGTGCTGGACATTAGCCTCTTTTCTTGGAGGAGGGATTAATCCGTAGTAGCACACGTCTCGCACCTTTGACGTTGCTCCCCGTCGCCGGTCTAGATATTTATTAAAAATCTTTATTGCATTCCCTTAGAAAAAAAAGATACAACGGGTGGACTTAATGCCTAAAGGCATTCTCAGTCGACGCATGGAGTGGTGAGAATTCGACGTAAGTGTAGAAATTGAAAGAAAAAAAAAGAAAACAAAAAAAAACTAAAATAAATACACATTACATTTAACATAATATATATTTCACGTCTGACTGTCTGTTAAAGGGATGGTTATATCTATAGCCATTAGATCTTACGTCGCCACCTGTCGGCCTCTTACGTCACCCACAGGACGAAAAGGATTATCCTACACCGCCATCACACTTCTATTCATTATACACTATTCAGTGTTCATAAGCTCCGGATAAGAGCTTGTATAAAATAATTTAAAAATTTAATTCTTTAAAATGAAAGTTTATTTAGACAGCCATATATATCATCGTTGCAAATCCTTAGTTCCTTTCAACCTCCAGTTTAGAATAAAAATAATCTTACTTAATTATTAAGTTGTAAATATTTTTTAATCATTCAATTCCCATTCACTTTACTGCAGCATGCCTTTACTTTTAATTATATACTTAATTCTGGTTTCTGATGTTGTTAGTGCTGTAAGCCTTTTTGGCTTTTACGGCTCCATCGGGCTCAGGGCTGTAAAAAGGGGTGATGATATATTGTTCCTAACGTTACTTACGTAACAATGTTCACCTAGGACAGTTAACAGTGCACATAGATGAGTTATCTAACGGCCGTCCGAACAGGCGGTGGCGGGCCCCGGCTCTGGCGGCTAACTCGTATCGTGGGAGAAAATGGCGCGGTATATTAAATTGATCGAGACAGATAATGATATAGCACTATACGCTACGAGAACTTGTAGTCGCCCGCTCAGTAAGAGCGTGATAGGCTCATTTTTTAAAAAGATCATAATTTAATGTGTCATCAATGTTGACCGTAGCTGTGGAGAACTAGACTAGGCTATTGTAGTGATATTGACGACAATGTGTTTATATATAATTATTTCTCTATATTTTTAAAATATTTATTTAAATTTCACGTAGTAAAGAAAAATCATAAAACAATGAACAAAATCTAAATTTTACCAATTATTAAAGATTATCATTTCTTACTAAAGAAAAGAAACTACTACTTTGATATGACTAATAACTTTTATATATTTAAGGAGCACATAGAAACCTAAATCTATCGTCGATTAAGAGTCAAAATTTAGATGCGTTGTCACATCTGAGGACTTTAATAGTAGAGATTTCAGTAAATAATCTACAAGACCCATACGTACATATTTTAGTCAAGAAATAGTAACAATAAGTTTTAAAGTAAAATTTAGCAAAATATAAATTTAGCAGAGCATGGTTTCGATCCACGGACCTCTGGGTTATGGGCCCAGCACGCTTCCACTGCGCCACTCTGCTCTACTACATGGTAATGAATTTTGTGATCCTGATCCTGAACTTTGAAGAGCAGCAGCTATTTATTATGATGGTGAATGGCTACTGCAGCCCATGGACCCCTCTCACCAACTTCGAATAACAGGTTTCAATAAAGGGCTACAGATGCCACCTCTTACCAATTATATGGAATGTCTCACAGCCTTTAATTATACTGGCTTTCTATCATCACCCATCATACCCATCACACTGGAACAGTCGTCGCACTGCTATTTGATGGTAGAATAGGTAAGAGGGTGTACCGAGAACGATTCCTAGGCGTAAAAAGAGTCCTACCACCGAGAGCTTCTTCCATATTAGAAATTTAATTCATTTTTATTTTATAATGTTATAATATAAGGGTGACAAACAATCACACAATCCACCTGATGACCAGAGAAAGAATTTGGCTTTATCGCCACAGACCCAGACTTGAATTTTTGAGGTGTCGGTTCTAGGTATTTACTTGAAAATACATATAGATTTTTTAAACATGTAATTTGTAATTGTAAAATGTAATTTGTATTTATTCGTATGTGTATCTGTTAGTGATCGTGTAACTTCTGAACTTGAGCGATTGACGTCATATTTACACAATATATTTGTTTAGTCGAAACGGTGGTTCATAGTTATGCTAGGATTCGATAGTTCGCTGCTGTCAAGTTAACAAAATCTAAATAAATGTTAAAAAAAATCACAAAATGTGGAAAAAATCCCGGTATAGAGTATTATTGTCTAGTTATATATAAGTTCTGAATAAATTTGCAGTGAAACTCTTCGCACCACCAACCGTGCAGTTAGTACTTTAATCTCAATATATAAAAATCAGTTGCTGTCCGCTAGTCTCGCTAAAACTCAAAAACGGCTCGATTGATTTTGATGAAAATTTTTTGTGTGTTTGAATGGGCCCCTTGATGATTTAAATTCATCTTTGAGCCCGGTAGGTGGCGCTGTTGTCGAGATCCAGAAATCACCCGTGCGAAGCCGGGGCGGATTGCTAGTAATATATAAATTAACAATTTCTGCAAAACCACATTCGATAAAAATAAAATTACAAGAAAATCGATGCAAGAGTTTTTGTACCAACAAAAACAAATCCAAAATTTCGCTTATTGATGTTTTGTTTGTGTAACAACATCCACGTGAAATACACTATGCTTAAAGTTTAATGTAAAGTAGCAACGTGTTTGCGAGCATTTGCGTGTGTTTGCTTGCGTGCGTGCGTGATCGTGCTTGTGTACGCTTATGAGTGCGTGCGTGTGTGCGTGCACGTATGTGTCTGCGGGCATGCATGCGTGCATACGTGTGTGCCTGTGTACGTGAGTATGTGTGTCTAAAACATTTCTAAAATATAAATGCGTTTCCATTGGTTTCTTTTTGAGTCTGTAACTTTATTCACTCGTTATCAGAAGGTATTCTAAGTTTCCAAGTTAATTTCATCTGCTTTGTAAACTGTAACTGAGACGCTGACTGCTAAGCAAATGAATTAAAAATATTGTCAAGCTTAATATATATATAACACTATAGTGTAGTAAAATGTGAAAATAAATTTAACTAATAAATGTAGTGGCGGTGTAAGAATATCCACTACCACACATTGCCCCGTAGGTGTTGTAAGAAGGGACAGAGAGAAACAAACCAGAAGATGGGCAGCAGCGTCTTACTAATAATAACTAAACATAAAAAAACATGCGTGAGTGTCGTGGAACACTCGGTTTGAACGAAGTTCCTTTCGTAGTTATTTTTTTAAATACTAGTAATGCTATTAAACATTACTAATATTCCCTTAAACCACTTCTGGTAAGCTTAAAATGCTTGTGTTAGAAGTGGTTCACGACAGTAGTCGAATGGCGGATTCGAACCCACGACCTTTCGAGTTCGCGGTCCGCGTCCTGCCATTAGGCTACTGACGCTTCTAATATATTATTATTATTGATAAACATATTATATTATTGATTAACAAATACAAATAAATGAATTGCTAGCGTCTATTAAAATGAAGCGTCATTTAAAATAAAATATTATGTCTTTCATGGCAAGATAAAAAGTGCGAAGGAGATGGATATTATTCCATCTCGCTTCCTTATAGCCGCCCAAGCCGTTTACACTACGTCAGAAGGGGCCGTAACGGAAAAATCTTACACTTTTTCTCGCCTAGCCTCCATCCGCCAGATAAAGAACTTCGTTCCAAAAAAGGTATTATTTATAGAATAAGGGTAACAAACTAGCACACAGTCCACCTGATGGTAAGTATATGCTGTGGCCCATAGACGTCTACATTAATCCTCGATTAAAAGTCGATATGCAGATGCATTCCGTGTGTTCCGTCCCGTATGAGCTATCTTCCGGTAGATGCCTTTTTGGGCATTTTGCATTTTGCAATCACAATACTTCTACAAGCTGTGACCTACAATACTAAACAATTATGGCATATTGAGGCATTATGACAGCTTCTGTGAGAGTAACCATAATTGAATTTTGCTGGTTAACCGAGACAGTAATTAATAAATGATATTCTCTCATCTCTCAGCGCACGGTATACCTGCCTACACCACCATCTTACCAAAACTGGTAATCAGTGGAAAAGAGCTGGCTGAGGGATGAGTCGGTCGCGTCCGTAGGCTTCGACCACCTAACCCTAGGCCCACCCTACACGTGTCCCCCGGGTGGTGCTAAACGAGCGACAAAGCCGAAAGGATAGACTCAGCTCCTCGCGTGGTAGCGGCGTAAAATCTACCACCCCTTAGTTCGCACCATGAGCCAGCAAACAAAAGAAATGGCCCCGAGTTCCCGGCGCCCCTTTAATGGGGCAAGGGTGCGAAGAATCTCCGGGAGAAAAACCGGCGACAAAGTTCGCCACCCGTCACGTTCTGTCTCCCGGAGGGGCGAAAAGTGGATTGCGGAGGCCGGTCTGGCTACGCTGAATGTATGTGGAGCAATGAATGATAAGATGGATGAAGTATGCGAAATGATGAATGATAGAGGAATAGATGTGTTATGTGTAAATGAGACGAAACGATAGGGAAAGGATGCCACTGCACATGGCATGTATACCGCTTACTGGTCTGGTGTAGACGAGACCGAGCGGGCATGGCAGGGAGTCGGTGTCATCCTATCAGAAAGAATGGGTCAATGTGTGAAAGAGTATGAATGTGTAAGCCCAAGGCTGCTATGGATACGAATGAAAGTGGGCTTAAAGAAGTTGTTTGTGCTAGGGGTATACGCCCCAGATATGTCTAAGCCCACTTATATCCGAGAGCAGTTTTGGGACATGGTAAGGATGGTGTTGATGAAATGTAATGGAAATGAGAATATTATTATATTAGGATATTAGGAACGTTTGGCAATGAAAGTATAAATGAGAATGGTGAAGAACTCCTCACCGTATGTGTGGACAAGAATCTTTTTGTGACGAACACTTTCTTTCGCTATAAGAGGATTCACATGTATACATGGGAAAGAGGTACGCTTTTACAAATAAGTCCCAGGATTTATGCAATTTATCTATCAAAATGCTTAAAATTTTATTAAACATAAATTGTTTCAGAAGGGTTATACTTGGGCCACTCAGAAAAAGAAGACAATGGTTTTTGGGCACCACTAGAAATTTTAACGTAACTTAATTTTATTACACATAAAAAAGATACAGATACCAATTTATTATAATAAACGGCCTAGAGATTTTATGAAAACCTAACCGGAATCGTGAAATCTGAAAAAAAGAGTTGTTTTGATATTCGTGTTCCATGGATAATGTGATATGAAAAAAATGCCTGTAACGAAGAACGAACTACTAAAATGATTTTCCATCAATCTTAAAGTACCTATAAATGCTGAATGTACCTAACAACTTTGTTTTATACTATGAATTATTGACCAGTGCACTATTTTAACTTATAATACCGGTGAAAACTAATAGACAATCGCTTTTAGTATGTTTTTAGGTTATTGTGATGTTCATATGTTAATTGTTAATTTCGCAGTATTCCCGTTAGATACATTAAAACTAATATTACAATTGTAATCTATAGATTATAAGGAATAAATCGACATGTATTTTATTAAGTTACGCGGGCCCATTCTCCATAAAAAAAGAAATTGTCTCTGCAAAATCCAAAAAATCCATATTTAAAGTTTTTATTACTTACTAGTGACCTGCCTATTCTTCAACTGGATATAATCTATTAATGTGGCGTTATTAAAATTTAAGATAATCTAAGACCATTTATTTTGTACTTTTCGTTTTTATAAAAAAAATATAAACAAGTGTCTTAGGGATCCCTCGTGGCATTGCTCTATCTGTTCGTAAAGTTTTATCACAATCGGTTGAGCCATTGTTTGGAACTTATTACAATTATTACAACTATTGACAATTATTTTAATTGTTATTTATGTATTAATAACATGCAAATAACCCCCTGAGCTTAATAGAAAGCAGTTATTTCAATATTACAGACAGACACTTCTGTAATATTGAAAAATTTTAATTGAATTTTATTGATACCTATAGATTAGGTATTTTTAAAGAAATCTCTACCAACATCTATTCAAAGTTTCATGTGTCTGAACCAATTTTCAAAACACTTTTCCCATTACGCTTCAAACACTAAATCTACGGCCTGCTCGAACACTGCTAGTGCATCTACCATAATTAAAACTATATATATATATATATATATATATATATATATATATATATATATATATATATATATATATATATATATATATATATATATATATATATATATATATATATATATATATATATCTTCCAAACGATTTTTTAGAGGGAATAAAAAGAAGTTACATAATGGCAAGTCAGAGCTGTAAGGAGGTTTACCCAAAAGCTCTATTACATAGAATCAAACGCATATATCGTGAAGCTAAGCAAATGGCTTGATAAATATTGCCCCGAGACCGTTTCTTGTCATCGACATATGGAACTTTCTATAGCTGGCAGACATTATCGTCCTACCATTCAACTCCAAACTTTCACTCGATCCTGCGCGAGCTCGTTCGATCCATTAATAGTACCTTCGTAAAGACGACGTAAAATTATAAAAAAAAAAACGGTGTAAAGGCAAGGATGTTGAATGCTAATTATACATCGAAATAAAACAACTTTCAACTGCCAGCTCATGCGGTACCTTGAGGATCACCAGCTGATTAGTGACCGCCAGTACGGTTTCCGTCAAGGTCGCTCAGCTGGTGATCTTCTAGGTTACCTAACTCATAGATGGGCGGAGGCAGTGGAGTCCAAGGGAGAGGCGTTGGCCGTTAGTTTGGACGTAGCGAAGGCCTTCGATCGGGTTTGGCACAAAGCGCTTCTTTCGAAGCTCCCTTCCTATGGGCTTCCCGAGAAATTGTGCAATTGGATCACCAGTTTTCTTGCAGATCGGAGCATCAAGGTCGTAGTAGACGGTGCATGCTCCGATTACAAGCCCATTAACGCTGGTGTTCCACAAGGCTGCGTGCTATCACCAACGCTGTTTCTTCTGCATATCAATGATATGTTGCAAACTGGTAACATTCATTGCTATGCAGACGACAGCACTGGTGATGCTTTATACACCGGCCGTGCCAATATTTCTCGGGAAAACGTCACTGAGTACCGGAACAAACTTGTGTCTGAAGTCGAGACTTTGTTGAACAAAGTCTCAGACTGGGGGCGACTAAATCTAGTCCAGTTCAATCCCCAGAAGACACAAGTTTGCGCGTTTACCGCTAAAAAGAACCCTTTGTCGTATCTCCTCAGTTTCAAGGCACTGCCCTTGTTGCCTCAGCCAGTATCGGAATCCTCGGTGTCGACATATCGAGTGATGTGCAGTTTCGTGGTCACTTGGAAGAAAAGGCCAAATTGGCCTCTAAAAAGCTTGGCGTGCTCAGCAGAGCGGGACAGTATTTCATGCCGGCACACCGCTTGCAACTTTACAAGGCGCAAGTTCGGCCCCATGGAATACTGTTCCCATCTCTGGGCAGGGGCCCCAGTGCCAGCTCCTTCCATTTGACCGCATCCAGCGCAGAGCAGCTCGAATCGTCGACGACCGAGTTCTGTCCGATCGGCTTCACTCACTGGCACTGCGTAGAGATGTTGCATCTCTTTGCGTATTTTATCGCATGTACCACGGGGAGTGCTCTGAGGAATTGTTCTGACTAATTCCAGCCGCTCAATTTCACCATCGCTCATCGCGACAGAACTCGAGATACCATCCATACCATCTGGATGATTGGCGGTCCACCACTGTGCGATTTAGAAGAAGTTTTCTTCCTCGCACAACTTACTTGTGGAATCGATTACCACCAGCGATTTTTCCGGACCGATACGACTTAGGGACCTTCAAGAAAAGAGCCTACTCCTTCTTAAAAGGCCGGCAACGCATCTGCAATTCTCCTGGTGTTGCAGTTGTTCATGGGCGGCGGTAATCACTTACCATCAGGTGAGCCGCATGCTCGTTTGCCCCCTCTCCTATAAAAAAAAAACAGCCTGACGTATTGAGGGCCATTACGTGCGAGCTTACGAACTATCTCAAATTTTTTATGTGTCTTCGATATACAGCCGCTACTGAAAAGAATAATAAAAAAATCTTAACACCAAACATGGCCTTTGTCACACACACCGCCTGTTTATCTACTCATTTGCCGCCTGACCTCACTCGGTCAAACAATCCAACGTGCGATAACTAACCCTGTACATATCAAATGTTGCAGGCATTGTTGAAGGTATGATCCGTGTAAAGCCGATATAACTGATTGATCGCCAGTCGAGCGGACGCTCCGGTGAAATGCAAATAATAATATGGACGTCACACATCGATGCGTTATTTACACAAACCTCAAAGGCTTTTCGGATTTCCAATATTACAGTTTCCTGGAACTATAAAGGTTACAAAATTAATGTGTTTGCTCATTTTGCGTGGTAAAGCCACGTCATAATATACGCATCAGTAGGTACAAATTAGCTCGACAGATGAAATTCACGCTCGCACAGAATATCAGTAAAACTAGCGGTATATTGCTGCTGTGATTCGTACGGTGAACGACGAAAACCAGATACCTTTTTTACTGGTAAACATCATAGTTACCAGGGTCAATGCATTTGAATTTTGATTCTCAAACAACTTTAGACGTAGTTGTCTATGGGCTGGGGGCTCATTTGTCATACTTACTTCTATAAAAACTTCGTAAACAACTACTTCAAAGTTTAAGATACAGCCTATTATACGTTCCACTGCTGGACACAGGCCTCCTCTCATTTTCGAGAGGGTTTTAGGGAAAGGGAATGTCCGCCGCGTTGCCTCATGATGCGTGTTGGCGAACTTCACATGTCTTCGAAATATTTTTTTTTCTTATTCCTCAGACATGCAGGTTTCCTCACGGTGTTTTACATGGTAAATCAGCACTTGAAATTGATATTAACAATTCTTTGGTGTCGGCGAGTTGCACGCGTACTGTGAAATTTACAGTGAGCGCTTAACCCCTGAGCTACCACGGCTCAAACACCAACTTAAATTAGAGTAATTCTTTAATTTCTTATTGAATCTGAAGTGTACTGAAGATTCTTTTCTCCATTAGATAAAGTTAAAAAAAGTTAAAGTTACAGCCTATATATACGTCCCACTGCTGGGCGCAGGCCTCCTCTAATTTCTGAGAGGGTTTTTTAGGGCAAGGAAGTGTCCGCCGCGCTGCCCCAATGCGAGTTGGCGAACTTCACATGTCTTCGAAATACTTTTTCTTATTTCTCAGACATGCAGGTTTACCGATGTTTTCCTTCACCGCCAAGCACGTGGTAAATCAGCACCTGAAATTGCAATTACCAATTTCATTGGTGCCGGCGGGGATCGAACCCGGGTTGCTCGTGTACTGTGAAATTTACCGCGAGCGCTAACCATCTGAGCTACCACGGCATTAGAACAAAGCCTATTATAGTTTCATTTGTTTTGAACCCCCAAAAACAGACGAAATCGGAAACAATGAAAGTAGCAATTGATTATTATTAGCTTGGAGTAAGAAAAACATACTTATTAGTGCAGCTATATTATGGTTGTAGTACGAATGGATCGGCTCGACCGGGGTAGGACCACGCACTCACAGAATACCAGCGTAAAATAGCAGCTTCATGCTGCTGTGTTTCGTATGGTGAGTGTAGAGAACCGGAGACCCTTTTTACTGGAAAAGAGGCATTCCATCTTAGTCCTCAAGGGTGACAAGGCATCTGCTTTTTGATTCTTAATTGAGGATAAATGTAGATGTCTATGGGCCACATCATCCACTTACCATCATTTGTCACCCTATTCTAAAAAAAAAAACTGATTTTTAAGCTTATATTGAAAAATTATAAAATGAAAATATGTTCGTTCATTTGTTATTTAATAGTTCTTGACACACCGCCTTTTATGATTTGGACGTTGATAATTGATTAAGAATTAACATGCAGAGGCCTTACCATCGCTGAGGACTAAGATGAAATGCCTTGTTAGCGGTAAAAAGAGTCTCCATTGTTTTACACCCAACATTCATATATATATATATATATATATATATATATATTCTGGTTTGTCCGAACTTTGTTACCTTTTTTTTCTCATTATTAGTTTACTTTTGCTGCACTACCTGCCATATGTTTATCTCTGCTTAGCCTTATGGTTGACTGGGAGAGAATGCCTTAAGGCCTTAAGTCCGCCATATATACGATTTTTCTTTTGTGCATTAAAGTTTAAATAAATAAATAAATAATTACTAACTCAGCTCTTAATAAATCAAAGGCAGCTGTGATGTAAAGAGAAGCTGTTTGTCTGGAGATTTTGTGTTTTGTCGGGAGTCTGGCGATCATTTAAAATGTTGGGAGAATCTAGACGAATCCCGACCACCTGGCAAACTTAGCTCCTTCCCAGGTCGAACCGATACATATAGCTGCAGCATGGCTACACCGCGTAAAAATACTTAACAAAATATATACAACACTAGTACAAATAAATAACCTATTATACTTATTTGTTTACAAAAAGGAATAGAATATGATCTATTTGAAGTAGAGTTTGTGTTCCAGTTCAATTTCAACTTCAGTGTACGCGAGTAACCCGGGTTCGATTCCCGCCGGCAATGAAATTTTTAATTGCAGTTTTAATTGCCGATTTACCGCGTCTTCGGCATTGAAGGGAAACATTGTGAGAATCCTGCATGTCTATGAAATAAAAAAATATTTCGAAGACTTGTGAATTACGCCAACGCGCATTGGGGTAGCGCGGCGGACACTTCAAACCCTCTCAAAAGTGAGAGGAGGCCTGTGCCCAGCAGTGGGACGTATATAGGCTGTATACAGTTTACTTTTTCAATTTTGTGTTCCTTAAAAATCAGCTTGAATATCTTGGCAGATTCAGAAGACATCGGCAATAGAAATAAAGCTAAAAATATAATAGATACTCGTATAGTTTAAAAAAAGTCTTTATTTATTACTTGTTATACATTAAATATATTCTATATAATAATTTTCGTATAAAATAGTTTATAAAGTATTTTTTATTAACCATTTTTTTTCAAGATTATTATAAAAGTTCGACGTTGAAATATTTTGAAATGATTTTCAAGTCAATTTAATTATAAATTGTGCTATATTCTCGGCTCTTTTGTACGGATTTCCCTAAAATTAGTTAAAGACGAAACAGACACACGGAATGTAACCTATTAATAATAAATTCATATTCAATTTATTCTTCAGGAAAGCCTTTATTCGTAAGAGCATCACAATTGTGCTGCCAATTTTATAAAGTACACGTGTAAGTAATTGAATAATATTAAAGTTCAAAAACACTCAAACAACACGCTTTAATCATGAGCTGTAGACAATCCGTCTTATTACGTCTGAAATATTTCAGATTGATCAAACGTCTGGTAGTGGGTCAAAATTGATAACGTACATACAGTTAACCTAATAACCCTAAAAGGGTACTTATACCGATTTTGACGGGACTTACACTGGCCGTTAGCTGATGTTATAAGGATTATAAGGAGGCGCTTAGGCTACTTTAATTTTAGAAAAAGAATTAGGATTCCGCGCAAATACATTAAAACCTTAAATTACACGCGGGCGAAGTCGCAGGGAACAGCTAGTAAATAATATAATTGTGATTACATATATGAGTATGTGAAGCTACAGCACAATTAGTTTTACTTAAGAGATAACAATTAAGTCATGTACTTAATCGCGACTTAGCTTGCGTACAATTTGTCTCTAAAATGGGCTGACGGGGTTCTAAAGTCCAGTCTGATACACTCATCGGTAAGAGCCTGGAATTGTTATATATTGGAATACTGGAATTTTTGTTTTGAAATGTTTAATTTAAGATTTATTGGTAATAAATCTTACATTAAACATTAAATAAGGCTTCAGCTCTTTGGAGTTTCGTAATTAAATTAACACGATCTCCGTAGGCTGTCATGTTGCATAACGGTGGCATGCTTAAATCTAATTTTATTTGATAGCCAATTTGTGAGTTGCTAAACTGAAAGTATTAATATTAAGTAAACATTTTTCTTTTCTTTATCTGGCTTATAAAAGTCCATGGGCTGAGTTTTCACCTCTCCCGTTGTAGGGAGGATTCACCTTTATCGCTTGGCAGGCGAAGTGATAACAATTGCAGTTCTAGACGTCTCACACCTTTGGGGTCACTGGCCGTCACCGGTCTGGGTATTTTTCGTCTCAGGCAAACGAAGTGGTTATACTACCATTTGTCGGAAGCCATACGGTTTTTCTGGCATTTCCCATAGTCGCCTCTTAAGTCACCCCGGAAAAAATGGGTAGTCAATACTGAAAGTAAGCGATTGATAAATTTCAAAGGGTCACCAGTTTTATCACAAACTACCTACATACTTAAAAGACATCTAAACATATTATAAAACAATATAAAAATAAAAATATATAAAGAAAGTCTCTTTGTATGTCTGTCTGTCTGTCCGGGCTAATCTTCGGTATGACTTAAGCGACTGTGATGACACTTTACGAACATATAGAGCACAATGCCAGGAGGGATCTAGGCTATATTTTATACGAAAAACTGATAAAATAAATGGTCGTAGATTATCTTGTCTAAATAACGACACATTAATAGATAGAAGGCCCATCAAGACGAAGCCAGGGCTGGTCACTAGTATATATATTATATTCTTATTACTTCAATGGCGCTGTATGACGTCTCATACACTTCGCCGCCGATTGCACTGCCAGTCCCCCTTTCCACGCACGCTCGCCTTCTACTCTTGATTCATTCGAACGTGTACATTTTTAGCTATATAATATACTAGTGACCAACCCCGGCTTCGCCTGGATGGGATCTATTAATGTGAGGCGACCCTAGAAATTACCTAGGCCGAACTTGGTCTTAAAAATTCTTTGACATGCGTGGCAGTAGAGTTGTCCAGCTGAGTTGTAAGTGTATGTGTAGTAGGACATAGGTCTCTCTTTGCGCAATTGGCATTTTGCATATTAAGTCTTGAGGCGGCTTTCCTGGAACGATTAAATGCTTTTGAAGTTGACCGATCGCCAAGATGACCTTTCTGCAGCAAGCTCCTCCCAACACGCGGGGCCTATAGCGCAAGCGTTAAGGTGTCTTTGGAACACATCCTTGTAGCACAAATGCTGACCACCGTGCTTTTGTTTACCTTCCGCCATCTCTAATTAGAAATCAGCTTTAGGTAAACGGCGCATATCCATGTGAAGGACATGCCAGCACCACCCGAGCTGACGTAGTATTAATTTTTTTCCATGCCGTACGTACATCCCAGAGCGACGCAAAACCTCAGAATTAGGAACATGGTCCTGCCACTTGATCTTTAATAGAGATCTTAGACACCTTAGGTGGTAAGAGTCGAATTTCTTTATATCTGATTTGTAAACACACCATGTCTCTGCGCCATATAAAAGGACAGGAATGAGAAGCGCCTTATAGATGCTAATCTTCGTCTACAGATTGAGATCATGGAACTTCCAGATACGACTAGTGAGTCGCCTGAAAATGGCAGCAACATTAGCAATACGAGATACTATCTCCGAAGCCATGGTGTTGTCACGCTGGATATTTTTACCAAAATATTTAAAGTGAGCGACCTCTTCTTATGGTTTTCTATCTAGATTTAGCGCTGTTGGATCAGCTTCAACTCCCCTGGGTGGTTGATTTAGGATTTGAGTCTTGGAAGCGCTTATAACCAGGCCAAATTATTGACAAATGCGTCAACGTAGCTTTGAAGATCCACCATACTATACTATAAGAGACACACTTTAGACTTTAGATTTCACCTTTTCCAGTTCTGACATTAAAAGCTGGATATGGTTGCTACAAAACATTAATTAGTCTCTATAACAGCTGAGAAATATATGGCGAAAAGTGTTGGCGCCATGACCTATCATCCATGCTTTACTCCACTTGTGATTTTGATTTCCTCAGACAGTTTGTATTCATGCTGAACCTGCGCTTTCATACCAACATGCAATTGGCGAATTAGGTTGACGAACTTCTTTGGATATCCAGATTTAAGAACAAGCCAAAGTGTCTCACGTGGAACTCTTATCAAATTCTTTCTCCAAATCGACAAAGCACATGTAGAGAGGCCGTTGATATTCAAAACTTTTTCTCCTGGATTAGTCTTGAGGCAGCAATAACGTCGATAGTTCCTCTGCTTGGACGTAAACCACATTAACTCTCTGGATGGTATTGTTTGCTACCTCACTTAGGCGGGCGTTAATGACGTGCGTAAGAATCTTACCGGCGCTGGAAAGAAGCGATATGCCTCGGTAAGAGCTGCAATAGGAGACACCCCCCTGCCTTTTTACAGCTTACGAATAACTACATCCTTCGAATCTTGAGGCACCTGTTCACTATTCCACACTCTTAAAGCAAGATGATAAGGCCTGAAGAACATTTTTTCCGCTGTTTTTATATATTTCAGCAGGAAGTTGATCCATACCGGATGTTTTTAAAGCTTGACTACCATCGCGATCATTTCGAAAATTGGTGGATCATCTAGATGTTGATAGACCGGCAATTCTTCATGCGAGTTTATGCAAGGCAGGTTAGCAAAGAGCGTAATAGGATTCAAAATATCATTAACATGTTTTCCCCAACGCTTTATTACATTATTTTTATTTGTAACTCGATGTTGCTTGTCCTTTAAGTACAATGGGGGTGATTTTCTTACTCGCGGATCGAAAATCCCTTGAATGCCTCAAAGAATTTTCCACTTTGTTGAGTATCGGCGAAATGTTGTAATTCAGCAGCTTTCTCCTTCCACCACTTATCCTTTAGTTCGCGTACCTTAGATCTAAGTTGGTGTTGAGCTTCCTTTTTCCTACGAGCATCCGTTGACTTGATGTTCAGTTCATGTCTGTACTTTTCAACAAGTATTCTAGTATTGTTATCTGATGCGTCAACACACAAACACAATCTTGTTTTTTTTCTGTAGTTTGCCAATAGCATCAAGAGCACAAACATGAAGGTGCTTTGCAAACGATCGCCACTCATTATCTGATGTAGGAAATTGAGTCTTTGGGAAGGTAACAAGTTTTGAAATACCAGTTTAGGTAGAATTTTATGAGGTGCCCATCGTGGAGCTTTAAGCTCTAGTTGCATCTTCGATCTAATGAAACGATGTTCAGTCTAGCCCAGTGCCCCGTTATAAGAACATCGCGTAAGTCTTTACGGCTGACACTAACGTAGTCTAACAGATGCCAGTGCTTAGATCTAAGGTCCATCTACATTATATTTATCGGCAAGATGTAAAAACGTATTGGTGATACCAAGATACGTAGAACTCCGCACACAACGATAAAATACGTATTCCGATACATTTTCCAACGCCACGTTTGCCAATGACACCGCTACTGATATCATGATCGATGCCGACTCGAATATTAAAATCCTCCAAGAAAATGATCTTATCGTGACTTGAAACGTCTTCGAGAGTTTGGCGGAGTTGTTATTAAAATGTTTCTTTATCCGTAGGTAGAACACTCACATCTCTCGCCAAACCATTGCGAATAGCAAAACTTACACCGTTACCCATCATTCCACCTGTAGGAAGTACGCTTCGGTAGTATTACACATACTACTGAAGCGGACTTCCTACAGCCGCCAAGCTGTTCACAAAGCTCTCCACAATCACTCAGGTAGGTTTCGCTAATTGCTGCTATATAAATTTTGTATCGTGTCAACTCTGAGCAGTTTTTTTCTCGGGACATAAGTTTCCATCAGTGTTAAATAAGCCAAATGCAAAATTGCAATGTTGTTGTTTCGTTCTTAGCTTTTGCTTATTTTTGGAAATCTTTCAACCGCATTTGTCGATGTCCAAGTGCCCGCGGTTAGGCACCTAGATGAAGGGCGGGACATACTATGTTTGGGCCATCTTTTCTAGGCCCCTCCTCTCAATGCAAAGGAATGCAGAGTGAACCGAAATAGGATTGCTTTGTCGTTAGTAGTGCTGCTGCACCCAGAGTCGCTGCATATTACATACCGTATTGCATCGTCGTATCATGATACAGTGTCAAAATACGTTCATACTACCGATCACGACGATCGATCACGTGTATCCTAGGATTAGGTGTGGAAGGGGACGTATCAAATACGGTATAACAGTAGAGTACCTAAAGTAATAACAGTAGTACGGTATAACAGTATCAAATGATCGCGTAAAATTTTGAATAAAAACTAGCGGTCATGATAACGTCTGCGCCATGCACATACCATACTACGATAAAATGTGAACATAATCTATCATTCTTTACACGCGTCGATGCGTAGATTTACCTAAAAGCCAATGCAATTTTCGATAGGGATCCATGACTTCAACGCTCTTCAAATTCCGTATACTGATCCCACTTTGTATTGGAGTTCTTTTACTTATGAACTTCTAAATCGAAATTCGAAGTGGGTTGGAGCTTTGAGGGTCTCCGATTCCACTGTTTGTAAAAGGATGCCTGGGTTTAGATCTTTCCTACGTTATTCGTCTTTGCCGTCTCGAATATCTTGAAAAAATAAACGTAATCGCATAATAAGCAATTGAATTTTGCAATAAAATCGCTTTTTAGATTTTTAGGATTTTTAGGAACTTCCAATTAGTCACCAAAAATGGGAAATTATTGTGGTAGCAGACCAAATTGCACGTTCACCCATTTTATTTACTTTTTTAAATTTAAAGAAATTGTGTGAAAATTCTCTGAATTCCCTTAAAGCGATAATTCTGAAATGTCAAAGTTCATTCCAATTAAGCAATTCTAACGACGATTGTATTTGCTTCTTGAATCTCGAAATTTATCGTTCTGTCGCCATTTTACTATGACATTGAGCGAATAATGTCTTCCATAGCCATTATAATATATAGGTATTATGCATTTCTTTCTGGAGAAAGATGTTTTTTTCATTATCTTAATGATAATTGAAGGCAGTCTATATTTTTTGAAATAACCTTGTACACAATACAACATATATTTTATATTATCTTGTAACTTTGCATTAAATTTGGGTAATTTTTATAGTCCATGTCGTCATTTGCATTTTAATGCAGAAGACAGGTAACATAAAGCCATAGACATAAGAGATAAAGCACAGTAAAGACATTTAGGGCATAACTTACTCATAAGATAAAACAATAAATTAAAAACTACAGCTTTATAAACAAAATTGCTTAATTGTTTAACTTTTATATTCAATCAGGTTTTAATTTATTCGATGAAAAATTTTTATATGGCGATTGAAAAATCAGCCCTTAATTGTGTTGTAAAATTGGATTTTTTTCTTTAAATAAGCTATTTTTTATATATCATAGAGTAAAAAACGAGCTGAGAGTCCACGTGATGATAAGTGATTACTGCAGCCTATACCTCTTTTTGTGGGGAGATATCTGCACCCACCTCGCGGCGTTAAGGCACCGATTATATCGGAATTGCATCAACTAATATCCCGTGGTAATCGAACTCCGCCAAATATCGGCAGTGCCATACACTCTTGCACACATCCGCAGCCCGTCTAAAAGCACCTCTGGAGAAGGAACTTTTATTTCTCCTAGCAAGATGCGCCCTCTTAGAAGGGAGAAAAGTGCAATGTAAGTTTACCCCCGCGATCCCACCACTGAGGTGAGGTGAGGTCGCACTATACCAACTCTAGTCAACAAATCATCACAGAACAGTGATGGCATTGCTGCTTAGCTGTAGATTAAGAGGTCAGAATAGGAATGCTACCTAATATATATATACAGGGTTATTTTTCAATTATAGACAGATACTTCTATTTTATGTAAATATATAGATAATAAGAACGTGTATAGGTATGAAACGGAAAAATAAATAATATTTATGAAAATGTAAACATAATTAATTATAGTCCTCGCTTGGTCGGGATACATAAATACTTTTTTTTCTTATAACTGCAGTGAGAAGCGATTGTACAGTCCACTTAGGTGGAGTTCAATTAGTTGAAGGTAGAGCTACCGTTACAATAGGACCTGGTGGTAAGTGGTGATGAAGCCCTAGATTGTACACAATAAGATAAATCATATTATAAGTACTTTTTTTTCATTGAGTGTAAAATGTTCTCTTTCTTTCATGGGCGATCATTATGAGAGTCCATTAATCAAAGATTTTTTTTTTGTAACTGATGGCTTACGTTTCGTTGTTTCCAGTAAAGAATCGCTTTTAACGTAGAAGTTTAAATCGATTTCCTTAGCAAGCATTAAGGACAGCTGCAACCAAAAAGTATTTATAATTTAGGTCTATAGCACTTTTACTAAATATTACATATTATGATATTTTTGTTTCGCCTTAAAATTGCGTCTGGTATTCTGTTAAACGCTTAATTTATTATAATAAAAAGGACCAAATAAATAAAGATAGTTTTAGACTTTTACAACAAAGACCCAAATTAATATTCAGCACCTGGAATATGTCAGGTGGTGTTAAAGAAAATTGTTAGAGGTACAATTATCGGCTGTAGAACCGTATCTATCACCTCGAACCGCAGGTGAACCAATTCCAGTCTTCCGAGAAGGCAAGGACGACGATCTCCAAAGCGGAAGCACCAGCCTTTCTAGTCCCCGCGGAATCTGGCTATGACTACGCCGCTGACTATGTTTTAGCCGAGGAGGGTGTAAAATCGACACATCAATAGCTGTACATCCCCGCTAGAGTCGCGGGATAGGATGAGAAGCGCATCTCCACTTCACTTTCCCTGTAACAAAATTCGGTTATAAATGCCAAGAAAAAGAGGAGTGGATAAATAGGAGCGGCACTCGGAGCGATCACCTTAGGCTCGCCTGGCACTGCTTAGTTCATCTTAGGTGGCCAAGCTCCATCTACTAAGCTCGCTTTAAATTATGTTATATTATTATCTGATGTCCGAAGACTGTTTCAAATGTGTCTAGGAGGTTAGCAAACTTTTAAATCAGAATCTAATTTAATGTAATTTGTTAAAAGCTCAACAGGTTTATGCCAATTTGTATCAACCTTGGTACATTCCTATCAGATGTTACAAATATCATATTTCTCTAGCCATCCTAGAAAACTAATAGGTCGGAGAAAAAGTTTCTTCGTATTTTGTTTGTATAAAATTGAAGAAAAATCTCTTTGATTGTACTGTTTGTATCTGGCCGGTTTTAATATTAATACACATAGGATATTAAAAAAAAGCAAAAAAAAAAAAAAACACTTTCCCATCATTTTTCAATTGTTTTCCTGTCCGCCAAAATTACTGAATCTAACGAAGAAATTCGACACATTCTGAAGATTTATTACAAAAAAAGGAAAAATGCGACATAAGCCGTGAAAAAAATTGTGACGTTTTTGGACCTAATGCAGTGTCAGTAAGAGTAGGACATAGTTGGTTCAAGCGTTTTCAGTCCGGGAATTTTGACATCAAAGATGCAGCTCGCTCTGGTACCGCCCTCATGCGGATAAAGTCAATGCCATTTTTGAAAAAGTGGAGCAAGATCGGCATATTAGTAGTTACAATATAGCCAAGGAATAATATGAGAATTGACCACAAAACAGTTTTAACCATTTGAAAAAGTCTGGCTACACAAAAAAGTAACCCCCTTCTAGGTCTCCAACGCCCACAAGAGGGCGTTGGAGTCCTTTTTATCTTTTAAATTTAAAATGTGTGATAATGCATTATTTTAACTGATTTTACTGCGCACGCACCCATTCGTAAGGGTCAATAAGTAGGCAAAAACATTGTTGCCTATAAATCACATTAAATTTTTGATAATTTCAAATAAAAGTATTATTTACTCGTATTTTCAAAAACTGCAATAACGGTATATTATTATTTATATATTTAAAATTAAGTTTAAAATTTGGATACTCTTTGAAAAATAACCCTGTTTATGCGTGAAACAACCCTGACTCGACACACTGCTCGATAAACCATTTTAACATTACAAGGCCTGTAGTTAGAATCCATACGTCATACTCCCCAGACTAAGCTCCAACAGATTACTATTTGTCCCGCAATTTGGACAATTGCCAGCAAGGAAAAAAATTTATTTTCAGAAAGATGTACAATATGCCAACATAGGCTTTGTAGAACGCAGTTCCCAGAGTTCTACCGCAAAGGGATAAATGAGGTTCCCTTGAGATGTATAGTATGCATGCAGAAATGTATAGATAATGAGTGTTATTTGGATTAAATATATTTTCCTAATTTATATAAATATTTTTCTTAAAAAAAGATGTTTGAATTTTTCAATGTAAAATGGCAATTTCATACTTTAACCCTTACTACCTTAAAATAAATAAAACATAACGAACATTTGTTAACCTTCCAACAGATGGAGTAACGATCTCATAATGGAAGTTTGTTTGTTCATAATGTGTTATGGACCAAGTGATTAATCAGGACACTATTTATAATGCCCGGAAATATAAATAATTACAAGTGAAATAAGGCTATGTAATTAATACTAATTTAAACATCATTATTTATCACATTGTCTGGTCATTACGAATATTGCTACGTAACTGTTAGGCAATTTGTTATAACCTAACCTTTTTTTTATGTGAAACATCTATAGCGGCGGGTCAGACCGACTGTTGGCATGCGTCGCCACACTATATTATAGTATGTATGTAGTAGTATGTGTGTCATTCATTAAAAAAATATATATATATAATAATTTTAGATCAATTATTAATTAATTTTAATTTCATTTTTATTGAAAATAATGCACTAAAATAATTGCTTGAAAAATAAATTTAATAGACTGACAAAATTGTATTTCAAAATCAGCTGATAGCAAGTGGCACAAGAATGTTATTCCTATTTGTTTTTAATCTGAATATCAAAAAATTTAATTTTCTAAGTATGCTGGAATTTATATTTAAACATTTATTATGGATAGTTATTCTTTGACGCGAATTTTTAATTTTTAATTTAATGAATATAAATGTTTATTAAATAAACAGTCATCTATTTCTTGAAAAAATTGTTAATATTTTATTTTTCATTATGTCATATTTATTTCCACTCATATACTATTATTTTATGCATATTACCTGTATAAAATAATTTCGATGTTTCACATCTGCCAGGCGTCCCGCGACGGCTCACAATTTTTTTGTTTTACATGGGGAAATGCCTACGCATACCCGCCTCGCGGGGGCAAGGACGGGTTATGTCGGACTCGCACCGACTAAAACCCCATGGTGTTCCACCTTCGTCGTATATTGGCACACATACGCGGCCCCACCAGCGCCGGCCGCCCCCGCGAAGAGGATTACTCCTCCCCATCTCCTTCTCAGTTAAGGCGTACCAGAACACATGGTGCGCCTTCCTCTGCGGCCTCCAACTTCACCTGCGCAATGCCCCAGTATCCAATGCGCGAATGCCATGGGGCCAGAAAAATAAGCGCTCAGAAGCACTAGCCTTCCTGACCCCAGCGGCGGATCTGGTCTATAGCTCCGCCGCCAACCAAGATTCGGCTGCGGAGGGTAGGGAGAGCGGCGTCTCGCAATAACGATACACCTCTCCTATGCAGCCCCACCACCACCGCATCAACGGTGCGGCCCCCCAATGTGAAGGAAAGAAAAACCCACTTCGCAGTATCAAATAGTAATGTATCAAACAGTAATGGGGTATTCCTTCCTTTGCGTTACAAAGGAAAAATACCTTGTATGGAAACTTTATTCTCATTATGTTTAAGTATTATATATGTAAATAACAAAAAAAATACTTTTATTTAATTTAAAAAAACTAACCTAACCTAACCTAACCTATATTTTTATTACTATGCCCAATAAGAACCAGACTTTATTGATAAAGCCCAGTCAATTTCATTACAGTAAATAGTTTACGACAATATTCCGGAAATTGAAGCAGCTTGTGCTAAGAATGAGGATTGTGCTGCGTCGTAGCAGCGAGATATGAGTGAATTGATTAATATTTGTTAAAAGACTAGTAAAATGAGGCATTTATATGTTCGCGCCATATAATAAATTATGTCACAAATATGGGGATAAATTAAAAAATTCAGTGTATTGTTGGAAGCGCAACAAAGTGATGCACGAGTATAAACTTTTGATCCCGTTATAACTGAATAGCGCTTTCATACCGAGTACTGATTTCGAACAACGTACATTTAATCCAATTCAAATTTCTAGACTTTCCTGAGCTTCACTTAACTTCATATTTTCCTTTATTATTAATACAGGCTTTTGAAAAGCGTTGTCTGCACCTTTTATATATGCAAAATACCACTGATTCACTCAGTCATCACGAGTTCTCCAAAACTATTCGCCGAATTGACTTGAATTATGGCATAATATATACTCCTTTCTTGACATTAGACATCCACTAAGAAAGGATTTATAAAAATTCTAAATCAGCAAAATAGGGTGTTACAGCTTGTTATTGATATTTGAATCAAAATCTCCAAACGAATTTTAGATGCCTATTAGCTTGAACCTTTGGGAACTCTTTCCATTCCAATTAGAATACTTTTATTTAGTAGACATTATATGAAGACGATATGTCACCATGTAGTGGCAATGTAAGAGAATCCACTACTACATATCATTCCGTGTACGTCGTAAGAGGCGACAGAGGGTAATCAAACAAAAGTTGGACAGCAGCAGCATATTCCTGATAACAACTCAAAAATAAGTAAAAAAAACTACAACCACATACGTGGTAGAGCCACGCTGCAGCTATATTATGGTTATATGTAGCAGCTTAATGCTGATCTGTTTCGTTTGGTGAGTGTAGAGAACCGAAGACCCTTTTTACGTCTTAGTCCTCAGGGGTGACAACACATCTGCATTTTGATTCTTAATTGAGGATAAATGTACTCGTAGATGTCTATGGGCCACAGCATCCACTTATCTTCAGGTGGACTGTATGCTCGTTTGTCACTCTTATTTATAAAATAAAAATAAAATAACTACGGTTTCTAAACCGCGTGTAAGTGTGGCCCCTGTGGCAATCTATGAGAGAGGCCCATATTCAGAAGGGGACTTTGGATAGCCTGTTATGATGATGCACCGACTTCTTATGTGTTAATGCTCCGTATGATGAAATTCCCTAATGTTTACTGATATCTTCTTAAAATTTGGTATGCACTTTAAGAGTGTGCAGCAAAAATAAATGTAATAAAGACATGTGTGATGCATCAGCTAGGATCACCCTCTTAAAAGGGAAATTCGTAAAGTAACTATCATTAAAATTTAGTGTCAATTCTTATTTGTATAAAATAGCAAGAGAAGACAGAAAATCATATTTATTCATAACTTGAACACGACAAAAATATAGACATAAGAAAAAATTACAAAACAAATAAGTATTACATATGTAGGCGAAAGAGGATCATCCTTAGATGCACTCATGATGGATGGCGCAAATATGCGTGCGTTACAACACAAAATACAAGAAAATATAAGCAGATCGTTAGCAATTTGTCGCAAATATATGGTACGCTCCTTCGAAGATTTTCTCAAAAATCCTATAAACAACAACGGTTGTCGCGTTACCAAAGAAACGACGCTTCGCTAGAGTAAAACCTTTACTCGCGATCTAGCCAGTATTCTGTGCCTACATATAAAAAAGCAACAGAATTAAACTTATAACTATATCTTAAGCCTAAGAAGATACAACTTTTCTATATAATTAATGTAAGACGATGAAACGTACCGGCCTCAGTATAATATAATCACTTTACGATGTAACCAGAAATCGAGTACTATACATTTTAGAATTGGATAAATTTGAAATTTTGAATTCTATATGGTGAAATTAAGAAAAAATATTTCGAAAATAATGTGAAAAATAGAGTGGCTGCCATTCTATTTGCTGTCCCACCAGGCAACACCAGTCTACACCAGGTTACAACGCGGTAACTGGCCTTTTAATAGACTGCCTGTGTCAGTTTTTTACCTCATGGTTGTAGTATGAATGGTCGGCTCGACTAGAAAAGGACTAGCGAAATATCAGCTTAACGTTGCTGTGTTTCGTATGGTGAGTGAAAAGAACCGGAAACCCGGGAGACCATTTTTTCTTGCAACGAGGCATTCCATCTTAGTCCTCAGTGGTAACAACGCATTCTACATTTTGATTCTTATTCAAGGATAGATGTACATAGTGTATATGGGCCACAGCATTCACTAACTATCAGGTGGACTGTGTGTTCGTTTGCCACCTTTGTATTCGAGATAAGTTATCGACAGTTTTAAATCTTATTAATCGATGTAATAACGTTTGATCAGTGCAGGTGTGTTTAATAATATCATTGCATTTCAGCCATTTTCAAACCGCAAACACATTTGATAAATTGAGTTCGTTTTAACAAAACACGCTCAGATTTAACATTGTTCAAGCTACTAAACTTTCTTTATAAAGTATAAATTGCGTTACATGAATTTATTTGACAAGTTGCCTACTCAAGTATACAATAATACGCTTTCAGAGCAAGATTCTTGTAAATATAACCAATCCATTTCCAAATAACAAAGAAATTAATATCTTTGCAATTTTAATATTGTTATTATTAGTGTAGAACGTAACAGGTTTTTTGAATAAGAAACATCTGCATACGTGAAATATAGATAGTTACTAAGGGGCCAAGGATGTCATTACTCTCCTCTATTAGGTAATGTGGTCTTACGTTAAACTTGAAATATTTTCATGGCAACTGTAATAATAGCATAGTTTTTTAAACTTGTTTGAACTAAAATATAGTTTGTTTCAAATAAATTACTATTGCGTAATTGCACCAATTAAATAAATAAAATAAATAAAATTGATTTATTTCAGACGTTTGTCCATAATATTGTTAGTAGCATAAAAAAAGAAATCTAAAAAATTATGTTAGTAACATTTCTTGGAAAATATTTTTTATTCTAATTTAAATATCTGCCTGCACTGCGCGACACCCCTGCAACATGTGTGAGCGTACACCCAGTGCCGCAGTATCGGACAGTCGGGCTTTTCACTGATAACTCTGAGAATCGTGTTGGCTCCCTTGCACCGTGCGCAGGAGGATGCGATTCGCTTGCGCACTACGGTGTGAAACCCATCAGTGTGCGCCAGTACGAACATCCCTGATGCACTGCAGTAACTTGGAAGCCCCAACAACATCCTCAGACCATTATTATATTGTACTCGGAGGCGTTGACAGCCCCTGCGTGGTTGACCCATAGATTGCACGTATAAAGCGTTTGGCAGTATGCCTTAAACAGTGTTATTTTCACATCTGGACTGCTACGTGCAAATCTGCGAGCCAACATGTTGCCGCGGACTGCCATCGCTCTCCTTTCTCTTCAATATCCTTGTCATCCTTCAAGTCCTCGGTAACCACGTGACCGAGATACTTGGAGGATGGCACCTACAAGTTCGCTACCGTTAAGCTTGACAGGCGGTACATACATCACCTTACGGGTCCTGGCTTTAAAACCATTAACTCGCTTTTCCTAACATTATACAAGAGGCCGTGGATTTTACATACTCCTCGCATATTGAGGTCAGCCTTCTTACAGCAGTAACTGACGGACTCAGCAACACCATGTCGTACGCGTAACTGATGCTGTTTACAAAGTGACCATCAATGAAGCAGCCGGCACTGGCGCTGCCAAGCCTAACAATCAACTCGTCTACATACAAGTTAAAAGCGTCGGGAGGTCAAACCACCCTGCCTCACCCCACACTCCAACCCGTGCGCATCAGAAAGCTGATCTAACTATTTGACTTGGTTAGTCTGATGGCCATGCCAATATTTAAGAAAATTTATAATCCCACCAGGCACACCTGAATTATGTAGTTTTTCCAAAGGATGTCATACCTAACCAAGTCAAACGCCCTGGATAAGTCAAGAAAAGCTGCGTAAACTGGCGTCTTCCTATCCATATAATACCTGACAATATGCTTGAAAGCCAGAATGGCGCACTAAGTTGACAGTCTTCAAATTGAGCGTCGTGCAGAACCAGGACGCTTGAGCTGTCTCTCAACCAGACCGTCAAGTACTTTTGCTGTGATGGTAGCTAATGAAATCGGCCTTTAGTTGGTCTTATCGGATATATCTCCAGTTTTATTCTTAACAATAGGAACAACGACCGATCACATCAACTCTGCAGGCAGGTATGAGTGTCTGATGCAGAAAGTAAATAGCAAACCTAGTAGCCTCGGGAGGTGCGGCCCAGTATACACGAAGTGCTCATTGCTGAGGCCGTCATGAACCGTAATTAAGAAAGCTAAATTTGTGAAAACAGACCCTACAATCAATCTGCTTAAAACAACTAGCGATTTAATTAAGATATACTCCGAAAAATTAAATATCGATGCAAATTCGATAATACCACCTTGTACCAAATAACCGAAGTTGTGGGTTATCCAAAATACACAAACCGAAAGCTCCACTATGTTTTTGTTACCAACAAATAAATTGGCTCAACACTCAGCACAAATACTGTCACCACTAAGAGGACACACAAGAGCACATTCAAACGATTCATACCATTTTGTCAGTGAGATAAAATACCCACAACTTGCTGACAATGAAACTATGGTCGGTTTGATGTCCAGTCACTATTTACATACCTATCTATTGAAGACTGCATCTCAATTGTGACTAGGAAGATAGAAGAAAACAACATACCTGCGAAATGTGCAATACTACTCAGACATTGCCACACAACTAGCTATCTATTGTGGAAGAAAAAGTTCTACAAGCAAGTATGAGGACTTCGAGGAGAAAGCCCTTCTCACTGCACCGGTATATCCAAGATCTACAAGCGATCAGACAAAGTTACTGCATTCTTAGACCACCTTAACTCCAAAAACTCTAAAATTCAATTCACTATGGAGTTAGAATTAAATGATTCTTTAGCTTTCCTAGATGTTTTAGTTATTCGAAATCCTAATAACGCCATCAGTCATACTGTGTATAGAAAAAAGACCCACCCTAACCAATATTTAAACGTTGAATCTCACCACCATCCTTCACAGTAAGCTACCGTGAGAACATCTTTTTTTCAGAGAGCACAAGGGATCTGTGACAGTAAACACCTGGCGGCCGAGCTCCAGCACGTCAAGCAAGTTTCGCACGGCAACAAGCTTCGGGTCCCGCGCGTCCACCACAATGACCGAGTGAAACCGGCCACAATCGAACGTGTGCCTGCTGCACTACCATATGTCAGAGGAGTCACAGACAAGATTGGCTACATCTTGAAGCGAGCATCCATAAGAACATACTACAAGTCGCCGAAGAATATTAGTCAGTTCTTACCATCCGTCAAGTGTAATCCCTCTACAAGATGCAGGAGTGTACAGGCTTGATTGTGACTTTGGTCTCTATTACATAGGACAGTACGTCAACATGCTCAGGATTGTCCCAACCATTACGTCAGATTTGATAGACCACAAATCCTCGCAAACAAACACCGATTCCTACCAAGGATGATTCGCGAGGCTATTGAAATTAAAAAACATCCTAATTTCGATAGAGGAGATGGCTGGACGCTACCATAATCATAATCATAATCATAATCTTTATTGCAATCAAATGGTAACAATATATAATAGTCCGCATTTGAACCCGGTTTGGGCGTAGCAATTATAATAAATTAAACTACATTATTGAATATACCATCTGCTTGGGATCCCATAATTAATAAAATGAAATCCAAACTCAAGCATACCACTGCAAGACTTCAAGATACTGTAAGCTACTTAACTACTTAGTAAGATACTTGAAGGTAGCCTTCGTTAACTATGACATCAGGACGTCAGACCCCTCCCCCCCCCCCCCGTGACCATTGGTGTTGTAAAGTGTCCGAAATGTTGAAAATTAAAAAAGTTAAAATTAAACGCGATAAAATCCGTAAAATTGGTTTTATTCCATGTTTTTTTTATAGGATAAGGGTGACAAACGAGCACCCGGTCCACCTCATGGTAAGTGGTTGCTGTGGCCTATACACATCAACATCTATCCTCGATTACGAATCAAAATGCAGATGCATTGTCAACCGTGAGGACTAAGATGGAATGCCTCTTTTCCAGTAAAAAGGGTCTCCGGTTCTCTACACTCACCATACAAAACACAGCAGCGTCAAGCTGCTATTTTACGCTGGTATTCTGTGAGAGCATGGTCCTTCCCGGTCGAGCCGATCCATTCGTGCTTTTTATATAGTATAGGGTGACAAACGAGCACACAGGTAAGTGGTTGCTGTGACCCATATACATCTACATCTATCCTCAATAAAGACTCAAAATTCAGATGCATTGTCAACCGTGAGGACTAAGATGGAATGCCTCTTTTCCAGTAAAAAGGGTCTCCGGTTCTCTACACTCACCATACGAAACACAGCAGCGTTAAGCTGCTATTTTACGCTGGTATTATGCGAAAGCATGGTACTTCCCCGGTCGAGCCGACCCATTCGTGCTACAGCTATACTACTAATATAGCTGCATCATGGCTTTACCACGTGAAAAATTCGCGTAAATATAAGAAATCATTAAGCTAAATTTGTTTCGACTTTATGTACTTAACAAAATCTATGTATTAATACTACGTGTGGAGAAAATAGAGAGTGTCATCAGTTATTAATTTTAACAAAAGCCGACTTTCAGCAGAGCACATCAAACGTAGAGTTTTTGTTTTGTTTCTTTCGCATAAGTATTTCTTTGCATTAGTGCATTTTGTAATTGTATATTCCCCCCTAAACACCTCCCGTAATTAATGGACACCCTCAAAGGAGTGGAATAATCTGCCAGCATCTGTCTTTCTATCCGATTGTAACGTGTGTGTCTTCATGGCAAGAGTGAAAAAGCTTTTGTTAAGCTAAGTCAGTGCGTTTTACTATCTTCGGTTGCGTCACCACTTACCACCAGCACATGAGTAAATATACCGACCAGAGGCAAATTATGTCTTTTATGCAACCCCAGTAAAAAAATCAAGACGGTTTAGATCGGAAGAGCGAGGTGCCCACGCAATTACACCAAGACGACCAATCCATTTATCAGGAAATTCATTACTATCTAAGTCCCGTACAGGATGTGCATAACGCGCTGGGCAACCATCTTGTTGAAACCACATTCTTCGAAGTATGTTGAGCGGTACATCTTCTAACAAGTCTTGCAAATCGTTTTCGAGGAAATTTAAATAATTCTCACCATTTATGTTCTCCGGTAATTCAAATGGTCTAAGTGGTTATTTGACCATTTATTATTCTAGTCCACAAATTAATTTGTAATTGGTATTGCGATCGGTCCTCTCGCATTAAATGTCGCTTTTCAGTATGATCCGGTCAAATAAGACATGCATGGTTACAAAAACTCGCATACAGCTGAAAATTGGAACGAATGTTCTGAACCCTATTATAAATTAAATGTAAAAATTAAATCAAGCACTGACGCGAAGCTCCGGTTCAAGTCAGCTATATGTGAAGCACCGACGTATGATGTCATCGTCAAAAGTATGTCCGTCCGAAATCGTGTTCGATATCTGAAGACGCCACCGACCCACTTATACAGGCTCTCAGTGAATCTAACCTAAAGCCTGATAGTCTGCGGTCATTAAGCATGACATTTCTGAATATACTTTTGGGCAGAGAGGATATGGTCACCAGAACTGCCAACATTGTTCATGTATTCGGATCTTTGTCGGTAAGTTATTTTTTCTTTCAAAAGCACCACCAAGGAGGAGCACGGGGTAAGACAGACCTCTAGCTAGAGATTTGAAAAAAAAAAATTTGATAGGAATTATGAATTCATGTACATTTTTCTGCAGTCTGTCAACATGTTCAAGATCGTCCCCGCCATTACATTAGATTTGATAGACCACAAATCCTCGCAAAAGAACACCGATTCCTACCAAGGATGATTCGCGAGACTATTGAAATTAAAAAACATCCTAATTTCAATAGAGAAGATGGATGGGTGCTGCCATCTGCTTGGGATCCTATAATTAATAAAATTAAACCCAAACCCAAGCATACCACTGCAAGACTTCAGGATACTGTAAGCTCAGTCTGCGTAGATTGGACCAAAAATTAATATTCAAAAACTGTAGGTGACCATGGGTGCTGTAAAGCACCCGAAACGTCGGGAATTAAAAAGTTAAATTAAACGCAGAGGAATCCGTAAAATTTGTTTCATTTAATGTGTAATGTTCGCGTAAATATAAGAAATCATTAAAATGCAAAAGGTCCCCATCGATCCCACCCTTGCAAAAATATTATTCAAGGTCAAAGTTCGCTAAAACTTTTTTTTAACTTTTAGTTCGGGCATAAATTGTAGATCATGCAATGTATCTATAAAAATGTCTCAACACTTTTTCTCCTAACAGTCACCGTTTCTGAGATATAATGATTCAATAATTTAAAATTTAAAATTTTGTACAACCGACTTCAATATATATTATTAAGGATAACTCAAAAACTATTGATCAAACCTTTTTCAAATTTATATGGGACCATATGAGAAGTACCACCTTTCAAATACAAAAAGAATCATCGAAATCGGTTCACGTAGAACAAAGTTATAAGGTTACACATAAAAAAACATACATTCGAATTGAGTACCTCCTCCTTTTTGAAGGCGGTAGAAAAAATTTCTGTTTCTGTTTCTATTCCGTCTTAGGAATCGTGTAGAGAAGAAAATGTACATAATATGTCAAAAAATACACTACCCACTCTTTATGTGTCTGACACATGATTTCAAAAATAGATATTGCTATGGATCTGATCTATACTTCTATAATAAAGCCCCGAAAGACAGACTCGACTTTGTGTATTATGCCCAAACTGGAGATGTTTTACACTTAGAGTAATATAAAATGATATTCCATATAGGTACCATTTAATTAACTTTTATTTTTTAATCATTTTATACTCTTATATAAACTTTGAATATAATTATGCAGTTAGAACCGTGTAACAATTCAAACAACACTAAAAGTTAATTTTCTTCTTTGTTAGTGAACACGAAGACGGCACTGCCTTACATGGAACAAGCGAGATAATCTTCCCATATTACTAAATCTGTTGATTCTTTAAGAAAGTATGGACGCACATTTATTTTAAAGCAGATAACCATTTCAAATATTTTATATCGTACACTTTAATGTTGAAACTAGTTTTAAAAAACATTATATAAAGCATCTATCAGATGAGTTAAGCTTAAAAGTCGTCTTAAAAGCTTGTTGAATTTTACACAGGTACCTTTGCCTGCTGATTCTTTAAGAAAATATGGATGGACATTTATGTTAAAGCAGATAACCATTTAAAATATTTTATATCGAACACTTTATGTTAAAACTAGTATTGAAAAAGATTACATAAAGCATTTATCAGGCAATTTAAGCTTAAAAGTCGTCTTAAAAGCTTGTTGAATTTTACAAAGGTACCTTTGCTTTTACGGCCACACAGCCGCGAGAACCCTAGTATTGCAATACATTTTATTTCGGTTAGAACTCTCTATGTAATTCACCATTTCTTCCTTCCTTTTTTATTGAATAAATGTGACAAACAAACACACAGTCACTCATGGTGACTGAATGCTCCAATGGACAGACACAGAGCTATATACATCTACCTTCAATTAAGAATAAAAATGTCGATGCGTTGTCATCCTTGATTCTTAGATCAAAAATTGTCCTGTTACCAGGAAAAAGGGTCTCCTGTTCTCTACACTCACCAAACGAAACACTGCAGCATTTACGATGGACCCAGGAAAAAATTGTACCGGTATCTCTGTCACAGACACTTTGTTCTGACTGTCTATGCAACTATCTGTTACGTTGTTCGTGGATGTCTCAAACTGTTGAATTAATTGTCTATGCTTGATTTCCGAGGTACTTTTATCGGTGGTTTATGTATATTAGCATTAGTGCTTCAATAATTTAAAAAGTGTTTTATGAAAATCACAACATAAGACAAACTAAGTTTGAACTTAGGTTAACTTAACTGACCAACAGATTCCATCAGGAACTGACCAAGAGATGCTTTATAGATAATATTATTGTTATTATAAAAAGAAAGGATAAAGCACAAACGGTATCAAATACTTTAATACTTAAAATTACACGATAAATTAAAAATAATGTGCGGGACTAAAACCTTTTATAGTAAGCACTGGTAAACACAAACAATGAGTTTGACGTATTCTTTTAAAAAATAATTTAAAATTAAAAAATTTGTACAACCGACTTCAATATAAGTTATTAAGAATAACTCAAAAACTATTGGTCAGACCTTGATCAAATTTATATGAAACTACATGAGAAGCACCAGCTTTCAAATAAAAAAAGAATCATCGAAATCGGTGCACCCAGAAAAAAGTTATGAGGTAACACACATAAAAAAAAACATACAGTCGAATTGAGTACCGTCTCCTTTTTGAAGTCGGTAGAAAAGTTGAAAAAGTTGTGTTCTTTATAACATGCTGGACGCCACGTACATATATACGAGTACATCAATGAAGCTGTAATACAAGTAAAAATATTTTTCTATCGGTCTGTGTAACTTATACATACAAAATAGTGTAATTACATAATCAACAATTTTTTCTCGGACCTAATTTTATGATAAACCGTTTGGCTGAAAAACGCAAAAAAAAACATTTTTGCGAACTTTGAATTTTATGAACATTGAATTATTATTTTGTAAGGGTGGCATCGATGGTGACTTTTTACATTTCATTTATAATATTGTTCCAAACATTCGTATCATTTTTCAGCTGTATGCGAATTTTTGTAATCTTACGACTATTTTTTGGTCTTATTTGACCGGACTAGTATGGTAGTATGCCAACCCTGAACATTATGAATGTTGAAATAACCATCTTTTTTTGCATGTTGTTTCATCGATCCATAATATTTTATCCAAAAATTGCGGATCTTCATGCGGATTTTAACCGACTTCAAAAAGGAGGAGGTTCTCAATTCGAGTGTATGTTTTTTTATGTATTTTACGCGATATCTTCGCAGATTGTGAACCAATTTTAATAATTCTCTTTTTATTAAATAGGCTTTACATCAAGGGTGGTCTCATTAAATTTTGACGAAAAAATTCCACCCCTAAGGTTAAAATAGTGGAAATAGTACTACTATTGTTTACTGAATTTTATATGACATCTTCGCAGATTGTGAACCGATTTTAATGATTCTTTTTTATTAAATAAGCTTTACTTCCTGGGTGGTTCCATTAAATTTTGAAGAAAACGTTAATAATAATGGTGGAAAATACGTACACTCATATTGAACTCTTGTTTAAATAATTTTTGATTTTCACCTACTTCCGGTTAACCGATTCTAATAAAACTTGGCATTGACACATAGGCGTAGGTAGGCGTTAACATATTATGGTAACCTCAAGGTGATCTAGTAATAGGAATTGAAGGCAGTCGAGGAGAACTCCTCAAAGATGCATATAGCAAATTTTTGTAGCGTGTTCCGGCTGTTATGATTTGTCTTGACGGGGACTTTAGACCTCTTTGAGTTTTAACTGAAGATCTGATGAAATCTATTCATTTTTTATTATTTACTTTACTCTATTATATATTCATGTAAATGTATCATTTTCTTTTAAATATTTATAGAGCTCAACCAGATAAGAATACTATATATAAATACCCCCAAAAATATAATTTTAATACTTGCTAGGAAACGACTCCAACGATTTGGATGAAAATTTGAAGTTTGTAAATTGCACCGCATTATGGATATAATGCTTTATTACAAAGGTACATGGAAAATCTGCGAAAATATAAATAGCCCTTTCATAATCATTTTTACTAGCAATTACGACTCGCTTGCTGCATTGCGTCTAATCGAATCTATTTTAGATTAATTTGATGTAAGCTCGTGTATTGATAATTCTTGCCAATCAAGCTGATTCGGTGAGAAAGTTACTCCACTGCTTTCATTTCATAAACTCTCACGTGTCAAGCTGATTCAGTGAGAACGTTGCTCTTCAGTTTCGTTTGATAAACATTCGTGTATCAAGCTAATTTGGTGAGAATTTTGGTTTTTCGTTTTATTTGATAAGCTCTCGTGTATCAAGCTGATTCGGTGAGAACGTTGCTCTTCCGTTTCATTTGATAAACACTCATGTATCAAGATGATTCGATAAGTGTGTTGATCGTTCGTTTCATTTTATAAACGTTCATGTAATCAAGCAGAGTCGATGAGAACGTTGATCTTCAGTTTCGTTTGATAACTCTCGTATAACAAAGTTTATTCGATGAGAACGTTGCTCTTCAGTTTCGTTTGATAAACATTCGTGTATCAAGCTGATTCGGTGAAGACGTTGCTCTTCTGTTTCATTTGATAAACGCTCATGTATCAAGATGATTCGATGAGTGTGTTGATCATCCGTTTTATTTTATAAACGTTCGTGTAATCAAGCCGAGTCGATGAAGACATTGCTCTTCAGTTTCGTTTGATAACAAGTCTCGTATAACAAACCTTATTCGATGAGAACGGTGCTCTTCAGTTTCGTTTGATAAACATTCGTGTATCAAGCCGAGTTGGTGAAAACGTTGGACTTCAGTTTCGTTTGAAAAACGTTCGTGTATCAGACGGAATCGCTTAGCACGATGTCCTGGACTTCCATTATGTCTGGTGGAATTTGCATAAGCTCTGATTTGTGAAAATCTATAAGCACTCTGCTCATCACTCTCTTTTTAAATACCTATTTAATTTTTTTCTATATTCCTATTCTCAAACGATCTTTCATTTCGTCATTTGTTAGCTTCAACTGTCGCTGTCTCATTAAAGAAGTAAGTTTAGAAGGTCTACCCATATTTACTATAATACTTAAAACCTTAGAGTATACATAAGCAAGCTATCCATATGTATACTCTAAGCTTAACACTAAAAATTTAAAAATAAAGTAATTTTTCCAAAAAAATAAAAAGAAACTTCAATTTTAGGAGTCGGTGCCAGCTAAGGCATGAAAAACAAAAGATAAACTTACGAGATACCTATTTTAATAACTTAACATATAAACAAGACAAAATGGAAATAACATGACTTAGAACTTGATTAAAATTTAAAAATAATAAGAATTAATTGTACCAGAAACCTATTTAAATCGTTGTCAACTTATAATTAAAATTGACAATGAGAAGGGTACCGACCCCAAAAATTACTGGTTAGATATTGTAAATATTTAAATAACAATAATTGTAACTTTCCTTATAAATTTCTTCTTTTCTTAGCAACAAAAAAAATTATTTTTAACTTTTTAGTAGTGTGGCCAAAGTTTAGTAGTCGGTTTTTACTTTTTTGGAAAAATTACTTTATTTTTTAACATTGTTCTGCAAAAGTTTATTCTAAGAGAGTAGTCACGCGGTAGTAAATTCTGTACTCGTCTTACATAATAGGGGTGGTATGTACGACGTTTTGGAATTCGATGCACGACAGTTTAAGATACTCCCGTACTTTCTTGAATCGCACGTACTGAAGTACTGGGGTCCTCTTAAATTTTATTCAAAACTACGTCATCGTAGTCCTCTCGGGGTCTTCCACCGAGGTTTCGAACACCAGGTAGTCGTCCCTCCGAATAAGCCTGATGTACATGGATGAAAACGCGGTGATCCGGATGACGTTCGGAATTTGGGTACCTTTCTCGATAAAGCCTGGCTGCGGCACTAGCGATACGTCCACATTCTCCATAGATGAGGTGCATGTTCGCATATTCTTCAGCTGAGTAGAGATAAGGCATGATTCGGATTACCCAAAGTAGCGTAGAAAATACAAATCACTGGTTTTAACGGCTGCAGAATTTGCAAAACACAATATTCAGGTATCACAACCACAACTCCAGAAGAAAGCCAGGTCAGTAAACAAACAAGAATCAAGTCCAATTTCACAAAGCCAAAATCGTTAGTACGGAAACGGAACCCACACAAGTACAAAAGATGCGCGTTAAACAGGGGAGTGTAGCGTACTGACTACTGTACTGTACTGACTACTAAAAGACAAACAACCACCAAAGCGTCACCATCTGTTTCAGCACATCACATCAAATAGCATCTCTACCTGTCTCGCTCTAACTCACATGAAATGGCGTCATTATCGATTTCATTCAAAAACATTATATGTGGTAGAACCATGCTGCAGCTATATTAGTAGTATAGTTGTAGCACGAATGGGTCTGTTCGACCGGGGAAGAACCACGCTCTCACAGAATACTAGCGTAAAATAGCAGTATAACGCTGCTGTGTTTCGTATGGTGAGTGTATCTCTACACTCACCATACGAAACACCGGAGAACCTTTTTACTGGAAAAGAGGCATTCCATCTTAGTCCTTACTTTTTACTTTTTTCTTACGTTTTATTGAGGATAGATGTCTATGGGTCACAGCAACCAAGTGGTTGTTTTGTCACCCCATCCCATAAAAAAAACATTTCTGTCTCATTTGCACTTGTTGAATTCAATATTTAATAGATGAAATGATGTAGGTGTGGAAATGTTTTGATTTTAGGTCTTATTTCTGAAATCATTTTTTTAAGGATGAAAAGTGATACGTATTATACCATTTTGAAATCTAAGATAAATTGGCCATCTTTTGAAGTAACGTGCCTAGGGTAGTACAGTATGTTTTTTTTTTTAATTAAGAGTCAAAGTTTCTTATTTTTTCAACTACGACTGAAAGAAACTACATTAGTTTATACTACATAATCTAGCAACCTTTTTTGCTTGATTTGTGACTGCAATTAATAGCACGTTTATTTAAGACCACGTTAGTGAAAAAATCACTGTAAATTAAGAAATTTGTGGTCACAATACCTAATGATATGATTTATGGTGTCGATTTTCCTAATTTTCATAAATTTGTCACTGAACTAACTGATATGATTTTTTTTCCAGGGCTGGTGACCACCTCTCTCGCCCCGCGCCCACTTGACGTTGAGTTTCGGGGTTCATGCAATAATATTGTAACTTTTTCAAGGCAAATAAAGTTAATTAAAATACCTATATCATTTTTTGATTATCTCAACTAGGGACGTAGGTAGGTTGTACTTGATTTTTTTTTTTTAATCAGTGGAGAACTGGGTAAATACATGAGGACGCCAATTGACAAATTTTTAGAACCCTCCAAAGAGTATGATAATATTTAGAAGGGACCCCTCAAAACCAAAGAGTAAATAAACACTACGTTTACTCAGAACCATAGATAAGAGTGCGCAGAACAATTCTTTTTTAAATATTATTTAAAAGAATTATACAACTAAAATTGTAAAAATTTTATTAGAATTAGTTTCGTTACTAAATTACGCTTCTCTAAATTAAGAGAATTTACTTCAAACGACGAGTTTCCGCCTTTACCTACTCGTCGCGTTTACTTCATATACTTCAGTCTACTTACTTCGTCGCGTGAGTGTAAGAGGCAACTACAAATTTAAAAGAATTAAGTGGGTACACAAGAAAGTTTGTTGTTAGTTCTTTTATATAAAAGGTAAGTAGGTAATTACACTGTTATTAAAAGTTATTTGCTTAAAGGGACGTCAGCATGGTCTGCTATATCCTCTGGATCCATACTTGACCTTAATTAGACGTGGGTAATCGGCCAAGAAGAATTAAACGACGTAATTCACACAAAATGTAATTAGAAATAGTAGGAATGGTAACGCGATTCGGTTTCGGTTGTCCGACGGCAAAAGTAGGATATAACATGTGGCAGATTATTATGTTGCTGAATTAGTATTGCACCGTACCCTTCTGAGCTTGCTTCTGTATGAAGCTCTACTGGGGATTTGGGGTCAAAGATCGTCAAGACCGGCTCTGATGTCAATATGCTAACTATGGTTTTGTGGATCTCACTATGTTGGCTCGTCCATGTTATCGGCCCTCTTAGTTTTGTTAGGGGGTAAAAAGGACCTACTAAGCGGGTATAATTTGGAATAAAACGCCGAAAATATGATGCGAGACCTAAAAATTGAGAACTTGACTGGCTGTTCGCGGGACAGGTACGTCTGTTAGTGCTTGTACCTTCTTAGGATTGAGAGTTACTTGACCTGATTTTACGACATAACCTAGGAAGTCTACGTCGTTTTTCATGAATTTACATTTATGAATGTTTAAAGAAAAACCCGCTTCACATAGAGCTAGTAGTGTAAGGTCTAAAAGTTCAAGGCCTCGTGTGACGTCATCAGAATAACAGAGGATGTCATCCATATATGCTAATGCCACCGTATCCTTAAGCGAACCCAAAGCTTTGTTAATACACCTTTGATAGACTGACGCTGCACTTCTTAGGCCAAAGGGCCAAGGAACTCATATTGCCCCTCGGGGGTCACGAAAGCTGTACGAGCTATGTTTTTGCCCTCGGGATCTATCGAAATCTGGTGGTAGCCTGATGCCATGTCCAAAGAGGAAAAATAACGAGCACCGTGAAGTCGATCTATCTGCTCGTCGATTATCGGTAACGGGTAATGTTCTGGTCGGGTACTAGCATTAAGCTCGCGATAGTCTACACACATTCTATCAGAGTTATCTTTCTTTTTAACGAGTAGTATCGGACTGGCAAAGGGTGACGTGTTCTCACGAATGACTCCCGCTTCTAAAAGATGTCTTAATTTATCCCTAACTATCTCCTTTTCCGCCGGTGATAACCTATAAGGATGCCGCTGAACAGTTTTATTTGGGTCAACTAACTCTATTCGCATGAAACCTGTAGAGACGCGACGTGTTGGTATGCCATCTATGAAGAATTCGCGGTATTTTTGTAATAACCTAATGAGGGCTACCCTATGCTCACCTGGTAAATCTGTATCAATGTTAGTAAAATCATATTGACTCGATTTTCCTACAATTCCAACCTCCCTACGTAACGAGAAATGAATACGCTCGTTACTAATCTCGACATTGACATACATGTTAACAACCGGTTAACTAATAGCGGCGTTGGGAACTACATGAAACAACATACCTAATTGAATGCCTTCAACATTGATGGGGCTAAGAATCTGCGAGTCACATTTCACTACATTATCATCTCCAATAACCGCGAGATATACAAGTTCGTTACGCATTGTACCCGGTAGCCTGCTAGCCAAGTCGGAAGTCACCAATGAACAGACGGAACCACTATCAAAGAGAAAAGAAACGAGCTCACCCGTGGACGTAGTAAAGGTGCCGATTGCCGGCTTCCGCTCACACAGGTGGACATTGCTGGCAGACGGTTTCTCGTTGCTCCTTTTGCGATCGGGATCTGATGCGACGTGCCCGTGTTGACCACAAACGTAACAAGTAACAGGACGCGGATGGACTTGCATCTTCACATGTTGCTCGGCTGTCTTCGTAGTTGCTCTAGTAACAGGCTCTTCGCGGCGTTTGCGACAGTCCAAGACTCGATGACCTGACATACCACACCGATGACACGTTCCAGTAAAGCGTGGTTCATTGTAGCGGCTTCTTTTTACTTCCATCTCGTTAATCTCTTATCCTTCGTATTTTCGTTTTGATGAAATACCGTTGAGAACCCGTAACAACTGAGCTCTGGTAGATACATTACAAGATTGCAACTCTTGTCGTATAATACCATCTTTTTGGCATAGCACAGAAGCTACAAACCCCGTGATGACATCTTCTGAGATTTCGGTACGAGGACAAACCTCCAGACCCGGAACAATTATTTGTAGGCCATACAAATACTTGTTACGTGCGGGATTCGAACCCGCGGGCCCCAGCGCAATAACTCATTGCTAAGCTACTGCGCCACGGAACCGTCTATTACAAAAAGTAGTTTATGAATAGTCTCGGACTTAAACTAGAGTTTTTATTATTATTTATTTTATTGAGTATTTTTATTTTGAATGAAGTGCACGTCAAACTATGCGTAAATGAAATTCCACTACACCTGACATTTTATTGTAGTGCGTGGCATTTGATGTACGATTTGCGGTTTTCTTTACTGATGGAGCCTGTTTATTGATTTACCTGGAAATTCAGTTGCAAAAGTTTTTGTTTAATTGCATCAGTTGAGCAATATAACAAGCAAATAATAATAGATATGCTCTATCACCCCAGACACGCGTCGCAGCTTCACTTGCAGGTTCTTTCGTAAAGAGTTGGAATCTTAATATCTCGTCGAAGTAGTCTTGCGGTAGCATCGGTTTTCCAAATTTTGCTAGGAGTAATTCCTTGGATGCAAATTCATGTTAACTGTCAAGTTTGCATTTTGGTCAAACACATGGCTGCCCGTCCTCTCAGAGCGTGTGTAAGCGCTAGCAAAAGTTCCGCACCATCTAGTTTCCTACTATTCACTACTATTTCCGTTATCCTGCACTGCAGTTGTTTTCAACAAAAATGGCGTTGGTAGCGTTGATAGCGTAATAAAGTATATACCTATGATTAATATTTTTTATAGGCTTCTACTGAGTATATCGATATAATTATATTATATATTTCTTTTCTTTATGAAATTTCAAATGTTTCTATGTCCTTGTTTCTTTCTTCATAGTAGTTATTTTATTTTACTTATAGATATTGGATTTTAACATATGGAGATTCATTAGATTTGCCTTAGTTGTAGGAGTGACATATAATATTTGAATTTTTTGATTCCTTTCTTCATGGTGTTGTTCAAACTCAGGTGTAATTTTCGTACATTTATGTTCTAGTCCTTTTCTTCAAAGCCAATGATTTCAAGATTGTTCGACTGTATCGTTCAATATCTTTGCTTAGTTTCTAAAGTCTATGAATTTGTGGGACACTGTAGAAGTGAAACTAATGCCTTTTGGTGGCTCGAAAGGCTTTCCCTTATTTTGTTGACATGAAATTCTAGGGAATTGTCCTTTTGTTATTTCCTATCGGGTAATACTCTAGCACGTGCAATGATCCTATTTTCAGAGAGTTTCAATGGCTGACCAGAACAATCAACTAGAACAACGCCGCCCTTTCTCATTAGTAATACATTTTAGTATATTATAGTAAGCCCATATGCCCCTCGAAAGATAAAGTAATAAATTATGTTCCTTTAAGCAAACATTTCCGGGCCCCAATAGAAGACCTGTGTAGCGGTACCCTTAGCATGTGGGTTAATGATTCTAATACTTCTACAGGTACATTTTAAGATGTGAGCACTTCTAGCCGGTTTAGCTTATTATAAATTACCATTATACCTATAAAGTCAGCTGTGTGCTGACAGTAGTAGACAAAGTAAGGATCTCCTAAGTGTGTGTTGTTTGAGGATTAGCAGTGGTCCCAAACAACCGCCGGTACGACATACTCCGCTAAGCGTCGAGTCCGTATACTCCGCGAGGCGTCGAGGTCACCGGCCCTTAGGCAGATTCTTGGCACTCAAGCGCGTTCCGTGCCTTGTGTGTCAGTCGCGTGCGTGAGTGCTCTCAAGCACTTCCCCCAACCCTTTCATAAAGAAAGGGGTAGGCAGTGCCCCAAGTGTTGCGACCATTATATTCGCTCCCACCCGATCCGAACGTCGTACGTCGCGTACTACGCTTTTTAGCTACGTTAGGTAAGGGTCATAGACAGGACACACTCACAACAGTAGTTACCAACAGCAAACTATAATGACCGGCAGGGAGCCCCCACCCCTCGCGTTAGAAACCCCGGATCGTCCGGGGATATTAGATAGGCCACTTATGGTTAGGGATCTAGCAAATCCGGAACGGTCAAGGACCGTAAGTTCGTTCAGCCAGATTCCGAAAACCACCAGGAAGCCTTCATCGCCGCCTAAGGAGCCCGCACCGCGCGCCGCGCTCGCGCTCACCGCGCCTGAGTGCACGAGCGAACGCGAACCGTCGCCCTTACCGCAGCGGGCGAAGAAATCGGCCAGGAGACAGAAGCATCCATCTACGAGAAAAGACAGTGCGTTGTCTCGTCCGACTCGTCACTACCATCATCTTCGGATGAAGAAGAACTACTTCCATCGGTGGCAATTAGAAGCCATAAATCGCCACCGAAATCGCCATCGCCGAGAAAACCAACCCCTCCTATCTCACCGGTACGACGTAGCAACGCGGCCGTTGATGAGCAAGGAGGGGAGGAATCATATGGCTGGGATAGCACCACGTATGCTACCCTAGCCTCGGACGGACAACCAGCACTAAACCCGTCTGATTACCACTGGATGATGGCCAACGACCATCAACAAGCTACGCACAACTGGCAGCAGCCCCGGCAGTACCTAGGAAGGTGGCTGAAGCACCGAAATCAACCGAGGAGGCCGAGAAGGGCAGATATCCTCCCATAGTTGCAGAATGCCTCCGAACTGGACGAAGCACTTCGAGGTGCTCAACAAGAAGTTGGGACATCCGAATGCTCGTCCGTTCGGGAAGGTGTGCCTTCCCAGAGCCCGGAAGAATTCGGGCCATACAAAATATTTAGTTGAGATTACCAAGAGATACCAGCCATGTCCTGGTACTGCTACACCCCGAAGAGGAGAAGCCCAAAGTGGGCATTAGGGGCTGCCAGTAGACATGACACCAAGGAAATAGGAGGCTATCCAGGCGTTAGGATTCCTATCCGATATGTGAAGGCAATTCCCCGGGGAGGAGGTTGCCTGTATTGCACAGTTGGACCACCGGCCAAGAAAGGCTCCAAGACCTCTAACATAACCCAGCTCCTTTACATGAAAGGAGTTACAGAAGCCTGCAAGGACGAGTGGGCCCAGCACAATGCCACCGTTGCCAGGCTTTCGGACACGCCTCATATAACTGTTTCGGCCAATCAAATGCGTCCGATGCGCGGGGAACACGCCGCAAGTCAATGCCCGAGGGTAGGGACGAAACACCAATATGCGCAAACTGTAAAACCACACTGCCAACGACCGCCGATGTCCGGTTTTGAGGAGGATTGCCGGAAGCAGGTGGCCATACCGGGACTGCTTCCGGAGGCCCCGAGGCGACCCAAAAGAGTCGCCTGAGGACCGTAGTGTGTGCAAGAGGGTGGCAACCATAGAGAGGGGAGGATTTCGCCAATGACGCTACAGAGCGTCTAGCACCAAAAAGCGGGGCGTAGGAAGAAGAGTAAACACAACAACCTCCTCAAACCGTCACCTCTACCCTACGCCAGCGGTCACGATAGCCTCCATGCAGGTTACCGTAAAGGAACAGAAAACCACCGCAGGTAGAGCACCAGAAAGGGCTCACCTGAACATAGAGCCCGCTCACAATTAGAGCGCTCTACAATACGTAGAGAGACCCAAGCCCAGCCGAGACCAGAGCCATATAATACATCAAGAATACCACCATCAACAAATACAGAGGTGCCGACGCTATACATAGATTGGTCGGTATAGCGATAGAAGTCGGCACGCAGGTCTGGCAGACATCCGAGCCGGGACCGACCCAATAACAGCCATAATGAGGGCATTGGCGCAGCTACTGGCTCGGCACTACAGGCTAGTAACCTGCGCCTATTATATTGGAATCAGACGGGATACTGTGATATATGTAGGAAGATTGTGTGAATTAGGAGACGTGTTGATGCTTCTATAACTTTAATTATACTGATCCGAACTTATTCTACCTTAACACTAATATATACTATTGTGGTGGCTACACTACACCTCCCACCGACAAAAAAAATAAAAAAATAAAGTTATCTATTTTTATCAAACCTAAAAACTATTCTAAACATAATTAAAGAATATCTAAATGAAAACTATAATCTAAGGTATAATGTCTACATTTATGAGGGCGTTTGGCTAAACCCTTTGGCACGTAAAAATGTGTAGTCACATTAGTTATAGTAATTGACATAATCAGGCTTAATTATGTAACATAACATAATATAATATTATTATGTTTTGATTTTCACAAACATTTATGTTATTTTTTATTCGTATCCTTAATCATTAAGACAAGTCATCTAGTTCCGACATTTAATAATACATAGTACTCATTTCATTATCATATCTCTTTTCACACTTCAATACTTCTCTTTATTCCCTTTTTTACTTCATATATTTATGTACTTCATTCTTGTTTAACAATTATTTATTTTTCATTTTACTTCACAGCATTTTAGCTACATATTCATTCAATATTTGTGTCATTTCTTTCACGTACACGGCTCGCGTACATACATGATCAAGACAATGACCAATATCACTTCATCAATTCTTTACATTTATAGCGTTTCAGTTCATATAATTTATTATTTAATTGTATCATAACTTTCACGTACACGACTCGCGTACATACATGATCAAGATAATGGACAATATTCCCATACAATTCTTGATAAATTCTTATTTCACTCAATAACAATAGTTAGAACTCATTCTGGTTTTTATCGAATCCTGTTCGGATTTAAAAATGTTTAAAATTAATCGGTTATTAGGTTTTCCAAACTCTCAGCTGATCAGGCCGATTGTATGTGGATATGCTAACCTCCGATAATTTTCTTTACCTTACTCTCACAACTACACACTATTAATATTTTTGATTTATAATTCCGTATTTCGTAACTTAGCCATAAATCTACTCACATCTTTTACAAATTTATATTATACAGTCTCCTATAATATTTAGGTATATCATTGTCAGTCAGGGATTGAGGCTCACAATGGGCTGTAAAATTGAAATTAATTAATTGTATACATAATATAATTGAGTTTCTAAATCGTTTTGAACGAAGTTATTATTTTCATAATCCACATAAGTAAGTTAGATATTCAAACTGTTATCTTATGATTTAAAAGTTTAATCAATATTAAACCAAAAATAAATTATTGCATTTCATATTAAGATACAGAACAAAAGTCAAAGCAACGTAATCATTTTCAATAACAATAACATAATCACATAACAAGAGACAGATCAAAATACAAATTGCAATCCCACTCCTAGCAGCGCAAGCGATTTGAGACACCTTTGTTTTAATTACTAAAGTATGTATATGGAAACGTTTGGGATTACATAGAACTATGACCACAGTGTGATTAACACCTAATTTTAAGATAACTTGTACAATGCAAGTAAAGTAAAATGTACCTTAAAGTGATAGTTTTAAATATTTTGAATTTATACAGAAGTTAAAAAATACATTAGCTTTTTTTATTTTATAAATTACTTTTGCAAGAAATATGATGTTTATTTTTCGTATACACAACATTATTGAAAAATTACTACAACTACCACCAAGTTTATATAACAAAACATTAATTTATTTTAACATTCAAAAGAACAATTTTAATTTTTATGTAGGTTAGCATATAAATTTAAGGTTCATTGCCTTTAGAGAAGAAAAAAAACTTTAAAAATAGCGAATGTTTAAACCTTTTCAAAATTGAATACTACCATTTAAATAAAATTTACTACAGAAAAAAATAACAGCGGAATATATCATTAGTATTATTTTAACCATACGAAAAATTAATTGATGATAAATCATGGTAAATTTAAGTACGTAAAAATGTAATCTACTATATTATTTCATTCGGTTTTGCAGGACACAGTAATAAAAAGAATATATAACAATAAACAATAACTGTATAAAATTGAATATAAAATCGTCTTGTGCCAACATACAAGAGAGCTTAAAAAGTAACTTAATTTTAATATTGCATTATGATTTTTTTGCAGGTGCACTAATAAATATATTAAGGTATCAATTAAATCGTGAAGTATCTGATTAATAAACTCAACTTTATCATATTATATTAAATACAAAATTTTAAAACATAACTTTTTATAATAATTAAAACTTTTTAAGAAATGTTAAAAGAAATGACGAAAAATATGCTGATTCGATGTTACCTCAAATTTTCTTCTTTTTCTTTGTGGCTCAATTTTCATATTCTTCTGGACGAAGCTTGCAAAAGTACAACTGTTACTTCCTTTTAAAATTAATCTGCCGTTTCTTGAATTTTGAACTTTGGTCATCATATTTTTAATTTTTAGTTAGTTCCTATACAATTATTATGTGGCCTCTTCTTGTATTCATATTTATTTGTTTTCGTCACATCCGGTATTGCGTCCATTCCGTTATAATATATTTTTCCATGATGATTTCCATTATTTTATTTTTAATTTTTCTCTCTTTATATAAGCCCGGCGGTGCGCGTACATTGTAGCAGCGCACCGCCTGGCCGTCGCATGTGATATATGTAGGAAAGGTCTTGTGTGAATTAGGAGACGTGTTGATGCTTCTATAACTTTAATTATACTGATCCGAACTTATTCTACCTTAACACTAATATATACTATTGTGGTGGCTACACTACAATACAACATAAGATCCATGAACTCCGCACAGTCACCCAGCAACAAGACATACAGGTGATATTGCTGGGAGAGACAAAATTAAATCCATCAACGCATCTTAAGCTGCCAAATTACCACATTCACAGAAGGGACGAGGTCAATCCTCATGGGACCGCCTACAGAGGAACGGCGGATTTACCACCATATGAAACGATGCGCTCTATCGGCATAAAAATGGAGGCGGCGGGCGAGGAACTAAGGATCTACGCAACATACCGCCCGCCAGGGACTCCATTTTGCTCCTCAGACATCCGGATGGTAATGGAAGGCGTAACACCTACCATCGTTGCGGGGGACCTAAACGCGAAACACCCGGCGTGGGGGTCCAGAGTGATCACCCGCCGGGTCGTGCACTATATGAAGACGCTGAAAGAAACAGCTACGACGTTTTAGGTCCCGAGAAACCAACGCACGTCCCTACAGATCCACGAAATAATCCGGATGTATTAGATATCGTGCTCTCTAGGAACGTCAACTGCCCAATAGTGGTAGAGGTGCTGTACGACCTGAACTCACAGCACCTCCCGATTCTAATCACCCTTGGCCTCAGGGCGGTGACTACGCCGCCCAGAGCTCTTAGAAGGAAGATAAATTGGAGGCTCTACCAGAAACACCTAATGGAGAGACCTCCAATATACACCCCAATCAACACAGCGGACGACGTAGGGTCCGCTGCAAAAAATCACAAAACGATACAAGAAGCTCTACAAGCGGCCTCTACGATCGTCCCAGCAACAGGAAGGAGGAAGAGCTGCCGCGAGAGATATGTGCAGCTCAAGCGCAAGAGCGCTGAGAAAGCTCTGGGCGCGTACTCGCTGCCCTAGACTAAAAACGAAATTGAACACCCTAACGGATAAACTGTCGGTTGCAGTCCGGGCCCACAGAGGAGAGGCCTGGGAGCGGCGCATATCAGAAGCAGAGGAGGAAGACGCGTCGCTCCACAAACTGAACCGACAGTTAACAAAAACCAGACCCCCGGTTGCCCGCTGACCAACAACGCGGGCGAACGTTGTTACGAGGCCAAAGGTAGAGCGGATATCCTAGCAGAGCACTTTGGGGGATTTCCGTTAAAGTTATTTTATCTATAATAGATATAATAGCACCTTATCTAGCCACTATATTTAATACAAGCGTCGAATCTGGTGTGTTTCCTGATTTAATGAAACATAGTAAAGTCATACCTTTATTTAAATCTGGTAGTACATTAGACCCCGCCAATTTTAGACCGATTTCTGTACTACCAACATTTAGTAAAATTTTTGAAAAAATAATTTTAGATCAGATCTTAAGTTTCTTTAATATTAATAAATTGCTACATAAAAATCAATTCGGTTTTACAAGGGGTCGCTCGACAACTGACGCTGGAGTTGAGCTTATTAAACATATTTTTGTGCATGGGAGAATTCGGAGGATGCTTTGGGTATATTTGTGACCTTTCCAAGGCCTTCGACTGTGTTCACCATGAGACATTAATCAGGAAGCTACAGTACTATGGTGTCAAGAACACAGCGCTTAAACTTATTATTTCATATTTAAGTAATAGAATGCAGAAAGTTGTTATCAATGGTAAAAGTTCTTCCGGGTCACCTGTACTAATGGTGTCCTCAGGCTCGATTCTCACCCATTCCTATTTCCGGTATATATTAATGACTTACCTTCCTTGTAGGATAATCATGATATAGTATTATTTGCTGATGATACTTCCTTGATTTTTAAACTTAAACGTCAATCATTTAAATGTGACGAAGTGAATAATGCTATATCAAAATTAGTGCATTGGTTTAACGTTAATAATCTACATTTAAACGGAAATAAAACTAAATGTATTAAATTTACAACAACGAATGTTAAAATCTGGGTACCAATGTGTTTTAAATGGGAAGAACTGAGCCCTGTTGAATCCACTGTTTTCTTGGCATCACTCTCGACGCAAAGCTTCAGTGGGGCCCCATATATCCAAACTAGCAAGCAGACTAAGTTCTGCAGCCTATGCTGAAAAAAGATTAGAGATCTCACTAGTGTCGAGACAGCTAGACTAGTTTATTTCAGTTATTTCCATAGCATAATGTCTTATGGGATTTTGCTATGGGGAAATGCGGCTGATTCAGAAACTATTTTTGTTTTACAGAAGAGGCCATTAGAGCTATTTACAACCTAAAACCGAGAGAGTCTCTTAGAGATAAATTTAAAGAAATAAATATATTAACTTTGGCCTCTCAGTATATTTACGAAAATTTAATGTATGTTCACAAAACAAAGGTAGTTTTAGTAAAAAGTGATATACATTCTGTAAGCACTAGGAACAAACACAACCTAGTGATACCAGTTTCTCGACTCCACAGAGTCAGTAATTCATTCTTGGGGCAATGTATACGCTATTACAACAAGGTCCCGGAAAGTGTACAGGCTCTCTATTACCAAGTTTAAATGTTTTATTAAGCTGAAACTGTATAAAAGGGTTATTATAGTACAAATGAATATATGATTGATAATAACCCCTGGGAATGAGGTGGTCGCTACCAAGCAGTTTCTAAAATAAATTTTGTACTTAAATAGTTTGTACAACCATTAATGTAAAATTTACTTTAAAAAAAAAAGTCCCGCTGGGTTTCTTGCTGGTTCTTCCCAGGACAGAGGTTTTTTTTTCGAACCAGTGGTAAAGTAAAAAATGACTTTCAATAAGAATTACACATGTAATCTATATTGAATAAAAAATTATTCTATTCTATTCTATTCTATTCTATTCTATTCGAGGAGCAATTTATGCCGAACCCAGCAAGTGCGGAGTTCATGGAACTTCATACCCGGAAGGAGAGCCGCGTACAGGAGTTCCTGTCGACGCCCGCGCCACCGCTTGCAGGAGAGTGGTATATATCCCCCGCTGAACTGCGGAGGACTGTAGCCCGCCTGCAACCTAGGAAGGCGCCGGGGCACGACGGGATAACCAACGCAGCACTCCGACAGCTGCCCAACAGAACACTTGTAGAGTTAGGTCGACTCTACAACGGTATACTGCGGACATCCCACTTCCCGGAGGATTGGAAAATCGGTAAAGTGATCGTATTACCGAAGCCCGGGAAGGACAGGCGTAGAGCAGCCAGCTATAGGCCGATCACGCTACTACCGCACTTAGCTAAACTGTGCGAAAGATTGCTGCTAAGAAGCTTCCGCCCGTGCGTACAACTTCGGGCGGAACAGCACGGATTCAGGAGGGCCACTGACAGCAACACAGCTGACCAGGGTGCTGCACTACCTGCGGCCGAGTACAACCGTGGCCGCACATCGTTGGGCGTCTTTCTCGACATAGAAGGCGTTCGACAGAGTGTGGCACCTGGATTACTTTACAAATTAGAAACACAAACAAGTACCCTCCTGCTATGTTGCGGCTAGTGGCGTCATTCCTTAGAGATAGGAAGTTCTACGTCTGTGTAGAGGACGCCGAGTCCGCAGCGAGACCAATTAGAGCCGGCGTGCCACAGGGGCTGTCTATCGCCGATCCTGTACGCGGCTTATACTAATGACATACCTACACTGGCAGACCACCTGCGCGAATGGGAAGACGATGTTGAACTGGCGCTACGCGGACGATAGTGCCTACTTCACATCGTCTAGAAGAGCCCACATAGCCACTGCCAGGATGCAGCGCCTGCTGGACCTGCTGCCACCATGGCTGGACGAGTGGAGGATGGCCGTCAATGTTGGCAAGACGACCGCTCTGCTCACTCGCCGCTTCAGGAACTTCCCACCACCACTGACGCTCAGGGGCCAGGAAATCAAGTACGAGAAGGCCGCAACCTACCTTGGATGCCGGATAGATCGGATGCTGCGCATGACCGCGCACGTCGACATCGTCGTCCGCAACGCCAGATGTGCGCGGGCGGCGCTCCGTCCCGTCCTGGCATCCAAGTTACCGCTGAAAACCAAGCTGAGACTATACAAAACATACATAAGATCCAGAATTACATACGCTGCGCCGGCCTGGTACGCGCTCCTGAGCGATCGTCAGAAGCGGCGACTACAGGTCCAGCAGAATACAACACTACGGACCATCGTCGGTGCAGGTCGCTACGTCCGGAACGACGTCATCGCGGCCGACTTGAAGATGGAGACTATAGAACAATTTGTGGCCCGATTAGCACGCGGCATGTTCGACCGCGCCGATAACGGGCCACATGAACACCTACAAGATTTTGCACCCCTACATGCTCGGCCACCGGACGGGCGACCTCTACCAAGAGAACTCCTCTCTATAGCGATTAGAGAGTCGAGTAATAACCCACAATGCCGCAGACAGGCCAACTTAGACGCCCATAGGACTAATTAGCCTAAAAACCATTTAACCGCCTGAATAGGCCGATTTAACCACCGGTATTGGCCTACACAGCTTCTATGTAGGCCATACTAGACGACCACCGCAAATTCAAGAAAAAATTTTTCGAACAAAAAGTGACCGGGGAACCGAACCCCGAACTTTTAAAAATTTTACCAACAATGCCAAAACGGCTCCCACGACCGGTTCATAGTGATGCACCGCGAGGAGATTCCGGGTAAAGGGGATATACCCGAGGCCCGAGACCTGCTGTGTGCTAAATAGCACACATGCAGATGACAATGTATCGTCAGCTGTGTGCTTGCATATAGTGACCAATGGCAGCTCCGTGAGTGGCTGTCCTATGGGAACATCTGTTTTTATAAATCATCCCTGAACACATATGTTTCAACATCCGCCCTGACTGCGTCTACTTCTGTAGTCACCGATACCCGCCCGTGAGGCATAAAACTATCTTATTCAAACCCTTTAATGATATGATTTAATGTTTGCCTTGACTTGTTTTAACCCAATTTGGATTCCTCAGCGACCTTACATTTAATAAGCGTACATTGACTACCAAAATGAATATAACCCGACCGTTCGGTGCCATTTACTTTGATAACTTTTAAATATTTACCATCTTTTTTTTAATATGATCTGTTGTAGTCATACCTAATAGGTACATGTTATAGGGGTTTAGTGATGTTGATTTCCCGATTCGGGTTCCATGTTCTATTCTTGTACATTTTGCACTGTATCGTATTTTATCGTGAAGTACTCCTCCAGTAACTCGGCTCTTTTGTTTCTTCTATGCAGCATTTCGTACACACGATCGGCATAATTAAGATCATCTGGGAAGGTGTTTAACATTCGACGCTGCCATTTATGCCAGGTCAGGTTTACAGAACTTCGACCCTGATGTTGTATGCTTGGGAATGGCATAATAAATTGTTTGTTTCTCACTCCACCTCTAGAGGTCTGCTGTGTCGTTAACTTTTCGAATCCAGTCAGCGACCGTTTGAGAATTTGCGTCTGTATTAAATTCTGGCATTTTGTACGCCCTCGAACGTGCTGCTAATCTTACTCTTTACTCACTACCTAATTCAGAAAATTTCGTCTAAAGGGTTGCCCATGGCTAATGCCATGAGATAGTCTTGTCCCCGTTTTCTTATTACGCGATGCTTTAAAAGACCTCTTCCATTCTTTATTTTCTTCTTTTTCCTGTCCTTACCTCCAGCATTTGAGGTTGGCATAGCACGTCTTGTTCTTTCATTCTCCTCTATTAGCTGTCTCGTCACTCCTTTCTTACGCATATCATTCCTAACACAGTCCATCTATCCTTTTTATGGCCTCTCGCCGTTTTTATATCAATTTAGTTATATAGCCAACATTCTTCTTGTTGTGTTGTAGTTTACTCCCCTTTGCGTAATACCACGCTAGCTTAATAATTCTCTTTTTTTGTGACTGGGGCCACTTTATCTAAACTGCCTCTGATTAATTCACTTTTGATTTTATCTTTATTTCGTCAACCCACATATCCATCATAACATTCGCATTTCAGCCACATGTCTATTTCTTTCATGCATCTCTTTCGTAGCCAACACTCTGATCTATATGAGACGACATATACGATCATAAGATATCTCTTATTGTAGGTTTTTACTTTGAGCTTAAGAGGAAACCACGGAGCGCAAGTTGTTCCACTGACTGCACTTATTCTATTCCTCAAGTCTCCGTCTATCTAGCCATAATTCTGTATCAATGAACCGAGGTACCGAAACTCGGAGCAGGCTAGTAGGGATTCATCTAAGGAAATTTGAGAGAAATTTGAGTAAGCACCAAAGTTGCAGAACGAGAATACTCAGTTTTGGTTCTGCTGATCTTCAATCCGACATTCTCTAATTTATTCTACCATTTTGCCAGTCTACTATGAACTTCAAGTGCATTTTCCCAAGTGCTGATCCCTGGTGCAAGCCCACGGCGACATTAACTTGTCGAATGTTCCAACTTCAGACCGAACATGCGTGCTGAATTAGCTATACATCGCACGGAAAAGCTGAACATACTTCCTTGGCACTTCATTCTGTTTTAATGTTCTTTAAATTACAATGTTCTTTACGTGGTAGAGCCATGCTGCAGCTATATTATGATTGTAGCATGACTGGGTTGGCTCGACCGAGGAATGACCGCGCTCACAGAATATCCGCGTAAAATAATCTCAATGCTGCTGTTTTGTATAGTGAGCATAGAGAACCATAGACGCCTTTTAACTTGAAACGAAGCATTCCATCTTAGTCCTCAGGGATGACAACGCATCTGCATTTTGATTTTTCATCGAGAATAGATGTAGATATATATGGGCCACAGCATCCACTTACCATCAGTTATTGCATGTGGTCCCACAACCTTAAAATTCTTCACACCCTGAACAGACATTTTAACTTCATCCACAGTCACTTCTTTTATCACGCCCATATTCACGGGAACCTTAACTAACTTACATTTCACTCAATACATTCTCCTCATATATTGATTTCTCTGTCGTCCGTCACTTCAACCTTCATCGCTTACACATTTAACTTGTTCAATATCCCTTCGATTTTTCTTTCCCTCGCTATACGATACTAACCTTAGTGGCCTGAAGTACCTGCCTGATTGAATGGGTACAGTCCTTTCCTGCACCTTGGCCTTTGCAACCGCAACAACTTACTTTCACATATGCTACACTCTTGTCCTCTTTAACTATGTAATTTCCTACTCCCACACTTCCATTCTCTGAATGCATTCTTCTTTCCTTTCAGACTAATCTGTACTTCTTTATCTCACTACCCAGTATTCCTATCTATTTTACCTTTACCTTTCGTTTCCCCAAAAATATCTTTCACTACACTTCTGATACATGTTGCCACTTCATTTCAACATTCGTTCAAAGACTTTCCAATCATATCATTAATTTCTATCATTTTAAATACAACTCTATGCCAGAATTTTTCACTTCACTTTGTTCACTTTATTAATAAGATGCTATTTAGTGAGGGGAGAGGGCATAGCTCTATGCTTTATTATTGACAATAAATTTTCTTTCTAACAGCAGTAACTGATGTTGAAAAACAAAGCTGTGACAGAGTGTGGTTATCGATTTTCAAATAAAACTTTGATATTGTTTTACTCTAATATATAATTGACAGAGTTTCTGCTTAAGGCAAATAAGTTACTTACAATGAATCTAGTCGGAGTCCTGCATTTGTTTTTATACCCGCATTATGCGGTTTACAATTATTCATAAACGGAAATAGTTTAAAATCACCTACATTATTTATTACATCCGAAATCTTATTAAAAAATGTAATTACAAACTTAAATATTATATATACTATAAATCAAATAATTATGCATTTTTTTAATCAAGTTATTTTAATTAAGTTAAATTTATTTTATCAAGTAATGTTTAATAATAAGAGGTTTAAGTAAGTTTATAATTATGGCTGAGGACGGGAAACATTTGCTAACATTCGGCCATCTTGCGACGGCCGTGTCCCACGGCGATCAGACAGCATCTTGGTTTCGGTTCAAAAGAAAATGAACAATAAAAGTTAAAATATGAGAAGTTAAGTAGATGTCTTATAAATTCTGAAGGTATGTTTTATAAAATTTTTTTTTGCTTTGTTCACGCAACTGAAGTGTGCTACGAAAGGAACTTTAGTACTTGGTCACAAAGACTGGTCACAAAGACTGGTCACACAGACTGGTCACACAGACTGGTGTCGGTCACACAGACGGATCGTTCACACAGAAAATTTTGAGTATACCTGGGTGACCTGTTAGGTAATTGAGTATTCATAACATTTTTTTAGATGTTCTCTAGTTACATAAAGGATACTAATTAATTACAATTATTCCTTTAATGTCAATGTGTAGTGATCAATGAATGCTTGCCAAGGTATTGTCACGCAGAACTTTATGATGTTTTTGTCACATATCTTCTCTTAATATACTTTCTCCTACTTGCAATTGGTATTGTAATAAGCGATATACTATTTCAGATGGATGTAGTTATTTCAAAATGGAGATTTCTACACAGCGATGTTGAAGTAAATGTATAATGATATTACAAGATATATTTCAAATGTTCCAACCCTCTTAATAATCCTAAGGATTCATTGTAATTATTTATTAATTTATATTTATAAGTTTGTAATAATATAAAAATAAATAAATATTTATACAATTAATTTGAGATGGTAACTATTCAATTACCTGTTATTTAAATGTTCTAACTACTTATTAATACGGAACTCCTTATTAGTAAAGGATTCATTTAATAGATGACTAATTTATTTTTTTATAATAATATATTTGATTTTGCATTTACAAGCAATAAGATTAGTAACAATTTAATTCTAGAAAGTTAAATACAATACTCTTGAGCTTAATTTATTGATTCCTACGTAATAGAGACTAGCAGAACTTCGGAATTTTTAATCAAATAACGAAAATAAGGAGTTATAATTCTACAACTTGTAAGATACATTTGTAACTATAATTATAATAATTTTGTTTTAGTCAACCCTCTAGCAGATCAATAAGATCATCCCTATCCACTTCCCTATCAGTAGGTGAACTATTTGCATCAGATATAATAGACTTATATGGTCTCAATACTTCTCCTTGCACAACCGCACTAAATTTTCTATAACCTTTCATTCCTGCTATACGAGACCAGAATGGCTGTATTCTTAATGACGAAGTGTCGAGTTTAAGGAGATGGAAGGAATACTTTGAAAGCGTGTTTATGAGTGATGAGACGTTTGAATTAAATTAAATAGAAATTCCGAAAGAAGAGGAAAGAGATAGAGAGATAAGTATAGATAAAATAATGAAAGCAATGAAAAGTATGAAAGCAGGTAAGGCAGCCGGATATGATAGAGTATCACTCGAAATGCTAAGGGCTGGAGAGGAAGTGGTGGCAGACCTGCTGTACACCTTGTTTAATTTGTGTTGGGAACTTAAGCGGGTACCGGGAGACTGGTGCAAAGCCGTGATAGTCCCACTATATAAAGGAAAAGGATCGCAGCAGGACTGTAAAAACTACCGTGGTATCAGTCTTCTTAGCATTGGGGAAAACTGTATGCTAAGGTACTAATTGAAAGAGTTATGAAAGATACTGATGGAAAAATTTGGGATGTGCAAGCGGATTTAGAAAGGAATGGGATGTACGGATCAGGTCATTTCCATGCGCATGATCGCGGAGAAGTTTTGGTCAAAACCAAAAGGTTTTTGTGCGTTCGTGGACTTGAAAAGGCTTATGATAGAGTGGACAGGGATGTATTATGGCAAACACTGAACTCATTTGGGTTGAGTGCTGGTTGATACAGGCATTGAAGTCTCTGTATAGGACCCAGTGCTTGTGTCAGGATCAACGGGGCCTACTCGGACTGGTTTGGCATCCATAAAAGGGTCAGACAGGGCTGTGTGGCTTCCCCGTGGCTGTTCAACCTATTTATGGACAGTTGTTTGGAAAATCTGAAAGTTGAAGAATGCGGGTTAAGAATGGGTGAGTTAACCGTCAAATGCCTTTTGTACGCCGATGATCAAGTCATACTCGCGTCGTCGGCGGCCGAGTTGCAAATGATGGTTACATTAATGAACATTTCATTAAAAGAAAGGGGAATGAAAGTGAACGCAAGTAAGACGAAAATTATGGTCTTTGAAAGAGAAGAAAGTAAAACAATATGAGAAATAAGAATAGAAGGGGAATTGGTCGAGCAAGTAGATGAGTTTGTGTATTTGGGATGTGTATTTAGCAGGGATGGTAGATATGATAAGGATATAGAACGACGAGTGAACGCAGGAAATAAAGTAAATGGGGCTCTACACTCTGTTGTGGAAAGTCAGAATGTGTCCAAAAAGGCACGTATGGCAATTCACAATGCTGTGTTAGTCCCTACTTTAATGTATGGTAGTGAAAGTTGTGTGTGGCAGAAGAAGCACGAGAGTAGAATAAATGCTGTAGAAATGCGGTCATTAATGAGTATGTTAGGGATGAATCTGAATGACAGAGTGAGAAATTGTGTGATAAGAGAAAAGTGTGGTTTGCAAGATGATGTTGTGACCAGGATGAAGAAAGGAATGCTTCGGTGGTTTGGTCATGTAGAAAGAATGAATGAGGAAAGAGTGACAAAGCAAATTTATGTGGCAGAGGTGAACGGCAGAGTCGGGAAGGGACGCCCTAGACGAAGGTTTATCGACCAAATTAGCGATATACTAAAAATGGGCCAAATTAAGAGTACCCTTAACCGACGAGCGTGTATGCATAGGTATATGGATGTGGAGGAGGCGAGAGAGGTGTGTCAGGATCGTGCCAGATGGAAGTGCCATCCATAATCTCTGCCTACCCCTCTGGGTGACAGGCGTGAGTGTTTATGTTATATGTTATGTTACCTTTACACTACATATTGTATAACGATCTATTGTCTGCTCTGCCTTACATACTCTGGAAGGTCCTGTATAAAGGCTTTTTAACTTTTGGCAAACTTTCGCAGATGTGTCGATACTAGTGCCCCCTTTCCACAAAACTAATTGTCTTACTGAATATTTATTACATGTTTTACGGGATTTGTCAAATCTCTTTTTCATGAGGGTTATATTTTTATCTATATCTAATTTTACACTTTTCCTCCTTTCCTGTAGTGCTTGCTGTTGTATAGCGAAATCTTTTGAGTCTCCCTTAGGGTAAGCAGGTAAACGGGAATTTTTGTTCCCGAATAAGAGTTTGAATGGAGGGAAAGAAGTGGTAGAATTGAGTGTATTATTTATGCCCCATAGAACATCCGATAGATTTTCATCCCATGTATTTTCACTCTCCGACATAGTGTTTAGGCCATCTATCATTATACGATTTACTCGCTTCCACTTGTCTGTTTGACCTCGCGCTCGCTATAGCGTTTAACACGTGTTTAAATTATGTTTCCTCTGCAAATTGTAATAATTCTATTGAGATACCCAAACATTGTAATTATTTTTTTTAAGTATTTAATCGTCTCTACCGAACTACAGTTTCGGAGAGCTTTTGTGAATACGAATTTCGTAAAAGAATCTATTACGACTAGTACATACGTATTACCATTTCGAGTTTTCACGAAGGGTCCTAAGTGGTCGGCGTGGAGAGTATGCATAGGCACTGGAACTTTCTCGATAGGATATAGTTCCCCTTGTTTCTTACCATATTCGGACTTGCCATATGCGCAATGTAGGCACGATTTAATATATTTTCTTATAAATCGAGTCATCCCGATGAACCAAAACTGAGCTTTTATGGTTTTTCCGCATCTCTCAAAACCAGGGTGCCCTATTTGGTCATGATATTTCTGCAGTAGGCCATATTTTGCCAGTTTTGGTATAACAAAACGTTCTCCATGCAACGTTTTTCTGAACAGGGCGTTATCTTTAATATACTTATATGAAAAATAAAGCAGCTGTTACCTGTGTCCTCGTTTTTGTTTCCCCATCAAAACATTTTATAAATATATAATATAAATAGGTATATACTTAGTTGGTATTCACCTATTTATATTAACAATATGTTAAAAAATAAATTCCGGGGAAACTGCCCACGGCAGTAAATATTTTTCTCCAAAGATCATAGCTCGAAAATACAACATTCTGATCTGATTATTGGGGAGTTTTTTTAGGTTTTCGGTAAAGTCACCTGGGATTTTATATTTGAATTAAAATCCAACAAAAGGCAGGTAGGTTCAGCTTATTCCTAGGAACATGTTATTATATGAATATTTTTAATTATTTAGAACTATCATGGTAAAATTCAGTTAATTTTGAAGTTATTCAACTTCTGCACTAAACAATTTTTATAATCTTTTTACCGCTTCCTTAAACAATCATTTTCGATAGTCCTTTTAAGTAAAATATACATCACTAGCTAACGCACACAATGACAAATTAAAATTGGTCACGCGTTTTCGGGCTGTCAGGTGGTCTATACGCTAGTATATTCTAAGTCTATGATTTAAATAATACAACAGACTTTGGCATATTATTATGTCAACTTTAGTTCCCCGTACGGACAATGAGGGCGCTTCAAATTGGCATAAGCATTTTGTATGGCATAGCCAGTCCAGCGCTTTTGTATATATAGAGGTCAGTGATGGTAATTGATAATTTTTCAAAACATTTTATTTATCGACAACATCTTGCAATCATCGTTTCTCTAGGGCTCACTTGACCTTCATACAAATAATTCTTCTATATTTTATTTGTTGATAATTCTTTATTTTTGATAAGAACATAGTAATGACTCTTAGTTATATTTACCTTCATTTAAAAAAAATTGTCCTTGGCCTGACCTAACATATAACATACTCTTTGGCTTGACCATAGGTCTGACTAAGTTGGTCTAATAAAATGTCGGGGCGGGGCCTGAGAGGTTAACGTGTTAGATAGTTAACCCATACAGGTACGTCAACAAATTTAGCATTTGTTGAATTGCAAAAATTTCTCGAATATTTTGAGTTTTAAAATAATCGTTGTTAATATTAATAGTGATATATTAAAACGTGTGCAAGCTTATATATGGCCATGTGAGTGCTTTCTATCTTTATATTGCATTTGTAGCAGTGTTCTTTAAAATGAAAACACACAAACGCCACAAAAGAATATAACGAACGTTTTACTGTCCAAAATTGACTCAGCAAAGTAAAAATGACACAAATAGGTTCTATTATAATTGGAATAGTATTAACTATCTAGCTTAAACAATTATAACAATTTATGGTTACTTGCAAGTTCAGACATTTTGTTTTACTCATATCTTTTACAAGATTGTATTTACGGGAGGTTAAAGTTAAAGTTACAGCCTATATAGGTCCCACAGCTGGTTACAGGCCTCCTCTCATTTCTGAGAGGGTTTTAGGGCAAGGAAGTGTCCGCCGCGCTGCCCCAATGCGTGTTGGCGAACTTCACATGTCTTCGAAATACTTTTTTTCTTTATTCTCAGACCTGCAGGTTTCCTCACGATGTTTTCCTTCACCGCCGAGCACGTGGTAAATTAGCACTTAAAATTGCAATTAACAATTTCATTGGTGCTGGCGGGAAATTTACCGCGAGCGCTACCACGGCTCTACGGGAGGTAAAAACCCGCAAATTGCTGTCTCCACCGACAGTGCCATCTAGCACGTACTTTATACGACGATTTTTAATCGATCTTACGCGGTATCAATATCGACTCGGCACACGAGTGGACCTACCAGTCCGAGTAATAATAGATCGATGAGCTATGCGCGCTACACATTTAAAATTTACCGTTCAAATAAAAGGCAAAACAAATTAAAAAACAAAAAATATGAAAATAAAATACTTAGAGTAAGTAGTTTGTAAAAGAAATATTTTATAATTGGTATATAATAAAAATCTGATAAACGTTTTGTTTATTATCCCCTGTGTCAACCCTACGAAAATAGTATTGAGCTACCTCTACCCTCCATACAAAATAGGTAAAAATTTTGACAGCTCCTTAGAAACTTTGCCTCTGTACGGTTTCTTTACTCATGTGCCATCAGCACGGCTAGCATGGGCTGGGGACAAAAAATTTATCCCCGATTATATGTATTTTATCTCTTGTCAGTGGTGACAAGAGATAAAATTATCTTGTCCTTATGCCAAAGCACGGCAACGGGGAAGTATACTTTTGTACGTTTGACGTAACGAGTAGACATATATCCCCCGTCCGTAGCATGGAGCCAAATGAAAGATAAAAAATTATGGTTTTTTGAAATTTGAAAGGGACAATTTTATCCTAGTTCATTGGACGTGGGTTTAAGTTTATATTCATACAAAAAATTATCTAAGTCTAAGTCTATCTCCCATTTTATCTACTGTGGATATTATATCCATCGGTGTGCCCATGCTCGAAGTCGAAGGGTGGATAAAACTAAGCGAGGGGATAAAAAAATTCTCCTTTCCCCGGAGATAAAATTGTCTCCTGCCCATGCTAGCCCTGCTGGTGGGATAGTAGTAGAAATAGTAAAAAATACATATAACGCTATTTAAAACTTTATTAAATAAATTAAATAATGTATATCCTATTACACTCAAATAATATTGAGCTATGAAGAGGATATTTAGGCTGCAATAAATTTGAAGAATATGCTTTTAACGATCTAGAACGACTGAACTAGGCAACCGAGAGAAACAACTTCCGCTCAGACTAATCAGTCCGACCTGCAGTTGGCTAAAATCAATTTCTCATTTGTATTTTTTTATATTATTTTAGTTATACAAATAAATAAAATTAAAATGTCTGTTTGTAATAACAAAGTAACAGCTTTTTACTAAATGCATATGAAAGTGTATATATGGTACTTATAAGAAAAAAAACAAGTTTTAAAATTTTGGTCTGTCTGTCTGTCTATCTGTTTGTTTGTTTGTTCCGGCTAATCTACAAAATGGCTGGACCGCATTTGACGGGACTTACACCGGCAGATAGCTGATGTTATTAGGAGTAACTTAGGCTACTTTTATTTTAGAAAAAGAATTAAGGTTCCGCGCAATAAAATTAAAACCCATAAATTCTAATCGTAATAAATAACACGCGGACGAAGTCGCGGTGAACAGCTAGTTTAAAAAATGTGTCGAAGAAGAATTTCGTCACATCATTAAATTGCCTCATTTTAGTATTAAAAGTATATTCAAGTAATAGCTAATAGCTATTATATCCCTATCACACTAATAGCTACAAGCTTCCTTCTCTTTTTACATGATCTTTAAATAACAAAGAGACCTAGGCTCTGTTCCTATGAGTACTTCGCATGACTTCGAAATAACTTTATTTTATTAAATTGCTAGTTTCCTCACCATGTTTTCGACGTGTATGATTTTAATGTTGATTTCTCGGAAACATCTTAACCTCTTTTAATTATTTTTTTATTAAATAGGTTATACTTCAGTTGTGGTCCCTTAGTGGTGGGTGGAAAAATAGGGGATGAAAATATTTACTGTAATTATTTAGTTTAGACGAAATTTCAAAAACTAAAAGTCATTATTATTTGTTTTCCACATAATAGCTTCAGAAGTCATGGCTTTACTTCATCGATACAATATGTCTTAGAACCGACTTCAGAAGCTATTAATGTGGAAACTATGTTATTCTTATTGTTTTTGAAGTGGGTTTCACTTTCAGTAAAAATTTATTTTTTATTTTATACCAGGTGCGTTAATTCCGCAGGAGAAATAATTGTGAAAATGTGGTTTTAAATTTAGAAGAGTTATATTGTTAAATAAGGAATGATAATATATTCATTGAATGATATATAACTTTCGGATAAATTAGTCAGTACGATACGCGCGCCACCTAGTGTAAGGTAATTGTACTATGCCTATAACCTTCGCGCAAGTGCAAGCAATATTATGTCGACAAAGTTTTACCGCAATCTGATGAACAGTATGACAGCGCATAAAATACGAACAAACATAAATTTTTATATACATTAAAGATTACATTTATTTATTTTAATGTTAATGTAATCTTTAATGTATATAAAAATGTAATGCTATCTGTTAGATGGCATGTGTTTTAATTCTGGCATTATTCCTATTCCATTTACAGTCGTCAGTCGTATTTTAACATTTTTATGTTATACGTATCATACACTACTGTTATATCCAATCAACTAAGTAATATAACGACGACCACCTGGAGAAGTCGTGGTATCTGGGTTTGAAATCAAACTAGGTGCGATAGAGAATGGGTTGCATTGCTGTCTAATACAATAATTTATTACTGACTGAGCAAGCGCGTAATATACTGTGCGAAGTATATCATAATCAGCCACATACCTTAAATGTTTAAACGCCCAAATTAGCTTCCTTATCCTAGAGGCTTGTAGATCTATATGACTAAGCCAGTTTATTTTACAATCTGAAATGACGCCTAGGTATTTAACATTATCAGATTTATGGAGGATATGGCATGAACATTGTCGATCTTTCAGTAAGTTACAGCAATGTAACTTGATTGATATATTTCCAGTGTGGTTTTCCTTGATATTAAACTGCATAAAAATTGTTTTTGATAGATTTAGAGTAAGTAAATTAGCTCGTGCTTTAGTAGAATTTTGATTTGTAATAGTTTTAATAGCTTTCCATTTTTGTTTATTATTTTGTGCCTTTTTAAGAAGAGATCTTTGATATTCAATTTTAAGCTTTCTTAGGAGAGAATTACAATAACTTCTATATCGTTTATACGATACTACCAAAATGTTATTATCGGTGTCCTTTCTAAGGTTTTTATGAAATTAATCTCAATGGCGAATACACCTTAGAACTCCGGGTGTAACCCATGGCTTGAGAATTATTTGCCGCCTAGTAATCACTTTTTCTTGAGTGCAAGATTTTACAATCGATGATATTTTTTCAACTAAAAGTGAGGCAGCGTTATTTGCATTGCAGTTGGTGTTTATAAACGAAAAGTCAATTGTAGTCAGATTTTTAAGAACTTCATTGTAATCAATTTTTGTACTGTAGCTTACTTAGATGAGTTTGTGTATTTGGGATGTGTATTTAGCAGGAATAGTAGATATGATAAGGATATAGAACGACGAGTGAACGCAGGAAATAGAGTAAATGGGGCTCTACACTCTATTGGGGAAAGTCAGAATGTGTCCAAAAAGGCACGTATGGCAATTCACAATGTTGTGTTAGTCCCTACTTTAATGTATGGTAGTGAAAGTTGGGTGTGGCAGAAGAAGCACGAGAGTAGAATAAATGCTGTAGAAATGCGGTCATTAAGGAGTACATTAGGGCTGAATTTAAATGACAGAGTGAGAAATTGTGTGATAAGATAAGAGTGTGGTTTGCAAGATGATGCTGTGACCAGGATTAAGAAAGGAATGCTTCGGTGTATTGTTCATGTAGAAAGAATGAATGAGGAAAGAGTGACAAAGCAAATTTATGTGGCAGAGGTGAACGGCAGAGTCTGGAAGGGACGCCCTAGGCGAAAATTTATCGACCAAATTGGCGATATATTGAAAATGGGCCAAATTAAGAGTACCCTTAACCGACGAGCGTGTATTCGTAGGTATATGGATGTGGAGGAGGCGAGAGAGGTGTAATCATCAATCAGGATCGTGCCAATTGGAAGTCCATAGTCTCTGCCTACCCCTCTGGGTGACAGGCGTGAGTGCTTATGTATTATATATTATGTATCTGTGCTACAGTTGTAAGATTTTGCCACAGAGATATTATCAATATCGATTGTTAAATTTTCTACGTTGATAGCCGTCTTCTTATATAAGTTTTTTTTTTGCTTAAAAAAAATATTTCTGCAACAGTTGTTGCATCCTAATCTGGCTCTGATCAAAGAGAATAATGTAATTAATACGGACTCCGATAAGTACTAATACTTTCTTATAATTTAAAAGGCATAGAAGGCATGCCAAATTGTAGCTATTATATAAATTAAATTAATATAAATAATATAAGTCAATACTTCTATTACCAAGTATGTATATATTTCTCGTTTTACTATATTTAATGTGTACTGGATTTGAAACTCGAAAATACTATATGTTTATTCTTAAAAAGTTGGCAACCATAACTTGCAAAGGATTAAGTTCCGGAGCGTTTGTGGTAGCATTCAATTAAAAAGTGAAAGGCTTTGCCCAAGCAAAGCATTTAAATTGCACGTACTCGTATTACTCCGCACACTTTGATAAACATTGTTAAAGCTTAATTGAAACCACTATGTAACAGGGGGCGTAGCTCAGATGGTAGAGCGCTCGCTTAGCATGCGAGAGGTACCGGGATCGATACCCGGCGCCTCCAAAAGGGCTTTTTTGGTACGAAGTTCTTTATCGGACGGTACGAATTTGGCGGATGAGGGCTAGGCGAGAAAAAGTGTAAGGTTTTTCCGTCACGTACCCTTCTGACATAGTGTAGACGGCCTTGGCGGCTATAAGGAAGCGAGATGGAATAATATCCATCTCCCTCGCACTTTTTCTTATCTTGCCATGAAAGAAATATTATTTTATTTTAAATGACGCTTCATTTTAACAGACGTTAGTAATTCATTTATTTGTATTTGTAAATCAATAATATAATACGTTTATTAATAATAATATACTACGAAAGGAAGTCCGTTCCAACCGAGTGTTCCACGACACTCACACATGTTTTTTATTTGTAAAAATTAATTAATTTTTCGAAAATATTTGAGAAAAAAATTGTTTTGAAATGATAAATATATTTATGTTATGATGATTTTTTTGTTAGTCAAGAGATTAATTGGCGTTTGTTTCATTTTGAAAAACCTCTTACATTATGATTTTTCTTGTATCATGAATGCGTTTTATATTATTTTATGTTAAACTATTTCTTTTACATTTATCGCATTAATTATAAATTATTTAAGTAAATGAAATAATGAATAAAACTGCCATAACACTTTTCGACTTTTTACTTAATAATACATTTCATTTTTATAAAATTGGTCCAGTTTCGGAGGAGGAAACTGGGTAATATGTATGGTAAGTGGTGATGTAGCCGAAGACGGTAAAGCGCACTTAGCTTAACAAAAGAGTAAATAGGCTTGAAGACATCCACATTGTAATCGATTGGAAAGACTTAATAGGGAGATGTTGGCAATTTATTCCCCTCTTTTGATGTACGCATTACGAACGTCAAAGCAAACCGTTTGGTTCGAATGTGAGGTATGTCGACAACAAAGGGATTGAGACTGGTCGAACGTCTTGTGGAAGGGGGAGGGAAGAATTAAGTCATGCATTTATGGTAAGCAGAAAAAAAATGCATATATTACTGAAACTGAAATAGAAATATAAATAAAGAAAGCTTAATATTTTCGTTATTATTTTTTATTTATGGTCATCCTCGGCTGGACTCTGGGTGCTTATTAAATTATAAAAATGAAGCACGTTTTAAATAAAACTTCCATTAAGTCAATTTATTATTTATCGTAATGACTATTGACCGTTATATTTACGAGGTGATAAAATAGATTATTATCGGTTTTATGAAACTAAAGGTTCATTGTTGTCGAAAGTTAGATTCATTTGGGCAGTCATTTTTATTAGTAACAAACTGAATAAAATGTCATTTGTTACTTAAATAGTTTCTCCATTCGATCGTTAAGGGAGAATCAAATCCATAATTAAACATTATCAGATAAACCATGTGATGGCATCGTAAAATAACCCAGCACTCTATTTCGCCCCATAGGTGTCCTAAGAGGCGACTATGGGAAACCCAGAGAGGTATCTTTGTGGATGGAGGAGTCACGCTCTCACAGAATACCAGCGTAAAATGGCAGCTTGACACTGCTGTGTTTCGTATGGTGAGTGTAGAGAACCGGAGACCCATTTTACTGGAAAAGAGGCATTCCATCTTAGTCCTCACGGGTGATGACGCATCTGCATTTTGATTCTTAATTGAGGTAAAAAGATAAATGTCTATGGGTCATAGAATCCACTTACTTACAATGATCTTTTCGTTGATTTTGTATCAAGGTAAGTTGTCTGATGAACTGTTTGTAAAAAAAAAGTTTCGTATATACACTCACTCAACGTATTGATTTTTATCATAATAAAGGGTCGAATTTGGAGAATACCTTAAATAGTAGCATTAAATATCTGTTGCTATATACTTAAACTTAATTATCTTAATATGCTTCATTTTCCAACTAAAATACTCTTTTTCTTCGAATTTGGCAGAACGCCAATATTTGATTTTGAATGATGTAGTAATTTATTGTAAGCTCTGTATGTTATTGACATTAATTAGTTTTGGAGCTTACTCTCAACTCCATGACCTTTATAATTTGCGAATTGTATTCTAGCTTTTATAGATATAAAATACCAATTTTTTTATTAAAATGTAATGTAATCGGGGATTATTTTTTACAAGTTTGATGTTTTTTTTTAAAATAAAATTAAGAGTGACAAACGAGTACAGCCCAACCATCTGATGGTAAGTGGATGCTGTGGACCATAAACATCTACATCTATCCTCGATTAAGAATCAAAACGCAAATTTGTTGCCACCCCTGAAGACTCCGTTCGCCTCGTTTCCATTAAAATTTGTCTCCGGTTCGCTACACAAAACACAACAACACAAATACGAAAACCGCAGTATTACGCTGCTATTTTACGCTTGTCCTCTATATTATTTGCGTTACATATTTCTTCCCCGGTCCATAGAAGTGAGTCCGATCCGGTTCGTGGCCCTCAGAGCATGGTGGAATAGCCGTTTAAAAATTATGAATTCTAAAATATTAAGATCGATGTTCAATAGAGGGCTTTAATAATTCTACAGACAATAGATAACGCTTGATAAAACTCGTCGTAGCAATTTAGTAAAATAGAAAAATTTAATAAACACTAATTTGAACGAGGTTCAGAAGATAGAGAGTCCATATCATGAAACCAATCTCACCAACTCGAATTAATTATAAGTAGCTGTAGTACATAGCAGTAACCAGCAGTTGTTTTGGTGATGTTACTGCCGCAGAATTGTCGTCATTCTCTTCCTTATTAAATACTAGCTGATAGCAGTATTTAATAAAGAAGAAGTTATTCTTGTTCTACTGCGGATATCCTCATTACGAAATCTATCACGTAAAGACGTTTCCGTGGCGCAGTGGCTTAGCAATGAGTTGCTGCGCTGTGGGGCGCGGGTTCGAATCCCGCACGGATCAAGTATTTGTATGGCCTACAAATAATTGTTCCGGGTCTGGATGTTTGTCCTTGTGCAATTTATGATTGTAAACTGCCTCCACGATGCAGGAGAAAGTCCTAGTGTGGAGGTAATGTTTTAAAAAAAAATTGCTGCCGCTATTACAATCAAATGATTTTTGACTTTCGAATAAATTTGTCAGTATTATACGCGCGCCTCCTAATGTAAATTAATTGTACTATGCCTATAATCTTCGCGCAAGTGCAAGCAAATAGTCGACAAAATTTTACTCCAATCTGATGAACGGTATGGCAGCGCATAAAATACGAATAAACAATCTTTTTTATATATTAGATTTTAAGTGAGTGAATATGTATAATTGCAAATAATATTAAATCAAATAATAATAGTTTCAAATATAAATATGTACTAACAGATTCAAACCGCGACTTTGTCGTGATGAAATTAAACTTCGAGCATTATATAACTTTGGAGAGTTACTTGGTTGTTCCAGTTTGTCAGATTTTGCGATTTGTTCTGAATAATAAATAGTATACCTAATGGTTTATTGCCCGAGATCAAATTAGTTCCCATTACAATTTGCTAACCATTTTTTCATTAGTTGGTGGAACATCCATAAAAATACCGTAATCGTTACGCTTGCCGTGCGCATTAGCAATTGTAGTATCAGATCAGACGATCTTGGACACAGCTTTCTATTGTTATCAGCGCCGGTGTAATTTTTTATCTCGCCTATAAACCCATATATTCTGCTTGCCATATATAATATATACCACGTGAGAGTTATAGCGGAGGTTATGAAATTTACCCGGCATTTTTCATTGGCAAATTTTATACGTAGTAGAAACATGCTGCTGTCTACTATGATTGCATTACGGATGAAATAAAATGAAAATGAAATAAATTAAAAAATATAAATAAATTTAAATTTCGATTGTCAAAAGCCATCTCGTTTTTTTTTAATTTGCTACCGTTTCAAAACGAGTGGGTTGTCTCGACTGGGACAGGAACAAGCTTACATAAGAAAACAGGCTAAAAGTCGCAGCGTAATGCTTTCTTACATTTACACGAATATTTGACATTGAATAAAACTAATTTTACGGATTTTATCGCGTTTAATTTCACTTATTTTTAATTCAAGACGTTTCGGGTGCTTTATAGCACCCATGGTCACGGGGAGGACTGAGGTGTTTGACGTCCAGATGTTACCTTCGTTGCGCGGGCTACATTCGGCTTTTGAATATTAATTTTTGGTCCGATCTGAGCAATGCGAGCATGCAGTATCTTGAAATTTTGTTTTAGTGGTATGCTTCGGTTTGGATTTTTTCCTATGGTACTTTTTAATAAATCACTTTCTCCTGTAAATTTCGCAAGGACAAACATCCAGACCCGGAACAATTATTTCCTGGACATACAAATATTACCCGTACCGTGCGGATTCGATCCCGCAGCCCTTAACGCTGAAATGCATTTCTAAACCACTGCGCCACGAAGCAGTCCTATGGTACTTACCTTTTATACATAGTACTATTATTTATTCTGTGCCTTTTACTAATAATGAGGTATTATCACTCGATATCAAACGAGGATATCTGTAGTAGAACCAGAGTAACCGACATATCCCAACGGATTAGTAAGCTGAAGTGGCAATGAGCCGGCCATATAGCTCGAAGAACCGACAACCGATGGGAAGAAAGATGGCAGCCTCGTACCGGCAGGCGAAGTGTAGGGCGTCCCTCCACTAGATGGAGTGACGACCTGATAAGACATGCAGGAAGTCAATGGATGCAGGTGGCTCGGGACCGTGCTTTGTGGCGTTCCTTGGGGAGGCCTATGTTCAGCAGTGGACTTGTGAAGAGCTGTAATGATGATGATGATCACCGCAGAGTTTATTAGACTTTTCTAACATTTTCTGAACAAAACTTATCTGAAAAAAATCTAACACTCCATTTAAGTATATTTCTTAGGAAATATTAAAATATTGTTGCATATTATCTATACCTAATTTACCTTTTTATTTGTCTATTAAAATCATAAATTAGAAATCAATAAAACGATAACCAAATCTATTGTAAACCTAAAAATAGATTAACGCGATAACTTTATCTCTATCGCTCTCGCCTTAAATGGCTCACTATTAAACAGAGACTAGAGTCTAGAATTTTGCTTGTTAAATGATCCATCCACTCCTTCTTATCACAAGGACAACTTTAAGTATATTTCATCAACGCATGATAGAATTCTACGTTCCTCGTCTAATAATAAAATAAGTACCCCACTACATTTCACTAGTTTTGTATATATATATATATATATATATATGTACCGATCGTTCTTGAATTGAAGTATGCTGTTGGCGTGGGACGCCACGGGCGGATTATTTACCGTTGCTTTGAAAAAAATATTTTGTAGTAACAAGTGGTTAACTTTTTAATTGGTTGAGAGAAATTCCTGAAAGCCAAACTTATTTCAATTAACTAACCTGAGTGTATTTGGGTGTTTAATGTCCCTGTTAAATTATAGAGTTGCTTACTTCATTTTAATTTATGTTTTGACTATGTCAACAGCCATACCGTAGCCGTAGCTCAAAGAGTGGGTGCGGTGCGCGTGTGGTATTGGTAGAGGTCTAGTTTATTCGTCGTTGAGAGGTAACGGGGATGACTGAACATAGAGATGAGTGCTCGTAAAAATAAAATGAGGTGTAGTATACATTTGTTGCATAACGAACGATTAAAAAGGTTATGACTCTTGGACATTTTATTTTATGATAATAAGTAAAATTTTAACAGTGGTAGAGCCACGCTGCAGCTTCTGCTGTAGCATGGATGGGCCGGCTCGAACCGGGGCAGTACCACGACCTCACAGAATACCAACGTAAAGTAGAAGCTTTGCTTCTGCGTTTCGCTTGAGTAGTGCAGGTGGCCAGAGGCCCAACCGCTCCCATAACATGGTAGCGGAATTTAAAAAGAAAGGACTACCCAAGAAGGGTACCAGCACCCCTGGTAATTGGAGAATCCCTCACTGAGCACCCACGGTCAAGCTACCCTCTTCTTCGTGAGCGTGGGTGCTCAGGCTACCCCGCGTATTTGGGGGGGTGGGGGGGGAGCAAAATCCCGCTCCATACTAACACTGCACGGGGCAAACAGAGCGATAAAACCATGGCGACCCCTGCCACGCTATCCGTGGACTTTTGCAACATCAGGGGACTTCACTCGAACCTTAACGCCGTCCACTACGAAGTTTAATAGTTCGAAGGCAAATATGGTAAATATCCCCCCTGAGAGGCAATCTATGGTGGAGGCCTATGTTCAGCAGTGCACTTTAATAGGCTGTAACGGTAATGAAGTGATGTTGTACTTTACCTTTGTAACATCTCTTCATAATGTTTTACTATTAATTAAGTTTATATTCTGCATTCTAAAGTTAGGCTTCCTCAACATTAGATACCTTATATTAGGTCCTTACATATGAAATTAGCGTTTTATACGTCAATTTTTTTTTTGTAAAATATATTTAATTAATCAAAGTATGCACCGTTGTTATCTATGCACTTTTGCCATCCCATGGGTAGTTCACTGATCCCTTTACTAAAAAAACATGGGGGTGAGAATCAATAAACTCTTTGAAGGCGGTTTGGACTGCCGCATCGGAGTTGAATTTTTTTCCTTGTAAGAAGTTGTCCGAATTCCGGAAAAATGGTAATCTGTTGGAGCAAGGTCCGGGGAGTACGGTGGATGTCGCAGATATTCCAATTGTAGCTCATCTAACTTAGAGTGGTTGTTTGTTGTGCAGTGTGTGGTCTTGCGTTGTCGTGAAGCAGCAGTGGCCTAGAGCGATTGACCAATCTCGGTTGTTTAGCAGCTAGTTCTTCCTTCATGGTTTGCAGTTGCTGACAATAGATATCTGCCGTAATCGTTTGGCCAGATTTTAGAAAACTGTAGTGAACGACACCGGCGCTAGGCCACCAAACACTCAGAAGTAACTTTTTCTGACTCAAGTTTCATTTAGGGCAGGATTTGGCTGGGTCTCCAAGGTTCAGCCATTGCGACAAGCGCTTCCGATTATCTTACAGTATCCACTTTTCATCACAAGTAATGATTCGATATAAAATCCCTTCATTATTGTGTCGGTTGAGCAAAGTAACACAGCAGTCGACGCGTGTTTGCAAGTTCGATTCACTCAATTCATAAGGTACCATTCAAGTGAGGTATCGTTCAAGTTTTTTTACTTTCCCGATTTGTTTCAAGTGGATTAATACAGTTTTATCACTTCCCCCGAAGCCTGCAGCTATCTCTTAAGTGATTTGTGATGGATCTGCTTCCACAATAGCCTTTAATTCTTCATTTTCCACTTTGGTCTCCGGCCGTCCACGGGGTTGGTTCTGAAGGTCGAAATTTCCAGAACGAAAACGTTGAAACCAAAAACGTACCGTGCTTTCTTTTGCGACACCAGCGCCGTACACATTGTAATATTACGAGGTTGAATTAAACACGAGCGCTTGATCAAGAAGTTTATTCATGACTGACTCTACATAAATCAGTAACAACATATACTAGCACAATACTACTTCTCACCTCAGGGTGGATAAAAAAAAGAGAAAAAAAAGTTCAGCATACTTAATACATAAGCACAAACTAATATTTTATAAAATATTTTTTTTAAAACATTGCTTACTCAACGAACCTTTTGTTCTATCCTTATGCACTATATCTACTTTATTATTTCTAAAAATCTTAACATTTGTTCCTAAATCTTCTAAGACTTTAAAAGGTCCATCAAAATACAATCTAATTTGAGCACATTCATTTTAATTAAAATAAGTTCATCCTATCATAGAATACAGGATTACATGTTTTATCATATTTGTTTTTCTTATTTCTTTACAAGCTATTAAATTATGTCTTGCATCTCTTAAAGCTACCTGTAACTTATATTTTAAATCTAAACAATAATTATCAGAATTATAAAGTGGTTCCACCACGTCTTGTTTCAAATTATTAGGCAAACGACATGGCCTGCCAAATACAAGTTCGAATGGTGTGTATTTTGTTTGAGTGTTTACACAAGTATTATAACTAAAACACCAGAATGGAATCAATGAGACCATGAATAGCCCATATTGGTGCTATAAGTTCTTAAAATGACCTAAATGCTTGAGCAATCTCAAGCGAACCAATTGATTGATGGTGATATGCAGTTGACGTCAACTTTTCTATATTTAATAAGCTACACCTGTTCCATCACTTGAGAAACAAATTCAGTTCCCCTATCAGTAGCTAAGGAACTAGGTATACCGAATCTTAGGATAAAATTATTTACAAGCTTTTGCCACAGTAAGTGTTTCTTTATTGGGTAATGGGTATGCCTCTATATATTTTGTTAATTCACATTGGAGCGTTAAAATATAGCAATTACCGTACTCATCCTTGTCCAAGGACCCACAAGATCAAGAAAACTTTCTCAAACGCAGTCGACGCCGTAGTAGTTATAGTCATTGGTTGTTTGGTATACCTACTATATTTCATTTTCTGACACATTTACATTCACTTATAAATTTTCGAACATCGGCATCTAATCCTGGCCAATAATATCTCCTTTTATGTTATTAGCCATCCTATTCATTCCAACATGCCCACTGGTAGGTAGCAAATGATAATCATTCAAAATGAATTGTTTTCTTTATAGTCGTAAATTCTTTTAATTCCTTTCAGAACACATATTCGAGGACCAGTCCACTCATTTAATGTCTTAATTTCACTACATAAACCTTTTATAAATTCTTCATTTTTATCATCTTTTACTATGCATAGTTCTTTTACTTTTATTATCTCAAAACTCTTTTAATTTAGTTGCAAATTCGGCTCTGAGAAGGCAATCTAAATTCAAGGTTTATACACAATAGCATTTTGCTTGGCACAAAATTAAAACAATCTCGTTCTTCCTTGACTAAGTCTCTTTTTAAATCCTTTTATAATATCTCCTTTCACAAGTTTCATTTCAATAGAATCATACGGTTGTCTTAATAATTCCACGACTCGTGGTTGATCAGGCCACCCGTCAGTGTCATTATTAATCACAACCCCTTTCCTGTTTACATCCTCTTCCATTCTTCTCTTTTTGCGCTCTAGTTGTCACAGCTAAGACTTGTTCTTTCATATTCTTTAACTCACTCGACGTTATACAAATTCTAGACAGTGCATCCGCCACAACATTGTCTTTACCTTCACATAACATATTTTAAAATCATATTCTTCTAGAATTAATCGAAACTTTATCAACCGACTAGACGGATCTTTCATTCCAAATAAGTAAATCAAGGTTTGTGGTCTGTCATTATGGTAAAAGTCCTGCCAAATAGGTATGGTCTAAAATATTTTACTGCCCACACAATTGCTGTTAATTCCTTTTGGATAACTGGGTAATTTTTTCTGCTTTATTTAATGGCCTACTAGTGTACGCGATTGGTTTCATATTTTGTTTACAAAACTGCTCCTACAGCTACATCAGACGCATCTGTTTGTAAAACAATTCATTTGATTCAGAAAAATCAGGATATTGAAGTATTGGGGTGTTATTAATGAATTTTTAGAAAATTAAATGCGTTCTGACACTCTGAAGACCAAACAAATGGTGCGTCTTTCTTGAGTAAACTATTTAAAGGCATAGTAATTGTTGCAAAGAGGTACGAATTTCCTAGTAGTTGCAAATGCAACAAACCTTCTTACTTCGTCTACATTTTGAGGACAGGATAATGCTCCAAAATTCAGGTCTTTTCTGGATCAGGTGAGACACCGTTGGCAGACACTAAATGACCAAGATACAGAATTTCCTTCTTTAGAAATTCACTTAGTAGGATTCAGTTTTAAATTTACCTTTCTCAGTCTTTCGAAAACATCTACTAGATTTTGGTTGTGAATAGTTAAGGATCTTCCAAAATTATTAGATCGTCCAAATAAATAAAACACTTCTCGAAGTTAATCCTGACATAGCAATTGACATGACTCTACTAAAAGCACTACAAGAAGTTTTGAGCCCCATTGGTAGACGTTTTAATTGATAATGTCCTGTACTAGTCGAAAATGCAGTATACTTTCGGCTTTCTGGTGCCAGTTCACCTGATAATAGCCTTGTTGTAAATCTAAATGGGTAAAATATATAGAGCCTGATAATGAATCAAGAATATCAGTGATGTTCGGCAGCGGAAATTTATCATCTACTATATTTTCATTAGTTTTCGAAAATCAATTACTAAACGCCATTTTTGACAACCATCAGATTTTTGGGAACTAGTAGTATGGGACTAGACCATTCACTAGTAGATTCTTCTATAATATCATCTCTAAGCATCTTTTTATCTGTTTATTTATTTCGGGCTTTAAAGCTTGTGGTAAACAGTATGGTTTCGTGTAAATAGGATTGATGTTATCTTTCAGTTGTATAGTTTGTTCACAAATATTTGTAGTTTCTAACTTATCGTTGGGTAAAAGAAAATGTCTGAATATTTAGTGCAAATTTTTCTATAGATTGCTTTTCTTCTTCATTCAAATGCTTCAATTCTAATAAAGATAATAAGATATCACATCTTTCTGAACTACTTTTGTTTTGTGAAAATTTGAAAGCGTTAAAATCATCTAAAAGTTCTACGTTTAATATGAAATTATTCAAATTTACTTCTTCTTCCCTAGTATTTAAAATCTTTATTGGGACTCTTTTATTTTTTGGTCGAACAATAGTACCTGCCAAAAAAACGCCTTCCATTATTTCCTTTGCGCTAACAAAACAATCGCCTTTTGCTTCCGTATCCAAATACACAAAATGAATTGATTCACTTCGAGGCGGTATTAATAATGTATTACTGTAATCAGGTTTGTCATAAATTGGCAAAACACAATTCTCTCGTCCTATCCGTAACGTTAGTAAATTTTTGCTTAAATCAATATTGGCTCCGTACTTGTTCATAAAGTCTAATCCTAATATTCCATCGACGGTTATAGGTAAATTTTTGAAAATGTGAAATTTGTTATGGAATTTATTGTCTCTAGAAGCATAAATGTCGATCTCTACATATCCGGAAGAACATATCTTGCCTCCAATTCCATTAACAACCAAATTATCTTTAAGAACACATGCTGATCTTGGAAGTACTTCTTCCTTAATAATAACCGAAATGGATGCTCAGTATCTATCAATAACACAAGTTTCATACCATGAATGTGAAATTTACAAACTTAGAGTTACCTCTACATGAAAAATGAAATTATGAGAACGAAAAACTGATTGTTGTCTATCTCATTAGGTTTTGCTCCATATTTTCACCAGCTCGTTCTTTGTTGTCGTTACTTCGAGCTGCAAAAACATTTTATTGTAAAATCCTGGTTGCCACGTCTATTATAATGATAATTTGATCTGTAGGACTGTCCTCTACCACGCGGCGAATATTGAAAAGGCCTTGAAAATCTCTGATATCTATTTGAATAATTACTATAATTATTTTGATAATTACTCCTACTGGTGCCGTAATTTAGACGCCCACGGCCCCTGTTTTGTCCTTGAGATCTAGAAAACGGTTAACGAACCTACCTCTAGTCATCTTCATCACCTCAGCAGACCCGGAACTGGACGACGATGGTGTGGACTCGTCCTTGCCGCCTGGATCGCGTCCTTGAGCGGAGTAGTTGCGGGCTGCGATGATTGTGCTGAGCTTTTCACTTTTAAGACCATCTGTAAACTTTTTAATGACCATTTTTTCATTAATAGGTTTAAGGACTGCTTTTGTTGCGTCGCCCTCAGCCTGTGAAATAGTTAACTCTGTTAGCAGTCTTTCGAGTTGAGACCCGTATTCATCAACTGATCTAAATCCCTGGTTCAAGGACTGAATTTGTTTATGTATAGCCGTGTAAAACTTTTGTCAATAGTTTTTCCTAAAATCTTTAATCATACTACTAACTGACACATAATTATCAGCAACGCGTAGCTTAGCGTTTTCTGATAATCTCCTTTTAACACAAATTTAATTAATAAATTTTTCCTGCCTCGTTAAGCATATCTGCATACATTTCCACTGCATCAATCAATCGTTTCGTAGTATCCTCCTTATTATCTAAAATAGGTTATCAACCCACACGCTGTTTTAATATCAAAATCCATTGTTTCTAAACTTATTTTACAACTAGGCAAAGTACAATTGAGATATTTCAGAATATAAAGCAAACTTTTTATACTAGTAATTAAATTAATTTCCGATTGTTTACCTTGACGACTTAAATTAGAAAATAATAGCTCGCTATCTTTTAACAATGTTTCGGCCTCTAGTAATTTTTGGACGCAACTGACCCTTTATATCTGCTCTGGCCTTTTTGTTAGATATTGACGTATTTTTAATAAATTTTCATATAATTCTATTAACTTTTCGGCATAATACACGCAACGAAATATGTAACACCGCGTCATATTTCATTCACTTCGTTTTAATTTTATTATAAATCGAAACACTGTCATACGACCGAGCACATAAAAAAAACTGAGTTGCACCCAATGGTTGCACATGGGCCGTAATTCCACGAATCGTGTGTTCGATATTACATTGATTTACTTATATTTTATTTTTAGTTTAAACAATTATTTATTGATAGATAAAATTCATATTTCTAATTCTAAAACTATCGTTAATGTCTATATTATATATTTTTAAACTAAAATAACACTGCAGCACAGAACACGTACTTCACATATAGCACATATTTATTACCAGCTCACGAACACTTAAACGACTCCTTCTTCACGCACTGGTTCCTGCTCCCAGCGCCCAGACAAACGGCTTCGTACTTTTCTCAAAATTCGTAATTCACTCGCTGTTCTATCCTTCTTATGCCTCTCCTTGAGTTTTAGGTAAATGATTGTAAGTATGGCAATCGCCATCAACACCAAAAACGTAGTAATCAGTATATTGTTTATCTTGACGTGATTTTCTTGTTCGGAGTAACTTGCACTATTATTTCCTCCTGATGCATTTTGAGATATAATAATTTCCTTATCTTCAGTTTTTGAGTATGATTTTCCCATGATTATAACTTTCAAAACTCGCCAGCACAGTAAGCGTCAGTCCAAATAATATATTCACGACAAACATTTTAGCTAACTTGAAGCACCGAGGCACACAGGAATTCGCCCGGTCTGCACTTCTCGCCCGCTACGCTATCAGTTCCCGGAACGCGCCTGGCAGGGTCGCCATGTAATATTACGAGGTTGAATTAAACACGAGCGCTTGATCGGTTTATTCATGACTGACTCTACAATAAATCAGTAACTTAACTTATATACTAGCACTGTAATACTACTTCAACATCATTAATCCTTCGAGCTGTTTCTGCAGCACTGGTGCCACGGTAGAACTCGTACTCGTAAATATACCGATATTTCATGTTTTCCATTGTGCGGTAATAAGCGACGTCAAAGAATAAAATAATGAGGAAAAAACAAATGAATGACTGTTTTCAAAACTCAAATGTACCAGCTAAATGAATTTATAAATTTGAATTTGGAATTCTTAACCAAAGAGGAGATATTTCAGATCAAAGTGGTCAGTACGACAAAACGCAAATTTCATATGTAAAGAACTAATACTTAATTTTGAAAGAGAATATGCCTAATATACACTTTCAAAATTAACTCTTTAAGTGGCACTATTTATTTATTTATTACAACTCTATATTGAATATCTAAAGATACCGATATATACCATACCGATACAGCAAATATGCACAGAATAATATAAAATTGTATGTAAGCATTGAACGGTCTTATTTAACATAACAAAATAAATACTCATGCCTGTCACCCAAACGGGTAGACAGATACAACGGATTTCCATTAGGCACGATCCTGAAACACCTCTCTCACCTCCTTCACGTCCACATACATACTAGTACTGACTAGTATGTATATGGGACGTTAAGGAGGCGAGAGGAGGCTCACCTTAACTGTAAGGGTATACTTAATTTGGCCCATCTTCAATATATAACCAATATGATTGATAAACTTTCGTCTAGGGTGTCCCTAGTCGACTCTGCCATTCATTTCTGCTACACAAATTTGCTTTGTCACTTTTTCCTCATTAATTTTTTCTACATGACCATGATTCTTAATCTTGGTCACAAGATCTTGATACAAATCACATTTATTTCACATATCGTTTCACTTTATTCTTTTTCAAAAACTATCAGTTTCGTCTTATTCACGTTCACTTTAATTCCCGTTCTTATAAGAATCTGTTCATTTATATAACCATCATTTGGAACTCGCCCGGTCGTCGGTCTTATTTCTGACACTAATACCAGCGTTCCCAACTTAGCACTTTGGGTGCTAGATTTGACACTATTTTCATAATTTTATAAATTTAATGCGAGAATATTTGAAATTAAGAGGCAATCAGAATCAAAAAATCATAAAGAAAGACTTAAACCATTTTCCTCGGGCAAGAAAACATTTTTTGTAGAAAAAGTTGATACAGTTGGTCAACCTGAACTGCATCAGGCTGCTATGAATGTTTGTAGCTAAACACTCCTCAGCCTTGCTACAGCCGATTGATAATCTTAACCCATTGTATGCAAAAGCTTTTGCAGACTTATAAGCTGCTTGTAATATGAAGAGATTATGGTGAAAATATATAAAAAAATTGCGTCATATTTTTAAATCTGTTTTCTATTACAGGATATTGGCGATAGTGAATACGGCCTCTTTATCAATAAAACAACAGACATAACCGTACAAATAACATCTACATGTTTCGCGTCCAATCAACTAGAAACGTGCGATACAATTGGTAGGTATTGAAAATCCCATTATTCAGTCAGTGCTGAAGGAAATGGATTCGGAGATTAAGAATTTAGCAGAATAGGCACCGATAATACCAGTGACTTGATGAATTAATATCGGCGTATGTAAAATCATGAAAGAACGGTTTGCAGCGCTGATTTTGGTTAAATGTGTTTGTCATTCACTTCAATAGCTTTTGCAATTGCTTATTCTTATGAAGAAAAAATCCCACGTAATATAGAATTTCTCATAAGACAAACCTATTATTAGTTTACGCCTCGAAAATTCTGTTTTATAGACACAAAATTTAATAGTAAGTCTATTATTATTACATTTATATTTAGAACTAGCAGTGTCCGCGACTTCGTTTGCGTGAAATTAGTACTTTTCATATGATAATTAATGAAGATTTATTTGTACTTTTAAATGTCGCGAAGATGTTGAAAGACACTAATCTGGATAAAAACATTCAGTTAGTCAGTCACTCAGACAAACTAATGGACGTATCCACGATCGAACCAAGAAACGAATTTGGCAAACTATACGCTTGTATTTTATAGTAACGCAAAAAAAACAACAAAATGACCGCAATAACGTAATTCATAATTTGCTACCGAATTTCTCTAGCCAACACTTGGTTTCTATACAACAGATAAGAGATTTCTCGAAATAAGCAAGCTCCAACTTCTTATTAGTTTGTAGCAAGATCACCAATTATCTGTACTATGGTATGAGGCACCATATTGCCATTAATATTAAAAATATTTGAAATGAAAACTACAATCGTGTGCCTATCTAAAGTTAAGTACCTATTTACATTAACAAAATAAAAATGAATTTACGTACCTATATTATGTCTCATTCGGCAAAAAAATGAAAAATAAAACTAAATTCAACCGAGGAAAGTTTTTTGACCTTCAAACATATAATAGGTGTAATTGGGCCCAAAGTCAGTTGGGTTTTCTATCCAGAAATTCTCAGCCTGGAACGGTGATTTTAGCGTTGTTTCATCCATGTGCCTCAGAAAACACTTACAAGCCGTTGGTTCTGCGTCTGATCTCTTGATATTTGTGTCGGATCACCGTCCCATCGGACTATGAGAGTGAGGGAATAGAAAGTGCACATATGCTTGTGCAAACACTCGTGATTCAAATCACAAAAAAGAATCCTGTCCTGCGTCATTTAAGTAAAATGTACTCCATTGGTACTTACGTACCTGTTATAGAACATTTAGTTTGTACATAATATCAATATGTCCTGCATAAAAGGCTAGTCTCTGTTGAGACTGGCCGCCAAAACCGTAAGTCAGTCTAAAGGGTTTGATGGATATGTTGGAAACAGTAAGAACATAAAATTTTTTAAAGTATTCAGCGCTCAAAACACTTAAATACTTAAAAGCAGAAATACTTAAAATATAAATATAACGCATTTAAAAACTTAATAAAATTATTTTTAAACCCTTTTAATATAATCTATGGTGGTAACAAACCTTCTTTTAATTCAGCACTAACGCCATCTGGTTGCAAATTGCAATAATACTAACATATATAATAATACACAATGATAAATAGACGACTTTGCTGTTTTTTATAACAATTTTCCACCACATAAGAGGTAAATAGGCGCAGATTTTTCTGAAGTTCTAAAATATGTATTATTCAAAATATCATAATATCGTTTAACGAATTTCCCCACCACCATGCAATTAAAAATATTTTTTCACGCAAACTTTGCACTCTTGTTTTAATATCACTTTAAGTTAAGATTTCGGAAAATAAAAAGTATTTAATTTATTAATCCAAGTTACAAAAATCATTTAATAATAGTTCTCCATACAAATTTGAAATCACCCCGTAAAAAGGTTTTTTAAAAGTTGGAACACCATATTTCATCCTCTAAGGGTTTAAATTTTCCAAAATCTTTTTTTACTGGATGCCTACGTAATAAAATAATGTTATTGTATTATTTTCACACTTCAACGTCCAGCGGATTGAACTGTGCGTCTAAATACAATATTTTAATACAAAATTTGCACCCTTGTTTTATCCCGTAAGTGTAAATTATATTATTTTAATTTTGACAGGTAAGGAAAATTAATTTACAACTGGGTTTCTTTAAAAAAGAAATTCCGTTATTTAACGAATAATATTGCAAGTGTTATACCATTTTGGAATCCTTATTAAATGCGCCAACTTTTAAAGTTACTTGCCAAACTCGTGTAGTACATTTTTTCAGTACAGTCATTTAAAACTGGGCAAAGTATTAATTTTGAATACTTGGTTGGGAAAAAAATTACATTTCCTTCTGGACTTTCTTCTGGATTTCCATTTGGTTATAAATTTTAAGCAACAGTTTTTAGAAGCATTATTCAGGATTACATAATGAAAAGAAAATTAAAAAAAAGTAAAAATTTGTACCAACAGGAGTTAAAAGACCGTCACAGGCTGTAGATTTTCTCGATTTTTTTATAAATGCCTGTAATTTTTAAAATACATAGGTAGCAAAGTTTTTTTTTTTATATTTTTCTGTTAACTACTATGATTTGACCTATCACCCGATTCCGGCTTGACGTCGACTTCTAGGACAACCTGTATACAGATTAATGGTTCAAGTAGGTATACAGGGTTATTTTGAAATAACCGGCCAAACCGGCAGAGAAGGTTCAGAATAAGTAATGTAGGTAAGGTAAATGGTGAAGAAAATTAATTAAAATAAATCTCAAACATTCTATCTTTTTTTTCTTTTAAATTCAAAATGCGTGCTAATGCATTATTTTAACTTATTTTACTGCGCACGCACACATTCGTAAGGGTCGATCATTAGGCAAAAACGTTGTTGCCCATAAATCACATTCAATTTGGAACAATTTCAAATGAAAGTAGAAGCCTTATTTACTCGTATTTTCAAAAACTGCAATAACGGTATAACTTAAGTTTAAAATTTGGCTACTCTTTGAAAAATGACCCTGTATATATAATATTTAACAAGATCCACAGCTCTTTACAAGTTTTAATCCATCTTACATATATATCTAAATCTTACAGCCAATAAGGATTTACATTTTTCTTTGAATAACATGAATTTTAACCGAACCGACAATTTTTTATAATTTAGTGCATCCCATTTTAGCAATATATTTATTTTAGCCATAGGTTTGTTTGTTATGAAAGGATTGATTGGGACATCAAACAAAAATTCCTAATAAAATAAAAAGAAAAAAAATAGCTTTTAAATGCGGACGGCAACCACTAAAGTTTTTAAGAAAATGAGCCACTAAATAGCTCTTAATCGAACTAGTCGTGCAAAGAATTAGAGGCCCTCAGTCTAGTTCAATGGCAAAAGTTGATACTATTTTTTAAGATTGCCAGAGCTAAAAATAACTGTCACACAGGCACAGCTGAACTGCTATACCAAGTGTACAAAGATTCTGAAAATAAAGCGTATATGATATATTCGCTATCGAATGCTTCACAGAGTCCAGAAAAAAGGATATTAGAAAAGATTGCTTTGAATTTAAAGTAAAATTTATAAAAAATGGCAACAACCGTTTCCCGAATATGTTCTTTGAGTCAATAAGATTCTTAAAGATATTAATGTGATAAGTGTCACACTCGCCTGAAAATCGAAAAAAGAGCTCGTCGAGGTTATATAATTGGCAGAGCACCTTCTGCAAAATCCAGAAACTAGTAAAATAAATTAGTTCCAAGTTCCTTTTTTAATTCAAAGTATGCTATGTAATTGACAAAAAGATTTGTGTCGTTTATTGCAATTATTTAAAGCTATTAGATTGTTTCTCACGTAAAATTATTTTCAGATGAGAACCCGGGCGATATCAGCACTGTCTCACTAATGATGATGTTTGTTGTCCTGTATAGGCGTGTGTAGCCCCACAATGTCGTTTGTCACATAACGATGACGTAATATCATTATAGGCGCGTGGCGTCGTCACCATATGCATGAAATACTTACAGTAATTACATACACTGACTGCCTCATTGATCTAGTGGTCGTCAACATGATTGCCGATCTTGAGGTCCCGGGGTCAAATCCCGGGTCAAGCCCAAACCAGTTATTGGGTTTTTCTGTCAAGAAATGCTCAGTAGTAGCCCGGAGTCAGTAAGTTGGCAGTTTCCCCCCCCCCCCCGTACCGCGGAAAGCACGTAAAGCAGTTGGTCCTGCGCCTGATCTCTCTTTGGTCGTGTCAGCTTGCCGTCCCGTTGGATTATGAAAGTGAGGGAATAGAGAGTGCAGTGATATATCGTACTAGCAGGCGAAGTGTAGGGCGTTCCGCCACTATAAGGAGTGTCGACCTGGTAAGACATGCAGGAAGTCAATGGATGCAGGTGGCTCGGGACCGCGCTTTGTGGTATTCCTTGGGGAGGCCTATGTTCAGCAGAATAGACTTGTAAAGGGCTGTAATGATGATGATGATAGCCGCCAAGGCCGTCTACACTACGTCAGAAGGGTTGTGACAGATAAATGTTACACTTTCGACAATTACAAATGTGTGCATGCGTAGTAAAATAGTAGGCATTAGATATTTATGAATGACAATCAGTTACAATAATGCATTACCAACGCATTATTAATAACGCATTTTGAATTTAAAATATAAAAACAGAATGTTTGAGATTTTTTTAATGAATTTTTCACCATTTACCTATATTACTTATTCTGGTCCATCCGTGCAAATTGGCCGTTATTGCAAACTAACACTGTATACTGGTTGATCAATAAGTTTCATTGGAAACGCAATGAAACTCTAGGATAAGTATATGTAAATTGCATTTATTTTTAACGTAGTCGCATTTTAAGCTAATTCACCTTGTATAGCATTTTGCAAGTTGGTTAATTCCCTTGGAAAAAAGTCTTAATTCTGGGACTCAAAAAAGGCCTCTACAGCACATGTCACCTCATCGTTGCCGTCGAATTTTAAACCACGCAAATGGTTTTTCAGGTGATTAAAAAGGTGAAAATCACTCGGACCTAATTCCGGAGAATATGGTGGATGCTGCATCAACTGAAATCCAACAGTTCGGATGGCAACGCCTGCAACATCAGATCGATGGTCAGGGGCATTATCATGATAAAAAAGCTTATATTACTTATTCTGATCCTTCCCTGCAAATTTGGCCGTTATTGCAAAATAACCCTGTATACTTCTACCACTTACTTGAGAAAAATCGTCACAACTCTGATAATTCATAGACAATATAAGCAATTTAATTGGTAGTCGTTTTTGGCGTGTCCATAATATTTTTGGCAATTATTTTTTAGCGTCTCCTACATGTTTCACGTCTACCGCCTAACGGTGTAAGAGCATCCATCATCCCATTACGACTCGTGTATGTCGTCACGGGCGGCACTCCAAAAGATGGCGCTGGTATTCAATTTGTGATATACACATACATACATAAACACTCAAGCCTGTCACCCAGAGCGGTAGGCAGAGACTACGGACTTCCATTTGGCACGATCCTGGCACACCTCTCTCGCCTCCTTTACATCCATATATCTATATATATAGTCCGTCAATTCATTCATTCATTCATTACAGCTCTTCACAAGTCCACTGCTGAACATAGGCCTCCCCCACGGAATGCCACAAAGCACGGTCCCGAGCCACCTGCATCCATTGACTTCCTGCATGTCTTACCAGGTAGTCACTCCATCTAGTGGGGGGACGCCCTACACTTCGCCTGCCGTTACGAGGCGAGAACCTTTCTTCCCCATCGGTTGTCGGTTCTTCGAGCTATATGGCCGGCCCATTGCCACTTCAGCTTACTAATCCTTTGGGCTATGTCGGTTACTCTGGTTCTACTGCGGATCTCCTCATTTCTAAGTTTATCACGCAGAGAAACCCCGAGCATAGCCTCTCCATAACTCGCTGAGCGACCTTGAGCTTCCTCATACGGCCAGCAGTGAAGGACCACGTCTCAGTTCCGTATGTCACTGGCAACACGCACTGGTTGTACAATTTAATTTTGAGGTTTTGAGGTATGCCTGACGAGAAGATGTGTTGTAATCTCCCGAACATTGCCCAGCTGAGTTGAATCCGTCGATTGACCTCTCGGTCGAAGTTGGACTTACCTAGTCGGACTATTTGTCCCAGGTAAACATATTCGTCAACAACTCGATTAGTGCTCCCAACAACTACCGGCATAGGTGTGACATACATTAAACATGAATTTTGTTTTGTCCATGTTCATCTTGAGACCTATCCGTTGGGAGACACTATTGAGGTCATTGAGCATAGTGCTTAGGTCCTCCAGCGATTCTGCTATAAGGACTATATCGTCGGCAAATCGAAGGTGAGTGATGTACTCGCCATTGATGTTAATACCGTATCCTTTCCAGTCCAGTAGCTTGAAAACGTCTTCCAATGCAGCGGTGAAGAGTTTCGGGGATATTACGTCACCCTGTCTTACACCTCTCTGCAGTTGGATAGGTTTCGTACTCTGGTTCTGTACTCGGATAGCCATCGTAGCCCTACTGTACCAACACTTCAGCACCTCGATATACCGACAGTCCACTTGGCACCGCTGAAGGGACTGCAGCACCGCCCAAATTTCGACGGAATCAAAGGCTTTCATAGTCCACATACGCAGGCAAAGTGGCAGATTGTACTCGTCGGTCTTCTGTACAATTTGCCGAAGGGTATGTATGTGGTCTGTGCAAACCTTTTGAAACCGGCTTGTTCGGGAGGCTGGAAGTCGTCGAGTCTGCATGCGAGACGATTCGTAATGACTCGAAAACAGCACGCAGAAGGAAATCGGTCTGTAGTTCTTCAAGAGAGCGTTGTCGCCTTTCTTGAAGAACAAGACCACCGCACTGCTCCACGCCTCCGGTGTAAAGCCACCATGGAGGACGGAATTAAAGAGCTTCTGAAGGACTCTGCACCGGTTTTCCACCCGCTTTCAGAAGCTCCGCTGTAATTCCATCTCGCCTGGGGCCTTGCCGTTTTAAGGTGCTGAGAGCCATTCTAATCTCGCTCAGACTGACGTCCGGGATATCATCGGAATAGTGTCGGATAAGACTTGCTCTTGGATCGTTACTCACACTTGCGCGTGGCTCCAACGATGACGTGTACAGCTGCCCATAGAACCTCTCAATCTCACTCAAAATCTCAGGTGTCCCGGAAACGATGCTGCCACAATCGGTCTTCAGCTTCGACAGTTGGCTCTTTCTGGCAGACAGATCTCTGGCAAAGACTTTGGAGCCCTGGTTCCGCTCGATCGCTTCTTCAATACAAGCTGTATTGAAATTGCGCAAGTCCCGCCGCATGCATTTGGAGATCTGTCTGTTCAGTTGCCTGTATGCTGTCAAATCTGCTGAAGACTGCAGCTTCATCTCCCGTCTAACAACCATGAAATTGGAGAGTTTTTGTGTTCTTCTGCGACGGGTCTTACAGAACTTAGCTCCGACCGCATGGACAGTTTCTACAAGCTTGTCATTCATATCGTCCACTTCATTGCAAAATTCTAGGCACTGAAAATGATTTTGTTACTCGAGCTGAAAGTTTTCGGGACTTTGGATTAGAGCACGAGGGGGACGGAGCGTTGACTTCATTAGACGTGACCTCCAACTTAACGTTTGTTCAGTGTGCTCTCACCATTCGGTGATCGCTGCCAGTTTTCACCCTCGCGATCACTGAGACATCACTGAACAGTTGTCGTCTGGTCGTCATAATGAAGTCAATCTCTTTTTGTCGAACCGTCGGGGCTCGACCAGGTCCACTTTTTGGGGCCGCTTTTGGAAGAAAGAGTTCATCATAAAGAGTCCTCTTTCTCCATAAAGTCGGCCAGCTGCCCCTTGGGTTCCATTGCCCTATTCCGAATTTCCTACTTTCAGCTCACCGCTCTCTTGTGCCTAGTTTTGCGTTGAAGTCTCCCATTAACACCGTATAGTGGTTTTGAGGAATGCATGGCTCTAGAGATATCCTCATTTCTCCACCTCCTCATCGGGGTGTGCCTGAGGTTGGTGCGTAAACCTGTATGACCTTCAGCGAATACCGTTTGGTGATTCTGAGTATAAGGTACGCAACCCTCGTCGACACACTCCCGATCTTAAACGTTGTTAACGAGACTTGTGGACGATAAATCCAACACCTCCTTGGGATAGATGGTCGCCCTCCCGGTGATAGAATAAGTTGCCGGATTCGAGGATTACCGTGTCCTCCTCTTCGGACCTCGGATAGTCCTATTATATTCCAGCGTAACTTATCTATCTCTTCTTCCAGCTCCAGGATCTTCTCGTCAGTCCTCAGGGTGCGCGTTATATGTTGCCAGGTCGAGTCGTCGTAGGTGGCAACCGAACCTCCACCGGAGACTTAGCACCCCTGCCCCGCCGTTACCATGGTCGCCACCGTAGCCAGGAATAGCGGGGCCCGGGGACCAGCCGTTTTGTGTCGTCACCATGGGGGTATATTGCCATAGTTGCCACGCTTGGCGAGCGGGTTGGCAACCGCAGTTTTTTATTGTTTTTTGGCTTTTATCAGAAAGATGCTGCTGCCCATCTTCTGTATCAGTTTCCCTTTGTCGCCTCTTACGACACCCACGGGAAGATATGGGGTAGTGGGTATTCTTACCCGCCACTACACGGGTCCGTCAATAAAAAAATAAAATATTTTAATCACATTCTGCAAATTATGATGAAAATAAAGAGATATAAATATATCAGACATACATATACCATATTTATTTTGTATGACGTTAACGTATGATGATGGATGAATGATATTAGCTGATTTCTTCAATATCAGTATCTTCCGGTACCAGAAGTCATCTGTACAGGATACGTACCATTATTTCATACGGTAAAGTCTACATGCTGATACAATTACACTTATGTGTTTTCAATGTTCAATGATTTGTTTTATGTATTATTCGTCAGAGTTCATTACATAACCTTCAAATTTGAGACAACTAGGTATTGAATGTGATTTTGATTTTTGTTTAACATGCGACCAGAAGTGTTTCAGATTTCTTCTAATCGAATTTTCCACAGAGGTTATGTAAGATTGGTATGCTAACTTTTCTAATTTCCTTACGCGCTCACGCAATAGCTTATAAGTTTCTTCGTCATGCCTACGGCCATAGATCCTAAATTTACGTAAAAATTTATGTTTTTCTTTAATAGCTTTTTTAAAAACCTATCGTCCCAGTGACTCATGACAATTTCGCTAACTGAGTGCAAATAATTTTGAAGTTGAGCAGCAAAACTGAGACCCCGATTTTCGTTACACAAGTATAAGACACAAATATGCAAATTTATGTGTTTTTTACGGGTGTTATGGTGAATAGACAACGTTAACCACAGGTCCTCAGCACTTGAGTGAAAGGAAGGCTGCGGAATAATTTCTAGATCCTTACGCGTCACAATTAAAACGCCACCACCGTATTTCTGACCAGTAACTGTGTAATTTCTATCACGCCGCCATGCAACGTATCGGTTATCAAATAATTCCGTATCACTAATTCTGTCTAGAAGCCAAGTCTCCGTAATTAATATTATTTCATAATCACATATAAGAATATTACGATAAAATATGTCCGTTTTAGTGCGCAAGCCTCTTGCGTTCTGATAATATATTCTCAGGTTGTCACTGCCACACCCTACACCTACACTATTATTATGTAGCACAGCCATTTTTAAGCCTATCTATTACCAAAATAATTTTACTATAATAAAAGAATGTATATCTCCCGTCATATTTCAAAAACCCGTTAATTAAAGTTATAAACAATGCACCATTATTTAAAAATTCACTAAGACTATAATAAGTTAGCATATAGTATTTACAAACGGGTAGAAAAAATAAAACTGTATCACCTAATGAGAGCAAAATGTGTTGCGTACTTAAGCGACCGTCAACAGAAGCGAGCAACTGATAACCAGTAGGCAAATTTAACGAATAGCGATGCGTCAACGAAGCAGGTAAGGCAGGGGTAACAAGCATTTTGTAACTTTTTAAAAACAGCTTCGTAATACTATAAAAGTAAAAGTTAATTATACAGAGATAAGAATAGTTAATAAAATTAAAAGAAATAATAAACAAAGACATTAATAAAAAATAAACTAAGCTATTTTGTTTAAATCAGCCTCTTTTGCAATAATTAAAATCGGCGAAGTATCATTCTTACGTATATGAATTTTTCCGTATTTGACCCAGATGTAAGAGTAACCTCGGTCTTTTGCTAAGTTCCTTGTTTTGGTAAGAAGTTTTTTGTGCTCTGGAGTCAAGTGATCATTTACGAAAACGCGCTGATGATTGCCGCCAAATCCAAAATCTGCAAATCTGCCGCTACAAATTCTTCTTTAACATAACGATTTATGAAATTAATTATGATGGCCTTCTCTTTCGTATTAAACATTGCTCCTCGGGATATGTAATTGATTTGAGATTTTTGGAATTCATACCCAACTGCTTTACCCATAGACTCCGCGATTTCAAATAGGTTTTCATTGGGCTTTAGGGGGGATGCCCTTTACCTCAACATTACTAAGCCGTGACAATTGTTCCTTTGTTTCAATAACACTTTTAAGATTTGCTATCTCCTTGTTGGCTACAGCGAGAGAATTTTGAACCTTTTCTATCTGAGATACACCACGTTCCAAACTGGAGACTTGGTCTTGAAAAGATTTAAGTGAACTACTGTTGTACTCACAAGACTCCTTCAGATGGATTAATTCAACTTTAAAAGATTTGACGTCCTCGATAAGACTTGGAACTGTAGTAACCAACTTCTTCATCTCGCGAATCTCCTTAAGAATAACATCCAAGGTTGCCGACTCCCCACCAGAATCGCCACCAGGAGTGACTTCGGAACTTGAACGGGAAGGGCTGAAGGGAACCATTTTGCACTGAAGGCATTTCCATTGAGCTCTTCGATCTGCTCCTAAGTTCCGAAAACCTCGCTCCGTTATACCAGCACAACCAAAGTCGTAGTGCTTTTTACAAACATAACATTGCGCTCCATCATTGAACTCTTTTGAACATGATTCACAGATATTCATCGTCGAGGTAACAGTATCAATGACTACAATTACCAAGAAAAAAGGTTGGTGATATATGCTGTATGTCGTATGACATAGATACGTAAATAAGAGTGCAAGCTAACTATACGCGTGCGCCTGTGTTAAGACTAATAAGGATAGCATCTACGACAACACAAACGCCCTGTATACAATATTACAAAGACAATAGCAAAGCGAAAAGTTAAAAATACTTTTTAACAATGACAATGTGTTATTGAATCTGTTTTGAAAATAGGATTTTAATTTATAAAATCAAGAGTAGAGTAGATCGTTCGACACGAGTAAATTTTGAAACTCCTGAACTATTTTTAAATTCTATTAAAGATGATATTTTATTTTTAATACAAGAGTGTATTCATCAACACATGATTTTTAAAGTAAATTTCATATTGCATGCTGATTTTGTTCAACAAACTAAAGATATTCATGATACGTTCGATTTTAAAACATTTAACTATATTATTTGTCAAGGGACTTAAATATTTTTCTTTCATCTTTAAATGATACAATTACTAGTAAAATTAGTGCATTTGAAAAAAAAAAGATAGTGGATGGAGTATAAAAAACATAAAATCTATAGACATGAATGTTAATAAATTTAACCCCCTACGCGGTACTTCATACATAGATCTTCCCCGCGACATAAAATTAAAAAGGCTATTATAAATGTACAAAACGAAGATTATTTTTGTTTTAAATGGGCGTTATTCTCAGCGTTATATCTCGTAAACAAAAACTCGGATCGGGTATCATCGTACGGTAAACATGCAAATAAACTTAAATTTGATGGTATTTCCTTTCCAGTTAAAATTTCTGACATAGAAAAAGTAGAGAAATTAAATGATATTAGTACTAATGTTTTTGGTTTAGAATATAATAAAGAAAAACGATGTAATTAGTATGTCCATTATTTTTAACAAAGTGTCGTAAAGATAGACATATCAATTTATTATTTTTCCAAGGATACGAAAATTAATATTGTTACATAAAACATTTATCGCGGTTAGTTAGTAAACAAATTTCAAAAGACGGTCACGTCATGTACATTTGCGAAGCATGTTTACTTCATTTTCCATCTCAAGAAAGGTTAAATAACCATGAACAATACGATTGTGCCCACATTTAGCAGAATTACCAAACCGTGAAACTTTAAAAAAGAATTGGTTTGGTCAACATATTTCAAATGATAAAATTAAATTTGATAGTTAAGAAAAATTAAAACAAGAAAATAAGCTTAATAGTAATTTGTCTCGATTAGATATTGAAATGCAAAATATTATGAATAGTAAGACGGAAGATCGAAAGAAGTGGATGTTATATTTACAAACACTACAAAGATACCTTCATTTTACCGAAGAGAATCGTCACACTTAGCGCAATTTATAATGACCCCAAGCTAATATTTCAATATTATTATCTAAAATATGCCTCTTTGTGTTATTATATGATAAACTAATCTTATTTAATTTTTGTGTAAAAATTGTGTGCTTAATTGATTTAAATCTAAGCATACTATAATATTGCACTTTTTTATTAAATAGAGAAGACATGACTATTCATTGTCATTTTAGTGATACATTTCTCTCTAAGTTAAAAGTCTTATTCTCTAAGTTCAAAGCGTACATTTTAGATCGTAAACTCACAAATTCTTTCATGATTTTACCATTATTTTCATCTTTGAAAAAACCTAATTTCTTTTTATTTAATTTTTGATATTCAAAAATATTGTTTGTATCATAATCTGAGGTATCAAAGTATGAGGAAAGGTCAGGTTTTATATCAGTGTAAAAATCATCTGTAAATATGATATATTAAGCTATCCGTATCTGTATACAATAATTTGATTTTACTAATCTTTTTAAGCATATAGTTATAATGAAAATCATACATTAATGTTTTTGTAATATCTAAAATACAAAACCCTTAATAAATTGGTTTGTTATATATTTAGTTTTTCGCAACTGAACCGCAACTAGGTCTTCCGAAAATATTAAAAGGCTATATAATTGTGGTTTAGCGATTAGATATTGAGCACCTAAAGCTTTACACTGGTTCTCCAAGTGTGTAACTAATTTTACGTTAACCCTTTTTTCAATATTCTCCAGAGTCTTACCGAAGACTGAATTATTAATTAATTTATAAAAATCTTTTTCAAAATCTGATTTTGCTAACGTTCTTAATTTTGTATTTAGATCTATGTACATTTTCAACCAGGGAGACTGTTTAAATTTTAAAACTCTATGAATTTTAGTTAATTTAACCCCATTTCTATGCACTGCTTTAAATTTCTGTAATGAATTACATATTTATCTTTATTATTTAAATTTGGGACTAGTTTATTCTCATTAGTATTGCCTACACAAATGTTTTCTGGGCATAAAGGAAAGTCCGAATGTAAATCATGAACTTCATCCGGATATTCCAAATCAACTTCTAAAATAAAACTGAAGTCCGATGTCTCAGACACATTAAAATCTGTATTCGGATTTACCCATTCAAATCTACCAGTAGGAAGATATTGAGACATAGCCCAACCATATAAATTGTTGGCATCAAAATATGTGATATATGAATTTGGTTTCCCTGCATCATAATCCCCCATATATTTGTTATTAGCTCTAGCATAACGATTACTACACTGAGATACCACCACCCCTACCACCCCTGATACCTGATCTAATAAATGCAATTTTCTCATAATCTGTTAAAAGTTTTAATTATATTTTTGTATATTTTAGCATTGCATCCCAACTTTAACCGGGAGCTGTGTAGTAATGGATAGGGTCTGAATCATAAGTATTAATAAATAGCTTTCTAACGTTTTCAAATACGTCGGATAAAAGTAAAACGTCTGTTTTAAATAAAGTTTGAATAATCTAGCATAATACAACACCCAAAGTGTTCCAAACATCTTTAGCATGATTGTAATCATCATTTGAAATATGGGAATCTATAAGCGAGCTATAAAAAAATTTTTGTTCAGGGAGCGACGTTAGGTTTAAACTATCATAATTTGTCATAAATTCATATGGATAAACCCCTTTCCGTTTTAAACGAATGAAATCTTCATCATTAGGGTAATTTCTACGTAATTCTTGAAATTGTTCATTACTGAGATTTTTGGCTAATTCTTCTAATTTACACGATAAAAACTTAAATGAATCTACCAATCTCAATATAACTTCATGGTTATTCACTTTTAATTTTTTGGAAAAGGATATATATTTTTCTTTATTTTGAGGGATAACTTCGACTTCACCATCACAAAATTTTAATGCATGAACAATAAAATGGGCATCATCATTCATCAAATTTAATTTTATCATTTGAAATAGGTTGACCAAACCAATTCTTTTTTAAAGTTTCACTATTTGGGAATTCCGTACAAATGTGGCACAATCGTACTGTTCATGGTTATTTAACTTTTCCTGAGATGGAAAATGAAGTAGACATGCTTCGCAAATGTACACGACGTGACCGTCTTTTGAAATTTGTTTACTAACTAATCGCGATAAATGTTTTATGTAACAATAATGATTTTTCGTATCCTTGGGAAAAAATTATAAATTGATATGTCTATCTTTACGACACTTTGTTAAAAATAATGGACCTACTAATTACATCGTTTTTCTTTATTATATTCTAACCCAAAACATTAATACTAATATTATTTTAATTTTTACTTTTGCTATGTCAGAAATTTTAACTGGAAAAATACCATCAAATTTAAGATTATTTGCATGTTTAGCGTACGATGATGAACGCTGAGAGTAACGCCCATTTAAAACAAAAATAATCTTCGTTTTTTACATTTATAACAGCCTTTTTTAATTTTATGTCACGGGGAAGATCTACGAGTAAGTATGAAGTACCGCGTAGGGGGTTAAATTTATTAACATTCATGTCCATAGTTTTTATGTTTTTTAGACTCCATCCACTATCTTTTTTTTTTCAAATGCACTAATTTTACTAGTAATTGTATCATCTAAAGACGAAAGAAAAATATTTAAGTCCCTTGACAAATAATATAGTTAAATGTTTTAAAATCGAACGTATCATGAATATCTTTAGTTTGTTGAACAAAATCAGCATGCAATATGAAATTTACTTTATAAATTATGTGTTGATGAATACACTCTTGTATTAAAAATAAAATATCATCTTTAATAGAATTTAAAAATAGTTCAAGAGTTTCAAAATTTACCCGTGTCGAACGATCTACTCTACTCTTGATTTTATAAGTTAAAATCCTATTTCCAAAAGCAGATTCAATAACACTAACGTTTGATAAAGAATTATGTGAATTTAAAAGATTATTTTTGTGCACATTACTTTTAAAATGATTAGCTAAATACCTTTTCTTGATAAATATATGACGCTCCCATTTCATCACAAACTTTAGACAACTCCTGATTTAATTCGCTGTTGAATAGTTCCATATTCTCTTCCATGGGTGTGGATAAGAAAGCACTTGTGCACACTTCACTGAAGTTTTCCATCTTTATAGTAAAGAAGAAAATAGGTAGCAGAGTAAGTAACAGTTCAGTGTTGGTAGACCAATTGATGCCCAATTTCAAATAATGTCCGATATTTATAGTCTAGCAAAGGATTAGAAATAGAACATAATGAGTACACAGAAGTAATTTAAGTAAACAGAATCACATTCACTAATGATCAGCTAATGAATGTCATTGTTAAAAAAGTATTTTTTAAATTTTTCACTTTCTGCTATTGTCTTTGTAGTATTGTATACGAGGGCGTTTGTGTTGTCGTAGATGCTATCCTTATTAGTCTTAACATAATTTATATATAATCCTCGTGGAAGCATGTTTCCAATGATCAGTAGTTGGAATCTTGGATGGCTTTCAATTTTATGAGATGTCGCTTGGTATCCATCGTCAAACACACACACGCACACGCACACGCACACGCACACGCACGCACACGCACACGCACACGCACACGCACACGCACACGCACTTGCACACGCACACGCACACGCACAGCACACGCACACGCACACGCACACGCACTCGCACACGCACACGCACACGTACACGCACACGCTAACGCACATGCACACGCACACGCACACGCACATGCACACGTGCACGCGCACGCGCACGTGGAAGCATGTTTCCTCGCACACGCACGCTCACGCACACGCACACTCACACGCATGAACACGCGCTCATGCACGCACGCACGCACGCACGCACACACACACACACACACACACACACACGCACACACTCACTCACGCACGCACGCACGCACGCACGCACGCACGTACGTACACACGCACGCACGCATGCCGATGCATGATGCGTTGAAGTAACACAAACGTAGTATTGGTAGATCCACTGCGGTCAAACGACCATACACTGACTGCAGCTGCTCGGTCTTATATAGCACCAGTAATTTACGACTTGTGTTGCGACTTGCGTTACACCGATGACTCCTACAAATCATCACAAAATAATGCGATTTAATATTTACAAATCACTATAATTGATCATTCCTATGTTAACCATTGAATAGATTGATACCGTAATAATCTACTAATAGCAGTAATATTATGGATACACTAGATGTACAACAACATCTGAAAAAGATTCATCCCAGTCTAGAAAATAATGTTTATGCTGCTAATAGACTGCCCTTGTATATCCACGTACCAACGTATATAATATGCAATTTGGATACAGATGATAAACCAAGCTCACATTCGATAGCTTTATATATCGATACGAATGGCATCCGTCAATATTTTGATTCATATGGACGATCACCTGCACGATATCATTTAGAGTTTTTAAAAAGGAATTGTAAAAGATGGGAGTGGAATGTTGATAGGATTCAGAATGAGTGGACTTGTAACTTGTAACCTCGGTCTTTTGCGAAGTTCCTTGTTTTGGTAAGAAGTTTTTGTGCTCTGGAGTCAAGTGATCATTTACGAAAACGCGCTGATGATTGCCGCCAAATCCAAAATCTGCAAATCTGCCGCTACAAATTCTTCTTTAACATAACGATTTATGAAATTAATTATGATGGCCTTCTCTTTCGTATTAAACATTGCTCCTCGGGATATGTAATTGATTTGAGATTTTTGGAATTCATACCCAACTGCTTTACCCATAGACTCCGCGATTTCAAATAGGTTTTCATTGGGCTTTAGGGGGATGCCCTTTACCTCAACATTACTAAGCCGTGACAATTGTTCCTTTGTTTCAATAACACTTTTAAGATTTGCTATCTCCTTGTTGGCTACAGCGAGAGAATTTTGAACCTTTTCTATCTGAGATACACCACGTTCCAAACTGGAGACTTGGTCTTGAAAAGATTTAAGTGAACTACTGTTGTACTCACAAGACTCCTTCAGATGGATTAATTCAACTTTAAAGATTTGACGTCCTCGATAAGACTTGGAACTGTAGTAACCATTTCTTCATCTCGCGAATCTCCTTAAGAATAACATCCAAGGTTGCTGACTCCCACCAGAATCGCCACCAGGAGTGACTTCGGAACTTGAACGGAAGGGCTGAAGGGAACCATTTTGCACTGAAGGCATTTCCATTGAGCTCTTCGATCTGCTCCTAAGTTCCGAAAACCTCGCTCCGTTATACCAGCACAACCAAAGTCGTAGTGCTTTTTACAAACATAACATTGCGCTCCATCATTGAACTCTTTTGAACATGATTCACAGATATTCATCGTCGAGGTAACAGTATCAATGACTACAATTACCAAGAAAAAAGGTTGGTGATATATGCTGTATGTCGTATGACATAGATACGTAAATAAGAGTGCAAGCTTTTAACTATACGCGTGCGCCTGTGTTAAGACTAATAAGGATAGCATCTACGACAACACAAACGCCCTCGTATACAATATTACAAAGACAATAGCAAAAAGCGAAAAAGTTAAAAAATACTTTTTTAACAATGACAATGTGTTATTGAATCTGCTTTTGAAAATAGGATTTTAATTTATAAAATCAAGAGTAGAGTAGATCGTTCGACACGAGTAAATTTTGAAACTCCTGAACTATTTTTAAATTCTATTAAAGATGATATTTTATTTTTAATACAAGAGTGTATTCATCAACACATGATTTTTAAAGTAAATTTCATATTGCATGCTGATTTTGTTCAACAAACTAAAGATATTCATGATACGTTCGATTTTAAAACATTTAACTATATTATTTGTCAAGGGACTTAAATATTTTTCTTTCATCTTTAAATGATACAATTACTAGTAAAATTAGTGCATTTGAAAAAAAAAAGATAGTGGATGGAGTATAAAAAACATAAAATCTATAGACATGAATGTTAATAAATTTAACCCCCTACGCGGTACTTCATACATAGATCTTCCCCGCGACATAAAATTAAAAAGGCTATTATAAATGTACAAAACGAAGATTATTTTTGTTTTAAATGGGCGTTATTCTCAGCGTTATATCTCGTAAACAAAAACTCGGATCGGGTATCATCGTACGCTAAACATGCAAATAAACTTAAATTTGATGGTATTTCCTTTCCAGTTAAAATTTCTGACATAGAAAAAGTAGAGAAATTAAATGATATTAGTACTAATGTTTTTGGTTTAGAATATAATAAAGAAAAACGATGTAATTAGTATGTCCATTATTTTTAACAAAGTGTCGTAAAGATAGACATATCAATTTATTATTTTTTCCAAGGATACGAAAAATTAATATTGTTACATAAAACATTTATCGCGGTTAGTTAGTAAACAAATTTCAAAAGACGGTCACGTCATGTACATTTGCGAAGCATGTTTACTTCATTTTCCATCTCAAGAAAGGTTAAATAACCATGAACAATACGATTGTGCCCACATTTGTGCAGAATTACCAAACCGTGAAACTTTAAAAAAGAATTGGTTTGGTCAACATATTTCAAATGATAAAATTAAATTTGATAGTTAAGAAAAATTAAAACAAGAAAATAAGCTTAATAGTAATTTGTCTCGATTAGATATTGAAATGCAAAATATTATGAATAGTAAGACGGAAGATCGAAAGAAGTGGATGTTATATTTACAAACACTACAAAGATACCTTCATTTTACCGAAGAGAATCGTCACACTTAGCGCAATTTATAATGACCCCAAGCTAATATTTCAATATTATTATCTAAAATATGCCTCTTTGTGTTATTATATGATAAACTAATCTTATTTAATTTTTGTGTAAAAATTGTGTGCTTAATTGATTTAAATCTAAGCATACTATAATATTGCACTTTTTTATTAAATAGAGAAGACATGACTATTCATTGTCATTTTAGTGATACATTTCTCTCTAAGTTAAAAGTCTTATTCTCTAAGTTCAAAGCGTACATTTTAGATCGTAAACTCACAAATTCTTTCATGATTTTACCATTATTTTCATCTTTGAAAAAACCTAATTTCTTTTTATTTAATTTTTGATATTCAAAAATATTGTTTGTATCATAATCTGAGGTATCAAAGTATGAGGAAAGGTCAGGTTTTATATCAGTGTAAAATCATCTGTAAATATGATATATTAAGCTATCCGTATCTGTATACAATAATTTGATTTTACTAATCTTTTAAGCATATAGTTATAATGAAAATCATACATTAATGTTTTTGTAATATCTAAAATACAAAACCCTTAATAAATTGGTTTGTTATATATTTAGTTTTCGCAACTGAATCGCAACTAGGTCTTCCGAAAATATTAAAAGGCTATAAAATTGTGGTTTAGCGATTAGATATTGAGCACCTAAAGCTTTACACTGGTTCTCCAAGTGTGTAACTAATTTTACGTTAACCCTTTTTTCAATATTCTCCAGAGTCTTACCGAAGACTGAATTATTAATTAATTTATAAAAATCTTTTTCAAAATCTGATTTTGCTAACGTTCTTAATTTTGTATTTAGATCTATGTACATTTTCAACCAGGGAGACTGTTTAAATTTTAAAACTCTATGAATTTTAGTTAATTTAACCCCATTTCTATGCACTGCTTTAAATTTCTGTAATGAATTACATATTTATCTTTATTATTTAAATTTGTGACTAGTTTATTCTCATTAGTATTGCCTACACAAATGTTTTCTGGGCATAAAGGAAAGTCCGAATGTAAATCATGAACTTCATCCGGATATTCCAAATCAACTTCTAAAATAAAACTGAAGTCCGATGTCTCAGACACATTAAAATCTGTATTCGGATTTACCCATTCAAATCTACCAGTAGGAAGATATTGAGACATAGCCCAACCATATAAATTGTTGGCATCAAAATATGTGATATATGAATTTGGTTTCCCTGCATCATAATCCCCCATATATTTGTTATTAGCTCTAGCATAACGATTACTACACTGAGATACCACCACCCCTACCACCCCTGATACCTGATCTAATAAATGCAATTTTCTCATAATCTGTTAAAAGTTTTAATTATATTTTTGTATATTTTAGCATTGCATCCCAACTTTAACCGGGAGCTGTGTAGTAATGGATAGGGTCTGAATCATAAGTATTAATAAATAGCTTTCTAACGTTTTCAAATACGTCGGATAAAAGTAAAACGTCTGTTTTTAAATAAAAGTTTGAATAATCTAGCATAATACAACACCCAAAGTGTTCCCAAACATCTTTAGCATGATTGTAATCATCATTTGAAATATGGGAATCTATAAGCGAGCTATAAAAAAATTTTTGTTCAGGGAGCGACGTTAGGTTTAAACTATCATAATTTGTCATAAATTCATATGGATAAACCCCTTTCCGTTTTAAACGAATGAAATCTTCATCATTAGGGTAATTTCTACGTAATTCTTGAAATTGTTCATTACTGAGATTTTTGGCTAATTCTTCTAATTTACACGATAAAAACTTAAATGAATCTACCAATCTCAATATAACTTCATGGTTATTCACTTTAATTTTTGGAAAAGGATATATATTTTTCTTTATTTTGAGGGATAACTTCGACTTCACCATCACAAAATTTTAATGCATGAACAATAAAATGGGCATCATCATTCATCAAATTTAATTTTATCATTTGAAATAGGTTGACCAAACCAATTTTTTAAAGTTTCACTATTTGTAATTCCGTACAAATGTGGCACAATCGTACTGTTCATGGTTATTTAACTTTTCCTGAGATGGAAAATGAAGTAGACATGCTTCGCAAATGTACACGACGTGACCGTCTTTTGAAATTTGTTTACTAACTAATCGCGATAAATGTTTTATGTAACAATAATGATTTTTCGTATCCTTGGGAAAAAATTATAAATTGATATGTCTATCTTTACGACACTTTGTTAAAAATAATGGACCTACTAATTACATCGTTTTTCTTTATTATATTCTAACCCAAAAACATTAATACTAATATTATTTTTAATTTCTCTACTTTTGCTATGTCAGAAATTTTAACTGGAAAGGAAATACCATCAAATTTAAGATTATTTGCATGTTTAGCGTACGATGATGAACGCTGAGAGTAACGCCCATTTAAAACAAATATAATCTTCGTTTTTTACATTTATAACAGCCTTTTTTAATTTTATGTCACGGGGAAGATCTACGAGTAAGTATGAAGTACCGCGTAGGGGGTTAAATTTATTAACATTCATGTCCATAGTTTTTATGTTTTTTAGACTCCATCCACTATCTTTTTTTTTTTTCAAATGCACTAATTTTACTAGTAATTGTATCATCTAAAGACGAAAGAAAATATTTAAGTCCCTTGACAAATAATATAGTTAAATGTTTTAAAATCGAACGTATCATGAATATCTTTAGTTTGTTGAACAAAATCAGCATGCAATATGAAATTTACTTTATAAATTATGTGTTGATGAATACACTCTTGTATTAAAAATAAAATATCATCTTTAATAGAATTTAAAAATAGTTCAAGAGTTTCAAAATTTACCCGTGTCGAACGATCTACTCTACTCTTGATTTTATAAGTTAAAATCCTATTTCCAAAAGCAGATTCAATAACACTAACGTTTGATAAAGAATTATGTGAATTTAAAAGATTATTTTTGTGCACATTACTTTTAAAATGATTAGCTAAATACCTTTTCTTGATAAATATATGACGCTTCCCATTTCATCACAAACTTTAGACAACTCCTGATTTAATTCGCTGTTGAATAGTTCCATATTCTCTTCCATGGGTGTGGATAAGAAAGCACTTGTGCACACTTCACTGAAGTTTTCCATCTTTATAGTAAAGAAGAAAATAGGTAGCAGAGTAAGTAACAGTTCAGTGTTGGTAGACCAATTGATGCCCAATTTCAAATAATGTCCGATATTTATAGTCTAGCAAAGGATTAGAAATAGAACATAATGAGTACACAGAAGTAATTTAAGTAAACAGAATCACATTCACTAATGATCAGCTAATGAATGTCATTGTTAAAAAAGTATTTTTTAAATTTTTCACTTTCTGCTATTGTCTTTGTAATATTGTATACGAGGGCGTTTGTGTTGTCGTAGATGCTATCCTTATTAGTCTTAACATAATTTATATATAATCCTCGTGGAAGCATGTTTCCAATGATCAGTAGTTGGAATCTTGGATGGCTTCTTCATATCGTACATTTCAATTTTTATGAGATGTGTCGCTTGGTATCCATCGTCAAACACACACACGCACACGCACACGCACACGCACACGCACACGCACACGCACACGCACTTGCACACGCACACGCACACGCACAGCACACGCCAACGCACACGCCAACGCACACGCACACGCACCTGCACACGCACACGCACACGCACACGCACACGCACACGCACACGCACACGCACACGTGCACGCGCACGCGCACGTGGAAGCATGTTTCGCACACGCACGCACACGCACACGCGCACACGCACGCACGCACGCACTCACACACGCACACACACACACACGCACACACTACTACGCACGCACGCACGCACGCACGCACGCACGTACACACGCACGCACGCACGCACACACGCACGCACAAGCACACACACACACACACACACACACACACACACACACACACACACATGATGCATGATGCGTTGAAGTAACACAAACGTAGTATTGGTAGATCCACTGCGGTCAAACGACCATACACTGACTGCAGCTGCTCGGTCTTATATAGCACCAGTAATTTACGACTTGTGTTGCGACTTGCGTTACACCGATGACTCCTACAAATCATCACAAAATAATGCGATTTAATATTTACAAATCACTATAATTGATCATTCCTATGTTAACCATTGAATAGATTGATACCGTAATAATCTACTAATAGCAGTAATATTATGGATACACTAGATGTACAACAACATCTGAAAAAGATTCATCCCAGTCTAGAAAATAATGTTTATGCTGCTAATAGACTGCCCATGTATATCCACGTACCAACGTATATAATATGCAATTTGGATACAGATGATAAACCAAGCTCACATTCGATAGCTTTATATATCGATACGAATGGCATCCGTCAATATTTTGATTCATATGGACGATCACCTGCACGATATCATTTAGAGTTTTTAAAAAGGAATTGTAAAAGATGGGAGTGGAATGTTGATAGGATTCAGAATGAGTGGACTTCAGTTTGTGGTGAATATTGCTTAATGTATTTGCTATATAAGTTTCAGGGCTGTTCAATGCATAGTTTTACGAGCATATTTACAGGGTACACACTGTACAACGATATTTTAGTGGATGAGATGTTTCGCTCCTATTTTATAGATAATAAGCAATAACATTTTGGATATAACAATTGTAACAAAATTAAGGAATGTGTTTTATTGATGATTCAGAATAGCGTGGTAGTTATGAACAAAGAAGTATAATACAATAGCACTGATAAGCAGGGTGTATACAACGAGTAATAGACAAGAGCGGCAATGACGGTGTTCAAGGAACAATAGATAAGAGGAAAGGCTGAACAATAGAACTCTAATGAGGGTACAGGCCCACCGGATATATACAGGGTATTTTTGAAACGCTCCCGAAAACGAAGACAGACCACAGTACTAACTATATCTTTGATGATGAGTGAAATATAAAATCGATCCTGATGAAAAAAAAATCATCTTTTCACGCTCCATCATGTTAGTACAGCTAAATAAAACGTTAATTTCATTTAACGTTTTATTTAGCTGTACTGTGTGTTTACGTTTTGTGTTTCTTTTTTGTTTTAATAATGCCTAACGCGTACGTTTATAGTGCTCGTGAATACGGCAACATGTTAATGCGCCTTGGAGAAGCTTGCGGGAATGCTTCGCGTGCATTACGAATTTACCGAGAGAAATTCCCGACCGCACGACACCCAGCTGACTCTCGTCTGATAACAGCACTATTTCAGCGAGTGTTGGAAAATCGGCCCATTGCTCCGGTAGCGGCAGGAGGTGGAAGTCAAGTGACTGTTCACTCCGAGGAGCGCATTTTAGATGTCGTTAGCCGGTATCCGAACCTAGGTACACGAAGTATCGCTAAATTGTTAAGACGTCGGGATGAAACAAGTGTGTCATACTGTGCAGTTCACAAAGTGTTAAAGCGTAACCGAATGCGGCCATACAAAGTACACAAAGTGCAAGCTTTAGTTCCCGGCGATCACGACCGCTGACGAGTTTTCTGCCGTTGGTTATTAGACCAACAACAACGTGTGCCTAGTTCCATTGAGCACGTTATCTGGACGGACGAGTCGACATTTACCAGAAACGGCCTGTGGAACCGAAGAAATACACACATGTATTCAGAGGTTAACCAGCACGCTGTTCGACAAACCGGGCACCAAACCCGATGGTCGGTTAACGTATGGGAAGGTTTATTTAAGGAGTGTTTCTGCCACAGCGACTTAACGGACAGCGATACCTAAACTTTATAAATGAACAGTTGGTTGACATTTTAGACGACCTATCGTTGGCTGAATATCGCTGCACATGGTTCCAGCATGATGGTGCACCTCCACATGTCGTGAGATTCGTCCGTGAGCGCCTTACCGAATTATTTGATGAACGCTGGACTGGCAGACTAGGACCACACGCTTGGCCACCTAGCTCACCAGATCTGACCTCGTTAGACTTCTTTCTGTGGGGTATGTGAAAGAAAGGGTTTTTAATCGTGAGTGTGATAGTGCTGACGAAATGCGCAAAATGATCGTGGATGTTTTCGATAAACTACGTGCGGACTGTGTCGAAGACCACACGATGATGCCCCGCCTGTATGAGGAGACGCAACACCGAGCCCAAATCTGCCTCGAAATGAATGGAGCACAATTTGAGCCGCATCTCATAAGACCACGGAGGATTTAGAGCGGTAAGCTGTTTCATACCTAATTTTTTTTTAAATAACTTAGTACTGAACTGATCTGAATAGGTACATAACTGAATACATCAGAATAATAAACATACCTACACAATGGATAAAAACGCATGACTCTAACCTTGTTAACATTTCATATAAGTATTTTTTTCATTAGCGGGGAATCGAACCAGTTTTTTTTTTTAACCTGTGACTTCGAATTAAAGTGGCTACGTGGAGACAAGCACAGTAGCAAAATAGTAGGTTAAGTAGATAAGTTAGGTATTTAGACAAGTGTTGTAAATTATTAGGTATTGTGGTACCATCGCTAGTTGCGGGCAGCTCAAATTCGGCGTTCGCGCGTACATTGACCCCTAGTCAGCTGATTGTAATTCAGTAATTCCACTGCTGGTTTTATGTTTCAGTATTTTCATGATTTTTTAAATTAAATTATCGTTTTATTTAGCTGTACTAATACGATGGAGCGTGAATAAAGCTAATAAAACGTTGTGAAAAGATGATTTTTTTTCATCAGGATCGATTTTATATTTCACCCATCATCAAAGATATAGTTAGTACTGTCGTCTGTCTTCGTTTTCGGGAGCGTTTCAAAAATACCCTGTATTAGATATTAGTTAATTGATCTGCACATCTCCGGATCCACGCATCCTACGCAGAAACGGACCGCAGATTCGTGATCAGAACATGCCAAAACCTTTTGTTTAGGATCCGTCGACCAACCGTCAGCCAGCTCAGTGAGCTCAGTGAGCCAGAACTAGTACAAATTAACTACTCTCCCTCGTTTTTTTATCTCAGACATGCAGGTTTCCTCGCGATGTTTTCCTTCACCGCCGAGCACGTGGTAAATCAGCACTTAAAATAGCAATTAACAGTTTCATAAGTGTTGCCTGGGATCGAACCCGGGTTGCTTGCGTACTGTGAAATTTACAGCGAGTGCTTAGCCCCTGAGCTACCACGGCTCTTTTTTAATCATGATAATATAAATTAAAGAAAATTAACCTATGAACTTTTTAGCAAAGTAGCTTAATTTTATTTATATAAATATTACTATCAGTTACATTCTATAAAACAAATTCCTATATATATATATATTGAATTAATATAGCGCAACGAAGCTGATTCAAACACAGTCATTCAAATAAATATACATGAAGCGATATGCGGCCACCGTTTCGTCACCGAGTCAAAACCAATAGGGAAATCAGATCAAGCGAATATCATAATGATATTTCGATTTTAAAATGAATGTCAAAAGGTAAATTCAAACTATCTAAAGGATGATGGTGACTCATGAATGATGCTTGACTGAATACGTGTAACAAAAATTACGTATAAATATAGAGAGGCACAAATTACTTTTTTTAATAAAATACCATTAACAAATAAGCTTGCAGTCTACTAAATCATAGTGATCCTCTACACTATTCAATCCAGAACACAATAAGGGTCGTGAAAGAAATAGGTAAGAAGTTATTAGTGGATATTCAGGTATATCTGCCGTTATATTGAATACTATCTACTCATACCATCTAGGCAGAAAAGGAGTTCTATCCTCACTAAATTGGAATTCATCTAAACTTACTCGCATGCATAACTATTTCATTATCAATTACATCAATTACAGCCCCTTACCGATCTACTATTAAACATACCCACCTGCTTTTATCGAATTCCTGTGTGCTTTACCAGTGCTCTATCTATTGAATTACAATATGCAATTTTGGTTTACATTTCTAAATATATATATATATATATATATATATATATATATATATATTAGTTCAACTAAATTCAACATTACAATATTATAGCGGAAATTGAAGAATTGTAGCTAAAATTTCATCTGTTCAATTAAGGTTTTGATAGGCATCTGAACAGGCAATAATTTACAAATTTGCCAGTAAATCTAGTTTATTATTTAATATACGCAGAATTGTACTTACTTACAAATTAATATTATTAATGTAGATTGTATTATATTGTAAGACAATTTTGATAAGTGAGTAGGTGATTATTAAATTTATTATTATAATCTGTGATAATACGGTTGTCATCGAAAATGACAGACGAGGTCTCTTGGTAGAGAGTAATTGTGATCTGTGGGCGAGGTTTAATCAACAAATATTTAGCAGTAATACTTTTACAATTTGGATGCTTTATGAAACGGTATTTATTGTTACCGTTACAGCCTATTAAAACCGTTAAAAACGTTGCAACCGCAGTTTTTTATTTACTTAGAGTTGTTATCAGGTAGATGGTATGGACCTCTCTACTCTACTCTACTGACTGTATCTACTGAAACAGGTTTAGTTCCCTCTATCGCCTCTTATAACAACCACGGTCACGGTCGGTCCCGTATAGGGTAGTGAAATCTCTTCATGCGGCAATATGTTATATAATGATGGTACATTTTAAGTGTTTGAATAAACACATTTTCGATGTCTCTCGAATCGAATGTTTATTCGTATTCGTGAAAAGTGATCGACTGACCTGACCATCACTCAGAAACTGCTGAACCGATTTTGACGTGGGTCACTCCGTTAGAAAGCACCGAATATTATTTATTATTTCGCTTAAAGTCGCCCTGTTTTGCGTTTAACAGAATATTTGATATAGCAATACATTTCAGTTTTTAATTTTGTTACAGTTCATGTTATTAACAGAAAATTAAAGATGTTAAAATTAGCTAAGATCCGCGCAGTAAAAAAATAAAATAATGTGCCTTACCTAGTTTGAAGAGCACCTCCCGCCCACGATCAATTGCTTCCACTATACCTGTCACCACTAATCCCTACACCACTACACTAAGAAAGACACATCACCCTCTTTTTTATATATAATATCATTGCACATCACCGTCTATAATACGACACGTGTTTCGCCTCTAAACTAGGCATAATTAGGTAAAATAGACTCTGCGGATAATGATTCATGGCACAAATATATTTTTATATAACGAAAAACATGAGAAACATAATAAAGTAAACACATTACATGACAAGAGCGTATGTTACACGCTTGGGTTACACAGGGCCACAGACTCTCTACCGAGAGCACACGGCGAATTGTCTGACATCTTACATACCTAAGTCAAGAAAATAATTTTATTCTGCGTTCGAATACTGATGTTAAATCCTTCTTAGCGGTCAGCCACCGCCGAGTATATTTCATTTGTTGATGGCTCGTTTTGAGGCGAAACGCGTCTCGTATTATTTGTCGTATCTTTCCTAGTGTAGTGCTGTTGGGATTCGTGGTGATGGGGACAGTGCACGCGATTGAGGGAGGGCAAGACGTACTTTCCAAACTAGGTAAGACACATCCTTTTATTTTTTATTGTGCGAATCTTAGTAAATTAATTTTAACGTCTTAATCTTAATGATTTTCTGCAAAGTAACGCCTAATTATATTAGTTATTAACAGCGTTTGTTCGTTAGGAGTTTGTTCGCCGATTAGATTGGCTGGCGTGAAGCTCAATTAACAATGTGATTGATCACATTGTTAATGTGATTCTTGTACGCAAGTTTCGACACACTCCCGATATCAGTACCGGGAGTGTGTCGACGAAGGTTGACTATCTCATACCCAGGGTCACCTAGTGGTATTCGTTAGTAGTCATACAGGTTTTAGGATTAAAACCGGTACAGAGGCCTTTAGCCGCTATAAAAAAATTTCACTTTAAGCCGTGTCTACTATTTTCTAGAGCTTGTGCTTTTCGAGAGTTATCATGAATGGTCTCGCACGCAGACTTGATGTGAGGCTTGAAGTCGTCAAGCCTCACGAATAAGCCGGTTTCTGAAAAGGCTTAAGTACCATAGACCACATACATACCCTTCGACAAATTGTAACCCCCAATTGTGGCCTTCCACTAAATGATGTGACAACCTACAGTGCGATAGTGTAACTCTGGTGGGGATCACACCGCAACGGCATTGTTTTTTTTTATTATGATAATGTACTTAAAATAAGTTATTAATACATAATAGACATCGGTATTTAACCTATACTGACGCATCACAACACAAATGACTTAACATCAAACGACGAAGCCAACCACGATTCTCACCAGAATTATAGGTACATACAATCGCACTGCTGGTAATAAATTATGATGATAATGATGAATGGCGCTAACTCAAACACTAACCGAAGAAACATTCAGCAGACATGCAACAGATCAGCATCGAGCATGTAACAGGCACATAATACTTTCTGCGAACAATTCTCCGTGGATTCAAAATATATATAATATATAGCGTAACGCTTGTAATACCAGAGGGGAACTACTCGGATTACGTTTACCCAAAAAATATGGATTTAGGTGGAAAATTGTGAAAAATATTATAGGTGGTTACCCCATCGCCTCCATAATCACAATCCCAATGTCTCATTACCGGTATGCTAGGCAAGTAATACAGCTGACACATTCTTTTTTGTTATAAGGCCAACATAAACATGGGACTTATAAGTCCCAGACTAATGAGGGACAAAATATTCTTATTAAGCTAGTAATATCGTACGAGACGGTCAAGTGCATAAACATAATAAATTAGTATTATTATTTACGACTAGCGACCCGCCCTGGCTTCGCCTTGGTAGAATCTGTTAATCGTCGCTTTGGTAGTGAAGAGAGTTAATCCACACAAAACCAGTTTAGAGATGAGATTATGAATAATTAAGTGGAGAGGCTAAATAAAAAATACTAATCAATATCTAACGTTAAGATCGTTACTCAGATTTTTATAAAAATTACGTCACATTAGCAAAAAGTGCTTCTTGTCTTTTCCTTAAAATAATAGATTTTGTAATTTTACTAGTTTTACTGTAAATCGCTGTTTTGCACTTAGCTTCTCCATTCAGATATTATAAATGAATGATTAATAATATGAATCAATTTTGATGTACTAATATTTAGGGAGGTGAAAAGATATGTGTCATAGGTCTATTGAATAGTTGATAGCAGCAGGTACTTGCAATGTGTATCTATGAGTTTGATCTCATTTACTTAGGGTCGTCATTATCATTACAACCTTTCACAAGGTCACTGCTGTGCTTTCCCAAGGAATGCCGCAAAGCAGGGTCCTCAGCTATGCATCCTACAATTTCCGGCATCTCTTACTAGGTAATCACCTCATCTAGTGGGGTCACCCTACACTTTAATTACCAATACTAAGCTACCACTCGAGTTTCTTTACCATCGGTTGTTGGGTCTTCCTATATAGACGGCCCATTGCTACTTCAGCGTACTGATACGTTAGGCTATGTCGGTTACTCTAGTTCTGCTACGGATATACTCATTTCTAAGTCTATCACGCACAGAAACTCTGAGCAGTCTTCTCAATAGCTCACTGAGCGTCCTTAGCCTACTCTTACGGCTAGCAGTGAAGGGCCACGTTTCAGATTCATATATAATCACTGGCAACACGCACGTGATGTACCTGACGATAAGATGTGTCGTAATCTCCCGAACGCTGCCCAGCCGAGTTGAATCCGTCGATTGACTTCTCGATCAAAGTTCGATTAACCTAGTCGTACAATTTATCCTAGGTAAACATACTCGTCAACAACCTCGAGCATAGTATTCTCAACAACTGCCGGCATAGATGTTACGTGGACGTTACACATGACCTTTGTTTTGTCCATGTTATTTTTAGCCCTATCCGTTGGGAGCACTGACCTCCATAATATATAACTAGTACGCTGGACTGGCTATACCCTACAAAACGTTTGTGCCCATTTGAAGCACAGCCATTGAGTATGTATATATTTTAAAGTTTTAAACGAGAAAAAGAGTGTGTGTTGTGTAGTTCGGTTATGTTTCAAGTTAGTAATATAATGGATTTCCGCAAAGTAACGCCTGATTCTATTAATTATTTTAAAGTTTATGTTAAAGAATTAAAACTTTTTGATAATATAGGCTCTTAAAAATCTGTCACTTATCTTATTAAATGTAATTACTTAGATGTTTGGCTTTAAACAACCTATTTTTGATAAACAACAAAATTCAATAGGGTTGACGAGTTCCTTGTCGATAATACTTATATCTAGATGTTTTTTTCTACCTTTATCTATTTACAACAATGAAAGTCGCTGACAACAGATAATTATCATTATATATATTTATTAATTTACAGGTTTTCAACTGACTCCATACTAAAACTGTGACTAAATAGCATAAAACTTGTGAATTGGCGTCCGAAGCAAATTGATTATGACGTCAATGATTTGTGGTATGGCAGTGCCGGATTAACCACGTATCAAGAGTAGCATTTGCTACGGGCCCCGCGCAAAAGGGGGCCCCGCGTGAAACTTATTAAGACATGGTATATTTAATTTTTCTTGATATCACAAAAACGTGAAACGTTACACCTTTTTCGACCAAGACAATCCACGTCAGACAATCGGTAACCGATTATTTCGGTGGCGAAAATAAAACAAAAAATTTCATACGGTAAACGCACAAGTTTCAACGCCCTCCATGCCAAATGGTTCGGTTCTCGTACTACCGATCCGACCGGCAAGATCTGTTTACGACTTTTCCTTGGCATATGATCTGACACAACTGGTCACTTCGCCCAATGCTGCTGTGTTTAGTATGGTGAGTGTAGAGAACCGGAGACCCTTTCTACAACTCTGCCTCCAGGTCTTTCAAAAGAGTTATTGCTAGGGCAAAGTCGGAGCACTTTGTAGAAGTTTGCCTTCCTTCTGGAACTCGTACGTTCTGATCCCTCGCCAAGGCTATCCAAGGGAATTTCTGTAAGGCATCAGTACCATCTGTGGCGTGGGCCAGCGCGTCATCTTCCTGAGGGAAGATGACGCGCTGGCCACAAAGCTACACCACCAAACAACAAAACCACGCCACAAAGGAGAAAGCCGATCTTTTGGGTTCTCTTTTTGCGTCCAACTCGACTGTCGAAGACGGGGGAACATACCGCCGACCACCCCGCGGTGTGAGTGCTCCATGCCGGATGTGTTGCTTACGCAGCGCTCGGTGCGCAAAGCACTCCTGTCCCTGGACGTCACGTCGACGTCGACGTCCACAAGTCGAGTGGACCTGATGGAATCCCCCCATTTGTGCTGAAAACGTGTGCTCCAGAGTTGGCGACGGTTCTTACGCGTCATTTCCTGCTTTTACTCTTTAGGCGTCATTCTAGACTCATGGAAGACAGCCTTAGTGCACCCGATCCCTAAAAAATGTGACCGCTCGGACCCGTCCAACTACAGGCCTATCGCTATCACCTCCTAGTTCTCCAAAATAATGAAATCTATTATTAACTGCCTGCTTATGCGGTACCTTGAAAAGCATCAGCTGATTAGTGACCGTCAATATGGTTTCCGTCGAGGTCGCTTAGCTGGTGATCTTATTGTCTACCTGACTCACCGATGGGTGGAGGCAGTCGAGACCAAGTGGGAGGCCCTGGCGGTTAGTTTGGACATAGCGAAGGCCTTCGATCGGGTTAGGCACAGAGCGCTTCTTTCGAAGCATCCCTCTTATGGGCTTCCCGAGAAATTATGCAATTGGGTCAGTTTTCTTACAGATCAGAGAATTAAGGTCGTAGTCGACTGCGCATACTCCGACTCCAAGCCTGTAAATGCTGTTGTTCCACAAGGCTGCGTGCTATCGCCTACCCTGTTCCTTCTGCATATAAATGATATGTTGCATACTAGTAACAATCATTGTTATGCAGATGACAGCACTGGCGATGCTTTATACACCGGCCGTGCTTATATTTCTCGAGAACACGTCGACGAGTGCCGGAACAAACTTGTATCTGAAGTCGAGTCTTTGTTGAACAAAGTCTCGAGTTTGGGGCGACTAAATCTAGTCCAGTTTAAGCCCGAAAGAAGGGTTTGCGCGTTTACCGCAAAAAAACCTTTTGTCGTATCTCCTCGATTTCAGGGCACTACCCTCGTTGCCTTAGCCAGCATCGGAATCGTTGGCGTCGATATTTCATGAGACGTACATTTCCGTAGTCACTTGGAAGGGAAGGCTAAACTGGCATCAAAAAAGCATGGTGTGCTCAGTGGATCAAGACGGTATTTCATGCCGGACCACTACTTACATCTTTACAAAGCGTAGGTTCGGCCTCATACGGAATACTGTTTTCATCTCTAGGCCGGGGCACCTCAGTATCAGCTCCTTCCACTTGACCGTATTCAACGAAAAGCGGCCCCGATTACGATCGGCTTGATCAACTGGCGTTGCAAAGAGACGTTACATTTCTTTACCTCTTCTACCGCATATACCACACGGGGAGTGCTCAGAGGAATTGTTCGGATTAATTCCAGCTGCTGAATTTCACCATCGTACACTGCGACAGAACTCGAAATTCCATCCTCATCATCTCGATGGCTGGCGGTCCACTACTGTGCGATTTACGCAAAATTTTCTACTTCACACGACGAAACTCTTGAATTTACTGTCACCAGCGGTTTTTCGGGACCGATACGACAAACTTATGCACATAAAGGACACGTCATATTTATCCAAAACAACATGCGAGGAATTTATCAAATTAATTGCATCCAGCAAGCGTTGCAGCATCCGTTTCATACATCAAATGTATGAAACGGATATAATCAAATAATGACAGTTACGTTTCGTGTAGTGTATATTTTCTTTGGTGTCGTGGAATGGAATATTAGAACGCCTGCAAGCGACTAATGCGTCACTGCAATCGTCTAAATACCCTTTAAGAATCATTTTATGGATATGTCCAAACAATGCGATCCACATTTTCAGATATTGAAGCAAAAGCCAAAGATCTTACAGGATGTCATGAATATCACCAACAGACTTCAAGACGACGCAAGCAAAACACCTGGTGAGTAGTTTGAAATTGAGGTGCTTGTTGTCATTATTGATAACTTACTATCTGCTTTAGATAAATGCATGTTTTTGGAATATTTCGACACTTAAAAACTATTACAGCAGAAGAGATTTTTAAAAGAAACTCCAATTGTGGTCAGTGCTTATGCAAATGGTTTGGAAGACAGCATAGACGGTGAATTAGTGCAGCTTGCCGAGCTGCTCAAAACGGACGTGGCTGGTATGATTGACAGTACGAAAACCGTGTTTGTGTTTTAAGAACCCATAGCAGATCAAGAGCCCCTCGATAGAATTTGCTACGGGCCCCGCGCTTGTGGTATCCGGCACTGTGGTATGGTATTATTTAATGTAATTTAAAGTTTGTAAAGTTCTAATTTATTGTATCTGTAGATATTGTTGAAATAGACATAATATTTTGGCAGCTTATTGATTTTCTCTATTACGAGGACTCAATGAATGGTTAACAATAAATTCTTTACAAAATTATATATTTTTTATTTTGTAGTTACCTACTCTACCTTTTCCTACTCATTGGACCTTATTAAACCCCTCGAATGAACTATAATACACACCCAATGGTGAAACCCGGAACAAAACCCGTTCCATAGCTACGAAGAAAAACGTAGATAGACTAACACAGCATCGATTTTTGTTTTATATGAGCTTGTGTCTAAGACATAAGTATTAATTCATACATTTATTTGTTGTATGGCATTATATTCAAATGATACATATGTAGAATGGTAGGCCTGGGTATATAATTTTTATCAATATATTTTGTCACACTGTCCTATCTCTGTTCTTTGTTCCGTGGACGTTCACTTCTGCTATCAAATCGCCTCATTATGTCAGGGTTTACCAGTCCAGCGTACTTGTATAATAGAGGTCAGTGATTGGGAGATACTATTGAACATAGTGCTATGTTCCTCCAGCGATTCTGGCATAATGTAAATGTACTCGCCATTGATGTTAATATAATCCTTTCCAGTCCAATAGCTTGAAAACGTCTTCCAATTCAACGGTGCAGAGTATCAAGGATATAACGTCACCTTTTCTTACACCTACTTACATTGGATTTACATAGAGAGACATTTTTTAAGACATTTATTCATAATTTATCGTGACACCTTTTTAAAGTCCACTGCTGAACATAGGCCTCCCCCCATAAATTGCCTCAGAGGGGGGGATATTTGCCAAAGGTGCCACGCTTGGCAATCGGATCGGCACCCGCAGTTAATTTTTTATTTTTAGTCGTTTTTAGGAAGACGCCGCTGACCATCTCCTGATTTGTTTCCCTCTGCCGCCTCTTACGAAACCCACGGGATGATATGGGGTAGTGGATATTCTTACACCGCCACTACACGGTAACTTGAGAAAAAAATTGTCCATAATCTGTCCCTATACATATTTCTAATAATCGTTTCTATCAGTGTTGTAGAACGATGTTGATTATCTGCAAATACTAGAACCCCACCTTCCAAGCATGACAACCTTGGTAAATATCCCCCTATGAGGCAATGTATGGCGAAGGTCTATGCTCAGTATTTTTGGTAGGCTGTGATAAATTTATAGAATGCAGACACAACCACAATGGTTAAAACAGTACTGTAATAAAAAAAAACGAGCGAGCCTTACAGTAGTCGCATAGGATGTGTAAAATCTGACATCTCACCGTGGTAATAATTCTTGTACTATTATTTATTCTGTGGTAATAAGCAACATTAACATTACTTATATCTTGAGAAAACGCTTTTTGTTTTTTTTTTTTTATGAATCAAAATTGAAAATATCAAATGAACAGCGACAAAATTAACCTCAAAATTTATAAAAGCTAAATACTGAAATATTTATTCGAATAATTATTAATTATTACTCAATTGCATTTTTTATCAATGATCTGCACTTGCATTTTTTATCAATTATCTGCACTTTTTTCAGACACCAACAGTAAATACATTTATTAATATAGTTTACACATATACTCACCGGCACGGAAACTTGGAAGCATTTTTTTATCATTGTCTATACCTACTTACACGTTAGTACTGCGTGTTTCCTCCTCTAACTCTGATAACTGCCTGTATTCGGTCTGGCATGATCTGGATGGTGTTTTTAACATCGACTTGCGGTATGGTTGTCCAAGCGGCCAATGCTACATTTCGGAGCTGATCAAGAGTTTGTGGTGGACTACGTGAGGATTTAATATTTCTTTTAATCATGTCCCAGATGTGCTCGATTGGATTTAAGTCTGGACTACGAGCTGGCCACTTCAATTTTAGAATACGGACCTCTTTAAGGTATTCATTCACGCAATACGCTACGTGTGGGCGTGCGTGAAAGAACTCATCGTGTCCAATGAACCCCGAATAAGGCAAAACATGATCCTTTAGGATCTCTTCAACGTATCGAGCAGCAGTTAGCTAGTTTTCAACAAATGTCAACGATAACTAACTCTGTACGAGCGTCGGAACTTATTCCTCTTCACACCATTATATAGCGTCCGTGAAAAGTCAGTTTGTGTAGTGATAATGGGTAAAAATCGTTCTCCTCTTTTTCTCCATACTCGTTCTCGACCGTCTAGTGCACGTAATGCAATCCTACACTCGTCTGTAAACAAAACTTTAGCCCACTGCTCGTGAGTCCAGTTGGCATGTTCCCGGGCAAAACGAAGTCTTGCTACTCGGTACTGTCTGAGAAGCTCTGCGGTGCGTGCTGGTCTACGGGCGTTTAAATCCACTTCTTCTATGCGTCTTCTCACCGTACGCTTGCTAACAATAACACCCCCTCGTGATTTGGAGCCGCTGGTGATTCACAACTGCGGTAAGGTAGCGATTTCGCAAAATTTCTAGGACAATGAAGCGGTCGTCACGGGCTGATGTGCATCTTACACCTCCACTACCTGGTTTGCGGGTGCAGCTACCAGTCTCTTAGTATCGTCTCAAAGCATACTGCATTGAATAACGTGGTACATTAAGTGCTATGGCCACTTCACGTTGTGTCCACCCGTGGTCGATTAATGCTACGGCTTGTGCAACCTGAGCGGTTGTTAAAGGCATTTCTTTTAGTTTTATTGCACCTTTAAATATTGTATTAAACGCACAAAATCACATTACATTTTTACAATCAATACATACATTTTTACAATCCTAAGTTTGACGTGTAGTGGCGGGCTAGAATACCCACTACCCCATATCTTCCCGTGGGCGTCGTAAGAGGCGACAGAGGGAAACTGAGGCAGAAGATGGGCAGCCAGCTGTATCTTTCTGATAACAGCAAAATAACAATAAAAAAGCTGCGGTTACCAACCCGCTCGCCAAGCGTGGCAACTATGGCAATATACCCCCCATGATGAGACTTACGAAGTGACGGCCCCCAGTCCCCGGTGGCCCCGCCATTCCTGGCTACGATGGCGACCGTAGTAACGGCGGGGCAGAGGGTGCTAAGAATCTCCAGTGGAGATTCGGTTGCCACCTAAGACGACTCAACCTGGCAACATATAACGCACGACCCTGAGGACGTATGAGAAGATTCTGGAGCTGGAAGAAGAGACGGACAAGTTTCGCTGGAATATCATAGGATTATTCGAGTTCTGAAGAGAGGGGGAGGACACGGTAATACTCGAATCCGGCAACTTGTTCTATCACCAGGAGGGCGACCATCCGTCCCAAGGAGGTGTCGGATTTATCGTCCACAAGTCTCTCGTTAACAACGTTGCAAAGATTGGGAGTGTGTCGAAGAGGGTTGCGTACCTTATACTCAGAATCACGAAACGGTATTCGCTGAAGGCCATACAGGTTAACGCACTAACCTCGGCACATCCCAATGATGAGGTGGAGGAAATGTATGAGGATATATCTAGAGCCATGCATTCCTCCAAAACCCACTATACAGTGATAATGGGAGACTTCAACGTAAAACTGGGCACAAGAGAGTACGGTGATCTGAAGGTAGAGAAATTCGGAATAGGGCAAAGGAACCCAAGGGGCCAGCAGCTGGTCGACTTCATGGAGAAAAAGGGGCTCTTTATGGTGAACCCTTTCTTCCAGAAGCGGCCCCACAGAAATTGGATCTGGTCGAGGCCCGACGGTTCGACAAATAATTCATTATGACAACTAGACGGCAACTGTTCAGTAATGTCTCAGTGATCGCGAGGGTAAAACCTGGCAGCTGTCACCGAATGGTGAGAGGCACACTGAACCTAAACGTTAAGTTGGAGAGGTCACATCTAATGAAGTCAACGCTCCGTCCCCCTCGTGCAGTTACAATATCGTTTTCAGTGCCTGGAAGATTTTAATGCAGTGGACGATATGAATGACAAGCTCGTGGAAACTGTCCATGCATTCGGAGCTTAATTCTGCAAGATCCGCCGCAGAAGAACACAAAAACTCTGCGATCAAGTCTTTATTTCATGGCTGTAAGATGGAAGATGAAGCTGCAGTCTTCAGCAGATTTGACAGCATACAGGCGACTGAACAGACAAATCTCCAAATACCTTACGCGACTTTAATACAGCTCGTATTGAAGAAGCGATCGAGCGGAACCAGGGCTCCAAAGTATTTTCCAGAGATTTGTCTGCCAGAAAGAACTAACTGTCGAAGCAGAAGACCAAATGTGGCAGCATAGTTTCCAGGACACCTGAGATTTTCAGTGAGATTGAGAGGTTCAATGGGCAGCTGTACATATCATCGTTGGAGTCACACGCATGTGTGAGTAACGATCCGAGAGCAAGTCTTATCCAACACTATTCCGATGATACTCCGGACGACGGTCTGAGCGCGATTAGAATGCCTCTCCAGCACCTTAAAAACGGCAAATCCCGGACGAGGATGGCAGACAGCAAAGCTTCTGAAAGCGGGTGGATAACTGGTACTTGAAGTCCTTCAGAAGCTCTTCAATTCCATCCTCCATGGTCGCACTACTCCGGAGGCGTGGATCAGAAGTGCGGTGGTCTCGTTCTTCAAGAAAGGCGACAACGCTCTTTTGAAGAACTACAGACCGATTTCCCTTCTGCGCCGCGTCTACGTGCTGTTTTCGAGAGTCATTACGAATGGCTGCGCACGCAGACTCGACGACTTCCAGCCTCCCGAACAAGCAGGTTTCCGAAAAGGCTTTAGCACCATATACCACGTACATACCCTTCGCCAAATTGTAGAGAAGACCGAGGAGTACAATCTGCCACTTTGTCTTGCGTATGTGGACTATGAGATAGCCTTTGATTCCGTCGAAATTTGGGCGGTGCCAAGTTGACTGTCAGTATATTGAAGTGCTGAAGTGTTTGTACAGTAGGGCTACGATGGCTATCCGAGAGAACCAGAGTACGAAACCTATCCAACTACAGAGAGGTGTAAGACATGATGATACACCCCCGAAACTCTTCTCCGCTGGATTGGAAGACGTTTTCAAGCAACTGGACTGGAAAGTATACGGTATTAACATCAATTGCAAGTACATCACTCACCTTCGATTAGCCGACGATATAGTCCTTATGGCAGAATCGCTGGAGGACCTAAGCACTATGCACAATGACCTCAATAGTGCCTCCCAACGGGTAGATCTTAAGATGAACATGGACAAAACAAAGATCATGTGTAACGTCCATGTCATACCTATGCCGGTAGTTGTTGGGAGCACTAAGCACGAAGTTGTTGACGAGTATGTTTACCTGGGACAAATAGTCCGACTAGGTAAGTCCAACTTCGACCGAGAGGTCAATCGACGGATTCAACTCGGCTGGGCAGCGTTCGGGAAATTACGAGACATCTTCTCATCAGGTATACCTCAAAACTTGAAAACGAGTTTGTACAACCAGTGTGTGTTCCCAGTGATGACTTATGGATCTGAGACGAGGTCCTTCACTGCTGGCCGTATGAGGAAGCTCAAGGTTGCTCAGCGATGGAGAGGGCTTTGCTTGGGGTTTCTCTGCGTGATAACTTAGAAATGAGGATATCCGCAGTAGAACCAGAGTGACCGACATAGCCCAACGGATTAATAAGCTGAAGTGGCAACGGGCCGGCCGTATAGTTCTAAGAACCGACAACTGCTTGGCAAATAAGGTTCTCGAGTGGCAGCCTCATACCGGTAGGCGAAGTGTAGGGCGACCCCACACTAGATGGAGTGACGACCTGGTAAGACATGCAGGAAGACGATGGATACAGGTGGCTCAAGACCGTGCTTTGTGGCATTCCTAAGGGGAGGCCTGTGTTCAGCAGTGGACTTGTAAAGGGCTGTAATGATAATGATGATGAAGTTTATAAATTCAAGTTAGTCGCTCAAATGCCCCGATTCAACTAAAGCTTGAAACAAATGTCACACTGCACTTAAACATTGTGAATTACCCTCTTGAACTCGTCGTAAGCATTTTTTGCCCTATCTTTTCAGGAAATATTCATTATAAACACTCACAACATTGTTATCGCAAGATAAGGGCTTGGCCAAAATTCCGTGCCGCTGAGTGGATAAATTAGTTTATTTAACAGTACACTTTACTACCACCGCGCACGCTCATTGGTCAAATCAAATAGCGCGCGCTTCCCCGGCTTCCTGGAACACACTTCCTCCCCTTTTCACGAAATTATTCCCACAGATTGCGGGAAAGCAAGAGGAAAGATGTTACACATAAAAAAATTCGACTGCGTAAAAAGTTTACTGAAAAGAGAAAAAATTTAGTCACTTCCCCAACTAAGACAAATCTAAAGACACGCGCATCTGTTAATCCATCAATCTGTTTAGGTCACAGAGTGTGCCAAAGAGAAATAGACATATACACTCGAAAAACATTATCCTCCTACTGGGTCAGTCTAGTAATAAAATAAGCTAGTTTAGATATTTTATTACGAGGAAATAATAAATATCATCATTAAACTCCTTTAATTAAAACTAATTCAAATAAATTATATATAAATATAATCAGTCATCTTAGTGACCAAGAAGGGCATGGCCCTGTGCGGAAGCAACTTATACTACGCCACAAGTCATCTTCTGAAATATCGACGTCACTCGAACAGTAAAAATCACTTGCTTAAAATACTCTAAAAGAAATTATGTAATATTCGTGTAAGTTACTTTGGCATCTATTATCAAACTACACCTGTAAAATGCAGGTAAGTACAGTTGTTTTCACTATTAGTCGTTGTAAAATTTATCATTGTAGTATTTTTATATAGAACTGAATTGACAAACGAATTTAGTCTCCCTGATGGTAAGTGGCTGCTACAGCCAATGGTCACCTGCTACAATCTTCAAACAAAATCGATAATCTTCAATACAATCGGTTCAGCCATTCCGTTAGCCGACAGACAGACAGACGAAAATTTTAAAAATGGTTATTAATGTCTTAATGGCATGTAAATTACCCCCTCAATTAAATATAAGGTAGTTATTTTGGTATTAAGATTTTATCTATATGTATATATGTATAACTGTGTAGGGGTGGTGTAAGAATATCCACTACCCCATATATCGTCCTAAGGGTTTCGTAAGAGGCGATAGAGGGAAACAAATCAGGAGATGGGCAGCAGCATCTTCCTGATAACAACTGAAAACAATAAAAAACTGCTCTTGCTAACCCGTATGCCAAGCGTGGCAACTATGGCAAAATCCCCCCATGACGCAATCTATGAGGGAGGCCTATGTTCAGCAGTGGACTTTTATTGGCTGTAGTGGATGGATGGATAAATGCATAGATTGTTATTTACAATCACACAAAAAGATGCGCTCATACTTCAGTGGACAGACATAAAGAAGGCAAAAATCAAACAATTATTTGTAAATAATAGGGATTATATTTCTTTTAAAATAATAGATACAAATTGTTAACGAAATTCGGTTTAATTAAGATCTGGTTTGCTCTTGACAGATGAGTTATATGAGATAGGTATTTATGTTATTTGTTACAACTAACGTTTATATAAAATATTACTAAAATACAGAATGTCATACATAAAATATATATCATAATTTTAATACGGTTAGAATTACAATAATGTACACAAAAAAACTCGGCACAAATATAATTTCGGATACATTTTTGTATACTTCTGAAATCCAGTTATATTATATCAAACACTACTTAATGTAAGTACTTGTCTGACTTCATTATAACATAAAAGTTTCACATGATAGCATTATATTTGTGCGAAGCTGTTTGCATTTAGTCTACACTAAATGTATATTTATGATATTAATATGCTTATTATGTAACATTTATAATTTCAAACATTATTTATCATTTAATATTTTAATTGCTAAACATCAATTTTGATACAACACAAGCACAGTTCAGTGTTAAAAAAGATAGACATTATCTAATGCAGTCGGAAAACCAACGGCCAATTAGCGGTCTAAGGCTTGGCACTGATGACGCCTCCTCCGCACAATTCAAAATACATACAAACAAAAATATATACTTTTATTTATTTTTAAATGAAAACAGGAAAATGTTCAGCGTCCTTTAACGTAATATTCCAATAATACGAAGATATAAAACTATTTATAAGCCTATTAAATTAGTAATTATAAGCCAAATAAATTATCTTCGTTGCGTAATTTTCAATTAAAAATATTGCCTGTGCGGCCAACGTCACAAGCTGAATAATTTAATCATATTTATCTTATCTAGGACAAAGATGGGGGTTGATCACTCGTAGCACTTACGTTATCAATGTTTAAGTACTCTCACAGTCCTTGCTAAAATTAGAATCGTGGATAGCAAGTAAAGTTTCATCAATAAATTACGTCAGTTAATGCTTTAATGGCGGTTTCGAATCGTTATAATACGTAGCCATTGGCATTTAACTCAGCACAAGCTCCTTATAACGTAGATATATTTAAAAAAATATAAAAATTACATTTAAAATTTACGTAGCATACATTTAAAGCATGAATGTCAATATATTAAAACATTAAATACAAATATTCTGCCTCTTTGTTTTTTTTCCTTCATATTTCTAAGCCTAATATTATACTATAATAATATAATTAAGTTTATTAACAAACAAGTCAAAATAACCATTGACTCAGTGTGACTAAAAAGATGCTGAATTAAAAAGGTAAGATTTTAGTAATGCTAAATCGATCGTGAATATTATTAATTATATTTGTTACATTTACATTAGTTTAAGAAGTGATATTTAATATTTATAAGTCTACTAAAAGTAAAAATATAAAATATATAACATTTACTTATAAAAGTATAGTAACAGTCTATGTACGTCTCATACATGGCCACATGCCACCTTCTCATTTATGAAAGGATTTTAATTTTTTTATCTTTTAGAAGAAATATCGAACGTTCAAAGTACAACTAGGTAGGATGTCGTCTAAAAAGTTACATTAAGTCTATTTTTCTATCCTTAGGAATGTAATTTACCTACTCGATTACGTTCGGCCCTTGTCTCCCTGACAAACTGCTGTCTTAAAAACTAAAATAAAACATTTTGCTTTTGGGCAATAGTCCAAAGTTATGATAGTTTTAAATAATTCGTCGCTTCGTTAATCCGTACTAATACATCGTCATAACTTAGTAGTTGCACAGGATTTTTTAATTACGACACTTTTTGAAAAAAAAATTTATAATTTCTATGTACACCAACTACTTCAAATAGATGGCGCTATCAATAATATTGATAAAAAAAAACTATTTTTACGTATTTTATCGCGTTTTTTTAATAAATTTTTAAGATTTAAGACCTTAGCGCTTTCTCGAATGTCTTTTTTTAGTAGATATCATGACACACGTAGGAATGAGATTATCTGCATCTCTTAAAGAAATCTAGATGTTATGAATCTTGCGCGTTTGGTCTTGAGACCTAATCAGCGTAGTCCGTAAAAATAGTTTTATTCAATGTGTAGAGTTCGCGTAAATATAAGAAATCATTATCGATAATATTGTGATTGTTGGTCAATCTGTACTTATTTACAAAAAAGAATTTCTTGTAGCTGATGTTTTAATTGCAAATATTTTAATGTTTTAATAATCATGTGAAATGAAACTACGAAGAAATCATGAATGATTTCTTATCAACGTGTCACACTGAGTCGTGATTATGAGTTAATTACTCTACTAAATATTAAAGTGTTGCCACTTGTATCAGCACGCGGGGAACGCCTATATAATTAAAATACACCTAATTAATGTCCTTGTGACGGTATATCACTTTAGGTTATAGATTAGCTTGTTGTCAAGTTCATAAAATTTTCTTTATTTAAAGCTTCGTTTTGATCATTAGTTCTAAAATGAAAAATATGTTAAAGCATCTTACAGCATAGCGCATATTAAAACAACATTACATTAGAATTAAAGACATAAGTTATTATGGATACGAGTGTAATATACAGTTAAATTCATAAAAATAAAGACACGACAAAGTTCGTTAAAAAATAATTTACTGTACGTCGTTATCGTATGCAAAAAGTTTTGAGCCTAACTAACGAACTAAATAAGTGGAAGAAAAATCAAATTAAAATCCTATAAAATTATGACATCACAACTTCATTAAACACAAATTAATATTTCATAAAACACGAATTATCGAATTGGGATTCCAGTCTTTGACGCCAGGTTTATGACTGCCGTTACAGGGAACAAGAAGGATGATAGATATTTATCAGGCGATTGAACGCCTGTATATAGGTATATACATAAATCTTTAAGCGTAATTTTTGTCATCTTGCCGGTATTATACCAAAATGTAAACAATAATGAAATAGAAAATATGATGACGAAGTTTTTTACAGCGAAATCACGCTCAATTACTGCTGCATAGGGACATAAATAGATCGACACAAACAGTAAAGGAGCAGACTCTCACAGAATAAAGAACACGACACGTAATTAGAGGCAACGAGGTGTTCTATCTTAGTTCTTATAGACGATATCACACCTTTATCTAGATTTTTAATTGATGCTGGCTTAAAGTCCATGAATCTCAGTTCCCATATATAATGTTGACTGGTCACCCATGCACAAAATAATCAATTGCATAAAACAAACATAAAATCAAATAAAAATATACTTAACAATCATTTAACTCATAAATGATCAACGAAAGAGCTTTCAGATATATTTCAGACATATCCATCGTACAACATGATCAAGACGATGCGCGATGTTTCTAGAACTATGCGAAACATGTTAGTATTCATTTTTCGCGAGAAGCGTGCATATGCATTGAAGCCGCGAACGAGCTATGCGACTACACGGGCGGTATCGTCCACAGCACTGCGGTCTTGTCCGCTGATGTAGACAAGAAGGAGAAATCGTCGGGATGCCATCGCGCTGATATCACTTTGTCCGGATGACGAGCGACCGGAACACTCGGTAAGGCGCAAGTCAAGTCACCTGTATAAAGGAATGAGAATTTTAACGATAATATGTATTGTTAGCAATGAGGATAAAAATATAAAAGAAAATATGAAGAAATGAGGCTAGGACTGTAATCTCCCACCCGTTCTAGCAGTATAAAGTATCGCGCAGGCGACTAGAGGCATCAGTCGGTAATTCTACAAGTGTCACTTACTAGTGTAGGCAATGAAGATCGTGTTGCTGAGAGGCTGCCCTGTGTTACATTGAGATGGGTAGTGTTACTATTGGTTTGCATACTTTGGTATTATCATGTAATTGGGTTATCATGGATTGGTCTTCATGTAACACCGGTGTGTGATTGTGACGGAAACATGTTACGGTTGGTCAAGCTGTATTGATTTATGCTGAGTGTATGGTGCAGTGCAATATTGTTGCTGATAATAATCGGTTGCGTAAGCGGGAGAGCAAGTTGACCATCCGCTCTCACACCTTTGTTATTTTTGGCAACTGGCCTCCAGAATGGTTTCAGATAGTAAAGAGGGTTTGTTACAGAGTAGTGTTCTTTTATTTAAATAATTTTGAGATGAATTTCTAAGAGTATTTTTATTAGATCTTTATTATCACTCCGCAATCGCTATATTATAGAAAATAGGCAAAATTCGAGGGAGTATTTACCACAATAGCTACGCTTGCCGATTGTTTGACGATTGCATTCATAGGTGACAGGACTTATTTTGTGCCTAGAGTCCGTCTAGTGTCTAGTGACGTCTTTTTGACGCCGATTCTTTTGCTGGTCTGGGTGTTTAACATCTAATGGGCCCTATACACGATCGGCCATGATGGACGAATACTAGCGATCACGATCGTGTCGCCTATAATCGCCCATGATCGGTTATGATCGAGCGTAATCGCCGCTGTGTCGGTTTTTCAGACAATCGTCAAAGAAAGTTCGGCCATGATCGTGCGCGCGTCTACATGATCGCCGATGCTGTAAAAACTTACCTTGTTTTATTTCAGTGTATAGTTAACATCCACCTTTTTTGCTTCCTTTTTTTTTCACCACTCATTTAAAGTGTACATTTAAATAATGGTTATACATATAAACTAATTAGGTAAATAAATAGCGGCAGCTGCAACTGTTTCAACGTCCATCTCGGACAGATGACAATACAAATATGTAGGATGCACGATCGTGTGGGCAGCCGCGCAATGATTGTGACAATCATGCCCCATTCTGTGGTTGTCCATCATGGCCGATCGTGTATAGGCGGGGTAACTTATACTGATGATACTGTGATTATACCGCCATCTACCGGAGGCCTTAATATTGAAAAATCTACACAAAGCTTTTTAATGTGACAAGAACAAGATGGTGAGGATTTATTATGTATATTATATATGTTTACGCAAGTACTTCACAATGAATACTTGCTTTACATATTTAAACGCGTTTTATTAACTCGTGGTAGTGTTCTGCGTAGATCGGTCCAAAAATTAATAATTTTAAAGTGAAGGTAGCTGTGGTTAACAATGACACTGGGTCGTCGAACACCTCCGTTTTCCCGTGACCATGGGTGCTGTAAGGTACTCGAAACGTCGGAGATATAAAATAAGTTAATAAAACGTGATAAAATCCGTAAATCTATTTTCATTCAAGATGGTGAGGTTTTATATTTTAGGTTTAGTATTTTTATCTATTACACCAGCTGTAGTATAATATATCCCGTATAAATGTATTCCCGACGTTGAGTATTAGAAAATTACACTTCTTTATTTGAAGTTGCTCGTAGTTACCAGTTTCAGGGCATATTAAGTTAGGCGACTTCTAGGACTGGCATTCTGTCATCAAGCAAAAGCAATAAGCTTTTCTGATTTATTAGAGGGTTTTGGGACATAGAAGAGTTTGCCACAATGCCCAAATGCTCATTAATGGATTTACGTGTCTTTTAAGCATTCTCATACTTGTTATGTATAAATTAAATATGTTTACCTACTAATTTCAATAGAGCCGGCGGGTGACTGCTTGACTACAATCCCACCTGGTGGTAAGTGGTGACTGCTTCATAGCGAATGCTCAGCTTCTAAAGCATTAAGGCTTACTACGGCGAAACTTAGAATAAGCCAGTCAATGTTCAGCGATTGCAGCAGACAGCAGCAGCGAATAAACATGTTCATCCTTTCTTTCTTTCCAATAAGTTTTCTCGGAAAAGTTGCCCATATTCACCACCTCTATGAATCTCACTCGCAACGAAAAAACGGGGCTTGAGAATAAAATTCGACCATATATGCTAAATAAAAGCTTTTGTTAGTCAGAGGGAGTTTCAAATGCTGAAAGAAATAGTCGTAAACAATCTTAGGCATGAAAACGAGCTTATTACGAATAGCTTACCCTGCAAATCTGTGAGGACGACGCGACCGTCGTATCCCGCGGTGAGGAGGTAGTAGGCACCGGGAGAGAAACGAACGCTCCTCACGTCCCCGGAATGCGGCGTGAAACGTTGCAACGCACGGGAACCGCGCACGTCATGCAAAGCGCACGAACCGTCGTCGTGACCGCACACCAACAGACGACCGCTAGGGTCCACCGCTAGTGACGCAACTGCCGATCCCTAACAATAATTGAAAAAATTAACTTTCCTGTAAACCCAAGAATATAAATATAAAGAAATTTGTATAATAATGTATCGCTAAAAGCGATTTCTTCCAGACAACCTTTGGATAGATAGAATAAGAGATCAAGAGCAACAAGAGCAGGAAAGCCACAAGTAAAAAAAAAAGATGTGTGGTTTAGCGAAACGATAAGACATTTCTTTTAAATTTAAGGAAAATTTAAATGAAAGGAAAAGGGGAGATCTCCCGCCGGGCAAGGTGTTCTGCCCGGGAAGCGGCTAACGCTCCGAGTGATAGTTCGGAGCTATTCTATATAATATACTACTTTTATTTCGGAACTATGATAGCGCGATTTAGGCTTCGATGTATTTTAAGTTTGTGGCGCGACGACAAGTCCGCCACAAATCCATAATATACCAAATATAAATACATACATGTTTATTAATATATAAGTATATCTATAATATATAAATAAGTACACATATATACTTTAAAATAATATATAGTGTGCGATACATACAAACACAAATAATTATTTTGACAGAATTCAAAATGAAAATAGTAATCATGTACATGTTTCTTAAAAACCGGTAAGGATTGAGCGCGCCTATAAACTTCAATAACGCCAGCGAAATTTTGTAGCAAGTCGTGGTAGGTCAGGGACTATAAGCGCTCGTCGTAAATTTTACAATACGTGAATGACCCAGTATCTTTGCCGGTATTATTGCGAAACGTTTTCTCACAATTTATGATGTTTTTTAATGTTGCCAAGCAGTAGAACATATTTCAGCTACAACTTTACTATTATGTTTTCAGAGACGTGAAAGGAAATGATATAAAAGCGGCAAGCTAATTAAGGAAAATGTGTGAAATATTTCAAGGAAAACAATAATATCTATTAAAATATAAATTGCTTAAGGATAGATATGCTAAAATTCCCGGAGTTGACAGTTATAGTAATTGTCATTCCCTCTCCTGCGTAGTCAAAAGTATGCCAGAGGACTTGGGCAGCGGGCCATCAACATTATTCAACATTGTTTTTTTTTTGTAATTATAGTTTTATTAAAACATTTTGTTATATTTAATTATTTTTGTGGGTTAAGAGTTTGATTGTAATAATACAGTACCCAATACCCATCAAATCCACATTCATTATACTATCCTCATACTAAGTTAACAAACATACCTTAGTTGGATGTCCGGTTGGTGGCGAGATGATGTTGACACAGCCTCCGGTACGTAAGTCCCAGAAGCGTACAGACTTGTCCTGGCTACCCGACACGAACATGGCTCCACCCCAGTTGTACAGCGATAGCACATGACCAGAATGGCCGCTTAGAGCCTGCAGACATACGACAAACGAATACTAAATTTCCTCAACTTGAAATGCCAAAGATCCTTATAAGCAATGGTACTACAATCTTACACGATTCATTTCACAGCGCCTGCAGTACTTTATTTTTATTATTATCATCACCTTATTACAGCTCCTCACAAGTCACGGCTGAACATAGGCCTCCCCCAAATCTGCATCCGACTTCATCTACATGTCTTATCAACTCGTCACTCCATCATCATCTCAAAATAATATTTGAAGACAAATTACTTTTTTATTATAAAATAAATGACATTTAGCTATATTTACACCAAACGTTTACCAATAAAAATTAGTGGAGCATTAAATAAGGGGGAGATATAACGGCTGTTAATGACGTTGAGTGAGCCGGTTTGGTTGAATCAATAAATTTAATTACATGTGTGGCTTCACAATTCCTTCGTGCCACGATTTGAATGTATATGTTTCACGAAATAACGTAAGTCTCAAATATAAATTAAAACTTAAATACATCTAGACATATTGTGCATGTATAAAATACATACAAATACAAAAGAACGGCCTTAAATACAAACTAAAATTGTCATCGCTGTACATAAAATAAATGTTAATCAAAAATAAATCAAAAATATTGAAAATAAAATTTGGCAAAACTCAAATATCATATTTAACTTTCGCTTAGTGAAAATGAAAACGAAGAAACGAAGAAAGAATAAATGTGAACCCCTCCGTCATTGAGGTCTTCAGATGTGCCCTTCACAGGAAATTGTCTCCGTTGATAGCTCAAATAATTTTTTAAATAAAGGTTGTGTGAAGGGATCGGAATAAAAGGTACCGGGCGATTTTCTGTAGTATTCCCCAACAATTTATCTAGTTTACTATTATTAATGTTGCTTTTACATTTTCTTATTACTTATTACCTACTAGCTGATACCCGCGACTTCGTCCGCGTTGCTTACACACATCACTGAACACGTAGTGCTTATAAAACTCGTTGTTTCTTAAAACTTTAATAACTTTATAATAAATTAAGATATCACAATATATTTTTAATTAAAGGCCAAGTGTCTAAGAAGTAAAACTTAGAAAATTTAATTGAAATCTATCCAGTAGTTTTACCGTGATGCGCGCACAACTGCAAACCTCTATCATTTTATTTACATAGATTAGGGCCAAGCAATCGACTAAATGTACAAATAGTCGAATTTTATTTTTATTAGGTTTCTAAATAGGCGTTTAGTACTTACTATAGTACTGAAAACATATTCTTATTTTAATCAGAATTGAATATATTATAAACAGGTTGCTCGTGTAGTGGTGTCGTAATAGAATTTACTACCCCATGCCAAGCCGTGGGTGTAGTAAGGGGCAGTAACGGCTTCCTGATAACAGCTCTAACTAATAAAACGGACGTTGCCAACCCACCTGCTAAGCGTGGAAATTATGTCAAATACTTCTGTGTGAGAATTAAATTCTAACAAATTTAATATTTAATTAATTTACGCAAAGTAACACCTGATTCTATTAATTAACTTATAATTTAACTATGAGGCAATCTATGGGGGAGTTATATGTTTATCAATGGACTTTTGATAGGCCGAAATTAATACAGGTATGTAGAATAAAACAATACAATTCTCATAGGTAGAAATTTAAAACAAGCAAATTATTATTAAAATAAAAAACCTAATGCAATTATGGTAACTTAGGCTGTAACATAGCTTGGACTTAGACTTTTATCCAAGGTATCAAAAAAATTGCCTATAAAAGTCATTATATGGCGTGCGCGGCGAAAGCTATTGACCTACATGTTTATAGTACTAATCTTTGCCCACTAAAAAGTCAGCTCAGTGTGGAATTTTTAGGGTGAATAAACGGAATATTCTAAATTTCACTCACGTGAGTGATGCCGCGGCAGCTAGTTTCGTATAAAACGGCCGCCATTTTGGTTTTATAAAAACCTCTCTATTTAATTAAACATCAATCCAGCGGTTGGGTTGTACAAGGAATCCCGCATACATATCCAGATACCCGTGAAAAGCATAACCCTATATATAAAAAGTAAAGTAAACTGTAAAAAGTAGAAAGTTAATCATAAATAATTGTTCGCCCAATATTAAAAAATGTCAACAAAATACTCATGTAGTGCATAAAATAAATGTACCTCTCTGTAGCATTAATTACGTTGTTTCTCTATACTGTGAACATTATAGCCTATCAAATGTCCGCTGCCGTACACAGGCCTTCGCAACAGATTGCTTTTATAGGGGAATATTAATAATTGCCACGCCGGACAGGCGGGTTGCCTACCGCAGTTTTTTTTTAATTATTCCCCGTTTCAGTTTCCCTCTGTCGCCTCTTACGATACCCAAGACACGTGGCTAACCGCTTATTACCTCACTAATTAAAACAATTTTGTCACTAAGGTTGTTTACCCGTTTGACTAGCTCCCACGATCAATTCTACTTTTGGTATGTTTTGGCAGTTTCATTAGTGAACCAGTTATCTGCTCAATAGTCGCTAACTTCCTACTTTTTGGTATACAATACTAGATTTTTTTTAATTCCATAAAGTTTATAAATAATACCCATTGACAGGTATTCCTAAACTTATATTACCACCGGTTCGATAAATACGGCCTGGTAATAACCGACTAGAAACCCAGCGGACTTGTTTTTTTTTTAAAATAAACAGATTGCAAAATAATAATATAATATATTGTACAAGTAACAATACAAATCTCATTGGAAGTAGATCATGCCGAGTGGTTATTGTAATCTATAAAAATCATAATTTTATGAACCCTTTTTATACAATACTTACTAGCTGGTACCCGGCGCATTGCTGCCGCAGAAAAAATATTTGTGGTAATTTTAAATTTGGAAGGGTTATATTGTTTGAATATATTATATTGTTATAGGAATGATAATACATTCATTGAAATTGAATGGCATATTATGACTTTCAAATAAATATGTTGGTACGACACGCGCGCCACCTGCTGTAATTTAATTGTACTGTGCCTATAACCTTCGCGCAAGTACAAGCAATAAGTTGACAAAATTTTAGCGCAATCTGATGAACGGGTATGGCAGCGCATATAATACGAACAAACAAAATTATTTTTATATATTATTAAGTAAACTGAAGTGGCTATGGGCCAGCCATATATTTCGAAGAATCGACAACCGTTGGGGAAGCAAGATTCTCGAGTGGCAGCCTCGTACGTTAGGCGAAGTGTGGGACGGCCCCCCACTAGATGAAATGACGACCTGGTAACACATGCAGGAAGTCGATAGATGCAGGTGGCTCAGGACCGTGCTTTGTGGCATTCTTTGGGGGAGGCCTATGTTCAGCAGTGGACGTGTGAAGGGCTGTAATGATGATGACGATGATTTGTTGGCAAACTTAAAAATTCTTTGGTGACAATCTCTACTCTGTACGACTGTTTGAACACAGACTATTCTGTGTTTCACATTGACAGTATGAACGTAAACAAACGACATTGGCATTACGACTTAATAATGTGGTTGACATTGGCATTACGAACGTAAACAGTGAACGTTTTATTTAATTTAATTTAATGTATTTGTTATAGATATTATATATAAATTATAGCTTTCGGCACTCCTTCTTCATATAAACTTTAACTTAGCCGTGCGTGCAATATGCTTAAAAAGGGGTACAAAGTTTTTCCTTCACGTATTAATATATAGATTAGATTAGCAAACATCTACTAAATGATTAAAGCATTAAACAAGATCGTTTTTCAACGTATGCGAAAGAGAGTATCGTATAAAGAAGAATTATTGTTCTATGTGAGACGAAATTTCAAGACTCTGCCCATACTTTAATAAATTAAATAAATGAGTGAACGAGGGTGAGATCGAGTAAATGAAATTAGAATTTGCTTACCTGGAATGTCTTGCCTGTAGCGCAATCGGTTACGTATATCTTGCAGTCGCCAGCACCGCCGCTCACTAAGAGGCTCGTTTTATTTGATGTGTCTTCTATGAAGCACACGTCTCGAACAGTACCATCGTGCATCGTCAACTCCACCTATTGAATAAAGTATGAATTAAAATTCTTCTGAATTCGCAATTAAATGCGTATAATGCTTTTCAGTAATTTAGGAACACATTTTTATTTTGAGTTGATCACACTGATCTTGTCCTGTGTGGTTTCTTTGTTTATTGCTTTTTTTCTAAGCGATAAGAATAAACCAAGTAGTGGCGGTGTAAAAATGTCTACTACCCTATACCATCGTCTAAACTAATAAAAACATTGCAGTTGCCAACCTGCCTGCCAATCGTGGCGACTATGGCAGTAATATGAATTACTTAGTGGGGGAGGCATATATTCAGCAGTATACTCTTATTGGTTGTAATGGATGGATTTCATAGCTCCATTTGTGAGCAAAAGCATAAATAAAGTAAAACACGTGCACCAACTGTATGTTTACATTTTCAAAAAATGTTTCACTCGTCCTCGATACTTTGCCTTTTTGTTTACATTGGCCTTTCGTGCAAAACCAAGAATCAAACGATTTGTTGGTTGATTTTGCCAGTCGCATAGGTGTGCGGTGCGTGTGATATATTTTAAACGAGTGCATCATGCCATTGGCTTCAGCAAATGCAAGCAACACATTGTTCGTTGGTAGCAAGTTGTTTTATCACTTTTGCCAAACTCCACATTTTAATAATCTAAAGCTCCACCGTCAATTATAGCGGTCCGCCGCTAGAACAAATCGGTTGTTCCCGACGGGAACGCTGGTGGTTCCAATTGCCCGATTTCCTAGCCTCCGTGTAAGAATATCCACTAGCCCATATCATTCCGTGGGTGTCGTAAGAGGCGACAGAGAAAAACAAATCAGATGGGCAGCAGCGTCTTACTAAACCCGCGTGCTAAGCGTGGCAACTATGGCAAATCCCCCCTTTGAGGCAATCTATGGGGAGGCCTATGTTCAGCAGCGGACAAGCTGTGACAGTAACGGTGTGATATAAGCCCTCTGCTATGCGGACGTTCTTAAAAGGCATAAAGTAAATCGATAGAACTTTGTTACAGTTTGTATGGCTATCCAAGGTTTTACGTCCGGTTTATCATCGAGATATTAAAACTCCTTTTCTGTCAACGAGTTCGCCTGGGAAGAGACACTCTCTAAACAATTTCTGCCGCCAAATAGCAGCGCCTGCAATGCTGTTTCGATCTGAAGGGTAGAGCATTTCATCTCAGTCCATGGTGGACTGTAAGATCGTTTGTCTTAAGTTTCATTAAAAAAAAGCTTAAAATTTAGATGCCGATACATAAGATTATAAATCTATTTCAATTATATTTTTGTTTATTTTTATTTATATAAGTAGTTGATTTTTAAGAGCTTTATGATGAGATCATAGAGAAGACTGAAGAATTCGCTACCTTTCTCAAGCATAGAAATAAATACCTCATAAATTGACATTTTACATAGATGATATGTTTATTCTACACATTACAAACAATGTTTTTTCATATTTTGCTAAGATTTGATGAATATTATAATATTAAACAAATATTAAATAGACTGTGAGTAAGAGAAAAATGGTTGATTTAAAATAATTGATAAAAATCTTTGTACCGTGGCGTAAAAAACTGTTCTTTCCTTTGCTTTGTATAAATTGACCGAATTACTACGCACAAACTAGTTGATAATTAAAATAAATCAAAGCTTTGGTCAACGCACTGGTTATTGTGAATCGATTAATTTAAAGATAATAATCGTATTTTAACAACAGACTTCAAAAACAGGAAGAGGTTAACGATACGACTGTTTGTGTTTTATCTATGTATGTTACGCGATATCTTCGTTAATTATGAACCGATTTTGATGATTATTTTTTATTAAATAGTTTATATAAATATTTAAAGGGTAGTCCCATAATTTGGAGAAAAAACTTACCCCGTGTCACAAAATACAGAATGAAGTTTTTAATGGATTTAGGCGACATTGAGATTGTGATATTATATCTCGCACAGATAAAGAATGGGATTATAAATGGCGTCGCCTCTATTCACCTCTCGCTTGCACACTGTGTAGTGGCGGTATAAGAATATCCACTACCCCATATCATCCCGTGGATGTCGTAAGAGGCGACAGAGGGAAACAAATCAGGAGATGGGCAGCAGCGTCTTCCTAATAACATCTAAAAATAAAAAAACTGCGGTCGCCAACTCGCTTGCCAAGCGTGGCAACTATGGCAAATATCCTCCTTATGAGGCAATCCATGTTCAGCAGTGGACTTTAATAGACTGTAACGGTAACGGTAATGGTTGCACACTGTCTCTATCTATATTCAAACCCGCTGGTAACCATAACAAAAAATAACGTTATTCATGTGTTGCAATAAACGTGTTTAGCCTTTTTTTGCTTTTAACTTCCGGCCCAGGTAACAGAACGGAACCGTTCAATATACTTATATTTCTAGTATTAAATTGTTTTACTTAGTAGTCTGTATGATGAACTAGAATAACCGACATAGCCCGACGGATTAGTAAGCTGAAGTGGCAATGTGCTGCCCATATAGCTCAAAGAACCAACAACCGATGGAAGAGAAAGGTTCTCGAGTGGCAGCCTAGTACCGGTAGGCGAAGTGTAGGGCGGCCCTCCACTAGATGGAGTGACGACCTGGTAAGACATGTAGAAAGTCGATGGATGCAGGTGGATCAGGACCGTGCTTTGTGGCATTCCTTGAGGGAGGCCTATGTTCAGCAGTGGACTTGTAAAGGGCTGTTATGATGATGATGATGATGATTTACCTCCCACTTCCTTATTATAATATTACGTCAATAATTCCAGTAACACCAATCAGTCAATTTTCAAAAAAACAACAATGTTTTAATTAATATAATAACGTTATTTGTAATATAACGATATAACGTTATTAGCGTTGTTATCGTATTAGCGTTGTTAAAGTAAATGCCGACTTTAAACAACCATCGGGCTTTAATTCTTCTTTACAATATGTCTTAGCACCGACTTCAGAATGTGAAATGATTTTATTATTTTTAGTTGTTAGACGGATTTTTCTTTTTATTAAGAGTTCTGAAACAAAAACAAGCCGGTTGACATTTGACCACTTGACAAGCAGGACAATATGGTTTTTAAGGCACTAGATATTTTCCTTACCTCACTCAGCCTTTTGTATGACGTTATTTGAAGGTTATAATAAATAAGATTAAGAAGTGAACAATCTAGAAAAGATTTTAACGGTGGTAGAGCCACGCAGCAGCTTTTGCTGTTGCACGTATGGGCAGGCTCGAGCCGGGTTAGTACCACGACCTCACAGAATACCGGCGTGAAGTGGAAGCTCTGCTTTTGCGTTTCGTCTGGTGAGTGCAGGTGACCGGAGGCCCAATTCCCCCATCAACATGGTAGCGGAATTAAATTTTAGACTACCCCAGGAGGGTACCAGCGCCCCTGGAGAATCCCTCGCTGAGCATCCACGACCATGCTACTCCACCCCTGAGCGTGGGTGCTCAGGCTGCCCCGCGTATTCTGGGGGGGGGGGCAAAATACCGCTCAAAACAATAACTGCTCGGGGCAAACTGAGCAACAAGACCAAGGCGGCCCCTGCCACGCTATCCGTGGATTTCTGCAACATCAGGGGACTTCACTCGAACCTAAACGCCGTCCACTACCATCTCGAGACGGCGAAGCCGGCCTTGCTCTTTCTGACCGAGACGCAGGTGTCCTCTCCGGCTGATACTTCGTATCTCTCCTACCCGGGGTACAAATTGGAACACTCCTTTGTGCCTCGGGCTGGAGTTTGCGTATACGTCAGAGAGGACATCTGTTCTCGACGCCTCGGCAGTCTTGAAGGTTCGGACCTGTCCATCCTTTGGCTACGCGTAGATAGCGACGACCATCCGCGCGTCTACGGGTGCCTCTATAGGTCCCATAGCGGTAATGCCGAAACAGACCGACTCATCGACCACGTCCAAATGGCTACAGATTCCTTGCTACAACAGGTCCCATCCGCAGAGATCGTGATCCTTGGCGATTTTAACGCCCACCACGCCGAATGGCTTGGTTCACGTTTAACCGATCATGCGGGAGATCTGTTTATGACTTTGCCTTGGCATATGGTCTGACACAGCTGGTTACTTCGCCTACGCGGATTCCAGATGTGAAGGATCATACACCTTCCCTGTTGGACCTTCTGCTGACCTCTCATCCGGACGGATATCAGGTTTCCGTCGATGCCCTCTCGGCTCTTCGGACCATTGTCTGATCCGGGTGTGGTGCCACTCACGCCCTCGCGGTTGCGTTCTGCAGGTTGCCGCCGTGTTTGGCATTACAGGTCGGCGGATTGGGACGGAATGCGGTCTTTCTTTGCATCCTACCCATGGGGGCGGGTTTGCTTCTCGCCGGATGATCCCAGCGCTGTTGCTGACTCTGTCGCTGATGTGGTGTTACAGGGAATGGAACTATTTATTCCATCATCTGTGGTACCCATCGGCGGCAGATCGCAGCCTTGGTTTGGTCGCTCCTGTAAGACTGCATTACGCAATAAGCAGGAGTGCTATCGGGCCTGGGCTGAGGCTTCGGCGGCTCGGGATGTAAACACCAGCATGCTTAAAAGAAGTATAACTTCGCCTCAGGTCCTTCAAAGTGTTATTGCCAAGGCAAAGTCAGAGCACATAGGCAGAATTGGCGAGAAACTAGTTCGCCTTCCTTCGGGAACCCGTGCATTCTGGTCTCTCGCCAAGGCTGTCCAAGGAATTTCTGTAAGCCATCACTACCATCTCTGCACAGGAGGACGACTCACTGGCCCACGCCGCAAAAGAGAAAGCCGACCTTTAGGCTCACTTTTGCGTCCAACTCGACTCTTGATGACGGGAGAACACACCGTCGGCCATCCTGCGGTGTGAGTGCTCCATGCCGGATGTTCGGTTCTCACAGCGCTCGGTCCGCAAAGCACCTCTCCCTGGACATCCACAAGTCGAGTGGGCCTGACGGAATCCCCAATTGTGCTGAGGACGTGTGCTCCGGAGTTGGCACCGGTTCTAACGCGTCTTTTCCGGTACTCCTACCCTAGGCGTAGTCCCGAAATCATGGAAGACAGCTTTGTCCAACCGATCCCAAAAAGGCGACCGCTCAGACCCGTCCAACTACAGGCCTATCGCTATCACCCCTTGTTCTCCAAAATAATGGAATCCATTATAAACTGCCAGCTCATGCGGTACCTTGAGGATCACCAGCTGATTAGTGACCGCCAATACGGTTTTCGTCGGGGTCGATCAGCTGGTGATCTTCTGGTACCTGACTCATAGATGGGCGGAGGCAGAGTCCAAGGGGAGGCATTGGCCGTTAGTTTGGACATTGCGAAGGCTTTCGATCGGGTTTGGCACAAAGCGCTTCTTACGAAGCTCCTTCCTATGGGCTTCCCGAGAAATTGTGCAATTGGATCACCAGCTTTCTTGCAGATCGGAGCATCAAGGTCGTTGTAGACGGTGCATGCTCCGACTACAAGCCTATTAACGCTGGTGTTCCACAAGGCTGCGTGCTATCACCAACGCTGTTTCTTCTGCATATCAATGATATGTTGCAAACCGGTAGCATTCATTGCTATGCGGATGATAGCACTGGTGATTCTCTATACGCCGGCCGTGCGAATATTTCTCGGGAAAACGTCGCCGAGTACCGGAACAAACTTGTGTCTGAAGTCGAGTCTTTGCTGAACAAAGTCTCGGATTGGGGGCGACTAAATCTAGTCCAGTTTAATCCTCAGAAGACACAAGTTTGCGCGTTTACCGCTAAAAAGAACCCCTTTGTCGTATCTCCTCAGTTTCAAGGCACTCCCCTTGTTGCCTCAGCCAGTATCGGAATCCTCGGCGTCGACATATCGAGTGACGTGCAGTTTCGCGGTCACTTGGAAGAAGGCCAAATTGGCCTCTAAAAAGCTTGGCGTGCTCAGCAGAGCGGAACAGTATTTCATGCCGGCACAACGCCTGCAACTTTACAAGGCGCAGGTTCGGCCTCACATGGAATACTGTTCCCATCTCTGGGCTGGGGCTCCCCAGTGCCAGCTCCTTCCACTTGACCGCATCCAGCGCAGAGCGGCTCGAATCGTCGACGACCGAGTCCTTTCCGATCGGCTCGATTCATTGGCGCTGCGAAGAGATGTTGCATCTCTTTGCATTTTCTTTCGCATTTACCACGGGGAGTGCTCTGAGGAATTGTTCGGATTAATCCCAGCCGCCACATTTCACGAACGCACATCGCGGCGGAACTCCCGATACCATCCACACCATCTGGATGATTGGCGGTCCACCACTGTGCGATTTAGAAGATGTTTTCTTCCTCGCACAACTTCCTTGTGGAATAGTTTACCACCAGCGATTTTTCCGGACCGATACGACATAGGGACCTTCAAGAAAAGAGCCTACTCCTTTTTAAAAGGCCGGCAACGCATCTGCAATTCCTCTGGTTCCCCTGGTGTTGCAGTTGTTCATGGGCGGCGGTAGTCACTTACCATCAGGTGAGCCGCATGCTCGTTTGCCCCCTCTCCTATAAAAAAAATAAAATTAAATCAGTATGGCCTAAAATTTTCCTTACATACAGAATCAAAGCGGACTAATAAGTCAAGTCTCATATCCTGACGCCTAAGTTAAGTCTTTCATAGCTCACTTGTTACTGGTGCTACGTAGATGTTGAATAGACCAAAAAAAGTAATTTAAATATAAAAAGTTCGATAAAAATCTACAATAGCATAAATTAGAAAGTTGAATATTTATAATAGGTTTTAAATACTTCATATGAGGGTAGCAATTCTAAACAGACAACGTTTTCACGATTCTAAATTTATAATACACAAAACATGTAAATTTATAATGACGTCCTTCAAGCCGCTTACATTAGTTATACAATCGAGGACTGCTATTTGGTATGAAAAAGTTAAACAGTATGTTATTGATCAAGTTATTAATCAGAGTACTATTGTTAATGCCCGGGCAATATAAATAATGAAAAGTCAAATCGGGCAACGTATACTGATTTAAACTTCATTATTAATCACATTGTCTGGTCATAACCTAACCTATCTTTTCATTACTCTGCCCAATAAGTAACTGACTTTATTCAAAAGCGCGGTAAATTTAATTATATCTATAGTTTTTATCATACAGCCAACTCGTATTGGGATTTTTTTAACTAAATAATGCCATATTAATCACTTGGTCCATAACACATACATAATAATGGTGACTATAATGGTAATAACGATTGTAACGATCCTTTCGATTACGGTAGTAACTCCTCAACTTCGGGTAATGTTTTAAAATAGTAATTTGATAGCATGAAAAAATATACTCGGCACGTATTCAACCATAAATCCAAGTAAATCTCCTAAGGTAACGACGTATTTAATTAAGGTAGTCTTTTAAATATGTCGTCTAAGAATGGCCATATAAAGGCATGTCTATATAAAGGCATTTTTCACTATTACTGTGATATGTAAGCATTATATCTAGAATGCAAAATCCTTGAGTAACTAACTATTCAGAATCAGATTTTATAAAGCATCGCCTATTTAATTAGTTATTTGTGAAACTACAAAGGTTGTCTGTAAAACAAAAATTATCACGTAATAAAATGTCGCATTAAGCATATTTCTACTAGGACTAAATCCACACAATCAAATGAACATTTACAACAGAACATTTATATAACAACGCTTTCTTGTATTTTTTATGTGTGTTACTTCAGAACATTTTTCTAGATGAACCGAATTTGATGATTCTTTTTTATTTGAAAGCTGGTGCTTCTCATGTGGTTCCATATAAATTTGATAAAGATGTAACCAGTAGTTTTTGAGTTATCCTTAATAAAAAGTAAAGTTTAAAGTTAAAGTTACAGCCTATATACGTACCACTACTGGGCACAGGCCTCCCCTCATTTCTGAGAAAGTTTTAGGGCAAGGAAATGTCCGCCACGCTGCCCCAATGCGTGTTGGCGAACTTCACATGTCTTCGAATTTTTTTTTCTTATTACTCAGACATGCAGGTTTCCTCACGATGTTTTCCTTCACCGCCGAGTTTTTTTTTAATTTTACCTCTTGTTAAATGAAGATAATTCAAGTAATGAGTTTGTTAAATTTTTGTAACTTACTGTACTTGAAGGCCGAATGTTAGATGCATTTTTAAGTAAAATACTAATTATTAAATTTCAGTTGTAAATTTTAGATTACAAAAGAAAACATGAAACATAAATATTAATTGCGTTAGTGCTGTGGTAAAGTTAAATTAATTACATCTAATTCAGGAAATTCATATGGATTTATGATTTAACGCCTGAAACATTTATTTTTCATATATTTTATAATCGGGTGAAAACAATTCAGAGTCTCAGGCCAGTATTCAAAGACAATCTCGAGTTAAACATATCCTTCACAATGTCAAACTTAGTGTCACCCAGTATGGTCTCGCGAAGATAACACATACGAGTATTGAGCTTCATAAAAAATTTAAGTAGTATGCACTACCAAAATTTATCGGTATTTCGGTTTTTGATTATTGAGCTAGTATTACACTTCTTTATTTATTACTTGCTCTCGCGTATTTCTAACCTACCTATCAAACTACGCTTACGGAGAAACATATATTTTTTAATATTTTGTAACCTGCTTCTAATTTTGAAAGTTCACAACAAGTTACAAAATGCAGGTATAAATTACTCAATAAATTACTTTCAAACCATACTGAGATTGGTTTTATTTACTCTGAATACTATTTTTCGTAACCAGTTATGTACTAAAAGTAAAATTATTTCCATGGTGAATGGAAAACATTGTAACGGTCGTGCCTACGTGCAGCTTTGAGTAATTAGTCAGCAATGCGCTCTCGAGCTCTCAATAACTCAGGCAAGGCGACAGCGCGTAGGCTATCAACGAGTCAATGGAATTTGAGAGCACGTCGCTTGTTTACCTCGCTTTAGATATTTATAACGGTCGGTCCGTCAACCAATGTTCGTGGCAGGTGGTTGGACACGAACAATACTCTGTTAAATGGGCATGCGGTATACCTACGTGTACCCATTTTACATAGTAGTCTAACTGAGGACGTAAATCGTGTAGCATCTTGAAAATGGCTGTACAGAGTAGAGTATAGTATAGAGCCAGTTTGTACTCAGCTGCATGTTAATATTGATAATATATTCGAAATGTATTATGATAATTAAAAAAGTTTAGTAGAAAAGTATTCATAATAGCAAAACAGCTTTGTTTTTTTATTTTTGTACCTACACGATAATATTTACAAGCGAGAATTTTACTTGGTAGAGCCACGCTGCAGCTGTATTATGGCTTCAGCCCGAATGGGTCGGCTCGAACGGGGTTCTACCACGCTATCACAGAATACCAGCGTGAAACAGCGGTGAGTCGTATACTAAACACAGCATTGTGCTGTGTTTAGTATACGACTCACTACACTCACTATAGTATAGTGAGTGTAGTGAGTCGTAACCGGAGACCCTTTTTACTGGTAACGGGGGGTTCCATCTTAGTCCTCAGGAGTGATAAGGCATCTGCATTTTGGTTCATCGAGGACAGATATAGATGTCTATGGTCCGCAACATTTACTTACCATGAGGTGACCTGTGTGCTTGCTTATTCTATAAAAAAGCGACTACAACTAGTGTTTGGCAGGTGTATGTTGTGTTTTAAAACCTCTTTACATGCTAGGATATTTACAAGCAACTCGAGTTTTGTGTATTTGAATGCTACGCGTTGTTCGCGAGTCGCCGCAATATAATTTAACTTTCGCAGACAAACTTACTTTTAACTTTTGCTTCGTCGTTCATAATGCGTACAGCAAAGAAGTGGAATAATTTGAAAGCCTATGTCTTTCCCTCCGACTATAATGTGGGTGTCTTCAAAGCGAGGGTTAATAGGCTTTTATTAAGCTAAGTCAATACGCTTTACCATCTTCAGCTGTATCATTAAGTGCTTATCATCAAGTGGAATGGTAGTCAACTCCAGGCTTATAATAGTAAAAGGATACTTGCACATCGAAGATGCGTATGAGAAGTCAAACGCAAGTTAAAACAATAAATTTTATAACAAAATTTATTTAAGTTATAAATTTTAATAAATTTTATTCTGAAGTAGAAAGAACTTAATAATTGAAAAATAATAATGTGCCAGATTAAACATAAAAGGATTATAAATTTTCTACTAAAAGCCATAAAATAAAAATTGTTATCAAATTCAGTTTGATGTGACAGGAATATTCGATTATCGATTATATTAAATAATTCGGATTCGAATATTCTTGTAACATTGAACTCGACGATGGCTATCCAATAAGAAACGATAGTTAAATAGACAGTGGAGAAACCAGCTTTATATAATCAGATAGTCAAGGTCTTAATTTGTGAATATTCCCCGTTTGACAAGAGCTTCGACAACTTTATTAAAACATTTAAATTAATCATAGAGTTTATTTTCATATGTTGCAATCAATTCATATCTTTGAAGTCACTCATTAATAAGATAACCATTTTTCTAATAAAATAGCCCATTTAAAAGAATAACTAGGCAAAGTAAAATATATCGATAACACATTTATTACCTGACCTATACAAACTTCGGTTTATTTCTACCTCCTTTTATTGTTTGTTGCCAATATATATTTCAGTTGCCGAAATCATATTGTTCCCAAGTTAATGGCTTGTGGCAAGATAATTTACGGCGAGGTGATAATTTATAATATCGAGGAGAAGAAGCGACCAAATGATTTAGTAGTAAATTCGACATGTTATATGAAATAGTTGGGAGCTCTCTATGATTTATTGACGCAAAAACCAAAAAATAAATATAATAGAAAAGTAGACATGAAAATATTCCAGACAATTGGTCTCGAATATTTTCATTACTTTTTCACAGTGTAGTGACAGCGTAGAAAATTCACCACACATGAGAAGGATATAAAACAGGAGATGGGCAGCAGCATTATCTTAATAACAACGTAATCTAATAAAAACAAAGCGATTGCCAACCAACATACCAATATGGTTTGAGTACGGATTACCTTCAAGATGTTGTATTATATATAGGGCAGTAATGAAAACTGTACATTAAATAAATATCGTTTTGAAGTGACGTTATTTCGGAGGTAATATAAAGACGAAATCGTTAAAGACTTTGGTAAAAATTTAGTATACCTGAACGAATATCATCTGTGATTTTCAATAACGCTGGGGCCGTATTAAGGTCAGAGCAGAATCCAGATAGAAATTCATTGAAGGGGTTGTTTAGGTTGGAGAATTAATTAAACTCCTATTGAACAAAGCGCTCAGGAAATTCTTTAAATAAAATACAGTATCTTCTTAGTCTGTCTACAACTATATTTAATTAAAATAAAAAACAACATAAAATACTCGTATAAGTTTTAGAAAAACCTTCGTTGTGATAAATCTCTTTTCATATGAAATTGCAAAAAGATTTTATATAATAATTACGTCCTCCAGATGGAATTTCGATGACTTAAAGTACCCAAGGTCGATTATAAGTGCCCAAGTGTATGCGCCAGCACAGGTGCACTCTCTATTCCCTCAACTCTCATAGTCCAGTGGGACAGCAATTGGACACGACCAGAGAGGGATTAAGCTCAGGAACTACGGCTTTACGTGCTTTCCGAGGCACGGGAGTAAAACACCGCCAACTTCCTGACTCCGGGATGCTTTCGTACTACACTGAAAATTTCTTGAAAAAAATAACCCAATAACTGATTTTGGCCTGACCCGGGAATCGAACCTAGGACCTCATGATAAGCAAACGCGTTTACAACCATTAAACCAACAAGGCAGTCATTTTTATATAATCGTTTGTAAACTAACTAGTCACAGCTTTCTGTGATTTGAAATCGATTAACATTTAAATATGAAAACTCCCATCAACATTTCATAATCTTTATGTTAGGCGATAATATTTATTTATAATAAATGAGGTATTTAGAATAAATAGGAAAATAACCCGAAGAACATAACATAAAATTAAAATTAATGGGCAAACTTAAATGGCCGATCATCATCATTATAGCCTTTAACAAGTCCACTGCTGAACATAGACCTCCCCCAAGGAATGCCACAAAGCACGGTCCCAAGCCACCTGCATCCATTGACTTCCTGGATGTCTTACCAGGTAGTCACTCCATCTAGTGGGGGGACGCCATTCACTACGCCTGCCGGTACGAGGTTGCCACTCGAGAACCTTTCTTCCCCATCGGTTGTCGGTTCTTCGATCTATATGGCCGGCCCATTGCCACTTCAGCTTACTAATCCGTTGGGCTATGTCGGTTACTCTGGTTCTACTGCGGATATCCTGGTTTTTAAGTCTATCACGCAGAGAAACCCCGAGCATATCCCTCTCCATAGCTCGCTGAGCGACCTTGAGCTTCCTCATACGGCCAGCAGTGAAAGACCACGTCTCAGATCCATTAGTCATCACTGGCAACACGCACTGGTTGTACACTCTCGTCTTCAAGTTTTGAGGTATAGCTGACGAGAAGATGTGTTGTAATTTCCCGAACGCTGCCCAGCCGAGTTGAATCCGTCGATTGACCTCTCGGTCGAAGTTGAACTTACCTAGTCCTATTTGTCCCAGGTAAACATACTCGTCAACAACTTCGAGCTTAGTGCTCTCAACAACTACCGGTATAGATGTGACATGGACGTTACACATGACTTTTGTTTTGTCCATGTTTATCTTAAGACCTATCCGTTGGGAGACACTATTGTGTATAATGGCAATATAATTCTGTAATCACGTTTAGATTATCGGACGAATAACTCGCCGAGTTATTCGTGGACGAGTACGACGCGTTTACATATTCGTCTGTATTCATTCAACGTGGATCTTTTAAACATGGATGACGTGCGGCTCGTTGCTACGACTTTATGTCTACTTAATATTTATAGCCTCACAAATATATATTTTTATTAATATTTATTTAAAACCGATTTATAGGATCCCATATCACGGGTACTCCTTGATAAAGTTCTATAAATTTAATAGTGGATTCGTACTCCAATCCATCGTAGTAGGTAGGTATTTTTATTATTTAGTATTATATATATAATTATTATTTTGTATATTATTTATAAGAAAAATAATTACCACCTGCGACAAAGTTCACGGGTCAAGCGAATAATGACGAGTATGTAAACACCAATACGAATACACACACACGAGCATTCCTTTGACTCATAGAAATAGAGAATTCTATGTCTATGCTTTGACGAGCGCTAAAAATCCGACATCAAGTAGGGAACAGGCGAATACTCGGGCCCGAGTAGCAAGTGCACCCGAACAAGGCGTTTACATGTTCGTACTCGTTCCTATTCGTCTGTGCTCGGCGACTATCTAAACGTTGCATTACACATTCAAAGATACAGTCGCCGACGATGGTGTTGAAATATTTTCAAAATTTGCTGAATTTTAAGCAAATTATTACAACCATTGATAATGTTACTCCTATTCGTCTGTGCTCGGCGACTATCTAAAAGTTGCATTACACGTTCAAATATACAGTCGCCGACGATGGTGTTGACATATTTTCAAAATTTGCTGAATATTAAGCAAATTATTATAACCATTGATAATGTTATTATTATTTTTTTGATAATGTTATTGAGATACCTGTGCCCCTTTCGGATCGGACAGTATTTTTACTTATTGTTTAAAAAGAGCATATATTAACATTACTTTTAAATAAGCAAATGTTGGTACGGCTTGTTTTATAATAATAGAGATTAATCCAAAAAGGTGAAATGTAACTTATTAAATATTGAGACCCACGTCTAGAGATAAGTTTGACAGTCTGTTAACACTTTGATCTTTATATATAATGTGACCTAAATGCCTTCTAGTAAACAAGTAAAAATTATACTATAATTACATCTACTTACCTCTTGACCTTCCAAGTTGCAAGCATGACTATTAAACCGCATCAGTTTGACAGTCTTATCGTTGGAACCGGTCGCCAGTAGATCACCGGCGGGGCTCCATGCGAGGCAGTAAATGCTCCCTTTATGATGCTTCGTACGCTTGAGGAGCACAGTTGGAGCTGTTGGAGCACTGTAGTCCCTATTGAAAAAAATATATTACGTAACTTAATACAATTTAAGTACAGTATTAAATTTATTTTATTTATTTATTTATTTTATTTTCAAGGGAAACATACATAATTTTAGTCTAATACATAACACATATTAATCTTACATTTATCAATAAAGTTTCCAAATTAAAAATAGTCTTGTAGCGAAATAAGAAAATTTTCTTGAAAGTAAAGAAGCCTCCAATTCTTACTTCGATTAATTTTTTAATGAAACCTTTGAATACATATCAAATGCCTCATCAGTTAAGTGGTCGAGTTAAATGATCTCTTAGTTCTCGTCACTATAAGAGACACAACTTCATTAAACTGACATCGTATGGTTGTCACAACATAATGACTAATTTAAAAAAAAAGAAATAAATTTTTCTCTTTGACAATGTACTGCATTAAACTGCTTAGAGAAACAGCATTGCTCAATTACAATTGTAATTAAGCAGATTCCTTTATTTACCATTAATTTAAACACACTCGAGGCAATAACAGAAACAGACTCCACATTCGCTCGAGACGTACAGTTATTAACATTTGGCATACGCAGACTTTCACTCTCAAGTAAAAGACACACAGTTGTAATGAGCGTCGGGAATAAGCACAATTTGTAGTTTCATATGTACATTTAACTTATGATAATAAGCCGAGATAATGCTCGCACGCACACGATCTTGAAAACAAACTGAGCACTCTAATTTCGAATAATATTTCGATTTTCTATTACATAGAATATTATTAGTCTTATATTGCCTATATTTAGATCTCCATGAGCTACTAAGCTTTGATTCAAAGTTGAAGTACAAATTTAGTTTCAATATTGTATACGCGTTAAAAATTAAAAATATTACCGGAATATTACAATCTATAGATGTTTAACATTTATATGAACAACCTTCGACATTCGTATCTACGAATCATACAATATTCAATCGTAGGCATATAATATTCAATCACTTTTTGAGAAAAAGAACATTATCAACTAGCCAGTTCATGTTAATATTACACAAATATAAAATAAAATTAATTAATTAAATTAATAAATCACATAAATACAATACTTATTATATGTTATATTATAACACATTTTATGTGGTAGAGCCACGCTGCAGCTATATTATGGTTGTGAAGCTATATCATGAATAGGTCGGCTCGAACGGAGAAGGACCACGCTCTTACAGAATACCAGCGTGAAATAGCAGCTTAAGGCTGATGTGTTTCGTATGGTGAGTGTGGTGAACCGGCGACCTTTTTTGCTGGAAACGAGGCATTCAATCTTGGTCGTCGAGGGTGACAACGCATTCTGCATTTTATTTCTTAATCGAGGGTAGATGCAGGTGCTATCAGGTGGACTATGTCGTTTATCGCCCTTATTCTATAAAAAAAAACACATTCTTAGGAATATGACATGAATAAGCCGCATAAAATTGCTTTTTACGAGCGTCGTATAATTATGCTTTTTTAGGTAAATGACAACTAATCCAATGACACCGTTCATCTCAGAACAATATTGTTCGCATTACGAAATCCATCAAGCCGTTTAAGGTACAGGGGTGATGGTAATCAGCAAACAAACAAACATTTACAAACATATTTTTAACCCTGAAAAATTGGACAGGAAAAAGGTAGACACCTAAAAAAATTTATATAATATTGAACATAACGTCATCTAAACCTATCAAAAACATATATTTTCGGTATCCACGTCATATTCCTTATTCCCAAGCTAAGTAATGATGTCCAAATTAAGCCGAACAGAAACGCATTCAAGCCACACCCGAAACTAAAAAAATGAAATGAAATATATTTATTTCTTGGGCGTAAGAAAACAAATTTCATTAGTCACGTCTTTCTTTAAACCTACTAAATTTATTACACTAGAGAGGTTCCTCTGACCGGAGAAGAAACGGCGAAAGAAACTCCGCAGATATCTTTGTGGCCGTGAAAGGAAAAGGGGAGATCTCCCGCCGGGCAAGGTGATCGGCCCGGGGAGCGGCCAACGCTCCGAGTGGTAATTCCGAGCTATTCTATATATGCTGCTTTTACTTCGGAACTTTGACAGCGCGATTTAGGCTTCGATGTATTTCGCTTGTGGCGCCACGACAGCGCGGCCACATCTTTATTGTCTTTTCTTTTAAGTTAATATTACATGTCCTAGTACATACATAATAGGAAATGATAACACACCCAACGGTAACTGAAGTATGTTCCATAATGTACTCAAAAAAGGCGATTAAAAATTTGGAGCTTATCAGCGTATAGCGAACCCAAGTAGACCAGCTCCCTACAAGCAAGCACAAGAAAGACTTTGAAAGATAATGTTTATTGTTTACAAGAAGATAGTAACGAATAGCTTAAGATGTCAGGGAAATGATGTGAAAAAAATTGAAACGCAAAGTTAAATATTCTGTAAAGTGTCTCAACATATATTTTGAGAAGAAAATAAGTACTAACAATTATAATATGGAAAAAGATAGCAATGTAATAAATTTCAATGTAAAACGGGTCAGTCTATACAACACGGAATAACAAGCGCTTCATACATACATATATTATACAAATTAACCCCGGTCATTGGCTTTACTCGGTCCTTAGTCGCCTTCACGTCATTTATTAGTATTGTAATAGGTCTTAAATCACTAATCATTATCGAGACATGAATAGCAAACACGAGTTGAGTATCGCACAGGTTATGAACAAACGGGGGGTATCTTCTAATAGAACGTGAGATTGTACGAAAATTACATTGCAAATCATTTTAATTAAGGGTCAACAATGGAAAACAAAATGATGACAAATTCATATAGTTTTTGTAAATTTGGTGTAATATCAAATATGTACTTAAACATTTTTAATAGTCATAATGAAACTGAACGTAAACCGTGATTAATATTTTAATTTGACAAATCAAATCTCACGTTTTTGTTTATATCATCATTGCAGCCTATCACAAGTCCACCATTAAATGTCCTTCCTCCCTCCTCCTCTTCCAAAGACTGTCACAAAAAAATGGAATTTAATGGCTTTAATGTTTGTATATCTCTTTAAAAAAATGGAATTTTGGTGTCGTTAGTATGCAGTGAACAATTATGATCTATCTCTAGATTCGTCGGGGAAGAAAGTAAACTTTTTTTTTTCAAGTGCCAACCTCTTATTGGCAAGCGCAATGTTGCCAGAGTGTTGAAAGATCTCCCACAGGCGGAGGGACGAACTGGTGAAACATACAGAAAGTCGATGGATTCAGTTGGCTAAGGACCAAGCTTTGATGCAATCTCAATGGGAGCCCTATATTCAGGAAAGAATTAGTAATGGACTGTAATGATGATGTGATGGGGAGTCCTATATTTAGCAATGAATTAGTAATGAACCGTATTGATGATGTGATGATGATATTGAACTTCGGTGCACGTTAACAACAAATCTAAAATATTCCACTTTCTAGTAAACCGTTTTATCTATACTAATATAATAAAGAGGGAGAGTTTTTTTTTGTTCAATGTTATTTTGTTTGTTTAAACACGCGAATCTCTGAAACTATCAGTCCGATTTGAAAAATTGTTTTTGTATATTATAGCCAGATTTATGAGGAATAGTATAGGCTATCTAAGCATTAGGCTACACCTCTCAGCTAGCCTTAAATATTGATTTTTGTTAAGCAAGTCAGAAGAAAAAGCGCTCCCGAAATGATTTATCTGCATGTGCTGGCGTAATAGTTCGTGATACGTAAATACAATGTTCTAAAAAAATATAGATCTTTACTCCATCTAAAAAAAGTCCATGATACCATAATATGCCTATTTCCTATTCATAAGCCACAATAAGGTATTTTGTGAGAAACAATATTGAAAATGAAAGTGATTTATATGCGTTTTTATTAGGCATGGCGTATCTTACGAACGAAAGTTACTTCATCATCAAGGCATGTTATTTGGACGCATAGTTTAAGAGATTATGAAAAATTAAATTAATTCAAAACTCTGCACGGCGCGCGAACGACGCATAAACCCTAACCGCCCGATGACAACCGAGAGAAACCAGCAGTGAACTCTTCTATTAGCGAGGTTAGTTCAATCATTTTAGCTAAAAAATTTGCAAAATTAATGGATTACTTTCATATGTACGTTATAGAGCGAAGTTAAATTTTATCCACTCTCCATCTCCCTCCCGGGTGTGCGCTCCCCCACCCCCCGACCCCAGAAAGTGTCCCGAAGCGCAGTTTTTTTCACTTTCAAAGAAAACGTACGGTTTTCTTTAAAAACGCTTTTTTGCCTCGACATACACTACACACACACTATTGGAAAAGGAATATTTGAAATCACACAAAATTCAAGGCTCATTCTATCAATATTATGTCAGTAATTATTTGTTGGCAATATTTTAAAATTCTTTATCGACAATTTATACTCTGTGCGGCTGTTTATTAAACCGTAGACTATAAACATTAGACTATTATTAAAACGTAGTGATTAATACCCTTTGACTTTTATGTTTTTGACAATAGACATTGACACATATGAACGTAAGCATTGAATGTTTTATTTTATTTAATGTGATGTATTTGTAACAGATATTTTAAATAAATTTTACGTTTCTGCACTCCTTCTTAACCTAAGCTTTAACTACGCCAAATCACACACACCTCCTTGCCAGCAATAAGCTTAAAAAGTGGTACAAAAAGTATTTTAACGTATTAATATACAGATTAAAGCAGGAAAATTAAAAAACGTACGTAAACCTCAAGATATCGTGACGGGCACTAGCCGGGACAACGACGGTAAATTTTTTTTTTCATAAATAAGAAATAAAAGCGAAATTGAAAAATGTGTTCTCAACATGGCCTAAAATAATAAGCGTTTTCATTTGATATAAGTTTTACACGATTTCCTTATAGGATCTCTGCAGGGTATACGTTTAAATAGCTATTTAGTGTAATGTTTATGATTTTTTTTCTGTCATCAAAAAATCCTTGTCTGTATAATAAATTTTTAAAAAATGATTTTGTTTTGCGCAATAATCACACTAAGCAGATTTACAGAGGTAAAAAAAAGTTAAAAGTTCTGCAACGTCGCCTCAATTGTCTAGTTAAAGAAAGACTTCTGGTCCTTGGCAAAAAGTGGGATAACCCATCACGTTGCCAACACGCAGTGTTTTATTTTAAAGATGTTATTATGATGTTATGATGATGTATTTAAACGTGGTAGAGCCATGCTGCAGCTATATTAATTGTATAGTTGTAGCACGAATGGGTCGGCTCGACCGGGGAAGGACCACGCTCTCACAGAATACCAGCGTGAAATAGCAGCTTAATGTTGCTGTGTTTCGTATGGTGAGTGTAGAGAACCGGAGACCCTTTTTACTGGAAAAGAGGCATTCCATCTTAGTCCTAAAGGCTGTCAACGCATCTGCATTTTGATTCGCAAACGAGGATAGATGTAGATGTCTATGGGCCACAGCAACCACTTACCATCAGGTGGACTGTGTGCTCGCTTGTCACGCTTGTCCTATAAAAAAAAAAAAATATGAAGACACTGCTGCCCATCTCCTGATTTAATTCCCTCTGTCGCCTCTTACGACACCCACGGGAAGATATAGGTGGATATTCTTACACCGCTACTACGCGGTGAATGATGAGTGTTGAAACAGAAAATTGTTTACTTTATAATTTCAATAAAATTACTAATGAGTATACAGAACATCTTTGTGTAGACATGTATCGCTGAGAATTATTTTAGTTTCACTTTTGAGGGCCCAGTCAGAATGGCCCATTACTAATGATAGGATCTGTTCATTTACCACATGAAATAGACCGGTTTTGTGGTATTTACTGGTATTCCGAATAAGACTCATGCCAAACGTTTTGCAAAACCATCACTAACAAGAGCTATTGTTTGGTTTAAATGTCAAATGACGTTATAATAATACGGACGTAAAACACTACTGATATGAACTACTTCCTTATTAATAATTAATGTTGCCATATATAAAATCTGCCAGAGAAGTTGGTCAGATTTGATATAGATAAAAATAATAATAGCTCGCAATTAACAGAAATCGTACCTATTGAAGAAATAACAAAACGGAACCTATAAATTATACTACAATTCACAATTATAATCAACATAAATGAAAATTACTTGTTTTAGCCTTTATAATTGGATACTGAAACCAACTTGTAACGATATTTCATAATAGACAAGGAGAAACAATGTAAGAAAATATTCTTTACGGAATAAAATTGTACTGTTAGTGTTGCATTAACATCGAATATTATTTAAAAAAAATGAAATGAAAACTCAGGGAACTACACGACCATAACGTTCGCAAAATTATAATAGAGTTTGTGAAAAGCGTTTTGATAGACTCTGTTAGTTAGAAGAACCAAAAAGAAAGGATAGCATACGAGCAAATGTACAGTATAGTAAGTTATTACGATGCAGTAAAAAAAAAATACAACATTTTGAAAAATTTGGTCAAAGGTCTAGTCATCGAGTCAGACTTTAGAAGATTCAAGAACTACACGCAGAGGTTTTGTAAAAGGATTTGAACTAGCCAGAAATCTAACTACTCATTTATAAAACCAGATGGCCTCTATTAATATCAACGACCCTATCAATTGATGTGATTATAGTCACAGCTCACAGTCGATTTTTTACACAAAGTTTTACACAAGATATTTTTTTTAAATCTTCGGCTGTAGTGTTTTTTTAAAACTCCATGCGAGATTTCTTTGAAACTTATCACATAGATTTTCTCCATACCGCACCATCACTACACTGTCCATTTACATAATATAAGAAAAAAAAAATTGGTTGCCTGTAAAGTCGGTATACGGGCGAAAGTTTTACGTGACAACGACTTTGAGTGGTAAAATAATTTTATTATGTCTGTCTCTCTCGCTCTTAGGCGGGCTAACCATGCCCGAGTGGAAGGGACGCGTGCCTCTCACTCGCTCTCATTGTGAGCGCATAACGTGAGCGGAGCGTAACGCAGTTTCTTGAAGTGTCACCCGGCAAACCAATTTATAAGACGTTGTCACGTCAAAAGAAGGTAAATTGTATTATTATATGTAATTTTTATTTCAAAAAAAAAAAAACAATTGCCGAATCATGAAGTATTATTCAAATACAGCTCATTATATGCATATTGTTTTATTATTGAGTGTAAGGGAATATGTAAAGGTTTTCTATAAAAGCAAACTTTTCCTACTAGGCGTACATTCTGACGATTCGACTGAAGATGCTCTGGCGATTTGACTGATGGCGGAAAGTCCAACCAAAAACGCCAAGCCCAAATTTCATTTGCATTCGTGGCATTGAGTATCCAACTTTGTTGTGTGCGTTCTTACCTATAATATATCATCAAAGGCCTCGTTTAAGTCCACTGTTTGTGGGCTAAAAGTGACTAAAGACAGTAATTATTGCGAAAAAATACATATTGTTTTATTATAAAAGTAAAGTAAAGTTACAGCCTATATACGTCCCACTGCTGGGCACAGGCCTCCTCTCATTTCTGAGAGGGTTTTAGGGCAAGGAAATGTCCGCTGCGCTGCCCCAATGCGTGTTGGCGAACTTCACACGTCTTCGAAATATTTTTTTTTGATTTCTCAGACATGCAGGTTTCCTCACGATGTTTTCCTTCACCGCCGAGCACGTGGTAAATCAGCACTTAAAATTGCAATTAACAATTTCATTGGTGCCGGCGGGGATCGAACCGGGTTGCTCGCGTACTGTGAAACTTACAGCGAGCGCTAACCATCTGAGCTACCACGGCTCATTTTTTGTTTTATTATACTGGCACTTAAATATCGATTTCACACATACTAAAGTGATAACTAAAACAGTAAATGAAAAAGAGGAACGTGACGAACCGCAAGCTTTTACGCATACGTTTGATAATAACAAAAATACATAATGTTAATAACATTGCTATTAATCTACAGCTGTGTAGTCCTAGTTGAAGCCTATATTTAATTCTAGACTATAACGGGCTTTAAATGATGATAGTTCATTCGTTGAATCAATCTTAACGGAACAAACGCAATATAATATATAATATTTTTTCACCGTTGCCGCAATCGTACCAAAGCGCTCATTCTGTTTCAATTTGCAACGTCGCGTACGGAATCTGGACTGAGCCGTGATAGAACCGATTACTTGTGGCACTACATCTTTATATTGTATGTTGGTCTGTCGCACAATGACGCGGATACTCTTCAAGACAAATTCATTAAAGTATAATTGTGAACAATAGCATGTGAAATAATGAAATACTAATTTTACTACACCGTATCCATGTGTTGTCTACGCGTGGTATACTCAATATTATTTCTGTATATTTCCATTACACAAGCAAAGGTGACTAAACGAGTGGTAAGTGGATACTGTGAACCATAGACTGATATTCTCGATTATGAATCAAAATATAAACGTTTAATTACTCCTCAGAACGTAGACGGAAAGCGTAGTTACCAGAAAAAACAGAATCTAGTTCTCGTCACTATACGAAACTCAGCACCATTATGCTACTACTTCACCCCTGTATTCTATGAATGCTTGGTCCTTCCCCTACTCCGCTTGACCCACTCGAGTTGCAGCCATGATACAACAGCTGCAAGGTTTTTGTATCATGCTTTTATAATAGAATAGGGGTGACAAACGAGCACACAGTCCACCTTATGGTAAATGGATGCTGAGGCCTATAGGCAACTACATTTATCCTCGATTAAGAATCAAAATGCAGATTCGTTGTCATCCCTGAAGACTAGGATAGAAAGCCTCGTTTCCAATAAAGTGTCTCCGGTTCTCCACGCTCACCATACGAAACACAGCAGTATTAAGCTGCTATTTTACGCTGGTATTCTGAGAGCGTGGTCCTACCCCGGTCGAACCGACCCATTCGTGCAACAACCATAATATAGCTGCAGCATGGCTTTACCACGTTAAGGTATTCTATGAATGCTTAGTGACACTGATCCACTCGAGTTGCAGCCATGATACAACAGCTGCAAGGGTTTTGCATCATGCTTTAAATATTGTGTTGATTGAATAAAACCATTTTTACGGATTTTATCGATAAAATCCGTAAAAATAGTTTTATTTAATGTGTAGTGTTCGCGTAAATATAAGAAATCATTATATTGTGTTGATATTGGTGAACAAAGTACGAAACTCTTTTGAGAACCTTACCATTCCTGAATAAGTTAATATCACTACTCTTTTGTCAGCTGCCATACGGTCGTTTTTAATTAACCGTAAAATTAATCTACATTTTCTGTGCGTACACTGCTTGAACGGTCACTTCAACCAGATGTGACTGGCCAATTACTAATTAGGACAATGGATTTACATTTACGGAATATTTTGTTAATTTCTTTTTAAAGGTTACTTTGATTTTTTTTTCAAATTTTAAAGTGTTTTTTTTTACATTGACACCCACCGGCTACCGTAGAACGGAGTTACTACCACTCCAGATATCATTTTTAATTATTCACCTCGACATAACTACTTGAACAAAGTTGGAACTTGCCGCTACCCTAAAGACGGTATTCCCCATATCCGGTCTGGATGTTCAGGAATGATATTTTGTATATGTTACGGCTAAAAGCCAAAGTGCGGTTACACCAAAAAACTATTTAAATAAATACTCACTTCACATCATCGATTTTAGGATAGGTGCATATCCTGAGAGTTTTCGTATTGGAACCAACGGCATATAGTTTGCCGTTAGGGTGAAACTCGGCACATCGCACCGCCTGCAAATCTTCTAAGACAGTGACGGGTTTGAAGGTAGGCCTGGATCCGTTTACTTCCGCACCGATACCCAGAGCAGCGGTCGGCGATAGCGGTGTATTCTGATGACCTCCATTTCTAGTCTGCGTCTGTAAGAAAATAAAATTATGACACACCTTTTTGATTTGCATCCGGTACCATAATATTTTCACTGCTATTGTACTTTTTTATTTAAGTTATCAGTTCAAGGAAAAAAGATTCTCGGGTAGCAGCGTCGTACCGGTAAACGAAGTGTAAGGCAGCCCTAACTATATGGAGCGATGACCTGGTAAGAGATGGAGGAAGTCAGTCAACCATTCATGCTTTGTGCCATTCCTTGGGGGAGGCCTATGTTCAGCAGAGGACTTGTGAAGGTGAAAGACTTGTGATAATGATTACTTGAAAACGACGGAGAATAGTCTCACACACGTTTTACACCATTTTATAAATGTCGTAAGAACGGTTGGTAACACAAGTGGTAAAATTAAAAATTTTGTACAACCGATTTCAATATAAATAAAATGAGAACGTCATCAATGTAGTCGAAGTCAATTAAATACGCATTATTAAGGATTACTCAAAAACGACTGGTTAGATCTTGATCAAATTTTCAAGTGATCAACATGAAAAGTGACCACATGAAAAGGACCAGCTTTCAAATAAAAAAAAGAATCATCAAAATCGGTTCACCTAGAAAAATGTTCTGAGGTAAAAAATATCACACAGTCAAATTAAGAACCTCCTCCTCTTTTTGAAGTGAAGCAAAGGATAAAATTTGAGGAAATCGAATAGACTAGATAATTCATATGCATGTATTTACGAGTACCGATGGTCCGACGTATTTTTTTTTAAGATTAAGATTTTATTTAATCAATTTTGTCACTAATATTGTATCTATACTGAACCGTAAACTCACGTTTTATCTGTTTGTCTGTGCGTTTGTGGACGCAAACAAATTTGAGTTTTTAGTGAAATAGATAATATGTCAATTTTAAAATGCATCTCGCACGCGCTTGACGCAAAGCGTGCACAAGTCAGGTATAAAGTTAGTAGGACGCCTAGATGTTAGTGACACATGTTTGCGCGTATGAAATCGCGAGCATTGTATGAACATTATTTAAAAACGCCTGCATTAAAGATTCAGTATAGTTTTAGATGACTTTTTGTACCATAAAATGTCAAAATAAATATTATTCCCGCTTCCCGTATTATTTTTGAAGTTTGCCATTAAAATGAGATAAAATAGTCCATAATAGTAAAAGCTCTAAGTACATATATTTACTATACTAAAATTCATATTATTCATATTGTACAGAGCCTTTGTTGTTGGCGACCCTGACCGTTTTTATGTTGAAATTACACCTTAAATTACAATATACATGTCGCGGCGAACTATCTTAACTAGGCCGAGATCTATAGACCATACTTTGACTTTGCTCAGACTTTACTTTCGAGCTAAGACAATGTCGGTATTTATAGAGCTAACTTCGAAGTCGTGCTGAGTGCGCGCTTAGCAAAGCCTAAGTCAACGAAATCGACGACTTACGTAAAACTTTGTAATATTATTTATTCTGTGGTAAAACTCAGGATATTATCCAAAACCACCGTATTAATTTTAAATTGTTGTTTTTATGTTACTCTAATTATTTATAACAATAAATAGCTGCTTTTAGGCCGTCTTCTAGTTTTAAATAACAGTTATTTATTTTCTATTTACGTAATTTCAAACTTATTCCGAATTTCTTAAAATCTTCTTTTTTTCTGATTTTTCACTCTTCTCATCCGTTCCCGTTCTTATAGGTCCGTTTTATATTTCATGTAATAATAACTTATTTATGAAATATAATTTGGGCTGTTTTCGATTTTTAAATATTTTTTAATTTTATACAGTAAAGTCAAGAACATTATACGTGGAATGAAGCATCCATTAATATTTTGACTGTCTGGGCTTTAACAAAAGCTTAGCTTAATCTTAGGCCCATACAACTATAAATACAGAATCAAAGATTATGCTAAGCATATACTCAGCTAAGTTTTTCGTAAGTAAAGTCTGAGCAAAGTCAAAGTACGATCTATAGATCTCAGCCTTAGTCTTTCAGATTAAAGCCTAGCCTTTTCACTATTAACTAGCAGCCTGAATGATATTCAGCCTATGCGTTTCCGCCGATGTGTCTAATACAACGAAAATGTTACATTATCGTTCCAATGTTGTATTAGACGCATAGACTGAATTTCAATCAGACCGCTACTTGAACGGCGCCGTTAACTAAAAAGGCTAGGCTGTTAACTGAAAGGCTAATTATTAAGCTAGATGGCTGCGACATATGTACATATTATCATATCACTATTGGAACGAAGTTCTTTATCGGACGGTACGAATTTGGCGGATGGGGGCTAGGCGAAAAAAGTATAAGATTTTTCCGTCACGACCCCTTCTGACGTAGTGTAGACGGCCTTGGCGGCTATAAGGAAGCGAGATGGAATAATATCCACCTCCCTCGCACTTTTTCTTATCTTGCCATGAAATAAATATTATTTTATTTTAAATGACGCTTCATTTTAATAGACGCTAGTAATTCATTTATTTGTATTTGTTATTCAATAATATAATACGTTTATCAATAATAATATACTACGAAAGGAACTTCGATCCAACCGAGTGTTCTACGACACTCACGCCTATTTTTTTTAGTTTAAAACAGTAATATGGTTAATTAAATTAAAATTGAGCTCCACATAATATAAACTTTATGCCGAGTTAAGGCTTACTGCCGAGACACTGCAGAGACAGCACGACATTTTGTACGTACGGAAATTGTGTGTAGGGATGCAGTAGGATCCCCTATTGTCCCTGTCCCGTTCCGCCAGTGGGCGACCCGCCTTATTTACCAATAATTTACCTCGCATTAAAATAATAGAAGAAAAATATTCTATGCGAAAATTTGCGGGTACAGCTAGTGTATGTGTAATATAAATTTACATTAAAACGTTTACATTACATCATTTCCAACTGCATTAGTTATAATAAATTATTATAATTTCTGTGTACAAAGAAAAATATGTCAGGTCAAATATTGAAAAGAGTTATTTATTTTATGCCATTATCATATTATTTACAATTGAATACTATTTGACGTGCTCAATATCCTACTAATCCTACTAATATTATAAACGTGCAAGTTTGTGAGGATGTATGGATGTTTGTTACTCTTTCACGCAATAACTACTGAATGGATTTTAATGAAACTTTACAATAATTTATTAATAATTAATTATAGCTTATACATCAGAATAACACATAAGCTATAATTCATTAAAATATTGTGTAAATTGGCCAAAATATAACGATAAATGTTATGTAAGGCTGAAAAAAATCTGTCATCTACGAGCTATTTTGGCGTGAACACGCATCATGCAAAAACCTGTGAACCGATTTGGATGGGACTTTCACTGGTAGATAGCTGATGTTATAAGGAGTAACTAAGGCTACTTTTATTTTAGGGTTCCGCGCAAAAAAAAATCCACGCCAAAATCCACGAAGTCGCGGGGAACAGCTAGTATTTACATAAAAAGCGATAAAGATTTAACACCTAAGTAAATGTAAATATTAGGTCCTCACATATGAAATTGGCGTTTTGTACGGGAGGAATATAAAGTCAATTTTTTTTTGTAAAATATATTTAATTAATCAAAGTATGCACCGTTGTTATTTATGCACTTTTGCCATCTCATAGGTAGTTCATTGATCGCTTTACTAAAAAAAACCCCCATCAAAGAGTTTATTGATTCTCGCCCCCATGGGCTCAATAGAAGGAGAGGGTAGGGAGAATCAATAAACACTTTGAAGGCGGTTTGGACTGCCGCATCGGAGTTGAATTTTTTTCCTTGTAAGAAGTTGTCCAAATTCCGGAAAATATGGTAATCTGTTGGAGCAAGGTCCGGGGAGTACGGTGGATATCGCAGACATTCCAATTGTAGCTCATCTAACTTAGTGGTTGTTTGTTGTGCAGTGTGTGGTCTTGTGTTGTCGTGAAGCAGCAGTGGCCTAGAGCGATTGACCAATCTCGGTTGTTTAGCAGCTAGTTCTTCTTTCATGGATTGCAGTTGCTGACAATAGATATCTGCCGTAATCGTTTGGCCAGATTTTAGAAAGCTGTAGTGAACGACACCGGCGCTAGTCCACCAAACACTCACAAGTAACTTTTTCTGACTCAATTTTCGTTTAGGGCAGGATTTGGCTGGGTCTCCAGGGTTCAGCCATTGCAACGAGCACTTCCGATTATCGTACAGTATCCACTTTTCATCACAAGTAATGATTCGATTTAAAATCCTTCATTATTGTGTCGGTTGAGCAAAGTAACTTTTATAGATGGGACAGTCGGTAATAACTACAAAATAATCATAAACATGTAAAATAATAAACGCTAATAACGCTAATTTCATATGTAAGGACCTAATATTTGAAAATGTTTAGAGATTTGAGAGATTTGCGCTGATGAAATTTAGCGGCTAGAATAAGTCCGAAAACAAGTTAGTTTGACATTTGAGTTGATTTGTCGCGCGTAGCGTAAAGCAGCCAGCGAGTTCATTAGCTGTACCTTCATTATAATGAACTCACGTCCCTCCAGTGTTGTTTGTAATTAACTTTTCTGTACCCTACGCGTCAGAGAAATTTAGTCCAATACACCTCGAATTACCCTATACATGTAATGCTTTAAGCACAAAGTACGGAACTTGACGTTTCGTTTAATGTTAATACAAAACTAAGCTTCAAAGAAGTATTTGGTATTGCGATTGCTAGTCCGTCTTGCAAACGTGGCGATAATGAAGAAATCTTCTTTATAATGAGGGAAACCCGTCACCAAAGGTGCTGGTACCCTGGTACCCTGGTGGTATATATATATATGGTATATATATATATATATATTATATATATATATATATATATATATAAGCCCGTCACCAAAGGTGCTGGTACCCTCCTGGGGTAGTGTTTTATTTAACTCCGCTACCATGTTAAGGGGGTGGGGGGAATCAGGCCTCCGTCCACTTGTACTTACCACGTGGAAACGCAAAAGTAAACTTCTACTTCACGCTGGTAGTCTATGAGGTCGTGTACCACCCCGGTTCGCGTCAGCTCATCTATGCGACAGCAAAAGCTGCCGCGTGGCTCTACCACTGTTATAAACGCTTTTACGCTCAATCCTAACGCTCTCTGCACGCCTCCCTGCTCCCAAGGTAGGCCCGAGGTCGCGGGCCTACCTTGGTTACATACAAGCTATTTCTCTATTTCATCAAAATTTCAGGTAGCTTGAATATGAGGAGGAGCTTGAGAAGTTGCAAGATAAATGTTTTCTTATATTTTTGTTCTTCTAGGAAACTTCTCATGTGTGACAACGCATTTTGAAAAAAAATTAAATAAAAATAGTATTAATCAAATATTGTTTTTGTTTAATTTTTTTAATAAAATCAGTACAATCAGTAAATCTATATATATCAAATAAATGTTAAGAAAAAACAAGACGATCTCAAAATTCTCATTTCACTTTTACGATTATGCAGCAACCGCTGCAAACGGACTCCAAATGACCGACCAGCGACCATAAGCTAGTAAAGAAATATTCGCCACATGCCCGAGCGCGAATCGTAAGAGCCTCCCGCCCCCTTTCGCCTTTAGTTCCCGTACAGCCTATATCGTGAGCTCACTTTGCGGGTGTAATTAAGTCATCGATTTGAGTTGACAAAAACTTTGAAAATCTTTACAATATACGGTAGCAAGATACGCGGAGTAACAGCTGGAGAAAAAAGTCGAATATACACAGCGCCGATATACGTCGAGAAGTAGCGACCTACAAATGTTGTACGGCAAGAGGCTGAACTAAAATATTCGCCGAAATTCACGTCCATGTCAATTTTTTGCTCAGATGGTTTACCGATAATATGAAGTCTGTTGGCTGATTATTAGGGTGGGTCAATCTAGCGTCCGTATACTGGACGCAACAAGTTGGTTGGACGCAACATCATCGGTAATGTCACCCATGTAGGACGCAAGAATAGAATAGAATTGAAAAGAATAATTTTTTATTCAATATAGATCACATGTGTAATTCTTATTGAGAGTCATTTTTTACTTTACCACTGGTTCGAAGAAAAACCTCTGTCCTGTGAAGAACCAGCAAGAAACCCAGCGGGACTTTTTTTTAAAGTAAATTTTACATTAATGGTTGTACAAACTATTTAAGTACTAAATTTATTTTAGAAACTGCTTGGAAGCGACCATCTGATTCCCAGGGGTTATTATCAACCATGTATTCATTTATACTATAATAACCCTTTTTATACAGTTTAAGCTTAACAAAACATTTAAACTTGGTAATAGAGAGAGCCTGTACACTTTCCGGGACCTTGTTGTAATAGCGTATACATTGCCCCAAGAATGAATTACTGACTCTGTGGAGTCGAGAAACTGGTATCACTAGCTTGTGTTTGTTCCTAGTGTTTACAGAATGTATATCACTTTTTTTACTAAAACTACCTTTGTTTTCGTGAACATACATTAAATTTTCGTAAATATACTGAGAGGCCAAAGTTAATATACATATTTATTTCTTTAAATTTATCTCTAAGAGACTCTCTCGGTTCAAGATTACTCATGGGATGTAAATATATATATATATATATATATATATATATATATCACATCCACAAATTACATGAGAAATTAAAAAAAACTTACTACGAACTTGATAAGGCAACCCAGTTTAGTAAAATACCATTAAAAGTAGGTTAGACATACCATTTTATTTTCACTTGAATCACGGTACGAATAACTTTAATTTTTTTAAATAAGTATGCAGTTTCATGGCGGACGACGTATTTATTGCGAGTGTTTTATAAATTAATAAATCCCTTAATTTGTTTGTGAAAATTCATAGTACAAAGTAAAAATACAAAATTCTTAAACAACATAAGCGCCTTAAGAAAATATAATTTACTCGTACTACTGACAGTTGGTCTGGTTCTTATTCTGTAATCTTGTAAGTGTCGCAATGTTATTGTTTCTTATAAATTATTTTCTTTTAATTACTCTATACATATTGATTAAATAGTCACAAGACATTCGATATCACAGCCATATATTCACAATAAAACAGCATATAAGTAAGAGCATCGTAATTATGGCAATACGTAGGATTTCAACGAAAGCGTGCCCATATCAGATTCGAATCGTGAATACTCCATAAGTAAGTAATGATTCATACTTTAAACATGACGCATCGGCGCAAACCGTCTCCAAACAAATGGCGCAAGCATTCGGACTTTATACAGAAAGATTTTACAGTCTTTCTTGAGCAATACCTTTTAAATGTAATACAATTTACATATAAATGTAATAGTAATTAATACATAACTCATGTAAATGTATATGAAGTGTCTGTCTGTAATATCGAAATAACAGGATTCTATTTAGCTTAAAAGTTTATTTGCACACTAGTAAGACATAAACAACCATCTTTTTAATATGTCTGTCTCTCTGTCCGGGTTAATCTTCAGAAATGCTGAAACTAATGTGGTGAAACTTTACGAACAGATAGAAAGCAATTCCAGGAGAGATATATGCTATATTATATCCAAAAAACTTAGATTTTTTTTTTGGAAAAACGAAAACTTTATAAAATAAATGCCACATTAATAAATCCGGGCGAAGCTGGGGCGACTTGTCATGTTCATATAAGGAATTCATGATGGTAAGTTTTAATGTGATCATACCTCACGCCGCATAAAGTAATAGCTTATAAAGGTCGACGACGACGTATTGCCATCCTTCAATTTCGGAGAGGTTTAAATCAGTAAGGGTACTACCACACCTGGTGTTTGGTGTGGTAACACCCTAAGTTAGCTCTTTCCACAAGAGGAGAGGCCCATGTCCATCAGTTGACTTTTACGGCTAATGAAGGGGATACATAAACTAAAAACATAGTTTGGCTTTGTATTATCAAACTAGAAAGATATCCGTATTTTTATTTTTTAATCTGCATGATTTACTTACAAGATTCTATCAATTTGTGAAGTAAATAACGTTTACTAGCGCCTTTATTCATTTTCATATCAAATATACATCCGACAATTCGTATTTACGTATCATTCCACACGGCAAACCAATAGATGTTGTATACGCGAAATCGAGATCGTAAAACAAATAAATAAAGAAAGCGTGTGACGTCAGCAAAGGCTCGATTTCGTTTCGAATGCGTCAATAGAGATGAAAATAAACGACATCGGCTTACAATAAGATACCAACGGTGTTCTGGAGTACCATATCCATTTCTAAGAGGTGAAAAACAAATATTCAATTTGAATATCATACGAGTACATAGCTTATTTAAACAAATTAGAAATATTTTATTTACTTATAAGGTGTTATAATCGTACAAGTAATGACATCATTGGTGCGATCGATATTTAAAAGCAACGAGTCACACTAAACTAAACAATTCATTTTGAAACATTCTCGATCGAAAGCAAACAGTTGTTTATGTTATATTATATTATCTATGCATATGTGTTTGTCTGTAATATTTCAATAACAGGCTTCTATTAAACTCAGGGGGTTATTTGAATGCTATTAGGGCATAAAAAACCATGTTTGTTTGTCTATTTGAGCGGCTTATCTTCGGAATGGCTGAACCGATTGTGATAAAACTTTACAAACACAGACATAGAGCAATGCCTGCAGGCTATATTTTAACCGAAAACTTGTAGATTTTTTGATAAAACATAAAATTGATATAATAAACGGTCTTCGATTTTCTTAAATCTAGATAACGCCACATTAACAGCTCCTATCCAGACGAAGCCAGGGCGGACCGCTAGTATTATATAAGATGACAGTGAAGAGGCTACGAAAATTTCTATAACTTTACTATTTTATAACGGTACATCACGAGTGGACGTGGAAAGCAACTTGAGCAGTCTTCAACAAAAATAATAAGGGGACCGGTTTTCTTAACATTGGTCGTATTGATTACGTAATAGTTGTCGAAGACTTACATTTTCTGTCGATGAGTATATCACAAGATAAATAATAAGGTCAGCATTTGCAAATCCACAGCAAACGACACTGTTGCATTCATAGATTCGTAAAACTGCTCATTTCAAATAATGTATTAAAATATTAAATTTTATGTACAAACTGTAAATAACGTGCAATGATTAACATACTGACTGAGAGTAAGAGTATTTATTTGCTTATAAATACTCTAAGGCGTAGATGCACAGACCGCGGCCCGCCGGTCGAATACTGGTGGCCCGCCGACAGCAAAAATAATACTCTCGTACATTCGAAAAATATTGAATTATATTCCAGCATAAAACCAAAAATAATATGTTCGAAAAGTAATTTGAATCTCGCGCGCGCGCTCTTAAGTGCGCTTATCGGTGCGCCGTGCATGCGTCGGTAACAGCGGTCGGTAATGTTCGTGCTGATCTCGGTTAAATTCGTTTTCTTGACGAACCGCCGCGGCCGGCGGCGCGGCGACGACGGCAGCGCGGTGGCGGCTTATCTACGGGTTATATTGTTAGAGCAAGCGAGATAGCAATAGTCCCGAATTCCCGATTGCTCGCGTAGGTAGATACACGAAGCTTCCAGAGTCGGTTTCGTGATTTCTCCAGACAGTTTTCGACTCTATACGCGCGGTATAAAAGCCACGCTAACCGCAGCGACCGACAGTTCGGTTTTAATTTGAGTGAAGTCTCAATAGTTTTAGTGTAGATTTTAACTCAACTAGCCGGTGTCATATATTTTGATCCACATTCAACGTAGATTTCCCGTCAAGTGCCGTGTATAATTGTGTTGTGAAATCGTAAGTAAAACTCTGTTATTAATAAGTGTTTCGCTACCTATTTAATCAATTATTATTGGTAATTTAAAAAAGGATGGGTAATTTAAGTAGGTACTGTAATTGTTTTTAGGTGATGTGTTAATCCTAGCCAGGATTAGAACGCAACATGGACGAGCCAGGACCTAGTAAAAAACGTAAGGTTAAAGATGAAAATCAGCAGTTTCAAGAAATTTGGACTGAGAAATACTTTTTTGTATGGTCGCAGAACAAAGTCGTTTGTTTAATTTGCAAGAATTCTGTTGCGATTGCAAAGGAATATAATGTAAAAAGGCACTATGAAACGCAGCATCCTACTTTTACCAAGTTTACAGGCGAATTAAGGAAGCAAAAAATGTTGTCTTTAAAACGGGAGCTTATTGGTCAGCAAGCTATGTTTACAAAACCCAGAATTCAGAAACAGCTACAGAAGTTAGTTATGAAATTTCTCGAATGATAGCAAAGCGAAGTCGCCCCTTCAATGATGGGAATTTTGTAAAAGAATGCATAGAAATTGCCGCTAAGAAAATGTGTCCAGAAGCAGCAAAAAGTTTGAGAAAATTCAACTGAATCGTATGACTATCCAAAGACGAATTATGTCTTTGTCAGGTAATATTGCGGAACAATTAAATGAAAAAACTAAGATCATTGAATTTTTTTCATTAGCACTCGACGAATCCACTGATATTAGTTCCACAGCTCAACTTCTGATATTCATACGAGGTGTTACTCAAGATTTTGAAGTCTTAGAAGAGTTATTAGGAATGTGTTCATTGAAAGGTCAAACCAGAGGAGTTGATATACTCAATGTACTTTTGGATGAGTGTTCAAAAACTGATTTGGACTTATCAAAATTATCGGGAGTTAAAGGGATGTCCCGGAACTTAAAAATCCTGATTGGTTGTGTGATTTGGCTTTTTTAGTTGATATTACAAATCATTTGAATGTCTTGAACACACGGCTTCAAGGCAAAAATCAACTGATATCCCAGCTCTACGCTCATGTATCATCCTTTCAATGCAAGCTGACACTTTTCATATCGCAATTGAATTCTGGAAATTACAATCATTTTCCGAATTATAAGAAAATGGCTGAAAAATTCAACAAAACTGCGATTAATTTCAGTTATGTAGAAAAGCTAGATATTTTGATTCAATCTTTTCAAGACAGATTTTCGGAGTTTAAAAAAGTGAAACCTCTGTTGGACATATTCAGCAATCCTTTCACGATTTCAGTTGAAAATGCGCCAGAGTCAATGCAGTTAGAAATTATCGACATTAAAAACGACCAAGATTTACGCAACAAATTCAACGAAGGAGACTTGCTGAACTTTTACCGCTGCATTGATAAAAAATACGTACAAAGAGTTTCGCATAAACGCTCTGAAATGTGCCAGCTTATTTGGTTCTACCTATATATGTGAACAAACCTTTTCAATACTAAATAACAATAAAACGAAAAATCGAAACCGCCTTGCAAATGAAAGTTTGGAAGTAGTTTTACGTGTTGCTACAAGTAAATTTGAGCCAAATATAAAAAAGATTGTAAGCACTATGCAGTGCCACGCTTCAAATTAATAAATTCTTTTTCAATTTTAATACATTATTATCAATTTTTATTGTCTTTATTACCTATACTTCTGGCGGCCTGCCATCAGTTCATAATTTGCCTGAGTGGCCCTAGTCTTAATAAGTCTGAGCATCACTGTTTCCATAGGTTTGAAATCGGTTTAAATTGAAACCGGTTTCGGTCATTGACCCCAAAACCGGTTTAGAATTTAAACTGGTATTCCACAAACCGGTTTTGTGGAATACCGGTTTTTCACAAATTTAGGTTTAGGTAGTAACAATTAACCGGTTAAAACCAAGCTTTGTAATGTCCCTGCCTTCTCCTTACCCCGCTTGTATTCAACTTTGTACGGCTGCGCTCTGTTGAATTCACGAAGTTTTAGACGCACGTACGATATATTCATTGCATCAACGCGACTTCTTATAACGACATCCCTCATATTTTTCATCTTTCAGCAATTACTGTATTATAAATAACAGAGATAAGTTTTGTTTCAATTAATTATGCGTTATCTCCACTTTAAAATTAAGTTTCGATATCATGTTTAATTTGACCTTATATATTTATATTGACTTTAATTATATTGAAAGTTTTCTACTAAAATTACGCTTTGCATCTTTAATTCAATGCCTTTAGTTTTAGTAATATATCGCAATAAATGATGAACTTTCTTAACAGAAAACACGATTTTTTTTAAAGTTGATGAAATTATATGTTACAGTATTTGTTCTTTTTAGGACTGAAGTGAGGCAGATCACCAGATTTTTTAGATTTAGAAGCTCGTGATTAGAACCAACCTCTATCTCGGTCTTGCAAAACTAATAATTACCACTTGAGGTAAATAAAGTTTAATTAGAAGTCGCGTCTTTACACGATAAAAAAAAATGTTATTATATATATTAATAAAAATAAATTACCATTTTTCACATCTCTTTAATGAGGAACTGAAGCATATCTTAATATGTTGTATACGTACAAGATGCTACTAAAAATATTAGTTTTTTTTTTAAATAGAGTAGAAGGTAACCACATAGACGAAATTGACTTTACTGATACTGAAGTCAATAAAGAAAGATAATAATTTGAATCTAACAAATCATTATTATTAAAATCGGCTATATTTTGCTGTCGACTGTCACGAAATACATATACTGAAAATTCCTCATTTACTAACAGTAATTATTAATAACTCCCAATGAACTAGATACTCAACAGTATAAATCACACTGATATTTACGATCTTTGAATTATAAAAGAGAATGATTAAAAGTGCAACCAAGTTTCCTCACGCCTCAATATCAAAATAATATAGTGATCGCTTTTGAATTTTTTACAACCTTTCATACTTTACCAATATCAAAGAAAATATACACTACGCGAACCAATATGGAATTAAATCTATTTAAATAAATAAAATTGAAGTATCTGTTTGTAATGTCAAAATAACAGATTTTTACCAAATACATATTATGAAAGTTGGGTGCGTTGCCAGCCTTTTAGAAGGAGTAAGCTCTTTTCTTGAAGGTCCCTAAGTCGTATCGGTCCGGAAAAATCGCCGGTGGTAAACAATTCCACAGAGAAGTTGAGCAAGGAATTATTTAAGGAATTATTAGTTTTATACGTGGTAGAGCCATGCTGCAGCTATATTAGTAGTATAGCTGTAGCACGAATGGGCTGGCTCTACCGAAGAAGGACCACGCTCTCACAGAATATTAGCGTAAAATAGCAGCTTAACACTGCTGTGTTTCGTATGGTGAGTTTAGAGAACCGGAGACCCTTTTTACTGGAAGAGAGGCATTCCATCTTAGTCCTCACGGGTGACAACGTATCTGCATTTTGATTCGCAAACGAGGATATGTGTAGATATCTAAGGGCCACAGCAACCACTTACCATCAGGTGGACTGTGTGCTTGTTTGTCACCCTATCCTATAAAAAAAAAGGAAGAAAACTCCTAGTAAAACGCAAAGTGGTGGATCGTCAAGCATCCAGATGGAAAGGATGGTATTGTGAATTTTGACGCGATGTGCGTTCGTGAAATATGGCGGCTGGAATTATCCAAACCTCAGAGTACTCCCTGTGGTAGATGTGATAGAAAATGTGAAGGGATGCAACATCCCTACGCAGTGCCAGTGAATCGACGCGATCAGAAAGAACTCGGACGTCAACGATTCGAACCGCTCTGCGCTGGATGCGGTCAAATGGAAGGAGCTGGCACTGGGGTGCCCAGGCCTAGAGATGAGAACAGTATTCCATGAAGCCGAATTTGCACTTTGTAAAGCAAGCGATGTGCCGACATGAAATACTGCTCCGCTCTGCTGAGCACGTTAAGCTTTTTAGAGGCCAATTTGCCTTCCCTTCCAAGTGACCACGAAACTGCACACTATTCAATATGTCGCCGACGATTCCGATGCTAGCTAAGGCACCAAAGGAGTGCCTTGAAACTGTGAAGGTACGACAAAGGGGTTCTTTTTAGCGATAAACGCGCAGACTCGACTTCAGACATAAGTTTGTTCTGGTACTCGGCAAAGTTTTCCCGAGAAATATTGGCACGGCTTGTATATAAAGCATCACCAGTGCTGTCGTCCACATAGCAATGAAAGTTACCAGTTTGCAACATATCATTTATATGCAGAAGAAATAGCGTTGATGATAGCACGCAGCCTTGTGGAACATCAGCCTTAATAGGCTTATAATCAGAGCATACACCGTCTACTACAACCTTAATGCTCCGATCAGCAAGGAAACTGTTGATCCAATTGCACAATGTCTCGGGAAGCCCATAGGAATAGAGCTTCGAAAGAAGCGCTTTGTGCCAGAACCGATCGAAGGCCTTCGCTATGTCCAAACTAACGGCCAATGCCTTCCTTTAGACTCTACTACCTACGCCCATCTATGAGTTAGGTAAACCAGAAGATCACCAGCTGATCGACCCCGATAAAAACCGTTTACAATAGATTCCATTATTTTTGAGAAGAAGGAGGAGCGGACGGCTTTTAAGGGATTGGGTGGACCAAAGCTGTCTTCCATGAATTCGAAACTACACCTTAGAGTAGGAGTACCGGAAAAGATGCGTTAAAACCGGTGCCAACTTCGGAGCACACGTGTTCAGCACAATGGGTGGACTCCATAAGTCCCACTCGTCTTGTTGACGTTCAGGAGAGGATTGCTTTGCGAACCGTGCGCTGTAAACCGCACATCCGGCATAGAGCAATCACACCGCGGGATGGTCGGTGTGTTCCCCGTCATCGAGAGTCGAGTTCGAGTCGAGAGGAAGATTAACAGATCGGCTTTCTCCTTTGCGGCATGGGCCAGTGAGTCCCTCTGTGTTGAGATGGAAGAGATGGCTGACAGAAAATCCGTTAGACAGCCTGGCAAGAGACCAGAATGCACGAGTTCCCGAAGGAAGGCGAACTAGCTTCTCGCCAATTCTGCCGATGTGCTCTGACCTGCCTTGGCAATGACTATTTTGAAGGACCTGGAGGCGGAATTATACTTCTTTTAAGAGCGCTGGTATTTACATCCGAGATGTTGATGCGTCAGTCTATGCCCGGTATATTGTGATGCTATTTTACTGAGATCTGCCTCCGATGGGCACCACAGAAGTTGGAATAAAAAGTTCCATATCCTGAAGTACCACATCGGCAACAGAATCAGCAACAACCCTGGGAGTATCCAGCGAGAAGTAAACCCGCACCCAACGGTAGGATGCAAAGAAAGACCGCATTCCGTCCCAATCCGCCGACCTGTAATGCCAAACACGGCGGCAGTCTGCAGGACGCAACTGCAAGGGGAGCGTGAGTGGCACCACACTCCGGACAAGACAATGGTCCTAGGAGTCAAGAGGGGCGTCTTCAGAAACCTGATATCCATCCGGTTGAGAGGTCAGCAGAAGGTCCAATAGGGAAGGTGCATAATCCTCCACATCTGGAATCCGAGTAGGCGAAGTAACCAGCTGTGTAAAACCATATGCCAAGGCAAAGTCATAAACAGATCTCCCCGCATGATCGGTTAAATGTGAACCGAGCCATTCGACGTGGTGGGCGTTAAAATTGCCAAGGATAACGATCTCTGCTGTAGCAAAGAATCTGTAGCCATTTGGACGTGTTCAATGAGTCGGTCAGTTTCGGCATTACCGCTATGGGACCTATAGAGGCACCCGTAGACACGGGGATAGCCGTCGCCGTCTACGCGCAGCCATAGGATGGACAGGTCCGTACCTTCAAGACTGCCGAGGAGTTGAAAACAGATGTCTTCTCTGACGCATACGCAAACTCTCCAGAGGGAGTGTTCTAATTTGTACCCCGGGTAGGTCTATGAGAGATATGAAGTATCAGCCTTTAAGCGACACTTAAGGACACCTGAGTCTCGGTTAAAAAAAGAAAGGTCGGCTTCGTCCTCCTCCCTTCGTCCCCCTCGTATACGCGGGGCACGAAAGGAGGGGGCACCCACGCTCAGGAAGAGTAGGGCAGCTTGGGCGTGGATGCTCAGCGAGGATTCTCCGTCACCAGGGGTGTTGGTACCTCCTAGGGTAGTTTTGTTTGATTCCGCTACCATTCATGGTATTCTGCGAGGTCGTGGTATTACCCTGGTTCGGACCGCCCATCCGTGTGACATCAAAAGCTGCCGCGTGGCTCACTGTTAAAACGTAAACATGGAACAAATTCTATTTAAATCATAAATAAACAACCGATACACAAAAATGAATTATTTTCTTCGTATGAGACAAGTCCAGTCTTAACGAATAAACCAAACACAATAACTGCTTTTCTATCGGGCTCTTTTTTGCGCGAATACTTCTCTAATACTTTAACGTTTTTCGTTAATGCCAAACTCCCACTAGACACTCTGATCGCGAGTGAAAGAACGTGTCGCTTAAAGGCAGATAATTGACCATAAGTATGCCCGCATGCGACGACACGGCATAAGCACCTCACAACATGAATCTACCTATCCCATTCATAATTACTTTTACGTTTTACGGAATTAACCGGTTAATTTGGGTGTCAAAACCGGTAAGTAACCGGTAACCTTTACCGTTTAGGTTAGTTAAAAACCGGTTACTTGTTTAACCGGTAATTGAAGGAGCGATATATTTACCGGTAATTAATCGAAATTAACCGCTCTTTTAAACCGGTCTCGAGCCCTGGCTCTAAGGCTACCCTACAAAATATTTGTGCTGATTTGAAGAGCCATTATTGTTCTTACCGGGAAGTAAAATTGACATAATATGCCAGTCTGTTGTGTTGTTTAAATCCTATCTCTGTATTTTAAACTTTTAAACGAAAAAATGAAAGTAGTTTGTGTAGTTTGAATATGTTTGATTTTAGTAATATAATAAGAATTATTTTTAGTAATAATGAGAATGTGCGTAATTTGTAAAACTTGTTAACAAAAGGAAAGTGGGATAAGATTCCACAAGTAAGTGAATTTACAGCTAATATTAAAAAAAGTATTTGATAATATAGGAACTTAATTATTCATTAAAAAAATTGTTACTAATCTGAATATAGTAATAACCAACATATTTGGCTTTATATTACTGAGCTTTGATAAACAATAAAATTCAATGGGGTTGTCGAGTTCCTTGTCTATAATACTTATCGATGTTCTTTTCTACCCATATCTGTTAACAACTAAAGACAAGAGATAATTATCGAATGTTCCTGTTGTTATTGATTCACAAACTCTAGAGTAACAATACCCAGTATTGGCTACTCCACGTTTGTGTTGAAAAAATACAAACGAAGTTATCTGAGAGTAAGACCAAAGAGTAAAATTATTCGAGGGTTAGTTAATCTGGTGTAACATGGTATTTGGTCGAATCCACCCTTAATACCATATTTTTATTACATAGTTAAATAACCGTGTGATAATAGTTTGGTATTCTTTAATGTAATGTTGTCCCGTCACGATTCTTTGAACGATGTCATCTAAAGAGCTCGTGTCTCTATAAATGTTCCCTTGGTTTTAGAGCTTTGTAGAATATTTAGAGACGATGGCAGGAGACTCGACGGTATGACTTTGGATGCTTGGGAGAGAAATAAAGCTTTAGTGTAGGATACTACTTGCGGAAGATACTTTGGCAGCCTCTCATCTCAGGAGTACCTCGTTTAAAGCAGGGGCGGCATCAGAGGCAACTGAACTAAGTATGTAGCTCAAATATGAGTCTGAGAGATGAGTACATATTTCTGCCATTTGCTGTAGAGACTATCGGTCCGTGGGGTTCACATGTGGTGAAGTTCCTAAAAAAAACTATCCGCGACTGATCGTCGCTGCTGGTGATAAGAGGGCTGCTTATTTTCTCGCTCAAAGGGTAAGTATAGCCATTCAGAGAGGAAACGCAGCCAGCGATCTTGGCACTATACCGCGGGGAGTAGGACTGTACTATGATAATTTCAGTTTTTAGTTTTTTTTTATTATAGTTTTATATTAGTTTTTGAATTTCGAAAATGTTGTTTTAAATAACTGATAACTATGTAATTTAAATTTCATATCTTTTTTATATCTTGCTAGATGGTACCCGGCACATTGCTGCCGTAGAAGAAATAATTGTAGAAATATTGTTTTAAATTTGGAAGTTATACTGCTTAATTAGGAATGATAATACAATAATTGAAATTTAATGATCTATAACTTGCAATAAATTGTCAGTACGATACGCGTGCCACCTAGTGTAAGTTAATTGTAATATGCCTATAACCTCCGCGCAAGTGCAAGCAATAAGTTGACAAAGTTTTACCGCAACCTGATGAATGGGATGGCAGTGCATAAAATACGAATAAACAAACATTAATTTTTATATATTAAAGAAGATATAGTTTATTCTGTATATAGACAGACATGTAAATCATTAAAATAGGCGTTATTTTAGCAGCTGAACGGTTTTCTATAATACTAGGACTGAATGAACGGTTGACAATAAATTCTTTGCGAAATTATATTTTTATTTTGTATAGTTACATACACCAGTTGAATATTTTCCAGTACTAATTGAATATTTAAGCCTCGCGAATGAACCAACATACCCAATGTTGAAACCGTTCTGTAGTTACGAATAAAAACGTAAATAGACCAACGCAGCGTCGATTTTGGTTTTATGTGCGGTATAAAGCTTGCGTCTAAAGCCTAGGTATTAATTGATACATTTATTTATTGTATGGCATTATATTAATATGATACATAAATAGAATGGACGTTACGGGTAGGCCTGGGTATAGAATTTTTATCGATATATTTTATCACACTGTCTTATTTCTATTATTAGTTCCGTGGACGCTCACTTCTGATGTCAGCGCCAAAATGGCGAAAATCAAAGCGCCTCACTATGTCGCGGTGTATAGCCAGTCATATATCAGTGGATCCTAGACATAATGATTATTTACAAATGGACTAGCGAAAATATGACGTTTGGCATACGTAATTGAAAAACAATTACTACATATGTCGTGGCTTAGATGCTGCATAGACTAACCAAATAAAAATATCCTCATTCAAAAGACACTTTTACGCACTGTTTTGAGACGTATAGTAGTTACTATAACCTTAAAAGCCTCGATATTAGATCAAAGCTTAGATCTTCCTGCGCTAAAATATAACATCCAACGACCAGGTCTAGAAGGTTGATGTCGGAACTTTCAGTAGGCCAATCTTAGTTTGCGTTAAACACCGATAAAGCTGAAGTGGCAATGGGCCAGCCATATAGCTCGAAGAACCGACCCGACAACCGATGTTTTTTTTTTTTATAGAATAAGGGTGACAAACGAGCAAACAGTCCAGCTGATGGTAAGTGCAGTTTATGTAAACCTGTAACCAACTTTAAATAAAGAAGGTTACGGATATGTCGTCGTTTCTGAGTACTTATAATGAATGGCTCACATTTTGTAATTATACTGGTTCACTGAACTTTTTGGATCGGAACACAGCAGCGCACGCACAGTTGTTTGCCGGAGGATAGGTAAGTGAGACCTACCCAGACGGACTCTTAGAAAAGGAATAGGAATCCTACCACCATGTGATATTCTTCAGCGTAATAAAACCGGAACGGTACAGAGCAGAGGTAAAGATTTTCTAATAAGTGCACGATGCTTTTTACTTTTTATCCGACTACTGGGAAATAAATGTTTTTCTAATGAATATTTATCATTTACACGTACGCATAGTATAATTTGCGTTTATTTACAAATATTGACTGGGCTACAATTTAATCCAGATTAACGGCTCAATAAGCAAGTAGTTTACCAAGGAATAATATTAATAATTGAACGATACAACTTACAATACAATACTCTTTAGTGTACAGCTAGAAAAGATTAATAAAACAAAATATATTAATATTAAGGGGGAAAAGGCGGTCTTATTGTTACATCGTAATTTCTTCTAGACAACCCAAAGAAAAGAATTGAGTAAAAGGATGAAAAAGGTTAACGTAAAGGGTGCGCTATAATAACATATAATAACAACTTATGTAAAAATTAATATACAGAAAAATTAGAACATAATGAAGACATAAATGTTAGTATCCGAATACAGATGGTAATGATTAATAAATTTCGATAATGATTCGACTTCTCGTCGGTTTTGTAATGGTGCACATCCGGCTCGGCTCAGTGTTGCAATAGAAAGTGTACTTTAACTTTAATGCCGTCTCACTGCACCGACGCGAGTTTTTCTTATACCATTGCACCATGAATGTTAATTAAAAATATATATGCGTTACAATTACAAGCACTCTCAAGCACTATTAAGCATTATTTCTATTTAAATAATAATTTGCAAACCATTTCATACTGTAGTTTATAAACGATGCTTTTATGCGAGCCCTGAAGGTTAAGTCTCTTATGCTTACTATTTCGCAAGAAAACATCATTTTAAATTCATCTTATCTGAGCTCCGTTCTTAAAAGCTGCTTTCAACTTTTATCTTTTTAATAAAAATACATAAAGTATGAACAGTAAATAACATGATATGTCATAACATGTAATGTCTAAATGTATAAAACAAATGCAATATAACTTGATTCATAGTTCAGTAAAAACACTACTTTATACGATATTTTCCTTCGCAGGTTATATTATGTTTAAGAAAATGACTAATAACATGACGTTAATTACCGTATAGTGCGGTGTAAGAATATCCACTACCCCATATCATCCCTTGGGTGTCCTAAGAGGCGACAGAGGGAAACTGAGGCAGCAGATGGGCAGCAGCAAATTTCTGATAACAGCACAAAACTGCGGTTGCCGACCCGCTCGCCAAGCGTGGCATCTATGGCAAACTTCCCCCATGAGCAACCACACAAATAAACGGCCCCCAGTCCCCGACGGCCCCGCTATTCCTGGCTACGGTGGCGACCATGTTAACGGCGGGGCATGGGGTGCTAAGAATCTCCAGTGGAGGTTCGGTGGCCACCTCAGACGACTCGACCTCGCAACATTTAACGCACTCTTCCTGAGGACTGACGAGAAGATCCTGGAGGTGGAAGAAGAGAGACAAATTGCGCTGGGATATTATGGGATTATCTGAGGTGTGTACCGAGATTGAGAGGTTCTACGGACAGCCGTACACGTCATCGTTGGAGCCATACAAGCAAGTCCGAAACGATTTTGATGATATCCCGGACGTCAGATGGGACGTTAAATGGGTTCTACCAATTGTAATAACACATAAGGTTTTATTTTCTTTTTCGTATGCAATTTTTATAACATTGTAAATTAACATACGCTAAACCTAATAAAGTCATTCTGAGCGAGGTTGTAATGATTCTACAGCACCTTAAAAACGGCAAGGCTAAAGGCCAAAGGAATTACAGCGGAGCTTCTGAAAGCGGGTGGAAAACCAATACTTGAAGTCCTTCAAAATCTCTTTAATTCTGTCCTCCATGGTGCTACTTCTCCGGAGGCGTGGAGCAAAGGTGCGGTGGTCTTGTTCTTTAAGAAAGGCAACAACACCCTGTTGAAGAACTATGGACCGATTTCCCTCCTGCGCCGCGTCTACGTGCTGTTTTCGAGTCATTACGAATCGTCTCGCAAGCAGACTCAAAGACTTCCAGCCTCCCGAACAAGCTAGTTTCGAAAAGGCTTTAGTACCATAGACCACATACCATACCTCTCGGCAAATTCTACAGGAGACCTAAGAGCACCATCAGCCACTTTGCCTTGTAAATGTGGACTATGAAAAAGTCTTTGATTCCGTCGTAACTGTCGGTATATCAAAGCGCTGAAGTGTTCCGCTGCATTGGAAGACGATATCAAGCTATTACTGGACTAGAAAGGATACAGTATTAACATCAATGGCGAGTATGACAGAACCTTATGACAGAATCGCTGGGGACCTAAGCACTATGGTCAATGACCTCAATAGTGTCTCCCAACGGATAGGTCTTAAAATGAACATGGACAAAACAATAGTCATGTGTAAGGTCCATGTCATACCTATGCCAGTAGGTGTTAGGAGCACTACGCTCGAAGTTGTTGACGAGTATGTTTACCTGGGCAAATAGTCCGACTAGGTAAATCCAGCTTCGACCGAGAGTTCAATTGACGGATTCAACTCGGCTAGACAGCGTTCGGGAGTTTACGACCCATCTTCTCGTCATGTAAAACCTGACAACAAGACAACCAGTGCGTGCACTGCTGGCCATATGAGAAAGCTCAAGGGCGTCGGCCATGTAACTCGAAGAACCGACAACCGATAAATACTAATGTTTATTTATATATATGTAGTTATATATATATCTATATTTACAATTTGAGAATACAACATTGGGTAATTACATCGAAAATCTAAAGCTCTGTATGCAGCCAATATGGCTCGAAATGTGTAATATCTTTTTAATACAGCCTTCCACAGCCTAAAAACTTCATTAAGTCTTGAATAATAATTAAGTAACGGACCCAACAAACTATGTCAGATCGCTATTGTACCTACTTAAGCCAAACAAAAGCGAGATTGGGAAATCGCTTTACGCTTTCATTATTACACAAGTATAACTATCCTCGATATCGTTATTATAATTCGATTTCGAATAGCTGTTGTATAACATCCGATGCCAATCAAACAGATATTCGAAAAACGTATTTACAAGAATTAAGCCGATAAATACATTGGTCATAATCAGTACTATCGGAAATATTTTTAGTAAATAGATTGCGTGTTATGGGGCAAAAAATTTTAACAAGGGTTTTTTCGTATACTAATTGTAAAAATATAATAGCGGACTTAGCCTTTCTTTGTTTGTTAACTTTCTACTAAAATTAATGAAATCAACGCTAAGTAACGTCATAGTCCCGTTACATAACGATGAGATACGCCATTCCCATTCAAAAGATTAATTTATTTACTTGAAACACGGCATTACTCTTTGACATTTTGACAAGTCTATTCATAAAGACTCTACATTGTCATGTATTACAAATTAATGATAAGTGTGCTTCATTTGGATGGTAAAGAATATAATTTGACAACGAAATATTAGGTCCTTACATATGAAATTAGCGTTTTGTCGTACTGACCACTTTGATGTGAAATATCTCCCCTTTGGTTAAAAATTCCAAATTCAAATTTATAAATTCATTTAGCTGGTACATTTGAGTTTTGCAAACAGTCATTCATTTGTTTTTTCCTCATTATTTTTTTCTTTGGTGTCGCTTATTACCGCACAATGGAAAACATGAAATATCGGTACATTTACGAGTGCGAGTTCTACCGTGGCACCAGTGCTGCAGAAAACAGCTCGAAGGATTAATGATGTGTACGGCGCTGGTGTCGCAAAAGAAATCACGGTACGTTTTTGGTTTCAACGTTTTCGTTCTGGAAATTTCGACCTTAAGAATCAACCCCGTAGACAGCCGAAGACCAAAGTGGAAAATGAAGAATTAAAGGCTATTGTGGAAGCGGATCCATCGCAAAGCACTTCAGAGATAGCTGCAGGCTTCGGGCTAAGTGATAAAACTGTATTAATCCACTTGAAGCAAATCGGGAAAGTAAAAAAACTTGAACGATGGGTACCTCATGAATTGAGTGAATCGAACTTGCAAACACGCGTCGACTGCTGTGTTACTTTGCTCAACCGACACAATAATGAAGGGATTTTAAATCGAATCGAATCGAAAAAGTGGATACTGTACGATAATCGGAAGCGCTCGTCGCAAGGGCTGAACCCAGCCATATCCTGCCCTAAACAAAAATTGACTCAGAAAAAAGTTACTTGTGAGTGTTTGGTGGACTAGCGCCGGTGTCGTTCACTACAGCTTTCTAAAATCTGGCCAAACGATTACGGCAGATATCTATTGTCAGCAACTGCAAACCATGAAGGAAGAACTAGCTGCTAAACAACCGAGATTGGTCAATCGCTCTAGGCCACTGCTGCTTCACGACAACACAAGACCGCACACTGCACAACAAACAACCACTAAGTTAGATGAGCTACAATTGGAATGTCTGCGACATCCACCGTACTCCCCGGACCTTGCTCCAACAGATTACCATTTTTTCCGGTATTTGGACAACTTCTTACAAGGAAAAAAATTCAACTCCGATGCCGCAGTCCAAACCGCCTTCAAAGAGTTTATTGATTCTCACCCCCATGGTTTTTTTAGTAAAGGGATCAATTAACTACCTATGAGATGGCAAAAGTGCATAGATAACAACGGTGCATACTTTGATTATTTAAATATATTTTACAAAAAAAATTGACTTCATATTCCTCTTGTACAAAACGCTATTTTCATATGTAAGGACCTCATATTTAAAAGGAATTTGGCACATGTTTCAGATAGCATCTTGAGCTATGGTCTAATTGGGACTTAATACAACACGCATATAAGTGTGCCATTTTCTTTTACTACTACTTAGTATTTGTTTTCACTGCCCACAATCTATAATTTAAAAAAATCAGCTTGTAATGGAAATGAGATGGCATGAAATATATTTATTTTTTCGGTGTAAAAAATAAAATTTCTTTTACCGTTTCGGAATGAGGTTTCCCTTACCGGAAAAGAACCGGCGAAAGAAACTCCGCAGGTTTTAACTTTTTAGACATTTTTACAGTTTATATTACTAAGGATATTTTATATGACTGTTAAACTGCGGTATGAAATAGACAAGTCTGAAATTAATCTAGAACTTATTTTAGCGTAACGTCGTCATAAATTATAAGTTAAGAGCGAAAAGAGTCGCCGACTTAGCTCATTCTGAATTTATGTACTTGCACGTATAACATGAGAGCTCTAGATATCCGACCAAAACTATTATCATTTATTGACTTAACTGTCACATGTCTCTAATACTACACTACAGCTTTCTCTACGTAATGATTATTAGTAAGTGTTATCTATTTATAATATAGAAAACATCAAGTGAATAGATATTGAATAACAAAGTTTCTACAGAATGTTCACAAAACAATTGACCCGAATACTATTCATTCATTAATTACATTCTATCTTAAGTCTACTGCTGAACATAGATTTTCTCCATAGATAGCCTCATAGGGAAGGATATTTGCCACTTTGGTGGGCTATTCCGCAAACGCTGTGTTTTATTATTTTTAGCTGTTATCAGGAAGGTGCTGCTGCCCATTCCTGTTTCAGTTATGGTTAATGTTCATCATCACTACATAATATGTATATAGTAGTTTTTGAAATATCAGAAGAGAATACACAAATAAAATTATACAAACTTACTAATATGATAGGCTCGTCCCGATTACATAAATAAATTGAATAGAAATTTACATTTTTACGCTAAAAACGTTCTCAATCATAAATCAAATTCAGAAATCGATTAACAATACTTAATTTTTATACATCTTGTTATTAACTACAAACGTATATTTCGAAACTAGCAATTCTATTATTTACTTACTTGATTTCTACAAATCAACCTAATAAAATATTAGTAAAAATAATAATAAAACCTATTCAATTACAGATATTTCTGATCAAAAAATAAAATATTAAGTTATAAAGTTACTTTCCAAATACTACGAAATATTAAAACAATATAAAAATTAAAATTATTTACCGATTATATGAACAGTTAATTTCTAAGATGAATGTTGTTGTTTTTATAGAATAAAAATGACAAACGAGCACACAGTTCACCTGATGGTAAGTGAATGCTGCGGCCCGTAGACATCTACATTTATCCTCGATTAAGAATCAAAATACAGATGCGTTGTCATCCCTAAGGACTAAGCTGCAATTCCCCGTTTCCAGTAAAAAGGGTCCCCGGTCTCCTACACTCACCATACAAAACACAGCAGCATTAAGCTGCTATTTTACGCTGGTATTCCGTGCGAGCGTGATCTTACCCCGGTCGAGCCGACCCATTCGTGCTACAACCATAATATAGCTGCAGCATGGCTTTACCACGTAAAAAATAATATCAAACCTAATATTAAAAATTTTAAGGTCAAAAATGATCAAATGCAGGGAATAAACCTGTACCTAAGTTTAAAGGTAACTTTGGACAAAAATCATTAAATATTTATTCAGATATCAGTAGTACTAGTAACAAGCCCGTATGTTTTGTCTTTATTCACTGTTTCGTAATAACGTTACGAAATGACGAACTCATTTCGGAACTGTACTTTTGCGAAACAACCACAATAGAATTCACATTCGCCTCGCAATAGCTAAGCGGGAGCACAAACATGTTGTCCCAATCACCTGGAAACCTAAATAAAGTAGAGATAGAACGCAAGCGGCATCAGATACGACTCGTAGCAGGTGCATGGTGTAATATCGTAAAAAAATACAAGTATCGAACATCCGTTACACCGTACAGGACGGTGCGTTGCAGTTCAACGGAGCTGAACGGGTCTGACGCAGCTTCACAGCTATTCAGTCGCATACCGATTGAAACAATACTAATAATAAACAAGCGCAAATTTTCGCTATAGCATCACAAAATACTTTAACACTTCGCTCGGCGTCTATGAGGTAATGATGCAAATACAGATGTTTAGAAAGTCGCATAAATACATTCCTAAGTAGCTTAGTTCCATAATATAAGCTGATTAAGGCTATAAACGTTGTACAGTAGTAAAATAAGCATAATTTTAAAAATGTAAAAGTAAATATTATACCTGATAAGCTGAAATCCGTTTTGGTGGTGGTACTTGTGGGGATATGTCGACTAAGTTCTCCATAGAATGTCGGTTGGGGAATCCTTGCTTTTGAAAAGGCGCGTTTGTTTTGTATGAGGGGCGGTTGAACTTGGTTGCGGGTGCCACAATACGATTCCCATTTTCATCATCGTCCTCCCATTCGGTGACGACTTCAGTACGAACGTCTTCTAAGGAGCGAGCACGGCTACATGGGCAGGCGACCGGGGATGTAGGATTTGGGTGACGAAGCTGCCGAGGCCGATCTCGATTAATATACGAATCCGCATAACTACCTGGAGTCGGCGCACCTGCAGATCGATAGCTGGGCGATAGGAAATAGTAATCGCGCGACTTATTGCTGTAGGCGCTTATGGCGGAGAAATCCGAATAGGTGGAGCCTTTTGATGATGACGTTTTGAAGTTTCTCGCTTCCATGGAATCCGGGGGGCGAAAGTAAAAGTTTGGCTGCGCTTGGCGGGACAGCGGCGGCCATGGTCTAAACGGCGCATCCACATAATGTGCGGGTTTCGACTTCATGTTCGCGATGGTGCATCCGAGCGCGGCGGAATCGGTTCCGTGCGGATGTAGTCGAGGAAACTACGCTACTGTTGGCGCGGACGGCAAACAGCGTGCGCCGGCCCACCACCAGCCTCACGGCGTCGACGCCGCACGTTAGACAGAGATGAGAACATAGAGAAAGGCGCACACGCGTTCCACTCGATCCGTTGAATGCGAATACAAGTGAAAGGGGTGGCCCGCTCGGTCAATACTCATAGATAGCGTTTGTAAGCGGCGTAAGAGTAAATATCTCTGTCGGATGTCGTATTTTTATTAAATTCATGAGTCTATTGTAATGTGCGTAAGTAGTTTAAAATTTAATTCAAGCCTCAAAAACAGGGGAATTTCACTATCCTTTCACACGACATCACATATCGATAAATTACACTACATCGATATGTGGTATAAACACGGTAATGATTTGCAAACATAAATTACACAAAACAGCCCTCAACAACTGGAAAATCTGTTTTACGTAACGACCTTTCGATCACAGTCCACCCTGAGTGCGTGAAACACGCCGTGAGTTCTTACTTCGACTCAAATCATAGCTTATCGATAAAGCATTAAATTCGTCACGCCGGCGAACAACTTTCGCTTCTTACTTACGCACGAGTTTGTTAAAATGAAACACGTGCCATAATAAAGTGAAACGTGTATGTTATGCATAACTTTAACTTTATAAATGCGTATTGTGCAGACATATATTATATTGATAAACGATTTACGTACTCGTATGCACGCCCACTTCTTCCAAGCATAACACTGGAAAATTCAAACACTCAATAAGTAGCCTTACAAGTGACGAAAGAACTCAAGGTTGCACCATATACAGAACGTGTACTTAGCAAGATTATTCAGAAGTCATCATAATCTCATAAGCATCCTACGCTATGAAAAATGAATACATAATTAACATTGTAAATAGCCATGACTGCGTGGCATCATTTGTTATTAAAGATATATAAAAACAACAAAACATGTTTACATCAGTGTTAGTGTGCCCTTGACATGAGATGTCGCATATATTTTAAAATTATATTTTTATTGTATCGTTGCTGTTGGATACACCATACCTTCTGGACTCTCTCTGAACTCTTAAGGTTACATTACGACAGGCCACGCAGACAGGTTTGCAGAATAAAGATTATTTTTTGTATGAAATACTGGCCAGTTATAATTTAATATATAACGGATAAATTTAAATTTCCATGTTTTTACAGTTTCAAATGTCCCCATTTAAAATCTCGTAAAAAACATGAAATGTTCCAAATTGACGAATTCCGATGAAATATAAAATAAAAATAATGTAGGTATTCGTTAAAATTCGATAAATCAACGTATTCCTATTACTTATACCTTTAATAAAACCTACAACGATGGCATTTTGGATAAAGGCCCTTCTAAGGATCTAAGGCAACTTTGTACCCCTGGTATAACAAATTTCAGCACGGTCGACTAACTTTAAGAAATGAAAAAAGAATTGGTCGCCCTTTGACTGCTTTTACGGAGGGAAACGTGTTAGTAGTGAAAAATTTAACTGAAGAGAAAAGGCGAATTTATAATAAGAGAATTAGCATAAATTGTAGATTGAACCGGGAAGCGTTTACAATATTCTACACGAAAATCTTCGCGTGAGAGGGACAGTTTCGCGTTGAATGCCGCACAATCACACCGATGCTCAGAAGCAGACCCGCGTAGAATGGTGCCGTGACATGATTACTAAATTGGAAGCAGGCTCGTCTTGGGCGTGTATAAGACATTACTACATGTGATGAATCTTGGATTTATCAAAAGGTCGATGGTTAGGCTGTTTCAAAATGAACCAACGCCCACCAAAATAAAGCAATCAAGAAGCGTAGGAGAAATTTTGATCGCTAGGTTTTTCACTTTGCGGTTTGCGGATATTTTTTTATTCACTAAAATAAAAATTCTGCTGAAAGGGTTGGGTAAGTTTTATTCGGCGGAAGGTGCACTAGCAGCGTTCGGGCTAGTCGCCGAAGAGGTGACTGAGACGACCGGAAAAAGCGTTACGAAAAATGGTTGAGACGATAAAATTTTGCATACCAGCGTCTGGTAGAAAGTTCTTTGAAAATTTTAGTATTAAAAACTTAAAAGAGTCGCCCACGTATAACAGATAGTTTGAGTTTGTTATGGTAATGGGTTATCTCGAAACTAAGGGATCACTTATCCACTTCGTATACTATATAATGGTGTCAAAGGGATGAAATATTATCAATTTAATTTAATAATTAATATTATAATATGTACCACATTTTTAAACGGATATAAAAGTATAAAACCATTTTTTTTTTCGAGCCTCATACTATTATAACTATTTTTATAACTATATTGATGAAATAAGAAACGTGGGTTGCATACAATAAGTAACTAATAACTTCATTGCACAACTATGAACAGTTTGATTCCGTTTTATCTAATATAAATCTGAGTAGAACATAAACCAATTGGAAAGTGGAACGAAAATAATTTGAAAAGGCATTACGGATAAATTCACCAGAGTTAATCACAGAACCTTCAATTTTGAGACGACTAGGTATTGAATATGATTTAGATTTTAGTTTAACATACCACCCAGAAGTGTCTAGGATTTGTAGTTATTGAATTTTCCACAGATTAGCATACCAATTCTACGTTATCTCTCTATGGGCCGCAACTTTCACTTACCATCAGGTACCATCCCGCTGTATGCCCGTCGCTTAGTTTCTACACTTAAGACTAACAGACGAAGCTTTGACGACCCACTAGTAGCGGAAAATTTATCCAAAAATACGGTACCAAGACCCACAGAATGCTAGTGGTAAGAAAAATTAAGGGAACGAGGGTTTCGGCCCTTCGCTCACCAGACTGTCTACTCAGCTTAAAGAGTATGGGCAACCTCTTTCAAAAATGCATACATCCTGACGATATTTGAAAAATTCTATGTACCAATTAAAAATCCTGTTAGAACCATTTTCTTCTACGCGGACGAAGTAGCGGGTAAAAGCTAGTTATTTAAAAAAATTAAGGTCAATGTTTGCAAACAAACTTACTTAGTGGCAGCTTTTTTTTTATAGGATAAGGGTGACAAACGAGCACACAGTCCACCTGATGGTAAGTGGTTGCTGTGGCTCATAGACATCTACATCTATCCTCGATTACGAATTTTGACAAATAAACTACCTAAATATAGCACTTGGAATACAAAAATAAATATTATTTTAACTGAGCCTTAGAGAAAACGGTGGAGCCCGTGACTTCATTGTTGTATGATGACACATACAACCGAAAATCCCTATATTACATAATAATGTAAACAGTGACAGTGCATACCAAGGAGAACAGAAAACGCAACATTAATTGGATTTTATTGAATGATTATTACAGTCAAGCGAGTCAAACCGGTGATTTGTGAACAGGTTGCCCCGGCAAATTGAAGCTCATCAAGTAATTTACAGAGGCGTTTAGGTATAAAACACACATTAATTGCCATTTTTATGAGTGTACACAAGAATGCAAATATAACAAACAAGTTATAACAAATGACACGAATAGAGAGAGAAGAGAGTATTTCTAAACCTCTCACCAAAAAAGGAGCCCTAAGCACTGATTACCGCTGACAATGACAATAATTTGTATGAAGATGAAACTTACTAATAAAACTTAAGATAGCAAAATGCCAGCGTTATCTAACGTTAACGTCTTATTAAATTCAAAATCTGCTATAATAAACACAACATCTACATATGATTGCGGAAGCCCGTCTGGCTACGCTGAATGTATGTGGAGCAATGAATGATAAGATGGATGAAGTATGCGATATGATGTATGATAGAGGAATAGATGTGTTATGTGTAAATGAGACGAAACGAAGGGGAAAGGATGTCACTACACATGGCATGTATACCGCGTACTGGTCTGGGGTAGACGAGACCGAGCGGGCATGCCAGGGAGTCAGTATCATCCTTTCAGAAAGAATGGGTCAGTGTGTGAAAGAGTATGAATGTAAGCCCGAGACTGCTATGGATACGAATGAAAGTGGGCTTAAAGAAGTTGTTTGTTCTAGGGTCTACGCCCCAGACATGTGTAAGCCCACTTATATCCGAGAGCAGTTTTGGGAGATGGTAAGGATGGTGCTAATGAAATGCAAGGGTAATGAAAATATTGCTATATTAGGAGATTTTAATGGAAGGGTTGGCGTGAAGTGGCTTGGTTATGAAAGGATATTGGGAACGTTTGGTGATGAAAGTATAAATGAGAATGGTGAAAGCCTCCTCACCGTATGTGTGGAAAAGAATATTTTTGTGACGAACACTTTCTTTCGTCATAAGAAGATTCACATGTATACATGGGAAAGAGGTGATGATAGAAGCATGATAGATTTCATAATTGTGGATGAAAGAATGAGGAGCGCAGTTGTAGATACAAGGGTTTACCGGGGGTCCAACGTAGGGACGGATCATTACTTGGTCTCATGCCGAATTAATGGTCTATTCAGACGTTGGCGGCATCGGACATATGTGTCTACCACTGCGTTACAGCGTATAAGAACAGAGAGGTTACAAGATGAAGGTGCAAAAGAGAAGTACAAATGTAGACTGAGAGAAAATATAAGTGGTATGGATGTATTGTGTATGAATGATTTAGACCTGGAGACTGTGTGGTATAATATCAAGAAAGATTTGGTGGATGCAGCTAAAGAAGTATGTGGTGTAAGTAAGAGAACGAATGAAAAGAAAAATAACACTTTATGGTGGGATGATGAGGTACGGATGGAAGTAGAAGCAAAGAAGAGAGCATGGCTAGATTTACTAGCAACCAAGGCTAGTTATTCTAGCGGTATGAATGATGATATTGAAAGAAAAAAGGCAGTCTTTAGACATCTAAATAAGAGAGTAAAAGAAGTAGTTGAAAGAAAAAGCAAGAAAGAACTGATAAGAATGATGGAAGAATATCGGATAACTTCCAGGCAAATAATAAAATGTTCTGGAAACTCGTAAGAACTGCCAGGGGACATTCAAAACAGCCTAGAATGGATGCTATACGAGACCAGAATGGCTGTATTCTGAATGACGAAGTGTCGAGTTTAAGGAGATGGAAGGAATACTTTGAAAGCGTGTTTATGAGTGATGAGACGTTTGAATTAAATGAAATAGAAATTCCGAAAGAAAAGGAAAGAGATAGAGAGATAAGTATAGATGAAATAATGAAAGCAATGAAAAGTATGAAAGCAGGTAAGGCAGCCGGATATGATAGAGTATCACTGAAATGCTAAGGGCTGAGAGGAAGTGGTGGCAGACCTGCTGTACACTTTGTTTAATTTGTGTTGGGAACTTAAGCGGGTACCGGGAGACTGGTGCAAAGCCGTGATAGTCCCACTATATAAAGGAAAATGATCGCAGCAGGACTGTAAAAACTACAGTGGTATCAGTCTTCTTAGCATTGTGGGAAAACTGTATGCTAAGGTACTAATTGAAAAAGTTATGAAAGATACTGATGGAAAAATTTGGGATGTGCAAGCGGGATTTAGAAAGGGAATGGGATGTCCGGATCAGGTCTTTTCCATGCACATGATCGCGGAGAAGTTTTTGGCCAAAAACCAAAAGGTTTTTTGTGCGTTCGTGGACTTGGAAAAGGCTTATGATAGAGTGGACAGGAATGTATTATGGCAAACACTGAACTCATTTGGGTTGAGTGCTGGGTTGATACAGGCATTGAAGTCTCTGTATAGGGACTCCAGTGCTTGTGTCAGGATCAACGGGCCTACTCGGACTGGTTTGGCATCCATAAAGGGTCAAACAGGGCTGTGGCTTCCCGTGGCTGTTCAACCTATTTATGGACAGTTGTTTGGAAAATCTGAAAGTTGAAGAATGCGGGTTAAGAATGGGTGAGTTAACCGTCAAATGCCTTTGTACGCCGATGATCAAGTCATACTCGCGTCGTCGGCGGCCGAGTTGCAAATGATGGTTACATTAATGAACATTTCATTAAAAGAAAGGGAATGAAAGTGAACGCAAGTAAGACGAAAGTTATGGTCTTTGAAAGAGAAGAAAGTAAAACAATATGTGAAATAAGAATAGAAGGGGAATTGGTCGAGCAAGTAGATGAGTTTGTGTATTTGGGATGTGTATTTAGCAGGGATGGTAGGTATGATAAGGATATAGAACGACGAGTGAACGCAGGAAATAAAGTAAATGGGGCTCTACACTCTGTTGTGGAAAGTCAGAATGTGTCCAAAAAGGCACGTATGTCAATTCACAATGCTGTGTTAGTCCCTACTTTAATGTATGGTAGTGAAAGTTGGGTGTGGCAGAAGAAGGACGAGAGTAGAATAAATGCTGTAGAAATGCGGTCATTAAGGAGTCTGAATGACCGAGTGAGAAATTGTGTGATAAGAGAAGAGTGTGGTTTGCAAGATGATGTTGTGACCAGGATTAAGAAAGGAATGCTTTGGTGGTTTGGTCATGTAGAAAGAATGAATGAGGAAAGAGTGACAAAGCAAATTTATGTGGCAGAGGTGAACGGCAGAGTCGGGAAGGGACGCCCTAGACGAAGGTTTATCGACCAAATTGGCGATATACTGAAAATAGGCCAAATTAAGAGTACCCTTAACCGACGAGCGTGTATGCGTAGGTATATGGATGTGGAGGAGGCGAGAGAGGTGTGTCAGGATCGTGCCAAATGGAAGTCCATAATCTCTGCCTACCCCTCTGGGTGACAGGCGTGAGTGTTTATGTTATGTATTATGTAGATTAAAGACTGTAAAATAATCTTTTAAAACATAATTAAAAATCAACTTTAAAAACTAAATAGAATAAAATAAACTGCACATAAAAGCTTCTGAGTCGGCGCTAAGAGATAACGTACGGAAGAATAATAAGCCCGACAAATTATTTAATACTTTTAGTTTTTGAAGTCTGCTTTCAATTTTTTTTACGTTCATTTTGACCGTTTTTAGTGAACTAAGGAAAATCACAAGTTCAAGGTAACAACTAGACTATCGCCTAAATAGTTACATTAAAAACATGCCCTATTTTTCCACCTTTAGGGGGTGAACATTTTTCTGGACGGCAGCGGGACTTATCTGAAAAATAACTGGAATAAATCGGAATAGGTAAGATATGAAAGCAATATGGTGTTAAGAATAATATTACGGACGATGATCAGTTTAAAGTGCTAAGTACCTAGTATTACGAATGTTTGCAACCCCTCAAAGTTTTGAAGAGTTTCGTGATCAGCAGCAGACTGACAGCAAAATTTGAATATCTTCAATTGCAAATCATTCAGAAACTGAATGTTGAATTTATTCTCCTACTTAAAAAAGATAAACAGTAAACCAAAGCTAACGGCTATATAAAAGAGATGGTAAAGCGATATTATAACAGACAGATGACGAAACAAAATTCTTTCTACTTGACCGATCCCCTAGAGATGGAGCGTTTTTTACGAGGCATTAAAAAACTTGAGAATGCAGCACTAACTCATTGGAATTTAGAAAAGTAAATACTGACTGATGAAGCTGGAATATCTGTAAGATATCTAAACTTATTGATTAGGTGTACTTTATTTTAAAAAATTGATGACAAAAAATAAACTTCGCGCTGTTATTAAGTATCTGTGCTTGAAAATGTTCACAATGGTTGTTCCGTCAATACATTAGGGATACATTAGGGATAAATGCTACACCGTATCCTACGCCTACTAAGCACGTCGCTGTAGCACTTTTCGTTTTATTCATAAAGAAACAAATATTTTGGCAGATAGAATGGATAACATGTTACATTAACGCTTAGTAATGAAAACAGACGATCAGCGTGTTCGGATCCCCAGCATGGTTATCAATGCGCAAAAATAAAACAGACTAAATTTTTTCCGAGGTTTTTCACAAGGTTTCTCACAAAATAGATCACAAGATCGTGATCGTTTTTTGGCTTGATTTATAATAGCAAAATAGCAATAAACGAAACGTGTCTTCTTTATTTCGATTCCGAAGCAAAATTACAGTCTATGGCTTGGAAAAAAAATCGACTAAAACTCAAGGCGGGTCAATCTGGCTGCACTTCTCTGGAACTCCTTGTCCGAGGACGTTAGAAAAACATCTCATAAGACTGCTTTTAAAGATTAGTACGTGAATACTTTTTAATGACATCAGATGTTAGTACGGTCAATTTTATCATGTATGTATATATGTACATATGTATGTATATGTATATGTGTAGGTATATATTTTTTGGCACCTTTCACATTATTTCCACACGTCCCGGTTTGACTGGGAGAGAATGCCAAAAGGCATTGAGTCCGCCCTTTGTAATCCTTTGAATTAAGGTGTACAATTAGGAATAAATAAATAAATAAATAAATAAATAAATCTGGCGATAAGTAATGATTGAATATCTCGATCATGGAGCTATTGTTACTGGCAGTTTGTATGTAGAACGTCCGCAACGATATCTGCGAGAAACGGCGAGATATACTCACTAGTGGCTCCCAAGTTTTTGAAGTACTTGGAGCTTCCTCCTTGCACCTGGCGATTTCTATCAATTACCGAGATTGTATGAGTATTGAGCAGGCAAAAATTCGAAATAATGAAACAGTAGTCGCTCCAGTACAGAAAAGTTTAAAGTGCTCAGGATAAGAAATTATTTGAAAAGGCAATTTTAAGGTTAGAGTAAAAGTTATTCTAGTTTATTAACTAATAGGTGAATATAACGAAAAATAAAATAACATTAAGTAAGAGTTCCTAAGCCTACATTGACTTCCTGCATCTCTTACACTTCACTTCGCTTTCATCCCCATTGGTTATGGCGGGCCCATTGCTACTTCAGATCACTGATCCGTTACGCTATGACGGTTACTCTGTTTCTACTGCGTATATCCTCATTTCTAAGTTTATCACGGAGAGAAATTCCCGCTCCATAGCTCGCTAAGCGACCTTGAGCTTACTCATACGGCCAGCAGTATAGGTCCACGTCTCAGATCCATTAGTCAAAACTGGCAACACGTACTGATTGTTTGTATACTCTGGTTTTCAAACAGGTGGCTCAGGACCGTGCTTTGTGTTATACCTTTGTTTAACAGGGGACTTGTGATGGGCAGTAATTATTATGATAATGATGATGAAGTGAAAGTTACCAGTAACATACCCATTCTCACTTTTATTGAACGATCCCCGTATTTATGCAGGTTGCTCATAAACAAGGCCAGTCGGAGCTGCCAAACACGCTCCAAGCATTAAGGTGAAAGTACTGTGTCCTTGTTAGTAAATCCAACAATAATAATACATTGTTCAGATGATAACACGGAATGGCTCTCATGTTATAATATATTATATTGTAAATAGTTTTTACAATATATTGTAACTATTTTTTATACAATAAGGGTGACAAACGCGTACACAGTCCACCTGATGGTAAGTGGATGCTCCGGCCCATAGACATCTACACCTATCCTCGTTTGCGAATCAAAATGCAGATGCGTTGTCAACCGTGAGGACTAAGATAGAATGCCTCTTTTCAGTAAAAAGGGTCTCCGTTTCTCTACACTTACCATACGAAACACAGTAACATTAAGCTGCTATTTTACGCTGGTATTCTGTGAAAGCTGATATTCTGTGAGATTGGAATGTCTCCGACACCCACCATACTGCCCGGACCTTGCTTCAATAGATTACCCCTTTTTTGTAATTTGGACAATTTTTTGCATGGAAAAAATTCAATTCTGACTAGGTCAAAACTGCCTACAAAGATGTTATTGATTCTCGTTCCCACATTTGCATTTTCCAGCAAAGGAATCAATGAATTACCTATAAAATGTCGAAAGTACATAGTATCAACGGCACATACTTTGATTGATTAAATATATGATTTCATAAATTTTCGTTCTGCTTTTTCCACATTAAACGCAAAATTCTTATGTAAGGACCTTATACGAGGGTGACACTGAAAGTTCTTAGAAAATCAAAAACTGAACAAACTAGCAAGTTATTAGTTTTATTATATCTTTTCAAAATAGTGTCCATTTACATCAATACATCGCTGCATCCGATGGAACCACCGCGAAAAGCACTTCGCCCACTCGTCCTTAGGGGTCTCTTCGACGGCATTTTGAAACGCAGACACTGCTTCCTCGTCGTCCATAAAACGTTTTCCTCGAAGTTTTTCTTTTATTTTCGGAAATAAATAAAAATCGCAAGGTGCGAGGTCGGGGCTATAGGGCGGGTGACCCAGTAATTCCACGTCTGACGTCGCCAAGTAGTCGATTGTTTGCTTGGCGGTGTGCGACGAGGCGTTGTCGTGGTGAAGGAGGATCCTACTGCGAGGTCGTTTCTCCCGAACTTTTTCCAAGACAAGTGGCAAACAATTGTTACTGTACCACTCTGCAGTAACTGTTTTCCAATCCTCTAAAACAATTGTTGAGTAATGACTTGTCCTTCCGAAGAACGAGGCCACAATCTTTTTTCCACGCTTCGACCTCTCTTTACTTTAGTCGGCAACTCCTCGGAAGGAAACACCCAGACAGCAGACTGTCTCTTAGTTTCAGGATCATAACAATAAATCTAGCTTTCGTCACCCGTAAGTATGTCGAACACAGCATTTGAGTCACCTCCGTTAAATCTTTGAACCATTTCACGACACCAATCGACACGACGGAGTTTTTGGGCCTCTGTCAAATTATGAGGTATCCACCAATCTGCTGATAAGTCACTCTTACTACTAATTGTAAACAGTGGCACGAGATGGGGCTTCATCGTGAAAGGCCAATCGAAGTCTATCATAACTTTCTTGTTGACTTAAATGACATCGTAAGTCATAAAAAATCATTGTACGAAAATTTTCTCGCGTTAAATTTATGATGACGTGACACAGACAATTTTCAATTTGCCGCCAAATCGTAAACAAATCACAAATTAATAAAATACATACACAATAATATTGGCAAAGAGTTCCATTTTCAAAATTTGAACTTATTTTTTTATTATATCGTTTACAAGTGACCAGTTCTAAAACTTTCAGTGTCGCCCTCGTATAACCTAGCTACAGCATGGCTCTACCACGTATAAATCAAAATTTTCACATTCTGCGAAACAACAGACCTATTTGATTGATTACATTTATTTTAATTTACAAGCGTGTTCATTCATAAATATATCGTTTGATTTCTTTAAAATAATAATGTTGATATTTTCTAAATTTATGCCGTGTATTGGCGGGCGTAAGAAAATTTACTACTCCATAAAATCATCCCGTGGGTGTCGTAAGAGATGACAGGAAGAAACTGACACAGGAGATGGACAGCAATATTTTTCTGACAACAACTGAAAATTATAAATAAAATGCGATCACCCGTCTGCCAAGCGTGGCAACTATGGCAAAATCCCCCCTATGAGGCAATATATGGGGTAGTCCTATATTCAGCAATGGACTTTTGAAAACAAGTCGATAGACTATATTTAAAAAAGTAAATTTAGATTCAAACATATTATAAAATGATGAAATATTAGAATTTTTATAGCCTATTATTTTTAGTTAAGTACTTTCTTCTGTGAAAATTCACCCGTAAAAGTAATCACGTAATGCTTATTTCACTATTCCTTAATAGTTTTATGCTACAAAATTATGTAAATTTTGTAGCATAACACAGTACGCAAATAAAATTTGCGTTCACTCCGTTAACCATGTGGTATTGATCTTTTAATCGACTGACATCAAAGAGCATAAAAATTAAGACATTGGTTAGACGTACGAAGTGGATGAAAGCTCAAGAAAACAAGAGTGAAGTGAAGATTGGAGTTTTATGGTGGTAAAATAGTAGTAATAATGTAATTCTTATAATGATTACAAGAACCGGAGACCCTTTTTAATGGTTACGAGGCATGACGTCTTGATTCTGTATCAATCGAACAAATGTCTATAGGTCACAGTATTTGCTTACTTACAAACATGTGGAGCGCGTGTTCACATGTCATCGTAACTTGTATATAAATCTTAACAAGTACATAGGACGTAGATGGTAGTATCGGCAATAACAACACACATACGACTAAGGTCGCACTAACGTAACATGAAACTCAAGATAATTAAAACATAACAGCTGCGCGGAAAAATATGCAACGACATTATCCAAAAAAAAAACTTCAGCCGGAATGAGATCCTCGTAACTGATTTTGGTAAATGACTATCAACTAAGCCGGTTATAATGTGGTGCTACAAGTACACGACGAGCACACACAGGTATTAACTCGTTCTTATTTACCCGTGTCCGTGGGTTGGTGGATACATTAGGAAGCAGTCTTAGCAACAAGAGGACAATCGAAATCCATCCAGATTCTTTTGAATGTAGATGGATTTCGATTGTCCTCATGTCAAAAACCGACAAAAATCCGTAAAAGCTACAACTAAACTAAAACATTTATACGTCCATGTAAATATATGAAATTGTTATAACCACCGATAAGTATTTTCTTCTTTAGACGGGATGCAGCAGGACGTGTAGGATGCAGGATGTGCAGGAAGCACAGGACGAAACAGACGCGTTGGTTTTGTTTTGCATGACACCGCACAGCATGGAGGAAAATGTTAGGATATTTTAAGCAATCGAGGCCTATAGGTTGGACAAGCGGAACTATATATTAGAGATGGGCCGAATATGGATTTCATAAATACGAATATTCGGCTGAAAGTTCGGTAAAACTTTTACTTTTTACTTTTACCGAGGTGATCCTGGTGATCCTGCCGAATAATGTTCGGCCGAACATTATTCGGCAGGATCACCTCGGTACCTAACCAATTCATGTCGAAACTTGTTTACGTAAAGCGTGCGGGATTAGCACCGGACCCTGCCCCTCGCTCCCCCGTCACACCTGACATTTTATTGCATCTAGGGATGATCGATGTTGCAGAAACATCGATGATGACATCGATGTTGGCTTCGATAGCTCAACATCGATGTTCGATGTTTATCCTACTCAAAACATCGATGTTAGCCATTATCGATGTTTTTTGCACATGTATTTAATAAGTTAAAATTAGATGAATAAAAAAATAGTCATGTTGTTTATGGTTTATAATTAATAAAATAAAAGAAATTAATAAACAATGTAGTGTAAAACAATAATTAAAAAAAATTGGAAGAAGTTTACAAATATCTAGTTCATTTGTTACAATACTTTTGCCGATTGATTGAAGAAATAGTAATTTTGACAAAGAAGTACCTTTCAATCTGTTTCTCTGTTGATAAAGAGTTGAGCCAGCTTTGAAAAATAATTTAAAATTAAAAATTTTGTACAAACGACTTCAACATAAATTATTAAGGATAACTCTAAAACTAGGTCAGACTTTGATCAAATTTATATGGGACCACGTGAGAAGCACCAGCTTTCAAATAAAAAAAGAATCATCGAAATCGGTTCACTCAGAAAAAAGTTATGAGTGCACACATTAAAAAAGAAGAACATACAGTCGAATTGAGTATCTCCTCCTTTTTGAAGTCGGTAGATAAATTATTTTTTTATAGAAAGTATTTTTTCGCAAATCGTACATTTCACTTTACTTTCATTCAGTCGTCAGTCGTCAGTTTCATTCCTGCCACTCATTTTTATCATATAATTATCAATTTTCACTAAGAATAACACAAGAAACACTTTTTTTCTCACAAAAACAGTCGTTGCGTTTAAATTATTTCCAAATGGCGAATCGACGACCCCAGATCACTTCCAATTACGAATTCAATTGCTGAAATGTCTTCTATAGTCTAAGATAAAGGCTTTAATCGGCTCATGCAGTTGGCAAAGCCCAAATACCAAATACTGAGCCGAAAATGTATAGTTGAAACAGTGATTCTACAACTGTATGAAAAATTTAAAAGCACTATTCAAGGTGAGCTATCTAAGGCCAAATGTCTATCGGCTACATCTGACATGTGGACAAACATGTTCGTACATTCAATACAGTGGACACTTTGAGTACCACTTTAACGAATGTTCGGTGATTTAGCCGAATATTCGGCCGAATACGAATATTCGTTAAAGCTGCCGAATATGCCGAATACCGAATATAAAACGAATATTCGGCCCATCTCTACTATATATATAGTTAAAATATACATATAACAATATTGTATACATTACGATGACATATTAATATATACAGAGATGTCAACGTAATGTCATTTGCATAACTAATGTTCAAGGTTGTTAGAATAATATAATTAGTACATCTTTTGCTATTGTAGATACTATAAATGTCTTTTGTGAACGAGTTACTTATGAATCAGAATTTTAGAATAAATTTACGATTGTACCTTTATAGATGGGACAGTCGATAATAACTACAAAATCTTCATAAACATGTAAAATAATAATAATATAATAAATCTTTTAATTAATTAATTAACTTAATTAAATCTTTTTGTACGCAGAAGGTATACTTATAGTTATATTACTATTACAATCTATCATATACCTTACAGAACATAGGCTTCCCCCAAAGATGGGGTTGGCAAGCGGGGTGGCAAACGCAATTTTTTATTTGTAATTAGCTGCTACCAGGAAGACCCTACTGCCCATCTCCTGGTTCAGTTCCTATCTGTCGCCTCTTATGACACCCAAGGAATGATAATCTATCTTAAATAAAAATAGATGTTATTCAATATTACTGCATAATCTAAAACTGCTGTGTTTCGTATGGTGAGTGTACAGAACCGGAGACCCTTTTTACTGGAAAAGAGGCATTCCATCTTAGTCCTCACAGGTGACAACGCATCTGCATTTTGATTCGCAAACGAGGATATAGATATAGATGTAGATTTCTATGGGCCACAGCAACCACTTACCATCAGGTGGACTGTGTGCTCGATTGTCACCCTATCCTATAAAAAAAAAAAATATTAGGCCATTTTACGGAGAAACGCAGCCTAGACTAGTTGACGCTTAGTAATAGCCTGACGCATGAGACGTATTATGTAATTATGGATCGAAATAAGAATTGCGTAGTTATTGCGACTTTGATCTATATCCGTTCTACAAGGATGGCGGCCCTATTCCAACAATGGGCCCTTAAGAGCTAACTTTTCTTTAAAATTTCAGATAAAAAGGTGATAAATTAAAGAATGGGTTTGTAAATCAAAGTTAACTGCTATATCTCTATGTAACCTGATTTTTGATTTGGTTTATTCCCCCTAGATACCATAAAGGCTTCCCTTTTAATCGTCACCCTTGGTGTATAATCTGTCTTGGGGCGCACACGGCACATCCATCTCTTTCGTGTTTGACCTTCTTATTATTATGTTTAGTGTTTTATAATACTTGTTTTCCTTTCTTTAATAAAAAGAAAAAAAGGTTACTTTGCTACAGAACTGTAAAAGTAATTATCCATTCGCAAAAAAATAACTGCAATGAAGAAGGAATCTCAATTATTTTTTAACAAATTAAAAAGGAGATATAATTTGAACTGTGTTTTTTTAATGAAGTTATTACGTTACCTATTAACGATTAGCTAACCGCTTGAGATATATTTTATTTACTAATAGAAATTCTATATTAACTGAAGTTAATATTTTCTGAAGGTCACATCTTGTGTATGTCTGTAACGAAAAGTATATCTAAAATGTAAAAATTATTCAAAATATTTGTTAAGGAGAAGAATTAAAAAGGAAAAGGGAGACTTTCCAAAAATTATAACTCGATGATATTGTACCTAATTTGCCACCTGGTTTTTTCTTTGTTAATTAAAACAGAGACAGAAATAAATACTTTTAAGATTAAATGTAAGATTAGCTAATTAATATATTTTTTACATTGATTAATACAAATTGTGCTGCTCATAAATTTACACGATGAAAATCAACACTGTTTTTATCAAACTTAATAACTTTTATCGTTTTGCGCTTATTTTAAAAAGTGCGAAACCTGCCAAAGAGTATCTATGCGATTTATGGATGTACATACGAATTCAGCGTATTAGAAAAGAATGTGCAATAAGCCGATTGGTGTTGTATTTCCACATCGACGTATCGAAAACAAAAAGCAACACAATGTTTGCAATACAGGCCGTGGGACTAAATGTAAATATTGACATGATTTAGTCGTGACGGGCGCTAGTTGTCTGTGCCGTGTCCATTTAAGGCGGCCCAGGTCGAGCGGACAAAAGTAAGCGCTCTCCACGACTACGGGCCTTGTAAAGTGCGGGAAGCATTCCAAGATCGTATCTAATTTCTATTTCAATTTAATGTTATATGGTGTAAAGCAGTTTCAAACCAGATCACCCACAAAGATATCGATTATCGATGTGTCATCAGTCGCCATAATTTAAAATTCGTCGTTCGATAGGATCGAAAGGTGTCGGACGCGCTAGTCAATTGAAATACTTTAAAAAAGGATAAGGTTCTCATCAATGCGAATGTAGTTTTAGTATGTATGTTAAACGATATTTTCGCTAATTGTAAACCGTTATAATGATTTGTTTTTATCAAAAGAACCACCTACTAATGCTTCAAGGGTTTTATTAGTTCAATAATTCGAGATGAAGTTTTTAATGTAAATGTTTAGATGACATTCTAGTTAACTTTGAGCTTGATGTGATATTCCTTAGTTCCCTCAAAAGGGTAAAAAGTAAAACTTATAGTAAATAGTAAAAACTGTTTTTTTTTTCTTTAAAAAAAACGTTACCTCCACACTAGGATTTCCTCCTGTATCGTGGGGGCAGATTACATACATAAATTTCACAAGGACAAACATCCAGACCCGGAACAATTATTTGTAGGCCATACAAATACTTGTTCCGTGCGGGAAAACTGACTTTACAAAACGATATATACAATTAATTCTTCGATACACATTCTGTCTTACTAGCACTCACTCCAGAAGCTACTGAGTTATGTAGAAATTATTTTAATATCAGTTTTAAATCGGTTTTTATTTTTTATTGAACATTTAATTTTGAAGCAACAAAATATCATATATATATCGAAAAAAGAATAATTCATCGTTACATTAAAAAAAAACCACTTGAGACTCTTAGTCAATAACAAAACATTTTTGAGGTGACAAAACATACATTTCTATAGAAATTATATGACAATCTAGTGTGATGAGATCATAGTTTTTACAATCACATCATAATAATTATTTGTATATTTTTCAATACTAAAAATTAACTTAACTTAAAGTGGGAAATCGACTACGTCTTAAACGTATTCGTTACGTCTTAAAAAGCACAACTGGAAGTAGAAAACTTAAATTGTATTATTTTCCTAGTTACTTATCAATGGTTGTGTCAATTACACAATTAATCCCAGGCACGTTAGGGAACAAGTACCTAATGGTTTTTTCCTTCCTTTATAGATGTTATTACATTTCTGTAACTCGCAATTTATCCTTATTGGCAACTTTATCCTAACACATTCGATAATTCGGATGTCCTTTACAAAAGTTTTTGTACATTAACCCAACTTTGATTGCTTCGTTTGTGTTGAGTGGTCGTAAGCGTGCCTGATGATTAGAGCATCGGAACCGGTTCTTCCCGGTTCCGAAAGAACCAGGAATTCCCGGTTTTCAGGGGTCAAGAAAAGAACCGGTTCCGAAAATTTAAAACCTGGTTCTCTCGGTTCCTCCGGTTCCTTTACAAAATTTATTAAAAAGTATATCACTGCAATGAAAACTCATCTTAGTAATAAAATGGTTACTGCATTGCGAAAACAATATTAAAAACGACGACTAATCCAAGCATCAATAATGCGATACTTGACCAACCCTGACAGTTATTTCGCCAGTATGGACGAAGATACTGGCAAAATAAATGGTATAAGTGATGAAATGTTACACGAAATTGAAAATTTTTCGTGGTAGAGCCAGCAGCTATATTACTGGTATAGTTGTAGCACGAATGGGTCGGATCGACCGGGGAAGGACCACGCTCTCACAGAATACGCTGCTGTGTATAGTGAGTGTAGAGAACAGGAGACCCTTTTTACTAGAAACGAGGCATTCAATCTTAGTCCTCACGGATGACAACGCATCTGCATTCTGATTCGTAATCGAGGATAGATGTAGATGTCTATGAGCCACAGCAACCCCTTACCATCAGGTGGACTGTGTGCTCGTTTGTCACCCTTACTCTACAAAAAAAAATCGCATAAACGCTAGACAAAAAGGTATCCCTTGAAGAAACGCTAGTAATTGGAAGTCAAAATCTGCAGGAAGTTGAATTACATGAAATCCTAACAAGGAAGGTGAAGCTGAAGAGGAACTTAATAGAGAGTTGTCTAAAGCTGTTAATACTGCTACTGAATCGACTGATCAAGAAAATGACTCAATTACTACTGTGAGAGTTGAAATGGCTCTATTTGAAAATGGTGGGCAAAGACGAGGGTATTACTTAAGCTTATGAACATTTAAAAACTATTTCGCCCACCAGTATAGAGCCGGTGCGTATATTTTCTTCGTCTGCAATAGGCTGCGCTCATCTTTGAGTGATAAAAATTTGGATGCATTAATTTTTCTGCGTTCCTTTTATTTAAGTAAAATTAAACGTTTAACTAAAACTATTTTTTTTCATAAGTGAGCTGATTTAAGTTTTGTTATAATAACAGTATCCGTAAAGTACATTCTATGATAGAATATTGTAATGTTATAATAGAATAGAATCTATTCTATATTATTTTTATGTTGAATGATATTAAAATGTAAGTAATGTGAAATAACTGTTTACGTGCAATTGTAAAATAAATATTCCTAGTTAGTGAGATGTTTGATTTGTTTTATATTTAATTAGAAAGAAACTATTGCAAGTATTACTTGAATAATTACTTTAACCTACGATTAGCAATAAACTGTTTTATTTATGAATATGATTATCGTTATTCACAATGAACGAAAGTAGCCTCTAACCTAAAAGAAAGAAAAGAACCGAAAGAACCGGGTACCCGGTTCCTGCAAAAGTTTGGAACCGAAAGGACCGGTTCCTGTGAAGGGACCGGTTCTCGATGCCCTACTGATGATCATGGTTCGAATTCCCTGTCATTACAAAATCGGTTATTCAGTTTTCTGTCAATAAATTCTCATTATCAGCTCAAAGTCGGAAAATAAACGATTTTTACCCCCGTGTTTACCCTGATTTACCCCCTGTTATCGTACCCCCCGTTAATCACCTAAAGCAACGTCCTGCGCCTGATCAAATTCAAATTCAAAATATTTATCTCTCTCCGGTCCGCGTCGGATTACCGTCCAATCGAACTTTGAAAGTGTAACGTATCGTACACTATAATTACGTGCAGCGTAGATGGCTAGTCTCCGTTGAGACTGGCTGCCGTGACCGAAATTCGTTCTGGGGTCATTATATTTACCTAAAAAGCGCAATGCAATTTCCCTTTTTTACCATTGCACCAAAATAATTTTTTGCAGATATTTTACGTCGTTTACATAATAAAATTAAGCTACGTACGCACATTATTGTAAATGTAAAAACGTTGGCACTCATTACCTACCATCGTTCCCTTTGTTAAAAATTACTTAAGCTGTAACTGAGGCGTTTTTTATGAATATTATTACGTAGGAACTATTCGTAAGTGATTAAAAAAGAATTCCGTGATATCGTTGTATAAACTGAAGCATCATGCAACTAGTAGATCGATACGTAAGTTATATTAAATGTAACGCTTCACGCTCATTAAAACATAACGGAGAGTTGTAGAAATTCTTTATCAGAGCGGAGATAAAATTAATTAAAAGTTTCTATATAACGAGAATAAAATTGATGTTTGAAGTGCACTCTATTAAATGTTTGATCTCTGGCCATAATTGAACCTAATTGAATAGAAATATGTAAATATTACTAATATTCATTACAAAGAGAGATACAACATATTCATATTGCGAAACCATGTTGTCATTCCTATAGATGCGAAAATAATGTACTTCAAATTGTATTACATTACATTTTCCTTGAATGTCATTGATTTTCATTGTCGACCGATGCAGATAGCTCAGAACCGTGCTTTGTGGCATTCCTTGTAGGAGGCCTATGTTCAGCAGTGGACTTATGAAGGGCTGTAAAGACGATGATGATGATATTTTCTTTGACAAATTATTTACGATTGAGAACTTCGGAACAAAAACGTTTTAAATACTTTCGCTTATGGACATTAAGTTTACTTAAATAATACAGCGGATTATTTATTATTTTTTAGTTTACAATTACCTTAATAATTCCGCGCGTGAGCTTATCATCGTGCGGTAAAGAAGAAACGGAGCTATGCCGGTCGGTTTCCCAAGTGACGTGCCAATTATCCAACGAATCGGAGGAGGACTTCTTTGTGTCGATAGAGCTTTTCCTTGATAAGGAGTTCATCGAACCAACGTAGTCACGCTTCATATCTCTGACACTACCGTTAGTCAAGGAGTCCCGCCTATTGTAGTTGACAACATTGCAGCGAGAAAGATTCGGAAAAGAGCCCATAGAATGACGTTTGCTTGTTGTAAATCTGTGGGTAGGACTCGGTGTATCACGACGTGGTGGCGTTTGAGAGGGACTATGCCGATCACGTCTGAGTATACTAGGGAATGTAGATGGATGCTCAAGCTCACGTGCCGGTGATCGCGATACACCCAGTGAATCACGGCGCCTGGGGAAAACATATTCACGCTTGAATTTGAATAAAATAAGTAAAATATTATGTAAAATCTCAAATAAAAAATAATATTCTAATTTCAAATTTACTATTACGTTAAAGACTATATATACCTGATTATAAGACCATTTGTGGGAGAAATTGATTCCCTAAAATGTCCAGGTGTCGACTCGCGGCTATGTAAGTAGAGGGATGACCTATATCTATCTACCGGAGTACTACACCGGCCATGAACATCGCAATGAGGGTCGTGCTCGATTGTAGAGCTTACAAGTGGAGAATGTCTTCCTTCGCCCTCAAGGGTCAAACTGCCAAACATCGAGTCCAACTGTCGCATAGCAATCACCTTTTTGACAGCAGTCATCTTCACCTTATCACCAATTCTCACAAATACCAGTCACTAATTCATAAAATACACTTTCCGCGGAACTCCCGTAAGGAATATATTCGTTGTAATAAAAGCACGAATTTAAGTAATATGTATGTCCTCTAAGTATGCCGCGGCGCGACTGTTCGATGCCGTCGGCATTGTGCGCAGAACGCTTACCGGTGACTCAGATCAGACACATGCGCGCGCGCAGAATGAGACTACAACCAACGACATAATATCTTACAATTACAGTAGTTATACATAAATATAGGTTATAACAAGGTAAATAATTGTCAAGAAGAACGGATAGCAAATCAATAATAACCAAGGATCATTTGACGTGTGGGTGTCGAGCCAAGTTCGTGCGAAGGTTAAGCGACATTAAGAAAATCGTGTGGACTTTATGGTCGCTTAAAATTAAATGGAAGTTGCCATTGAGATAACGACTGTAAATTATAATAAATTCGTAACATTTAAGCTAATTCTATATTAACCGACAACTAATACTAATTATCTATACACCTATCTATACATATAAATAAAATTGCACTGTCTGTAATATCGAAATAACCGCCTTATATTGAGCTGTTATTTGCATGCCATTAGGACATGAAAAACCATTTGTAAAATTTTGGTCAGTCTGGCTGGTCTGTGTTTCTGTCCGGGCTAAACTTCGGGATGGCCGAACTGATTGCAATTTAAATTCATAAACAGATAAAAAGCAATGAAAGGAGTAATCTAGGCTCTATATTTACCCAAAAAGTTTGAAGTATTTTTTTAACCACCACGTAATAGTTTTTTCAATCATTGTTTATACAATTCGCCGAAGGATCGGCATTAATTACCCTCTAACATCTGTGAATGTAATTACGCCAATTAACTGTTGTTCCTAATTGAGTTAAGTCGACAATTTTACGGTCCCTTAACAAGTTCGAAGTTCCCAGAGAAATAAACTAGACAAATTAAACCACGATATTCAGATAATTGATAGCTTTACACGTTTTCTAATATAATGTTAGAAACCTCGATAGTTTGTAGTAAAATTATAAAAGAAACTGACTCACAATTTTACTTCTATATGTTTCTTCTATTTTTAACACGCTTTTATTAGCTTCGCGTGTATCTACCTAGATATCTATCACTAATGGTAATTTTCACCAACTTGTAGACGGCCGATTGACTTGAAAATTTGCACTCGTATCAAGCACCTATGACAGTACAATAATTTAATAACTTTACCCTAGTATCCTGATCAGGATCACCATGATAAAATAAAATAACTATCAGGATCAAACCTGCTTGTGATCAATGCGTGTTGTTTAAGTTTCATTTAACTCTCATATTACTATTAAAAGTTTAATAATTCGGTATGTTCTTATTGTTTTCTAGTAGATTTCAGCATTTTTACTATATTTGACATGTTAAAAGTGATAAATCTACCAAAAACAAGGGAGGCGCGTTCAGTTTTAAATTAAACCATCTCTACCTATTTATGCATACCAATTACACACTAACGAAAACACAAGAGATATAAGTTTTTTTTTTTCAGATTAAGATCCACATTGTATTAGTAAAAGTTAGTAATAGTTATAACTATAAGTAAGTAAAAATAACAAGCCACAATTGCTTACATCATCGCTGGACGATTTCATCCAATGACAGCACTATAACAACACACAACCAGTCATTCAATACCAATAAACAGTGATAAACCGAACCGACCTTGACGAAAACAGAATTAAAAGAAAGGACGGTCGTATTAATCCGCAAAAAATGTTGTCAATTGATAGTTCATAGAATTACGAAGAATTTTTCTTTCAATATAACATTAAATTAAAATTGAACGTGTTAAGATTAAGGGCTAAGCTCTCGCCGTAAATTTCACAGTACGCGAGTAAACCAGGTTCGATCCCTACCGTCACTAACCAATACGTTAGTTACAATTTTAACTATTGATTTACCAAGTGTTTGGAGGTGAAGGACTTGAGAAAACTTGCATGTCTAATTAATAAAATATTTCCAGGTCGTGAAGTCCGTCAACACGCACTGGAGCAGCACGGCTAAGTATGATATGCGATGGTATGATGTACTTTAAGGTATCTTTTAAATAGATGCGATATTTTGGAGATTGGACAACAGTTGCCAAATGCCATGTGAAAGGGCGGCACAGCACTAGTGTTCCGTATGGTATATGACGAACGACTCTTAATTATTTTCAGTAAATTAGCATTTCATCAGTTGTAACGTTTTAAATAAACTAAGTATTTAGAAGAAAAACGATGGGTGGCTGATTTTTACGATGTAAAATAGCAGCCGTAAATAATTTTGTTACTATTCTATTTAATACGTATGATAATACTAATTCCGACACATTTTTTTACTTATCATATATGCCAGAATTTGACAACACCAACAGCCTTTTTAATTCCAACACTGGACATAGGTCCTTCAAGGAATGCGATATCTGGCAAGCATTATGACCCCACTCGCCACGCTGGGCAGGCGGGTTGATCTAATCAATAATCTTCTTCTTCATATATACATACATAATCGTTGGTGCATCTGTTAGTGATCGTGTAACTTCTGAACGACTCGACAGATTTAAATTTTGTTGACAAAATGTATTTGTTTTGTCAAAATCATGGTTATAGCTATTATGCTAAGATCCGATTGATGACGCTGTAGTAAAATTAGAAACAAATTCTATATTTGTGGATCAAAATGACTAATATACACAATACATATAAGGTTACATCAGGTTTAATGCCAAAAAAATAAACACATAAAATCTATACCCAATAGATAAAGTTTTAGTAAATTTATTTATAAATTTTGCCTGCCTCGTTGATCCAGTAGTCGTAACCGCGATTGCTGATCATGAGGTACCGGGTTCGAATCCCGGGTCGGGCCATAATCTCAGTTATTGGGTTTATCTGTCAAGAAATTCTCAGTAACTGAGAAGTCAGGAAGCTGGCGGTGTCCCGTGACTCGGAAAGCTAGTAAAGCCGTTCATCATGCGCTCAATCTCTCTCCGGTCGTGTCGGCTTACTGTCCCATCGGACTATGAGAGTGAGGGAATAGAGAGTGCACTTGAGTTTGCGATTGCACTCGGGCACTATAATCCTGTACTTCGCTGATGGCTAGTCTACGTTGAGACCGGTCGCCATGACCGAAATCCGGTCTGGAGGACATTTATAAATTTTATATCTCTACTGTAAAAAATTACGTAGTGAAAGTAATAATATCAAGTCACTGATAAGAACGCTTATGACAAACAAACACCATGAAATACACCGAATTTTTGCATGGACCACTATTAATATACCACGTTTTTATCATATTCTTGCATTGTCTTCCGAATTAGAGCTATATTCAAAATTTCAGTTTCCAGCTCATCGGGAAGTCAGTTTAAAATCAATTACAAAATTCCACACGGAACGATAGACAGACAGACGAACAGGAAAGAGTCTTAATAAAAACGCTTTAATATACAGACAGTGGTATAGTACACATTTGTCAAAACTTGAAGAGTAAACGATTTAAATTTTGATTATGAAATCGGACCATACTAAACAATATGGACCGTATTTAACGAACCACATTTTTATCCTAACACTAAGCAAATGCGTAATTTATAGTTCTGTAGGCGTAAAAGCTGGTCCAACTGAAGGCCATATACATTATAGTGTAATAAATAAGATCATTTTCAAAGGCGACTCTTTATAAATCAAGTCGATATGACAAGACAAAAACAGTACCTACCTGTATTGTCATTACAGTCTGATATTGATGTATGATTTTTTTTATGAATGTCTTCAATAGACAAATCGTTGTCGTCATCTGCGATGCTTATGATGTTTCTTACATTTTTGTCTAATTAAGTTGAACAGAAAAACCTTGAATGAACTTATTTTAAAATGGATATAAGTACGTTCTGCCTTGTCTTGCCGCTCATCATTAGGATTGTAAATTCATATTTTTGTTCAAAAACTACAAAATTCATAGTATGTACTCATTATGCAATTGTGTATCGAAAATTGGCTTGTAGGATGTAGACGATACTATTATTTCGTGATATACAAGAACAGCCACGAAATAGAGCCTTTGGGGGTGCCCTTTTAAAGATAGTAGAAATGTTCAAATCCCGACTTTCAAATATCTGTCTCTACAACAAATTATTATTAATTAATAGAATGTTAAGTATAATATTTAAAGAAATACGACAAAAATAGTAATAATGGCTAAAATAGTATTCATAAATTTATTTTGCCAGCGTCTCAGCATTTGTGAATTCAGCATAAGAGGAGATTAAATATACCTAAATATTTCATTCCTAACATTCACTTAGAACTTAGATCTAGCGGCCTTAGATTATTTACTCTCTAGCGGCATGAGGACAGCAGGGCGTCCTACCCTGGCGTATTCTATCTTCTACTCGCTTTCACATAAACAGGAACGATCCAAGGGAATTTTAAACCAGGATACTTCCAGTGACTATAGTTAACACTCGCTTTGTTAATTAATTGCCATTATAATTAACATGATATAGTATAGACATAGTTTAATGATGCTGTTAATATAAACGATATTGGGCATACTTACAGAGTTTCATTCAGTCTCATTTTCTCCCCGCCTAGTAACGCTATATGAAGGCCCCATAAACCAAAAATATTAGCAATTAATACATAGAACAGAAAACAAACATTATTCAAATGATATAATTTCAATTTATCTATTTTGTTATATTATATTGAAATTCTTTTTATTATAACTAATGACTAAAATGAAACGTGGTAGAGCGACGTTGCCACCTATATTATCGTCACAACCCGAATGGGTCAGCTCAACATGGGAAGGTCCTTCCACAGAATACCAGCGTGAAATATTAGCTTAGTACTGTGTTTCGTATGGTGAGTGTAGAAAAACGGAGACCCTTTTACTTTAGATGTAGATGAGAGATGTCTAAAGGCCTTCCACTTACCATCAGGTGGGACAGTGGGCCCTTTTGTCACCCTTATACATAAAAAACCGGACAAGAGGGAGTAGAACTTACATCTAGAAGGTTCAGAACAAACCTAATTGTATGAATGTACCTAGATAGTTTATCTATCCCGCGAATCACGTCTCGACAATTTATGCTTGTTTTCGATACCGATACGCGAATGCTGTAACTTGACAAAGATAATATTAATTTACGGTACAATAGGTACGTTTAACAGCGTAAGCAGTTAGTAAAGGAAAAACTTACTGTCACCAAAATAATTAACTTACTGATATACGAGTATATAAAGTATGGCTAAGGTAAGCACCGAACATTGCTTTACCGAATAAGTCGTATGAAGGACAACTTAACTACATCGATGCTCCACCTGCAAATTGAAGTTTGACATCGTAATAAAAATAATAATATTATAAAAATCATATTATTATATATTATATATACATTATTATCAGATTAACAGTTTTGGTAATTTTCCATTTACTTGTGCTGTAAGACCTTGCTTTTTACCAAATTTCATTATTCTAGGTCAACGGGATTTACTCTATAGGATTTGATTAGTAAGTTTACGAGTATAAAAAAATATTATTTCTGTAATATAAGTACAAATTTAATATTTTTGGATTTTTGCCTTTACTTGTGTTGTGTGACCTTGCTTCTTGCCAAATTTCTTGATTCGAGGTCAACAGGAAGTAACCTAAAGGTTTTGATAAGTGAGTTTGCGCGAGTATCAAAATGTGATAATAATGGCCGTTTTAATTGCGTTAACTTAGAAGCTTCAAGGACACTTTCAAGGAACTACAAATCTTAGTAATTGGTATTAGTTTCAAATTGATTTCCTCTTCCCGCTCCTGATAAATAAGGACTTGACAGACGGACAGACGTACTTACTTTTTTTTCTTTTTTGGTACGGAATCCTAAAGTAATGCATTTTAGTCCATTTTCTTAAAACATTAATAAGCTACGCAAGATCTTAAATAAAAATAGCTATAGCACATAGCAAATAATAAATATAAAGACCTGTAGGTGAATGTGGTCTGGCTTACATAGAACGAACAAAAAGGCCGATTAAAACCAGCGTAAAAGAAAGATTAGCTAACGTGAAGCACCGACGCTCCCGAATGTCTGCAGTCTGTGAACATGTTCAAGATGGTCCCCGCCATTACATCAGATTTGATAAAATAAAAATCCTTGCAAAAGAACACCGATGCGATTTTTTTTTATTTCGTTTAGTCTCGCGTGATCCGCGATGCTATTCAAATCCAAATTAAAACCATCTGCTTAGGATCCTATATTTAAAAAAATGGAATCCAAACCCAAGCCTACCCACTGCAAGGCTTCAAGATACTTTATGCTTGTTTTGTTTAGATCAGACCAAAAATTAATATTCAGAAGCTGAAAAACACCTCACGAAACGTCGGGAATTAAAAATAAGTGAAATTAGGTTTAACCAATGTATATTTGTATCTATAGGGTCAATAAAATAGTAAATAAATTGGTTTCGACATTGAACGCTGAGTTTATGTAAAAAATTGTGCGTGTCTCGAACTCGAGTTTACTGCATAAGAAACTGTGGCAACATTTTCAATTTACTACGTATTCACAATTTAGTTAAAGTTAAAGTTAAAGTCACAGCCTATATACGTCCCACTGCTGGGCGCAGGCCTCCTTTCATTTCTGAGGGGGTTTTAGGACAAGGAAGGGTCCGTCGCGCTGCCCGAATGCATTTTGGCGAACTTCACATGTCTTCGAAATATTTTTTTTTCTTTTTCCTCAGACATGTAGGTTTCCTCACGATGTTTTCTTTCACCGCCGAGCACGTGGTAAATCAGCAATTAAAATTGAAATTAACAATTTCATTGGTGCCGGCGGGGATCGAACCCTGATTGTTCGCGTAGTGTGAAATTTACAGCGAGTGGTAACCATCTGAGCTACCACGGCTCACACTCAATTTAGTGCCGTTTGTTATATCGAATGATTTTTTTAATAGAGTGATGTTATTTTGAATATTTAAATGTATGAATGATTGCGAATATTTAAGTGTAAATTCTAATCTACTAGTTTGGTCGGAAACGGTCTGCTGAGAGCTAAGCCTAGTCTCGACTCAATATCTAATAAGTCGAGACTAGGTTTAGCACACAGCAAAACCGACAGAATTTTCCGTTTAACCCAATACTCTTATTTGCTAATATTTGTAAATGCTGGCTACAACAGCCTAGAAAGAAGACTTATAAGGGTTCATTCTCAGAAAGTGGATTTTAAAAAATTCGCCTCAGTAATTCTTGCATAATATAGGTTGTCCTGTCAAATCAAAAAAGCACGTTATTTTAATCGATCGAATTTTAAACTTACATCTTTAAAATTTGCAAACGGACAAAGTCTTACCGTGCAATGTATCGTCAAGTGAAATAGTATCTTGCGTAAAAAATATATGTATTATTTCGACTTTCATTCTCCAAACTTTGGAATTTAGGTATGCGGCTCACTTTTATGGTAGAAATAACCCAAAAGTATGATGATTTCTTATATTTACGCGAACACTACACATTGAATAAAACTATTTTTTACGGATTTTATCAAGTTTAATTTTACTATTTTGATTCCCGACGTTTCGGGTGCTTTACAGCACCCATGGTCACGGGGGGGACTGAGGTGTTTGACGTCTCAATGTCATAGTTAGCCCGGCTACCTTCAGTTTTTTTAATATTAATTTTTGGTCCGATCTACGCAGAATGAGCTTACAGTATCATGAAGTCTTACAGTGGTATGCTTGGGTTTGGATTTAATTTTGTTAATTATAGGATCCCAAGCAGATGGCAACACCCATCCATATATAGCTAAGCTATAACATATAGCTGACGTGAGGCACCGACGCTCTGGGAAGTCTGCAGTCTGTGAACATGTTCAAGGTCGTCCCCGCCATTACATCAGATTTGATAGACCACAAATCCTCGCAAAAGAACACCGATTCCTACCAAGGATACGCGAGGCTATTGAAATTAAAAAACATCCTAATTTCAATAGAGAAGATGGATGGGTGCTGCCATCTGCTTGGGATCCTCTAATTAACAAAATTAAATCCAAACCCAAGCATACCACTGCAAGACTTCAAGATACTGTAAGCTCATTCTGCGTAGATCGGACCAAAAATTAATATTCAAAAAACTGAAGGTAGCCGGGATTTTTTGATTGGGACGTCAAACACCTCAGTCCCCCGTGACCATGGGTGCTGTAAAGCACCCGAAACGTCGGGAATCAAAATAGTAAAATTAAACGCGATAAAATCCGTAAAAAATAGTTTTATCCAAAAGTATGATATACGAATACCAAGTATCTAATCAAATTAAAAGCATTACATTAATACCACAGAATAAATAATAGTACAAGTTAAATTTTCTAAGCATAAGGTGTTTTTACCTTCATATGATAATTTTGTGGCAAGTATTTCATTAAAAAATTATTATAACTAATTGAGCCGATTATATTTTTATATATTAAAAAATATTATAGTTTAAATTTAAACAGGACAGCATTTTTCTTTAATTCAATCGTTTCAACACAGCGCAAGAGACAGACTCGTAGGCCTGCTCTTCACACAATTGATTCTAACAAAATAATAAATCAAATTTGGGCTCAATAAACTAAAACATTCAAACCCCTGACATAATATGCTCCGTGGGAGGTATCTATTACTCTGATTTTCAATCCGTCCGCCTCCAGGCATGTTGATTTAAAATAAAGTCTCCGCCACTATAGGAGTTTCTCTTGCGTCATGAAAAGGTTCACATGTATAAACCGCACAGAAACAAACACCAAGACATGACACAATCACTTGTATCTTAGGCCTAACAAAACCTCCCGTCTGAGAATCATATCCGCGACACATAACAACAAGCCAATACGCTACTAAATCATCCGATTTCATGGTAAGATTTAGTGGGCAAGTGAAATAGACAGTGTGTTGGTGATGGAACACAATCACGGTAACAGAAAATACCAATAAATCTTATTCACGTCGTAGGCACCTCACAAGTATTCCGTCTTGATCTTGAATCTTGAAATTTTCAGATTTTAATTTATATTGGTCTAGCAATAGTGATCGACAATCCACCTGCCAAGTCATAAAGGCTGATCTATCCAAATTAAACCTTTAAGGGTCCAACAGGGCACAGACCTTACCTCATTTCTTATAGGGTTTAAGAGAGATAATGAGGCCGTGAACATATTTTCGCGAAATATTTTCAATATCTAGTATACTAATTACGATATACAAGAAGATAAGCTCGCTATTAAACAACAAACAAAATTGCTCTAGTACACTACCACGCGACTATTACTAGGTGGTACTACTCCTATTCTGCTGCTACGAGTCTGTCTGATTAGGTTACCCTCACTTATTTCACCGCACTCTCTTACTTTTTTCTGCCGCCAAATATCAGTGGCTGCACTGCTTTGTTACGTTCTGATTTAAAGTAAGCCAGTATTGCAGACCGTGAGGCATTCCATCTTAGTCCTCAGGGGTGACAACGCATCTGTAGCCTGCTATAATTGAAATTGGCTGCAGCTGTTCATGGACTGCCACTTACCATCAGGTGGACTGTAAGTTCATTTGTCACACTGTGCAAGGAAATTTCATAAAATTACAGAAGCTTAGACTGAAAATTTTCCACAGTATTTGCCAACGTTTGCTATTTTCACATATTTTATTAGACATACCGCATTTTAAGAATTGATCAATAGCCATTCCCAGATTATTGCCCCAGATCTATAAATAAACTTATAAAGCAAAAATGCATCGAAAATAATTAAACGAATTAAAAGATATAATTAGATTTTCAGATTGTTTAATTAATTTATTTATATAACATTAAATATATATAATAACTATAACCATAATAAAAAGAACTAAAACTAAAAACTTAAATTATCATACAGTCCTACTCGCCGTGGTATAGTGCCAAGAACGCTGGCTGCGTTTCGCTGATTGACATCCTTTGAGCGAGAAAAGAACCCAGCAGTCTTATCACCAGCGGCGACAACACGTCACAGATACAGCTCCTCTAAAAACTTCACCGCACGCGCACCCACAGACCAATAGTCTTAACAGCAAATGGCTGATGTATAGTTAGTTATCTTTCAGAGACTCAAACTTGCGCCACTTACTCAATTCAGCCGCCTGTAATGCCGCCCCGGCACGCGCGAAGCATTCCACAATAGGGCTTTAGCTCTATATCAAGGAACCAAAGTCATACCGTCAAGTCTACTGCCATCGTCTCTAAATATTCCACAAGGCTCTAAAACCAAGGGAACATTTATTGAGAGAACATTTTTACATGAAAGTCAGTGAAACCCAAACTCGTCGAGGTAGGCTCCACGGACAGTGAGGTCATATGTCAGGCTGCTCTTAATCTGATTCCTACGGCTATGCGCGAAGTTTTAATAAGCAAGTAATGTGCCGAGATTACTTGATGGTAACGTTACCAGTGAATAATAATAATGTAATGATTCACCCAAAATAAAACTTAACCCACAGCTGGCTATAGTCCCTTTCGAGAATGCGCTAAGTGGCATAGGTGACTTGAAAATTTTGCCCTTACTCGTCGTGCTAGACAGGCAACTTTATACGTGGTATAGTTAAGGTGCAACGTATTATGGTTGTAGCACGAATAGGGTTAGCTCGACGAGGAAGGGATACCAGCGTCAAATAGTAGCATAATACTGATAATATGAACGACCAGAATCGGCGACATATTAGGTGGTAACAAGGCATTCCACTTTTGTCCTCAGGGATAATAAAAATACAGCAAATATCTGAAGTCGAGACTTTGATGAACGAAGTCTCGGGACACAGGTTTGAGCGTTTGCCGCTACAAAAAAAACTCGGCGTAGACATAACGAGTGACGTTTAGTTTAGTCACTTGGAAGGGAAGGTAAAATTGGCCTATAAAAGCTTGGTACAACGCTTTCAACTTTACAAGACGCAAGTTCGGCCTCACCTAGAATACTGCTTTAATCTCTAAGGCAGAGTAGTACCCCAGCACAAGCTCCTTCCAATTGACCTCGCCCTTTCCGACCTCACGACCGAGTTCTTTTTGATCAGCTTGATTGCGTTGGCCTTGCAAAAGGATTTATTGGTTTTATTACAAATATTGCTCTGATAAATTGTTCCAATAAATTCCAACCAATAAATTTCTCCATCACACGTTGCAACAAAATTCTTAATACCATCCACACCATGTGAATGTTCCAAGTCCATTACCACGCTATTTTCCTGAAGTTTTCTACCTCGCACGACTACGTAGTGGAACCAGCGACTATTCAGACCGATACGATTTAGGGAACTTCAAGAAAAGAGCCTACTCCTCCTTCAAAGACCGGCAACTTCCCTGCGATGCCTCTGGTTTTGGCAATTGTGGGTGGATACACCGCCATTTGTCGGTAGGTAAAGCATCGTTAGTTAATTAATAGACAGGTACACCATCGGGGTTAGCCAAGATGACTTCTCTGGTGTTGTTCATGGGCGGCGGCAGACACTTACCATCAGGTGGACTGTGTGCGTGTCTCTTACTATAAAGGTGGGTTGACGAGTGCAGAGTTCTTACTCTGTGATATCTGATAATATGGATACGATAACGTATGCGTCATCAGATTGTAATCAGCAGTAGCTAAAGCGTCGTTAGTTAATTAAAAGAAAGGTACCATCGCGATTACCCAAGGCGGCTTTCTATGAACGTCAACACTATAGGAAACTATGAAAATGAATGGGAATGACATATCTGAACGTGATAAATATATAATTAATAAATTAGCGTTGATTTCATTCATTTTTATAATTTTCTATAGCGTTAAGGGATCGTCGAATGTCATTTCGGCTAAACCAGCATATGTAGGTAAAATTAGCATTTGGAAGAAATGTTATACATCTCTGATCTATAACTAAAATTAAATATTTTTAGATACAACGGTGCAAAATAGGTGCATAGAGTACTCAGTATGTATGAGATACCACCAACTATTTAAACGGAGCAATTGTATGGAAGCATGGAAATTGTACAGCATTAGTTTCTCAATGTTAATAATTAAGAAAGCAAAGATCATTTACCAATTTTGTGTGTTTGATTGTATTATTATATAATCACTCTAAACTTTTCTAGACACAGCAGTAACACATTAATAGATATTCAATAGTACATAAATAAAAGCAGACATTTTTATAGAATAAGGGTGAGAATCGAGCACACAGTCCATCTGATGGTATGTGGATGCTGTGGCCCATAGACATCTACATTTATCCTCGATTAAGAATCAAAATGCCGATTCGTTGTCACCCCTGAGGACTAAGATGGAATGCCTCGTTTCCAGAAAAAAGGGATCCGGTTCTCTACACTCACCATACGAAACACAGCAGCATTAAGCTGCTATTTTACGCTGGTATTCTGTGAGCGTTGTCCTACCCCTATCGAGCCGACCCATTCGTGCTACAACCATAATATAGCTGCAGTGTGGTTGTACCACGTTTAAACCTTTATACATACTCTCTAAGTACCTACTCATATTATTTTAAATAATGACCTTTTCTTGAATTTTTGACAAATAATAGCATCAAATTTAGACGTGTTTGTCCCACATCCATCCAACCATAACAGCCTATAAAAGTCCACTTCTGAATATAGGCCTCCTCCATAGTTTGCCTCATAGGGATTTGTCCATTGTTACCACGCTTGGCTGGCAGGTCGACAACTGCAGGATTTTATTATTTTAAATTGTCATCAGGAAACCGCTGCTGCCCATCTCCTGTTTCAGTTTACCTCTGTTGACACCCACGGGACGATATAGGCTAGTAAATATTCTTACTACGCCACTACACATTTTTACATTTAATCATTACAAACAGACAATATTGTTAATAATAATTAAAAAATTACTAATGTCCCCCAGAATGAATTTCGGCCCCGACGGCCAGTCTTAATGGAGAATAGCCATCTGCGCAAGACAGGATTATAGTGAACGAGTGTGTGCGCAAACACATGTGCACTATTTCCTCACTCTCAAATCCAATGGGGCGACACAACGACACGACAGCAAAGATCGGGCGCAGGCCTAACGGGTTTACGTGCTTCCCAAGGCACAGAGGTGATACACCGCCATCTTCCTGACTCCGTGTTGCTACTTAGTATTTCTTGACAGAAAAATATGTATATACTCATGATTTCTGCCTCGTTGATCTAGTGGCTGTAATAATGAGGATCTGCTTATGATGAGGTCCCGAGATGCTGGTTATTTTGAAGTTTTTTAAATATATGATACGCTTAACTGCTAAAAGTGGTATAAAGAACATCATAGTTTTAAAAGTCCTATATCCCTGTTTACATGTTTGGAAAGTACAAACAGAAATATTTAATTTTGATATTTTCTTATATTAAAATTAAAACAATTAGGATTAAATGTGAAAATTAGAAGAATATACTTTCGAATAATACGCGAATGAATGATTTTTTTTTCATTTGACCGTACGAACAGTAAAAGTAAAGAAACAACCTACATTCGCATTGTAACAAGAAACAACATTCTTTAGAATATCTATCTGTAATTGATGCTTTATGTTTTTTTAACGTTAAAGTAGCATTTTTGCTTCTTTACCATAGAGACGCTGTACATACAAAAATTGCACAAGGATACTAGACCCGAGAGATTATATGTAGGCCATATGAATACTTGTTCATTACGGGATTCCAACTCGCGGCCCCGCAGCGCCGCCACCTAACACTTAGCCACTAGGCTACTGAGCCCTAATTAAACTAAATTTCATGCAGTATTAACACACGCATTCCATACGGGACCATACTGATATCATTTAAATCATTTAGTTGCGTGCTATCTGCATCTGTTTTAATCATATAACTTAATCAACGTACGGACAAACAAGAATTATAGATAAATCACGGCACGCGGACACGAAATATCATATTTAAGAGTAGAAAATCTAAGACCGTTCGTAACATATGCGGCGCAGTAATCACAAAAAATATCTAGTACGGTGCAATCATGATGTTCGGCCATGAGCAACGAACCAGGAAGGAAGAGTATCGCGCCGTTATGTCTAGCAATTAAACAATTATATTTTTTAAATAAAGTGTTTCTTACATCTGTCACATCTGCCGCATCCGGAATGTCAGTGACGTCATTCTTCCTGAAATAATAAACAAAAAACTTCGTCAATAAATACTCACTTTATTTTTAAAAGTAAGGTGGTTTAAACGTGGTAGAGCCATGCTGCAGCTATATTAATTGTATAGTTGTAGCACGAATGGGTCGGCTCGATCGGGGAAGGACCACGCTCTCACAGAATACCAGCGTAAATTAGCAGCTTGATGCTACTGTGTTTCGTATGGTGAGTATAGAGAACCGATGACCCTTTTTACTGGAAAAGAGGCATTCCATCATAGTCCTCACGGCTGACAACGCATCTGCATTTTGATTCGCAAATGAGAACAGATGTAGATGTCTATGGGCCACAGCATCCACTTACCATCAGGTCGACTGTGTGCTCGCTTGTCACCCTTATCATATAAAAAAAAGGTTAACAAACAGTTCACCTGATGGTGAATTATATGCTGCAACCCATATACATAAATATAGACATATTTTTTTATTCATTATAAATAGTACGCATTGAAAGTTATCCACACCCACATAATATAATCATCGATTACGAAACAAAATGCAGATGCGGTTCCACCCCTGAGGTTCAAAACTGAATACTAACAACTAAGAAATTTCCAAAATTGCATTACATAGAGAAATTGAGGCAATTGATGGAGCATTTAATATAATGTGTCAAGTAGTTGACGAACAATATTCACATTAAATTGCATGCTCACTCTACCTGAGTGAGAACCGTAACAAAATTATTCTAATATGTAGAGTGCTCCGCCAAGGAAGCAATTTTACTCTCTTTGTAATGAATTTTTGTCTATGAAGTCTTTAAACGGAAAACTATGTATTTAAATTTAAAATTATAAAAGCTTTAAGAATTTTTATTAATTAATTAATTATTGTGTCAACTATCGTAAGCAATGATTTCTTATATTTACGCGAACACTACACATTGAATAAAACTACGTTTACAGATTTTATCGCGTTTAATTAACATCGGGACGTCAACCACCTCACTTCCCCGTGATCATGTGTACTGTAAAGCACCCGAAACGTCGGGAATTCAATAAAATAACTTAATTAAACACGATAAAATCCGTAAAAGTACTTTTATTCAATATCGTAAGCAAGTTCAGTGAATAACTTAACGTTAAATACAACACAACTATTGATATTCATTATAAATATATATGATATAATAATGCCACAAGTGTACGAGCAATTACACTTGTTCAAACTCTCGACCGCTGTACCGCTTATGTGATAATGTCGCAGGTAGACTAAATAGAATATAATAAAAAAGGGGATAGAATATAAATAGGTCTTATATTTATTAAATAATACTTATTAATAGTCCTTTTTAATATACTACTGCTTCTGAAATACCTATACTGTGTGGAAAACCAGCAATGATAATGTGATATAATATGTGTATCATAAGTGTACTTTAAAATAAATTAATAAATAAAAAATACAGCGCGTAATTAAAAAAATACAATTTGATGTTGTATGTAATTCACTGTACAAGTATTTTTAAATACATCTCGGAAGTGATCATCTTATTCCCAGAGTTTATAATCATCCATGTATTCCTTAATATTTTTAACTGATGACTGACTCTGTGGAGTCGAGCCACTATTACTAACTGTTTGTTCCTAGTATTTACAGATTGCATATCACCTATTTTTAGACTATAACTATTTTTGTATTGAATATAATATCTCTTTATAAATATAATTGTTAAAGCGTCTGTTAGTGATCGTGTAACCTCTGAACAACTTGATTCATATTATATATTTGTTGGTTTAGTGCCAAAAAAGGAAATCACGAAATCTGGACCCAATAGGTGACTACGGTCGAGTTTTTTTTTAATAAATATATTTACACTAAAAAGCCCGGCTGCTTATAATATATGTTGAATTTCATATTTACCGTGTAATGGCAGTGTAAGAATATCCACTACCCCATATCATCCCGTGGATGTCGTAAGAGGCGACAGAGGGAAACAAATCAGGAGATGGGCAGCAGCGTCTTCCTAATAACGACTAAAAATAAAAAATGCCGTTATCAACCCGCTTACCAAGCGTGGCAACTATAGCAAATATCCCCCCTATGAGGCAATATGTGGGGGAGACCTATGTTCAGTAGTGGACTTTAATAGACTGTAACGGATGTAACGGAAAAAGCCCGGAGTGAATTCTGAGAGAAACCAAAGGGACAGAACAACGACTGCCGGACCACCTAGTACACACAATATGTAATATTTCCACAACCAGTCTCCAAAATCAACAATTTTTATTTGTGCACAAAAGTTGGCTTCGGTTTGAATTCGAACACAGAGACCTACAACATAGTATTTGAGTACTCTTGTGGCCAAATATTCAAACGTTACTCAGTTTTAAGATGTCGTTAAGTCTCGTGGTGTCACATTCACTTTGACTTAAAGTGATAGAGAAAGCACGAGACTTAACGGCATCTTAAAATTGAGTAGCGTTTGAGTATTTGGGCATTGGTTACTCAGTCGTGATGTATTAATGTCGTATTATTTAGGCCAAAGGCATATATGGGAACGAATTTTTGAATTTATGTTTCTAATCATTTGTTGTTGATATTCATAATTCATTTTCTCATAATATATGTAGAATACATTTTAATATGTTGCAGAAACCTGAAAAGATTTTGAAAAACTTTAATCACCTGACTTGGGTCGAATCCAGCATGCCTTCGGGATTCATCTGTTGCGCGTATTTGGCTGCCGGCGGATATACTGACGACGTTACGTCATTTACTTGCTCCATCCTGAAAAATAATCGCCACGTACATCCATAAAAGTTACAAAAATAATACAAAAAAAAATAAAACCATCTTGATTTTAAAAAAACTTACAATTTCTGTGGCCTCAATTCGGAGGAACAGAGATTTCGAAGATAGTCGTCGCATTCGCGTTGCTTCTGTATTTGATACTCCTTTAACAGCTCTCGTCGAAAATCACCATCGCCAGTTGGAACTATTGTAGCTTCCGTTTGCTGCGGGGCGCGTTCCGCGAGGGACGAACGTTCCGTAGATGCAGCTGTAGTTGATATCGAAGTAGACACTGAATAATCCTGCCCTCTATGCTCGGGAGTGGTAGCATTCGATGCACCTATACTGCCCGTCTCGTTTGTTTTCGATGACGTCGTAAACTCTCCAATCGGTTTCAATTGCTCGTCAATTGGCTTCAACGATTCATTTAAACCGTTGTAAATACTCTCCCCGTTTTTATTATCAAATAGCCTATCGACAGACGTATTCATGAGCTTACTTCCTTTTATACCAGTAAGATGAAATCCAGCAAAACATGAAGAAGAAGGGCCGTAGTCTATAGCCGATAAAGCCATCACAGCTAGATGTCGTGGGGCACCATCGGGTAAGGGTCGCAACGACCTTGTCATTGCATCGGCAGCGGAACGAGGTCTCCTAAAAGGCATAGCCAAATGTGGGAATGTGCGTGGTTTGATTGGCGTTACAAGCATATGTTCGGTCCACGAAGTGTGTAAAGAAGGTCGATCTAATTTTTCTACATCGACATTCAACATTCTTTGTTCGAACGGTACACTAAATGTTTCAGCGGGAATTGACTGCAGCCAAGAAAGTAAACTTAAGTCGGATTCGTCAAAGCCCGAGCCGTCAAGCAATCGTGAAAAATTAACTTCATTCGACTGAGCTTCTTTCGATCCCGTAGCTTTAGCTTGACAATAATTCACACATGATTCATATAAAATACCTTTAATAAGTAACTGCATTAAGCGATCGTTTTTAGCGCACTTAGAAATAGTGCTACTGGATTTTTTGTCACAGGGCAAAAACTGTTCCACTAAAGGGTACACCTCACGGAAGCATTGCACCCGAGCATTACTTGGATTCCATTTCTTAAATTGAGCATGATCTGTTATACTGGGCAACGTGAGCAGTAAACACAGGTTCGAGTATTCTTCTTTAGAGGGTGCCAGCTTTTCCAAGTCACTAAGTACTTTCACCACCTCGTCCACAATGTTTTCAACATTGTTGTAAGCTTTAATTTCGGACCTAATGCATAGCAGTTCTATATACTTGTGCCTGAGTATCGCATAGTTAAATTTATCTGCTTCAAAAGCTTTGAGTGCACTCAATGGTTGGATGAATTCGAGGACGTCGTCCCACTGTCCGTCTAGGATCAGTTGCCGTAAAAAAAGCACGTCGTCGGCGTAATTTCCATTGATGACACCAGTTTCACGCTCAAGAGACAATTGCGTGATGTGCAAGTCGCGATTGTGGAGAAACTCGAGTGCCAGACGAACGACGTCGTCTTCGCGCAAATTCAAATGTGTTGATGGCATTCTGATTCTTGCTTATGTTTTATCTAAAACAATCAGTTGATTTTTCAATGTAACATTTACAATTGTATATATTAAGTTTAAGGGGGGAGTTATAACAATTTTCCAGAAACTTGAAGTAATTAAATAAAAATTCTGTGACAGTAAACTATACATAATTATAAGTAAACAAAGTTTAAATGCATCGTGAATGGAATACACTAACCAAACTAACATTAACAGACTTACCACTTGTATTCTCACTACCATTTATTTGCACCTCTATGAAAACATAGTGGTCTAATAATAAATTATTTAAATATATATTTCATAGGATCCTAACACAAGGTCCTGGGTTTTCATATTTTTGGGGCATGTAAGTCAAGCGCTTTTAAATTTCCTAGCACCTACGCGAATAAACCAAGTTCGACCCCACCGTCACCGTTCAAATCGTTCAATTTCTGTGCTGATTTGCCGCGTGTTTGGGAATTAATATTATAAGAATCGTATAAAAAATTTGTTGAATGAAGAAACTTCTCTTTTTTTGAGGTCGGTTAAAAAGTATCAGCAATACCACTTAGTAAAGGTGACAGACATTCCATCAGAGCTAGCAATTTCTTTAATACAGTTACTTAAAAGTATAACAGTTAAAAATTATATTTTGATCTCAAATACACAGTTAATTGTATTAACATAAGGTCTAAAATGTGTCATTTTTAGTAACAGGCTTTTATTAGAATTCTTTAACGTAATTTTCACCAATTTGTAGACGGCCGATTGACTTGAAAATTTGCACTCGTATCAAGTACCGATGACAATACAATAATTTAATAACTTTATCCTCAGGTGATCAGGATGATCAGGATGACCAGGATAATTCTCTCTAGAATCATTACAGCTCATGATTAATTTTTGTGTTTTTTAAGTTTCTAAATTTTAATAATATTTCAACTATTATTTATGAATCACTAATTCACTGATTCACTGACTCATGAAAAACATATATCCACGTTCCAAGAACGTTGTACATTACTGTAGCTATGATATAAGGAACTGTAAAGGAGCGTGGCACCTGTTTACTTCTTAACTCTTTTATCTTCAAGCCGACAACGAAGTCGAAAATGGGCTAAGGTCGATTATGTCGACCTTAGCCCCCTTTCCGACATTTATATTTTGGTGGGATATTTTTTACAAGTTTACTTCTTATGTTTATTGTTCTATTGTCTTAGTTTTTATCATGCAATATTAAATATACATGGTAACCCATTCAGATGGATCAATGCGTGTAGAAATACTAAACTGTAAGAGATAGAGATATTTTTCAAAGAAATAACAAAATCCGCATTCCTAGGTTTTAAGGAAATATCCTAAAAGTAATATCTGGAAACCAGACACACAGTATCTTGCAAATAAATGGAAGATTGGCACTACGTGTAAAATCAAAGAATGTATCCTGTTTCAGTATTTTCTTGTGATTAGTAGTGGTGGTGATAAAAGTAAAAAATGCCTTTTAATAATTAATTTAAAATTATAAATTAAATAAAACTGATGTGTCTAGCAAAATAACTGCCTTTTATTGAGTTCAGGTAGAATTTGTATGCCATTAAGAACTGAATAACCATTTTAACCCCCGACGAAAACAGAGAGGTGTTGTGTTTGTAGTCATGTGTATCTGTCTGTGGCATCATAGCTCCTGAACAGATGAACCGATTTTGATTGTTTTTTTCGTTCGAAAGGTGTCTTAATCGAGTGTTCAGATAGAAAATAATGCCAAGAGTGATCTAGGCTATATCTTATCTGAAAACCTTAGCGGTTTATTTGTGAAATCGAAAAATTGCTAAATGGTTGTTGATAATTACTAAGCACCAACCAGGCGAAGCCGTGCCATATTAAATAAAAATTATTCTATTATTTTTATGCCTAATGTTTTTACACAAGAATTTTCTCATTTATTCTCCCATACACACACTGGGATACAAAAAATTTATTGTAAACAAAAATGATATATAAATATAATATATATATATATATAACTCGTCTTGCTAAATATTTGTAAATATTACTAATACAGAGTAGCTACAACATATTTTGGGCTCATTTTTTTTATATCATTATACTATAGAACTTTGAAAGATCCAATAAACAACATGGACAGAATAAATTCAGTTGATTACTAATAGGTGGATTGTGTGCTTCATCTTAGTCAACTTAATTCTATAAAAAAGAAAACTCTTTCTCAAGGCCAATATATTTTGATGCATCAAATGTAAACAATTTTTTTGTTACTAGAGATTGTCACTATTGCCTAATTATTTCATTTTATTAGATTGGAACTGATTCCAAATTAAAGGTCAAATGATTATGCTGCTCAAAAGAATCCGGTGTTTAAATAGCCAAATATTTGGTTGAGTTAAAATATAAATAATAATAAGAGTTGAAGAAAATATGCAGATGAAGTAAACATGCTATGATCATTATTATTCTAGATATCAATCATCCTTGTGAGAATATTAGGTCATAATTATGAAATTATTGTATTGTCATTGGTCATTGTCAATATGTCTGCAAAATTTGAGATTACTCAGACCTCTGGAAGTAGGTGAAAACTGAGTTACTAAATTCCTTTTACATTCATATGAAAAATATAGACACATACAGCTCAAGATAATATTAAGAGTGTGATTGTTTTTAATTGCCCCTTCTCCTAATGAGAAGTTTTCAATAAAACAAGGGGTTTCACAATATCTCCTCTCTCAATTGTGAACTTATTTCGAGGATTCTTTTTTTAATAAATAGGTTAATACTTTAGGGGTGAACCTACATTAATTAAAATGTAATAATTAAATAAAATATTAATTTGCAGAAAAACTCCACTTCTATGTGAGTTCAATAGGAGGGTGAAGTTTTTAACATATTATCTATTTAGATGATATACTAGTCCTTAAGCTTGTGATATTCCTTAGTCCACTCAAAAAGGTCAATAAATAAAACTTTAAAAAATTAAAATACAACTTCAGAGAACTAAAAAGAATACAATATTCTCTGCTTAACACTTAACACTGACTTCGGAATCTCTTATGTAGAAATTATTTTATTCTTTTTAGAATTTTGAACTTCGCTTTTTCAGTCTGCTCTAATTAATCTGTTTTTTTTTTATAGGGCTTGGTAGTTCAGATGTTAGACGCTTGCTATAAGTTGACCAACCCAAGTTCATATACCATATGTTCACCAGTGAAAGAAAACATTGGTGACAAACATACATCAATGCATGTCCGAGGAGTAAAAATATATGGGGGACATGTGAAGGCATTCATTACTGTAAAACCTGGTAACTTTGGCATTTTTGGAAGGACTTAAAAATGTAGGATTTTTTCAACAAAAAGGTAATCTCAGATTGGGCGTCAATATTAAATGTTACATTATACGAGTATTCTTCGTAGATTTGGTATTTATTAGTTATTTAAAAAAATACTAACATTAAATAGACAAAATACTCAAAATAGAAAATGGGAAATTATGCCATCAGGGTTTTTAATGAAAACAATTTGAGTTCAAGGATGAAGGTAAGTTTACCACATAAATAATACACAACATTCAGTGTTATGATTTGCTCCTATAGTTGTGTTGCAAGTAACAAAGTTTACGCTAGTGACAAAGTTGGTCCCCCAGCATTAAATTTTTCATACAAACTTGAAAATATGTGTCAGGATTGACAAAAATCCTTGATTCCGTATTTTACTTAATTTTTTTTTAAATCTTGTCATAATAATTTCTTAGACAACAATCTAAAACATGACAAATAAAAATACATTCTTCTAAAAAATCAAATTGATGCAATAATACGCTTCAATCAATTTTAGCATAGAACAAAAATAAAGCTTGTCACAATTTCTTAACAAGTATTCGTTTTTTAATTATTAGTATAATATTATTAATACCCGACAATGCAGTAAAAATAATATAGATTTCTCTTTTTTTTTTGCTTCACTTTTGATTAAGATGATTCGATTGACAACTCATTTGGTAAAATCGGTCCAATAAGCTGCTACGGTGAAACATCTATAGAAACATACATACATAGAATGTCAAGTACACAATACTTTCTTTGCATCGCCATAACCGGGTAAGGATATAGGTTGAAAGTGACAACCCTTAGTTGTAGCAAAACATGGCAAAGTAACCATGATATCATGGCATCACTAGTATGGTAACTTTGCGAAGTCAGTTTTATAGATTAATTTATTTTTTATTTAAATCAAAAGTTCTGGAGTACTGAACAAGGAGGTTAATTTGCCGGCACAATTTGGGGTAAAAATAAAATGCCAAAATTAACTCTGTTTCCACATCGAAAACAATACTGTCAATTCGTTATTAAATTTTCACACAAAAAACGACATATCCTGAAAAACGTTACATTGTCCTTGTTAATCGTAATCTTGTACCTGTACATCCCTGATGGCAAAGTTAACTTCCATTGGTAAATTTACCAGATTTAACTGTTCCCTCTCAGTTTAAGTACCTTACTAGAACTGGATCCCTCTTATTACTGATAATATTTGCCTCAATTATCAGGCTTAACAGGTGAATTGGTGATTGCAGTACCTACCAGACCTTTAACAACTCTAACAAACTTTTATCTATAACAAGTTATAAGATCTTTCTGGTGATAACTATAGCCAGCTATTATGAAATTCACAGGATGACCCTTCGTCCTATATCTTCATTTCCTTTATTGGTGGTTTTGTACAGTTAAGTTGAAACATTAGTAATGTACATCAAGTGCTTTTTTTATATAGGAGTGGTGGCATTGAGCATGCGGCTCACTCGATGGTGTCAACCTCCGCTCATGAACAACAGCAACACCAAGGTATTGCAGGTATGTTGCCGAGTTTAAAAAAAAAGAGTAACCTTGTTTCTTGAATTCAAATAGGGTAAATCAAATCAAACTAAACAAGAGATTTAGTAATTCTTTATATTAAGACATTTGTGGCATTCCTTGGGGGAGGCCTATGTTCAGCAGTGGACTTGTGAAGGGCTGTGATGATGATGATGAATATTAAGACTAGCCTTGAATTAACATTATATCAAAATATTATATTCACATACAATAGCAGAGTTAATTAAAAAAACTTTGAACTTCAAATTTTTTTTGCTCTTACTTATGGACCAATGATCCTAAGTAATTTATGATACAGTTATTAAGTAGATGCATTATATACAAATAGATACTCATTTGGAAAACTTTCACTTTGAAGCGCATGTTAAGCATAAATTATATTCCTGTCAAGGGGAAAGTCACGTCAGAATGCATATTTGAAGAAAATAATAATGCATTTCTAACATACTTAAAGTGCATATATCAATATAATTATATTTGTACTTCGAACGTTTTGAGTTAATTACCGAAGAAATATTTGACGAAAAACAGACTAGGTATAGATTTAACATCACGATGCAAATTATTACACCTACACATTTTTAAATGCCAAATTAGCCTTCGTAGCTGCTACAACCTCATATTCTTGTCACAAGTATCATTAAAACAACATACAACATAGCAAATTAAAAGAATCACCGATTTTACAGTTAGAAAAACAATTTATTTATTCAAGTATATGTATTATGCAGGTAATATATTGCAAATTTTACCTTTTGTAAGACACTTGAAAAATTCCAGATGTTAAAACAATGCCCACAATTAAAACAATATATTTACATTAATATTTTTTAAGGGAAAATTTCAAATAGAATAAAAAAATATTCGACATCATAACGTTGGAGAGATCAACTTGATCATAGATAAATAAATATATAGCAAGCTAAACTTGATTATCACGACCAGAGAGCCGAGAGTAGAATCCAGCTTTGTCTATGAGAATGAAAACCCATAGACTTAGAATATACTGGCGTATAGACCACCTAACAGCCCGAAAACGCGTGACCAATTTTGATTTGTCATTGTGTGCGTTAGCTAGTGATGTATATTTTACTTAAAAGGACTATCGAAAATGATTGTTAAGGAAGCTGTAAAAGATTATAAAAATTGTTTAGTGCATGAAGTTGAATAACTTCAAAAATTAACTGAATTTTACCATGACAGTTCTAAAATAATTAAAAATATTCATATAACATGTTTTGTTAGATTTTAATTCAAATGTATAAAATCCCAGGTGACTACCGAAAACTTAAAAACTCTCCAATAAACAGATCAGAATGTTGTATTTTCGAGCTATGATCTTTGGAGAAAATATTTACTTCGTGGGCAGTTTCCCGGAATTTATTTTTAACATATTGTTATTATAAATAGGCAGATACATAACTAAGTGTATACCTATTTATATTTTATATATTTTATAAAATGTTTTGATGGGGAAACAAAAACGGCACACGGAGTACATAATGGCCGCTTTATTTTTCATATAAGTATTACTTGTGATAATTACAAACATTTAATAATTAATAATTAAATAGATTATAGAAGTTTATTTTAACATTCGACTTAAGTATGAATGTAAACTTAATAATTTAAGGAAGGAAACTTGTAGGAATCAGTTAAATAAGATTGCTCTGTTTAAAGGCCAATATGTTTATGAGGCTTCATCATGCTTCATGTTTATATTCTTTCATCTGTCCCTGAAAAGTATAAAATAATAATAAACTTATTATCATTTTAGCTGCATGAATTTTAAAAACATAATGATCTTAACACAGTAAAGTGAACTAAGTGTCTGAGGATACAGATGCACTCTCTATTCTCTCAATCTCGGTATGTTAAGAAAATGGTCACTCATTCATGGACTGACCGCGGCAAGTGCAACTTAATTTCGCAGATCTATTGATCTGCGCAGCTATTACTTAACCACGAGTTCCTCTTCTCTACGACTAACGCTGTAGGGGATGAACTACGCTACTTAAGCCCTCGTGACAATGTCGTCGGCCATCAAGCAAGAATCGGGCATTGACCGTTGTGAGTATCAAATACTATGGAATTTATACTATCACGTCTCATGCGCGGTCGTCTAGTAGCGCTTGAGGAGCATTACCAAATATCTAACCATAATAACAATATACCAAATATCCTAACTACGCTAAAAGTTTTATCGTTATGATTTGGGAATATAATCCAAAGTTCCGAAGCTCCGCTCAACCCCTTGGGGAAAATAGCATGATGCTATGAATATTGTACTAGTGTGACCGTGAGGCTGTGCGGTTGGTTAAGCAAGGTTATACATTTATTTTGGTTGATAAATAGATACTTAGTTGGGTTCATAATGGCTTAAAGAGGATAATCTCAAGATTTTTTGTCTTTAATGTACTACAGTTTTATAATGTATCAAAATCTGTCTCTATATTTATCTAAAGTTTTGAAAGTTATATTTTGAAGTTTTATTATAACAATATTTTACTTACTGGTACAAATAATGTAGAAATGACTTTTAATAAAATTGTTTTATTCTACTTTTCTTTTATATTTCTCAAGAAAATGTTTGCTGCAAATTGTTGAGTTCTTCTTTGCATTCCAACCCACCCTTCCAATGAACCTTAACCACTTTTTCTAATTATAGAATCCGGAGGGAATCTGTTTGAAAAACGGCAAAATAAAATTACGTTTTAGAACGCAAACCGAGGATTTATTTTCTTGTTGTGTAGGCAAGTCTATCGATTCATTATAAACATTCAAGATAAATATCGACATTAATTTTGATATAGTTGAGTCAATCCCTAGCGTACATGTAAAATATTTTGTATAAAAATGTATTTACCAAATTCATGCAAATTATCAACAACGTGACTTTTTTCTTTGCAAAATATCAAAATTAACAAAATAATTGAATATATTCTATATTTTAAACAGTATGTAACATAAATTTTAACCAAAAATAAAAGCGTCATAACATTGACGACGTCTTGAGAATTTACCTGTGATATGTGAAATTATCAGGATTATTTCTATTATTAACAGCACAGTCACTCACGGAACAATTAACCATTTTGGAAAAAGTTACTTACTAAAATAACCACTATTATATTTTAAAAATTACAAAATATCTCAGGCTATTTCTTGCGTGCCGAATTGTGCCGACCTGTCATTCAAAATCGGTTACAGAGTCATGAGATTTGGTATCCTTTTCTATCTTGCATTTTGCCATAAAGAATTTTCTTCTCCTTGCACACTATGTCGGTCTATACGCCAGTATATTCTAAGTCTATGGAAAACCAGTATATATAAGTATTGTCTATGAAATCGATTTGTCAAATAAAATTTGGTAATTTTATTTGACAAATCTACTAAACAGAACAGGAAAAAAAACTACCAGCTAAAAACATTAGTATCGACTAAGGGCAGCAGGCCCAGAGCTTATATATTTTACAATAAAAAAATTGAACTTTTGGTTTTTCCAGAGCATTGCAATGATGCCTGGTAATAGTATTCATACATGTCAAGGCATGGACAGGAGCCAGAGTAATCATTTGTTCAGCCTATCTTCTTGGAGAGAACTCATATCGTACCATCGGTTTAGAGCAAGTGGCGGAGTGCACCCAAAAACAGAACACCGAACTTGTGGTGGCTTGTGTTGCTAATGCTCAAAACACAGCCTGGGAAGCACTAATATCAATGAAAGAGGCGCGTTACTCAATGATTTTCTCATCTCTAATCGCCTGGTAAGCCTAAACTTAGGATGTAAACCAAGTTCATTAACGCGAGCTAGGCAAAAAGTGTTTGATATAACCTTTGCTATTATTAACATAGCCAGGCGGCTGACTGGCACGTTTGTAGTGAAAACTCGATATCTGATCAGATTAAGTTTGAGATTAGAGCATCACCAATTTTCGTTTAGGGCATTTTTTAGGTGCTGAAACAGGATCCAAACAAGAACAACAAACAAACAGAAATTTTTCAACAGACTATTGTCAAACAGAATCCATTTTTCGTCGCAGTTTCTAATGCGGTTCAAAATTCCTTCGTTTGTGTGTCTATTGAGCAGTGCAAGGCATGTCTCGACGCCTTCTTCGTGCTGGCGATCCTTGAGTTCGTGAGGCACCCATTTATCAAGATTTTACCTTGCCAATTTGACGCAAGTGGACCAATATTGTTCTGATGCTAACATCGAAAGCTGCTGCTAATTCAGCCGTAGATTAAGTATAGATTCCACAATTGCCTTTAATTCGTCATTGTCGACCAAAGTTTGCGGACGATCACGGGGTTTATTTTTCTGGTCGAAATTTCCAGAATGGAAGCGGGCAAACCAATAACACGTGGTGCGTTCGCTTATAGTAGTCGCTCCGTAAACGTCGTTGATGTTGCGTGCTGCTTGTGCCGCGTTGCTGCCATGACGGTACTACTATTCCATAATTACTCGAACTTTTAACGTATCCATGATAACGAAAAAGATTTAAATGCGATAAAAACATAACGTTAATTAACAAACAAATGAATAATTTTGAAAAAGAATTCCATGTTTTTAAAATAAAATTAATTTAAAGTTAGAATTCTTAGCCAGACAAAAATTATTTTGATTTGAAATAACCAGTACTGCAGAACGGCAATTTCTTGCGAAGCGCCGCCCTTCCTACCCCCCGCAGCTGAATCTTGGTTAGTGGCGGAACTATAAACCAGATCCGCTGCTGGATCTGGAAGGCTATTGCTTCTGAGTGCTCGTTTTTCCTGCCCCCATGGCCTTTGCGCATCGAACACGAGGGCGTCCGTTGCGCAAATGGAGATGCAGGCCGCGGAGGCAGGCTCGTCATGTGTTCTGGTGCACCTTACCTAAGAAGAGAGATGGGGGAGGAGTAGTCCTCTCCCGATAAAGAACCGTCATTGGGCGGCTGGTGCTAGTGGGGTCGCGGATGTGTGCGAAAGCGTTCCCGTTGCCCTGCCAAAATGCGGAGAAGAAGGAACAGCATGGGGTTTTAGTCAGTGCGAGTCCGACATAACCCGTCATTACCCCCCGATACGGCTATGCGTAGGCATTTTTACATGTAAAAAAATGCGGTGCATCGTGCTGCACGATGCAATGCAAATTTTACGCACACTGGTGTATTTTGATTAAAGTCTCGCTCTAATCATTCCATCACCAATGTAGTATAAACTATCTACTACAGGAACCACATTATAATCTTTTTTTCAGTAAATTACATTGATTTAAATTATAATAATAATAACGCTCTCTGTAGTATTTTTAACATATAAACACACTTCCTTGTGGAATCGATTACCACCAGCGATTTTTCCGGACCGATACGACTTAGGGACCTTTAAGAAAAGAGCCTACTCCTTTTTAAAAGGCCGGCAACGCATCTGCAATTCCCCTGGTGTGGCAGTTGTTCATGGGCGGCGGTAGTCACTTACCATCAGGTGAGCCGCATGCTCGTTTGCCCCCTCTCCTATAAAAAAAACGCACTGGTTGTACACAACATAAGTTATTTTTATGTTGTGTACAACCAGTGCGTGTTTGCAGTAGATCTGATCTCAGTTCAGAGCAACACGGCCACCGTGTGTGGCCAGGAGGAGAGACGTCATAGCGCTTCCAACCTAAACATTTGTCGTATTTTGCGGGGAAGCCACGCACTCCCTATAACTTTATCGCACACGTTAAACTAAGTCGTTCAATTGTAGTCTTCCTATAGATAGAATTAAAACGTTATCAAAAACAAGTAAGATTCCTCGACTATTAGTCAGGCTGTCAGTCAAGCAATCTTGTAAAGTCGTAGAGTATTGTGATATAAATTTCCAATTTTACAATTTATGAAACAAAATGTAGTTCTTAATTTGAAATTTACTTATATATGAAAGGATACATATTGTAAATCTTTCTACTGCAGAAAACTGAACAATTTGTCATTTTTCTCGGAGCACATTCACTTCTGTTAAATTATTTGATTCAATCTGTTTTTTTAAGCGTCCATAACCACAATGACTTGTACTTTAACAAAGGGCGTGCCTGTGTTTGGCAGCTCCCGTCTAGTAGTGATGACTTACGGATCCGAGATGTAATTCTTCATTACTCCTACGTCTTAAGTTTCTGGGTACTGCAATTACAGGGTTATTTTGCAATAACCGGGCAAATTTGCAGATTTGGTTCAGAATAAAATAAAGTGAAAATAAGTGAAGAAAAATTAATTAAAAATACCTCAAACATTCTGTCCTTTTTATCTTTTAAATTCAAAATGCGTGGTAATGCATTATTTGAACTGATTGTCATTCATAAATATCTAACACCTACTATTTTACTACGCACGCCCACATTCGTAAGGGTCGATCGATAAGTATAAAATTTGGCTACTCTTTGAAATATAACCCTGTATACGTAAATACAGTATTCTATGTAGTACTCATCTTAGAGTATTAATAAGCAAGCTATAGAGCGCGCGTAGCGCTCATTGTATATTATGCCAAGTGTAAACAGATGTTCTATAGATACCATAGATATAGTATAATATAGATTGGCAATGGAGTGATTAGGGCGAGACCAAAATCAAAAGACACAAGTTTGCGCGTAATGTGCTTGTTTGGGTGACAAATAGTGCTCTACCATGCATTGCCTGACTCACTAGTAATTATCGATACCGATTGCAGTATATTCGTGTCTTCTGATTTGACGCAGATGATGTAATTGAATATTTTTACCCAACTACAGCCAAGGATAGTTACAATTATAGAACGCTATGTATGTATGTATCTTCATCTGTTCCCTCAGATCTTCTAAACTACTCATCGTATTATGACAAATTAGATATCTTTAAAAGCATTGTGCCCGTTCGCGGGTTTTAAGCTACATGAAGTCACATAAAAACTAACATGGCGGCTTATTGTGGACATAATGAAACATTGAAATACATACTATTATATGTATTTTTTTAATATTTAAAAAAACTATATATAAGAAAAACAAACAAAAACCTTAAATTATCATACAGTCCTACTCCTTGTGGTATTTTGCCAAGAACGCTGACTGCGTTTCCTTGCTGAATGGCTACACTAATTAAATAAATATTGAAATATCGTGTCTGCGATCCAATAAAAGGTGTAATTCAGAATATTCTCGACGTTCCGAAAATACATGTTATAAAAAATATTAAATTTATTAGGATTTATTAGTTAATACATTTTTATAAAACTGAAGTATCCAACGCACTTACAGTCCACCTGACGATGGTAAGTGGCTACTGCAGCCCATGGAAACTTACAGCTAACTTCAAACTAAGAAGGTCGTTGTTACCTATACGGACTGAGATGGAATGCCTTACAGACTGTATTTATACCGGTACTAGGTAAGAGGGTTATACCTACCCAGACAGAAATGGGGTCTTACCACTTAGTTTATCCATAAATTTTAAAAATTGTTAATATAAATTCACTGAAAGAAACGCTGTTCTTAAAAAATTATATGCGTGTTATGATGTGTACATAAATTAATAGTTAGTAACTAAAACCAAATTGCGATAGAATATATATACTAAAAAGGTATGAAACAAGACTACGATGTCAATTTTTAGAATATTGCGAAACATATTCAGATACCTATTGCTATTCAGGTACATATCTATAATAAATAAATTATTTATATATTCTAATAATAAAATAAGCTTCAATAATATGTAATTTTACTAATAAGTGTTTATGATTGGATGTGTTATAGTTTTTCCCTTAATGTACCTCTACGTTACTGTTACAACCTATTAAAGTGCACTGCTGAACATAGGCCTCCCCCATAGCTTGACCATAGTTGCTACGCTCGGCAAGCGGGTTGGCAACCGCAATTTTTGTATTTTTAGTCGTTATAAGGAAGCCGCTGCTGCCCATCTCCTGATTTGTTTCCGTCTGTCGCCTCTTACGACACCCACGGGATGATATGGGGTAGTGGATATATTCTTACACCGCCACTACACAGTGGGAATCAGAAAACATTTTTCTTCAAAGTACTTGCTGCATATAGTCGACTATTTGCTTTTGGGAACCAATTCTTCTCTATTTATTATTTTCAACCATTTCTGTCGAATATCAATATTTTGTGAAAATCTGTCACAGCATTCACTTACTATCAGGTGAACTGTGTGCTCGTTTGTCACCCTAATTCTATTAAAAAATAATTTTTCATACGTTTAGAAGAATATTTAGCTACGGTGACTTAAATATAAAAAATAAAATATTACTAAGTTGAATAAGGCTGCATGCAAGTATATACCTTTGCTTGTTAAGAACATTTCGATAAGATATTATCGATAATGTCAATCTCTACAAAAGTGAGGTTAAAATGAAGAGAATTTCATGTATTTGTAATTATTTTAATTTCAATTGCTCTGCATTCAGATGATTCTTATTATAAAATGTGATAATATTCCCTATCCATTGAAGTACAAATTGTTTGTACCTGCTCTAAAAGACAGCATTTAGACAGCTAAACATTTCAACCGTACCTACGAGTAAAATGTATAATAATGTGGTGTTTCTTTCTTAGGAGAGTTATATTTAGGTACTACGCACCTAATCATAGTTAACTACGTCTATTAAACACTAATTTTCACTTTAAAATCTGAGATTTTGCAAATACAAGCGGGGTTTATTTTGTTCACGAATGACACCAGGCTGATACAGGCTGATAGCGTGTACATGAATGGTCTAATTTATCTTTCTCGCTCTAACATACGTGTAAATTATGCTCTTTCTCTTTTGCATTGCCAATCTATTCTAACGTTAGTTAGTTACTAAATCTATGAAATCTATGATAGATACTTATACATAGATGAAGCGGTTAAATAGTGATGCTCCATGATTGACGCTTATGTGTTAATTTAATTAAATTTGTAATTTTAATTAGTTAAATTAATAGGTAAGTATTTAGTAAATATTGGGTAGATAAGTAAATATATGGTAGGTTTTCGCAAGTCTTTAAAAAAACAGTAATGAATTTATAAAGCGATGACAATTAAATAAACACAAAAATCTTTAAGTTAATGCCCCTTAAAAAGGTCCAATTTATTATATTGCTGTCTTTTTGTTAGCTTTATCGCAGTTTTGTGAACTAGATATTTAATCCTAATATCAATATATGTTTGGTGATGATTTGGTGTAGGAATCAAATCATCACCAAAATGATGTAGGAACATACAGAACTCCTAATGTAAGGCTCCCAGTTGGGCCTTTTATCGCTATCACCCACTTATTTGTTAATTCACGGCTTTTCGGAAAACTGAAATTAGTTAAGTATTTAACGGCATTAAACTTTGTTATGTTCCTATATTATAACAAAGCTATTAAATGTTTTAATTTTATGATCCATATGGGTTACAAATACAAAGGATCTTTACTTCTAACACTATAATAATATTATAATTATGAAAGAAATCATGTTATTAAAAAAATATACGAGTATAACGTGGCACAGCACTAGCTCTAATTTGGGGAAAAACCGAAGCGCGAGGTGCGGGGCACGTGCTGTGTCGCCCCGGCCGCGCACCTCCTGCTACTCCCTTTGACGCCCTGAGTAATTTTGTTAAAATCAGTGTTTTCTTATCGAAATATTACATACCGATGAAAAGAAATATCTTTGTTCTTCTGATTTTGCGTCCGTGAATCGTTTTTACAGCTTAGCACTGCACATTTCACCATGATAACTAAAAATTCTATTAAATATCGTCGAGATAAATAATTAACGTGCGTGACCTTTCGTGACTAATAACGTCGCCCTGGCCATTTCCAAACAGTTCCGACGCGTGCTTACAGTTCTGACTTGCTTACACGCGCTCTATAGCTTGCTTATAAATACTCTAAAGTACTGATATATTAGAAATAAACTCTATTACTTCCAAATCAAACTGATGAGTTACGAGTATTCATTACACTTTTATTAATTGTTTTATCCTTTGAATATTTCAAGTTTTAGCTTTCACCGGCATTTATATCATTAACTCGTTACAACCTAAAGTTTAATGTATTTTGCTTGAAATAAGACGTCAAATATAGTTATGGAACCAATAAGGGCAGAGACAGACTACGCAACACAACATAATGCGTTGCATACGTACGCAGCGTATGCAACGCATTATGACATCTGGACTCTTGATTTTGTATGAAAAACTATGCATTAGAAACACACTTAACGTATGCAACGCAATCACACGCGTCCGACGCAACGTCGATCTGCGATGTCTATATCGGCGTGGGAAGTTGGAGGGGATGTTCGTACGGATCTCACGCGTACGACAAGTGTATTCCTAGAACTTACGCGTAGCACGTCATAAACAAATAGACGTTTGCACCGTGCACGCGTTTTATTGACAAAATGGGAGATGAACAGCTCATGGATTTAATAAGGCGATACAAATGTATTTATAATATTAAATGTGTAGAATATCGCGATGCTAAATTACGTTATAGAGTATGGGAAGAGATAAACGGTACACATAGTGAGTACCTATCCACCTACTGCTATCATTTTTGTTATTAACGTGAAAGAGAGATGTCGAGACGCGAAATTAAAAATGTAGTTTTTCGTATTTCTATACTAGTTGTTAAGATATGCAACATGATTTTATAAATATTGCGGCAATAACACATTGTATTCTACATATTCGTGTATTTGTTTGCATTATAAATCATAATTATTTTAAACGTTTTCTTTGTGGTGTATATATTATTAGTAGTAGTAGTAGTATATATTCGTTTATGAACATCAGACTAATTAAATAATTTTCAAACTCACTCTCAGAATCACAAAACATGGTATAAATTTCTACTCGTGCGTGCGCTAAAAAGTGACAAGAATGTTTGAAGCCAAACGTACGTTTCATACGTAGGCCAAGTGTGTACACCAACGTGGGAGCGTTGCATCGCATACGTTGCGTACATGGGATCAGTCTGTTTCTCCTCTAAATGGCACACATTGGTTAGTTAAGTAACCTAAGCTTAAACGGAGTTTATCTTGTTCGGAAACGCACTTTCTTAAGTAAGAAAGAACCAATAGCTTTAGCGAATAGATAAACTGCCAATAAAAATACCTCAGAAACAGAAATCAGAAACCGAGCATCGGACAAGCAATGACCAAAGAATATTTTTTTTAGGGCATTGCTGACAAGTATATTTAGCGGTTAATGCTGGCGACACTTTATTAAATGTCAGTGCGGCGGTAAAAGAAATCGAATGAACGTCGATCTAAATCAAGAAATTCACTGAGTTTTATTTTTGCAAGAGTATTTACAATGGACGAAGATGGGGAAAGTATTTTGCTGGAAGACAATTACTATCAATTACTAAATGTATCTAAGATGGTAAATATAATATCACATGTTTCCTTACAAAGTTTTGCTATATTATTGCTACATTATTATATAACTCCAAAATTATGTCGATAATAAGTAGATAAAAAATAATATATGTTATAAATGTATATTTCTAGTCTTTTATGTATTTTGTATGATTAAATGAATAATAATATATTTCTTTTTGTATGTCCGTGACGGCTATTTTGAGGTTATACTTTAAGGGCTAATTTTATTTTGGTATTTAAATACAATATTTAATAGAACACTTAAGCAATAATACTAACAGTAGATAGTTTAGTTAGGTTCCTCTTGTAGGAACATTTTTCTGATTTGTCAATCTCTAGTACCTTTTTTTTAAATATTATTTTGAGTCAGCGCTTAACTACAATCCCACCTGATGGTAAGTGGTAGCCTAAGATGGTGAAGCGCACTGACTTAACAAAAGCCTATTAACTCTTGCCTTGAAGACACCCACAGACAGATGCTGGCAACTTATTCCACTCCTTTGCTCTATGCATGATGAACGACGCAGCAAACCGTTTGGTTAGAATGTGTGGTAAGTCAACAACGTAAGGGTGGAGACTGGCCATACGTCTCGTTGTCCGATGGTGGAAGGGAGGGAGAGGAATTAAATTAATTAAATTATGCGCACACTCTGAAATCCATCCTGTAGAAAACCGAAAGGCTGGCTACTTTGCGCCTGTGTTCGAGGCTGGTAAGATTGGTTTTAACCAAATTCAGGTCACCAATAAGTCTCTTAGCACCATTGAGTCCAAAGCTGCTAGGTGGCATTTTGCAGCTCCAGCCTATATATGGTAGCAATACTCCATGCATGACGGGACTTTCACTTTATATAAAGTAAGCAGCTGTCCCGGCGTGAAGTATCACCGTATCTTTGCAAGAACTCCTAGCTTCCTTGCAGCTGCTTTGGCTTTGGACTCAATGGACCGCCTGAAGTTCATATTTGAGGATATCAATCCCAACAACTGAAGGCGTTCGGTGTATTCCAGTGATACATTTCGGAAAGAAGGAGCCAAGGTGAGCTGGCTCCTTTTTGCGGTGAAGAGACACGCTTGAGTTTTAGGCGTTGAATTTCACAAGATTGGCATCGCCCCATTTGGAGACTGCCTGAGTGTGAGATCTACCATAGCTTCTCTTTCGGACTGGATTTGATCCCGACTGGCCCGAGGACTTGGTTGGTATATCTCCACAACTGTGCTATCGCCTGCATACCCATAGATACCGGGCATAAGCAGATCATTAAATGCAGCAGGAAGACAGTTGCGGAGATAATGGTACCCTGAGGAACACCGGCGTTGGCTATAGACGTCCGGTACTTCATTTTTATTATGTTTTCAGTTTAGGAGGCTTGTCAGGGTTAAGCTTGAACCTTTTACATTGTTTTTGAATGTCGAAAATGCTTTTTGAATGAATTTCGATAAAAATAAATTTCATTAAAATTACGTATAACGAAACGCAAATATGTCAATTTGGTCTAGTAATATGAAGTAGATGTCGAGTACTCGATTTTAATTATGTTTTCAGTTTAGGAGGTTTGTCAGGGTTAAGCATGAATCTTTTATACTGTTTTTGGATTTCGGAAATGTATTTTGAATTAATTGCAATAAAAATAAATCTCACTAACAAAAATTGCATAAAAACGTCACCCATAAAAAAGTTAATTATTCGGACCCAGACAATCCATTTGTGACTGAAGATGGGACTCATACACAAGGAATTGAGTCGCAGTGGAGAGCTGTCAAGAGGTTGTTCAGAAAACAAAAATTATAACAATTGACATTACATTGTTTATTTACCACTATCATGGCAGAGTTTAGGGCAACCTGACTTTATAGACAAGATAGGTTGAATCTGTACTAAAACCGAATCAGAACGCCCTGACTCCACATAGTCTTGTCTGCCCTACCCCTAGAGTCCTAGAGTGTTTTTGTAAAGCCGTAGGCGCGGAGGGAGAGCAGCTCCCGCCCGCTGTAGCAAATCGCAAATGTGTGAACCATAGAGGCTGAGGCTGGTTGCCGAAGGCGACCATTAAGTCGAAGCTGCGGAGGTGATCATGTGTTCCTGTGATTTGTTACGCAAGGGCGAAGGGAGTGTACTACCCGCAGTGCTGAAGTCGTTGCAGAAGTAACTTTTAGTCAATATTCCTGTGTAAAAAAGTGAGGTTATGATTTTACAAAAAAAAATATTACTCATAAACTATACATTTCCGCAAGGGGTGAAGGGTAGAGGGGGCTTCCTTAACCCTCCCCCATCACACCCCAGTACGCGAGTATCGGATGTCTATAGTTTTGCCTTTTTTACATCTTAAAAGAGATAAAAATGTATGTTAAGAACGGATTGCAGAAGGATGTTTAAAGACGACGTTTAAAATTTCATTGTGGAGAAAGTTTCAACTTATTTTATTAACAAATGCCAGTCTTATTAGAAGGTAATAAAACCTATATAAAATCATGGGGTTGGCTGTAGTATCTTGCATTTCATTTTCGTTGACAATTTTGGTCTTATTTGATTTAATGCTCTGATGCACTCCCAAGTAGCTTTTTACTATTAAATATGTATTTTCAAGCTTCCGGTTCCGGTGCTTGTAACGCTTAAGACGCTTTTGTGCAACGCTCCAGTAATTTAAGAAATAACACTGTTGAAAATCACTATCCGCAAACCAGTGCGAACTCAAAGTTTTTGTGTATTTGTGCTTCAAAATATATAAGAAACACAAAAGAAACATTGGACAAAGTGCAAAAATACTATAAAAACAAGAGTGAGGTTAACTGTAATCATAGATAAGAGTGAATATATTGGAAACTGTAATAGACAACGAAGTAGAACGGTTAGTACCAATATAACAGCAAAGACACAAGCAAAAGACAAAGAGTATATAATCACTAAGTTTAACTTTGCGTTCAAAACTAATATACATTCTGTTCTATTTATTGCAAAATTTACGTTCCGTTTCACCAAAGATGTCTGCTCAACTATCATCAGAGATGTCACTGTTGCTAGAAAAAATGAAAGAACAACTTAATCTACAAACAATTACGATAACAGAAAACATTACAACAACAGTACTAAAAAAAGTTGATGAAAAAATTAAACCGATCATTGAAGAAAACGAAAAATTGAAAAGCGAAATTGAGAAACTTAATAGAAAAATAGAAAACCTGGAAATAAATGGAAAAAGGAACAATTTAATAATTCACGGGCTCCCAGAACAAAAACACGAGACTCAAGAAGACCTAAAAATGCTCGTAACTACTACCATGAAGGAAATAGATGTCGTACTAAAAGATGAAGAAATAAATAGAATTCAAAGACTGGGAAAACGTGATACAGATGTTGGTAAAATCAGGCCAATTCTACTTGCTACAACAACCCTTCAAAAGAAGATTCAAATTCTCAAAAATAAGAAGAACATGAAATCCAATACCTACATTACGCAGGATCTGTCAAAAGAAGCTCTGCTTAAAAAGAAGGAAAAAAGAAATATAGATAGGAAAGAAAATGAAAAAAGAAAGAGATCTGAAACCCCTAGCCCAAAACCTAGTAACGAGAAAATAAAAAATAATGATTCTAAAGTTAGGAAACGGGATGCCTTTCAGTACTTACGTGAGATCACACTCACTTTCAGACAAACACTTATACACAAACGATACAGGCACCAAGCCGGACAACCACAACACAATAAACAACAACAAGCTAACAGTCTCCCATCACGGTTGGTCCCCATGAGTACTAGACCACTACCCTCCAACTAAGAGATGTGAGGTACTTCATATTGCAACACTAAATACGAGAACCCTTAGAACTCACGAAAGTTTGCTAGAATTAGAAAAATCATTAGAAAACATAAAATACGACATACTAGGTATAAGTGAAATGCGAAGACTGGGAGAAAAATAGAAGACCACGGCAGCTACATACTGTACCATAAAGGAGAAACTGCTGGTTGTAGAGGAGTTGGTTTTAATAAAACAGTCACTGAGGGAATGTACAAGAATTGATAGGAATATCTGATAGATTAGCAATACTAAATGTAAAACTACCAGGATATAAGAAACCTTGGTCTATCATACAGGCATATGCACCCACTGAAAACTCAGAACTATCAGTGCTCAAGCTTTCTATTATAAGATATCTTTAGCTATAAAAACAACACCGACAAACATATAATCTTAATGGGGATTTCAATGCACAAATTGAGCTAGACAAAACAATAGTGAGTACGTACTTGGCAAGTTCGGACATGGAAAAAGAAGTCGCAACGGCAGAAACTAGTTGAATTTCTAATGGAGCATAACCTATCAGCATTAAATACTAACTTTAATAAGAACAAAATAATAAATGGACATGGATTTCCGGATGGTTCTTATAAAATGAAATTGATTATATAGTAAGCAACTACCCAAGAGCTTTCACCGACACTACTGTTATAAGCAATTTGAACTTTAATACAAACCATCGTATGGTACTGCTCTCTTAAAAATTCCAAACAAAAATATCTCGCAATCATATTAAAAATAATATGATTAAATTGCCAAGTCAACCTTGCTTGATAAAGTGCAACCCGTTCAAAGAAACAAACAAACATATAACAAGCGATAAAATAGAAACAACACTGAAATATGATATACTAGAAAACGAATTACAAAGCTTGTATATCTCAAAAATAACACACAAAACCTAATAAGTATCAACTAAGTGAGCATACCTTGCAACTAATAGGAAAAGAAAGGAGCTTATATCTATCCAAGCAAAAAAAGAAAATATAAAGCTAGTTGCAGATTTAAGCAAAAGAATAAGAGAAAGTATACGCAAAGATCGCAAGGTCAAGAGGTTGAAAACATTCGAGCACTACATCCAAAACAAGGGGGGTGAAAAAGCTCTGAAAGAACTGCGAGAAGTAGGCAAAGAATGGATACCCAAACTAAAGGATAGGTCGAATACTACCACGACACGACAGAAAATCAAAGATCTAGCCACAAGTTTCTACCGTCAACTGTATGCCAACCAGCACCAAAGAACAACAGGTCACCACAGCAGAGTGCTCACTCAACAATCTGATCAAGGAAAATCAGAGCCTGTGCGGATATCCTATTGTGTGAAGTCGAAAAGGCAATTAAGAGCCAAAGATGGAGAAGTCCCGGGACCAGACAAAATTACCAACGAACTTATGAGGGAAAATATAGAAGAACTGACTCAATTCTTACAAAGATTTTTAACGAAATCTTAACAAGTAGCCAAATTCAAAACAATGGACTAAATTTCACGTAATCCTATTATACAAAAAGGCGATAAGGAAAACATAGAAAACTATAGACCGATAAGCCTTATGTCAAACGTATACAAAGTTTTTGCAAAAGTAATGCTAGACAGAATTAGCAAACTGTTAGATGAACAACAGCCAGTCGAACAAGCAGGTTTTAGGAAAGGATTTTCAACAATTGACCATATCCATACGATCAAACAGATACTAGAAAATACAACGAATACAATAAAAACATTTATGTAGCTTTTATAGACTATGCCAAGGCCTTCGATAGCTTAAACCATGAATACATTTGGGAAAGTCTAAATCAACAAGGAATACCAAGCGTGTATACTAAAATCATAAAGAACATCTACGCAGACAGTAAGGCCAGAATTCAGTTGGAAACTTTGGGAGATGAATTTAGCATACAAAGAGGCGTGAGGCAGGAGACCCTTTATCCCCAAAATTGTTCTCTGCTGTGTTAGAAAATATCTTCCGCAACTTATACTGGGATAAGTATGGCATCAATATAAACGGGTCAAAACTACACCATTTAAGATTTGCCGACGACCTGGTATTAATTGAAGAACGTCCCGAAAATCTCGAATATATGATAAATAATTTAAATGAAGAAAGCATAAAAGTTGCACTAAAATGAACACTAACAAAACCAAAATAATGACAAACAGCACAAAATTTAACATCATAATAAACGGCGATTCTCTAGAATATGTGAAAGATTACATATACCTGGGTCAAGTAATTTCCATAGAAGATCAAATGACGAAAGAAATTAACCTCAGGATCGCAACAGGTTGGAAAAATACTGGTCATTAAAAGAGATTGTGAAGTCCAAAGACTTAAGCATGTCAATAAAAGAAAAACATTTAATACTTGCATTTTACCTTGTCTAACATACGGATGCGAAACTTGGACCTCACAAAGGCATTAAGAGAAAACTTGCAGTAGCACAGAGAGCAATGGAGAGGAGTATGACCGGCTATAAAAGACAGGATAAGATCAGAAATATTGACCTAAGGAATTTAACACAACTTACCGACATACTCAAACGAATCGATCAACAGAAGTGGAGATGGTCAGGACATATGATGCGTGACAATGTGGGAAAGTGGAGCAGGAGAGTAACGGAATGGTACCCAAGGGACAGCAAAAGAAGACGAGGAAGGCAGCACACAAGGTGGGAAGATGAAATAAAACTTACAGCAGGACCAAACTGGAGAAGGGTTGCTCAAGATAGACAACAATGGAAATCGTTGGAGGAGGCCTTTGCCAATAGGCACGCCGAATTAAGAGACATTTTGTAGTTAGTAGATTATTTTATTTTAGTTTTAATGTTAAATGTTATTAGATCGGAATAAAGGGCTTTATTATTATTATTATTATTATATGTATTTTCAAGATATTATTTTTAATGTAAATATTATATATAATTGGGGTTATAAATAAGTAACATATTTATGACAGGAAATATGATAGAAAGATATAGATAGAGGTTAGATTTAGGTGTAACAATGGTAACACCTGCCTCCTTCTTCTAGCATTGCATTAGGTGAAATAAAAAAATATGGATATTTTAAAGAAATAAAGTCATTCCATTTTCGCTTTTAGTTTTAGTCTTTAAATGTTTGACGTGTTATATGTCACATTATTTCCACTTATACCTAAAACTTGGTGCAGTATAGTCCGAGTAATTAAAATAACTATGACTTGACTGATAACATCAATAATAAGAAATGACCTATCAAGTAGTATCAGAGACAGTAGGTTGAGGTGCAGCTGTGTGAAATTTTTTCTAAAAACTATGGGTTCCGCATGTGGGGTATGCATTTTTGTAATATGCTCTGGTTGTGAAAAAGGTTACCTCTCTCTCCATAGAGGGACTGAAAGAAGTGGTTATATTAACTTATTTAACTAAGGCCTGATTTTTCAATCATCAGTAAAACCTGGTGGAATATAAAAGTAAAACCATATAAAATTTTTTACATGCAATGGGTCTGACAAACGTTTTTTACTTTACATGCCAAATGACGATGATGTCACACCCCTGCTCATATAACAATCGCGCTCTCGTCTGCACGCCGCTGCGCAGTAAAAATCAATCATCAAATCAATAAAGTTCTCTGTGGTAAAAATGGAGAAAAATTGTGTATTGTGCCTCAGTGCTTCAATTCAACAACTAAAACACCTGATAAAGTCTTTTTTTTGCGGGGGTGTGACGTCATAGAGTGAGCTCGCGTAATCTCTGAAATTCAGAAAAGGGCTTAAACTTCTCGTCGTTATAACTTCGGAAATATTGCATGTATTGAAGTGAAATAAAAACTAATGTAATTTACATGATCTTTGCTATGATTTTAATAGTATTTGGTAGTAATACTTTGACCGTTTTGTGTTCCCCATTGTAATCTTTAATTTGTTTGTTTTATTTTATCCCATGAATAACTTTTATGATTGAAACATTTCACATTAGTTTTACATAATTGCTGTATTATAATGTATTGTGCTTTTAAACGGGGAGGAGCTGAGCCTTGTTGAATCCACTGTCTTTCTCGGAATTACAGTTGATGCGAAGCTTCAATGGGGCCCTCATACATCTCAAATACAACATACAGCTCAAACTTAAACTCAGCTAACTTAGTTCTGCAGCATATGCTGTAAAAAAGATTAGAGGCCTTACATGTGTTGAAACAGCTAGATTAGTTTATTTTAGTTATTTTCATAGCATAATGTCTTATGGAATCTTGCTATGGGGTATTGAAATTATTTATGTTTTACAGAAGAGAGCCATAAGAGCATTTTATAACTTAGGTCTGAAGGAATCCCTTAGAGAATTTTTTTAAGAATTAAATATATTAACTTTGGCTTCTCAGTATATTTACGAAAATTTAATGTATGTACACAAAAACAAAAATAGTTTTATAAAAAATACTGATATACATTCTGTAAATATTAGGAATAAGCACAACTTAGTGATACCAGTTACTCGACTCCAAAAAATCAGTAATTCCTTCATGGGGCAATGTATACGCTTTTACAACAAAGTCCCAGAAAATATGCAGGACTTATCTATCAAAAAGTTTAAAATATTTATTAAGCAAAAATTATTTAGTACTATACTACTAAAGATTACATGATTGATAATAACTCATGAGAATGAGGTCATTGCTACCATGTTGTTTCTAAATGTTTTCATACTAATTGTACAAAGTAATATATTGTAAATTAATTTTATTTAAAAAAGAGTTTCGCTAGGTTTCTTGATGGTTCTTCCCAGGACAGAGGTTTGTTTCCGAACCAGTGGTAAAAGTAAAAAATGACTCAATAAGAATTACATGTAATCTATATTAAATAAAAATAATTCTATTCTATAATATCGATTGTTCTGTAAATCATTATTTAACACCTTCTTTATACTGGAATTGTAAGATACTGATTTTTGAAATTGAATTGGCCAATTAACTGATTGAAAACAAATAAAAATCAACCTAACAACATATGTTTAACCTTTATATTTACATATTTTACAAATTTAACAGGCATCTACAGAAGAAATAAATAGTGCATATCGCCGCTTCTCCCGTATGTTTCACCCTGACAAACACAGCACTGATCCCAACAAACAAAAATGGGCAGAGCAGATATTTAACAAAGTGAAGGAAGCTTATGAAGTGCTTTCAGATTCCCACAAAAGAGCCATTTATGATACGCTAGGTAAAATTTTTGAGTTATATTCAGTATTTTATTTTATCAAATTTCCATTGGCTTTTATGCTTTCATCAAAAACTTAAAAGCCAATGGAAATTTTGCTACTATAAACATAATTTAGATATATAATTTAGATGTTAATGCAATAATTATTTACAAATATATAAAATGAATAAATATATCACTTTATTGCCACATTGGAAAATTTGTAAGTGCCAGCGTGCGTGTGTACGATGTGCGTGCTTGCGCCCGTTCATTTTTGTGTATATGTGTATATAATATATAATAAAAAGATTATAAGGAATAATTTTATCTCAAATTATACTTAAAGTATTTACTACTTTAAGTATAATTTGAGATATTGTTTTCATTGTTCTAAAATTTAAACTTTCAGGTAAAAGGGGTCTAGAAGTTGAAGGATGGGAAGTTATTTTTAGGACACGCACACCAAAGGAAATAAGAGATGAATATGAAAGGTAATTGACTATTTGTTGTTCATGATATAATATCAAATATTTTTTATGTTAATGAATATAATACTATGCAGTATGGATTTTAGTAAATTGTATTGTGTAATTGTAACAATTATAACCATGATTTTATCTTACTAGGTTAAAACGAGAGAGAGAAGAACGCCGCTTACAACAGAGTGCTAATCCACGTGGTACTATTACACTTTCCATAAATGCCACAGATATGTTTATGAAATATTATGATGAATATGAAATTTTGTAAGTATTTAATTATATTGTAGCCCAATATTCAGTATATAATTTTTGATTAACATTAACTATATCATTTATGTTTTTGTAAATAAATATTCATATTGATTCAAACTAGGATAAGGTTGTTATAAAATTAAATTTTATATTTATTTATGATGTTAAAATATTATTTATTCTTAGACTTCTTTAAATATAATACTTTTTAAACATGGAATAATCTCCTTTTTTAGAGAAGAAGCATCAATTATCCCCAATATTGAGGTGTCAGGTATGACTATACAGCAATCAATTGATGCACCAGTTACCTTACGTAACACAATGACACTATCGGGAAATATTACTACACAAAATGGCATAGGTAATTGTATATTCATGCTATATTATTAAACTATTGTGTTTTTTTTTTATTAATACAACTGGATTTGAAATGCATGATTGATGTTTGAAATAAAAATACTTTTCATAAGAATATTTGAAAAAATATTAATTATATTTTGTATTATATACAAGTAATATTCATAGATTGAATTATTTTACAGTTAGGTGTGCAACATGGTTTTAACTTATAATTCATAAATTATTGTTACAGGCACAGGATCGGTCAATGTATCAAATAGGCATTTGAGTTCAGAGAAGGGGTGGACAGAAGTAGAGTGTGGTATTGGTAATGGCCCTCTTCTTGGGTTCAAAGTGTTCCGCACTCTGTCTCGGCTGATGTTCCTTAACTGTGGCACAGTGTTACAGTTCACTCCAAGAGGGATTGTTCCTAGCCTTGTATCAAGTAAATATCCTATTTTGTTTATATTTATCTTAATTGTCTATAAATTACCTTAATTTTAAGATGAGCATAATTTATTAAGAAAACTATTTTTATTATTCAAAAACTATGGTAGACTTACTTGATCAAATTTTTTAAATCCGTTGAGCTATGCCGGTTACTCTGGTTCTACTGCAGATATCCTCGTATTTAAGTCTATCATGCAGAGAAACTCCGAGCATAGCCCTCTCTATAACTCGCTGAGTGACCTTGAGCTTCCTCATACGGCCAGCAGTGAAGGACCACGTTTCAGATCCATAGGTCATCACTGGCAACACACTGGTTGAACAATCTTGTATTGAGGTTTTGTGGTATGGCTGACGAGAAGATGAAGTAGCAAGCTGAAGTGGCAATGGGCCGGTCATATAACTCGAAGAACCGACAACCGATGGGGAAGAAAAGTTCTTGAGTGGCATCCTCGTACTAGATGGAGTGACGACCTGGTAAGACATGCAGGAAGTCAATGGATGCAAGTGGCTCGGGACCATGCTTTGTGGCATTCTTTGGTGGAGGCCTATGTTCAGCAGTCGTCTTGTGATGGCTGTAATGATGATGATGATGATGATGACACTTAAATCAATATTTGTATCTAGTTACATGACACTGGATACACAAATTGGAATGTCCAAAATATTTATTGTTATATAAACTGGGACCATTTCAATAACCTTTTTATATTGGGAACTGATCCACTTAGACAGATTTTGCTAGGATTCTTACCATATTACATATGCATAAACACTCACGCCTGTCACCCAGAGGGGTAGGCAGAAACTACGGACTTCCATTTGGCACGATCCTGACTCTTGCCTCCTTTCCATCCATATACCTACGTATTCATGCTCATCGGTTATGGGTACTATTAATCTGATCCATCTTCAATATATCGCCAATTTGGTCGATAAAGTTTCGTTTAGCATCCATTCCCGACTCGGCCGTTGACTTCTGCAACATAGATTGCTTTGTCACTCTTTACTCATTCATTCTTTCTACATGACCAAACCACCGAAGCATTCCTTTCTTAATCCTGGTTACAACATCATCTTGCAAACCACACTTTTCTCTTATCACACAATTTCTCACCCTGTCATTCAGATTCAGCCCGAACATACTCCTTAATGACTGCATTTCTGCAGCGTTTATTCTACTCTCGTGCTTTTTCTGCCATACATTAAGGTAGGGACTAATACAGCATTGTAAATTGCCTTACATGTCTTTTTGATACATAACTCATCCACCTGCTCAACCAACTCCCCTTCAAATATTATTTCACATATTGTTTTACTTTCTTTTTCAAGTCCATGAACACACAAAATACTTTCTGGTTTTTGGCCAAAATTTCTCCATGATCATGCTCAAGGGCGTATGGATTAAAAAGATTTTATCCATACGCCCCATTCCCTTTCTAAATCCAGCTTGCACATCCCAATTTTTTTTAATGTTTCTTTCATAACTATTTCATTTAACACCTTAGCATACGGTATTCCCACAATGCTAAGCATGCTGATACCACAGTAGTTTGTCCTGCTGTGACCCTTTTCCCTTATATATTGGGACTATAACGGCTTTGCACCAGTCTTCCAGTACCCGCTTCAGTTCCCAACATAAAGTAAACAAGGTTTACAGCAGACCTGCCACCACTCCTCCACTTGTTTTATTTCATACTATTGTTTTCAGCAAATGCAATTTACTTCTGTATAGATTGTCTCTTCCTCAGGGTGTGGTATGTTCTTAAAATAAATAAAAGAACTATGGTTCGCAGCACAAATTTATTTTTATATATCAAATAATATGTGTTGTTCACACGTGTATGTACAAATTGAAGGAGCACCAATAAAACAATTAATATATGGCTAGTTGAGAACAGAAGTGATCCAAGTCGCATTTTTTAGGAAACTGAGTTAGGTACCTTTTTGGGCTTCATACACCTCAACTTAAAGTATGTAGAAGTGATCCAAGTGCTATCGGCATTTTTGGATATCGGATCTTAATTTCAAAAATGAGAAAAATAAAATTTCATAAAGGAGATAGTAGAATTTACTTCAATGATGACTACTCAGATGATTATGACTTTGCAGATTTGGACAAGGGTGGTAATAGAGATATTTTTATAAATAGCCTAAAGTCTTTCACACCAATTTCACACAAACTTACACAATGGTAATAATCTATTAAACGGTAGCCATGAAAACGCGTTTTGCTCCATATCTTGAAATTTACAAAATGCTACTTGGATCACTTCTGTTCTCAACCAGCCATATAGAAATCGAGACGGCTGGTATACAACGCCCGCTCGCACTGGCGTTCCGCGTAGAAGTGAATGCGAGAGAGCGTTGTGACCGCCGCGTTGATTCGTTTATTTAGTTCCGGAACACCACACACTATAAAACACATTGTTTTACAAATATTATATAAAAAAACACAAGCATCTAAATAATAAACACTTATAAGACATCATTAATACAATAATTAATTAAAAACTCTTACTCTGCCAATGTATACTTTTATTTTTTATAGAATAAGGGTGACAAACGAGCACACAGTCCAGCTTTGGCAAGTGGAAGGTATGGCCCATAGACGTCTACATCTATCATCGACTAATAATTTAATTGCAGAAGCGTTGTCACCCATGAAGACTAAGATGGAATGCCTTGTTACCAATAAAAATTATTGTTTCTAATTATTTATTCTGCTGTTTCATGCTGGTATCCTGTGAGAGTGTTTAAATGGACTAAATAAAACCAGAAGCTGAATGTAACTACGAGAAGTCTATAAAGTTGCAATAAATATTTCATGTCCTATATTAGGGTGGAAATTTTTCTTTAAATTTAAATGGACAAAACGATTTTTTTAAATCGGCTTACAATCGGTGAAGATAGGTCATATACATAATGCATACAGAAAACCTCTTTAAAGTCAATTAATATTGTGGAATAAGGCTGCGTTTTTACCAGAGATGTGCGAGGATGCGTAGCGAGGGATGTGTTTGTTAAGAACCAATAGAATCACTTCATTTACCTAGCCTCGCTCAGCGGAGCGAGGTTTTTGTACATACAAAACAAGGGAAGGATGTGTGCGAGGGATGTGTTGCGAGGTTAAACAAAACCAACTACATTCAATTTGAAAATGATTTAAAACATTCCTTTTATAATAATATCTCTTTGTAAAATTGAGCTTTGAAAATTTTTACTTTTTTTTCACAACAGCCATAGATATAATTATATTTTTAACCCGCTACACATCCTCGCACCGCTCATCTGTGCACCGTTTCACAGCGTCACTACGCATCCTCGTACCGCTCAGCGGCCTAGCACATCTCTGGTGAAAACGCTCACACCGTTCCGCAGCCTCGCTACGCATCCTCACACCGCCTAGCTACCTCGCACATCTTTGGTGGAAACGCAGCTTTAAACTCCTTTTACGGATTTTATCGCGTTTAATTCTACTTATCTTTATTCCCGACGTGCAAAGATTTTTTTAATAATACAAGGTTAATTACTAAAACAGTGTGGTGACAAATGTGCAAAATTAACAATTGTTTGATATTGTGAGACTCTTTAAAAAATCTCCAAAGACATCTAGGTTGTATTTTTATTTATTTATTTAACCTTTATTACACACTTTATAATAAGGGATTTAAAGGATGGACTTAATGCCTTATGGCATTCTCTAAAAGTAAATGATGTATTATATAGTATTATATGATTAAAAAAAGTAAATACAATGAGATTTATTATACGGCATTTGATGGTTTGACAGCAGAGAGCCTGCACATTGTGCATGCCTATTGGTTGGTGTGTAATTTTTTGTTAAATTTGAAAACTTGTTTCCAGCAATGGCATTACAGCTGGATGCGCATTCAGTGGGATACCTGACATATCGCGCGGGAGGCCAAGGGGGTTCTTCTATGACCTCTACATATGTACGGGACTCTGAAAAGTACCACACAAATACTGCCTTACAGATTGGGAATCCCCACTCATTTATTTCTTTCAATGTAATGAGAAAATTGCCACAACATGATATGAAGTTGAGACTAGCATTGAAGTAAGTAACTATCTTTTGTTTATTCTCATTTGTTAATATTATTTATTTTATTATTACACTTCGTGATTAATCTTATATTAGTTAATAATACATAGAGCATTTTTAATGACTTAAGATGTAGAATTAACATTTAAGCAAATTAACTACAGCTGAGCGATAAATGTATAAACCACTAACTACTTACTCTAGACAATTGGTTGTAAAGGGTTTTGGAAACAGGTTACAATTTGAAAGAAGCTATTAATCTATTATAGAACATTCACTTGAAGTAAGATATGTACTTTGTATGCACCAGTGTTGACCCTGTGCAAATTATGAATTCTTTTTGACATTTTTTGCCATTTATTTTTAAGTTGTGTTATTTATGTATTATATTATTTTTCTTTAATCATTGATATTTAATCATAATTTTAAATTATGATGTGCGATTGTACTAATAATAAATTTTAGGGAGTATTGTCACTATGAGCTATAAATATTGCATTTACTGATAATCTTGCTGGGAACTATAGCTCAGCAATATTGACAGAGATACTCTTGCTGCAATGTTACTTTGATGCTTGGTATAACTGTATATCGATAAGCAATTATATTTATACACTTAAAGCAACATTGAAGCTATGGAACTGAGCAAAGTAAGATAAATGGCGGCTATAGTAGCTGTTGATATTGTTGCGGCATTTATCATGATCATCATTCATCATTACTGCCCTTCACAAGACACTACATAGATCTCCAAGTATTTCCACAAAGCTCAGTGCCGCGCCATCTGCAGTAATCGATTTTCTGCATGGCCTACCAAGTTGTGACACCATGTACTTATCGTGATATTTTATTATATAAACAAACCTAAAAGGCCAACGATTGGAAGCTTAACGTAAACATAAACCTTTTTGTGGCAGTATATCTTTACGTACTACAAAAAATATCTGTTACCCATCATTCATAATTAAAATGTGCATTCTCTGAACTTCTCACCACTTCAAATTTCTTAATTTTTAGGGTTCCACACCCGAAGGGTAACTAACGGGACCTATTACTAAGCCTCCGCAGTCCGTTCATACGTCCGTCCGTCCGTCCGTCCGTCCGTCCGTCCGTCCGTCCGTCCGTCCGTCTGTCTGTCTGTCTGTCAGTGGACTGTATCTCATGATCCGTAATAGGTAGACAGTTGAAATTTTCACATAATATATATTTCTGTTGCCGCAATATCAACAAATAATAAAAATAAATTAAAAATGAAAGGGTACTCCCCCCTACTAGAAACGTCTATTACGATAGTACGGAACCCTTCATGCGCGAGTCCGACTCGCACTTGGCCGGTAATTTTTTAATTGTTTACAACTACCTTCTCATTGCTTTTAAGAATTTCATAATACATTTTATTCATAAAGTTATTCTCTTAGGCCCTCGTTAAAGGGTTAATTTTGTGGCAATTTATAGCTGCAGTTGCCGTCTGTATCGCACAACGCAGTGTGCACTTGCCGCTATCTCATAGCCCGACGATATTGAAGTTATCATTTAATGTAACCACTCCGCGTACGATAAATAGCCGGCTAGATTGCAAGTGATTTAACTCAGACAGTTATGGTTACACGCGGGACAATATTTATGTCATCCTGCTCTGCTGTATGAGCTTCATCTCTTTCCATTCCTTGCGCCTTGGTAGTCCTAGCCTTGGTCCATTCCTTAGTCTCCGTTCTTTAAGTCTTTCTTTGGTCCCTAGGTCTTTCCTTGAGTTATTGATATAAGGGAATTCAGCTAGTACTGCGAAAACTTTTACAACTAATTAATCTACTTTTTTTTTGGATAGGGTGAGAAACGAGCACACAGTCCACCTGATGGTAAGTGGTTGCTGTGACCCATAGACATCTACATCTATTTTCAATAAAGAATCAAAATGCAGATGCGTTGTCACCCGTGAGGACTGAGATGGAATGCCTCTTTTCCAGTAAAAAGGGTCTATTTTATTAATCTACTTCTGCTGTTGTTTCCGAATCCACTCATATTAATTTGTCGATTGAATAAAGGAAAAGTTTATCTGTATAGTATAAGTCGAATCTATCGTTTTAACTTTGCACTAAGCAAATTTATTATTAATTTATGTATTAAGTTGTCAGGTAGGTTTAATAATGTCTTACATAATGGCCATTGTTGTTTATATTAACATTATGTAATGTTCCGTTATATTGTGTTATTAATGTTCCGTTGTATTGTGTGTTTTTATAATTTTATGATTTCAATTACTCGAGTAGTAGATGATCGTTAATAGCATTGCACGTAAATTATGTGCATGCTTGAATCACATAATATTATAATTATGGTTATTTATTATCTTTTATCTACTCGCAATGCATCTGATTTAATGGAATAAAATATTTTATTCATAAGTTTGTTTTATTTTGAGATTTTATTTATACAACATATTTTAAATTATTTTCTTGGCCATGCGTTAATGTGATTGCATATTTACATTATCATGTTATGTCGCTCTCATTTCATCATAGTCTTTTCTTTACTTCAACATTATTATTTTAAGCTATGTCAGTGGTTTGATTGTTAATGTTCGCAATTAATCATATATATTTGTAATAGATTTGGTACATTCGGCGCAATTGCTGAATATGGAGCAGAGAAGAAAGTATCACAAAACAGCAGCGTTTCCGCGGCGGTTATGTTGGGTGTGCCAAGCGGAGTTATGCTCAAACTCAAGTAACTGTCATACATAAATTTTGTGCCTTTTCTGAATTGCAAGATTTATATATTTTTATATTAATTTGAGGTTGTAGTTGAATAGAAATACCACGAAAGTTAATGGGAAATGTATTATGTTTGAGTATATGTACCTATTTCACTTAGATAATTATTCTTTTTTTTAAAGTTCATAGTCACAGTCTCATTTCGAAGTTTCAAACTCAAACTCTGAGCATAGCTTTCTCCGTAGTTCGCTGAGCGAGCAGTGAAGGACCATGGCTCATATCCATAAGTCATCACTGGCAACATGCACTGGTTGATGTACAAGATTGAAGGCTGATAATTATTTAGCCAAGCAATTTAAAGAATTAATCTTTTTCGGAATAAAAGTCGCTTTAAAAGTGATATTTGCTATTAAATTACTTGAACAAGGTAAACGGGCGTTAGAGCATGTAAAGTAATCCAAGGACAAGCCTAAATACTGTTAATTACCTGCTTTATTTCATTTTCATCGTTATGAGCTTGTGGCTGTCCACTGCTGGATATCCCAACGTCTCTCAAGGCGTGTCATTAGACCAATCTTGGCTTTAGTTGCTAGGTTTTTTTTTTAAAAAGTTATACCTAAATAAACTTGAATTGTACCTTTGTACTAACTCGCTGTATGATGGCTCTGTGTCTTGTTGTGTGTCTTGCTGTGTCCAATACTATTACATCCTATGAAAGTCCACTGCTGATCATAGGCCTTGTCCATAGATTGTCTCATAGGGGAGATTTTTCCATAGTTGCCACGCTTGGCAGGCGGGTTGGCAACCTTAGCTTTTCATTATTTTCAGTTGTTATCAGGAAGGTGCTGCTGACTATGTCCTGCTTCGATTTCCCCTGTCGCCTTTTACGACACCCACGGGACTATATGGAGAAGTGGATATTCTTACACCGCCACTACAAGTACTTGTAAAAGTAAAGTAAAGTTACAGCCTATATACGTCCCACTGCTGGGGCACAGGCCTCCTCTCATTTCTGAGAGGGTTTTAGGACAAGGAAATGTCCGCCGCGCTGCCCCAATGTTTTTGATTTCTCAGACATGCAGGTTTCCTCACGATGTTTTCCTTCACCGCCGAGCACGTGGTAAATCAGCATTTAAAATTACAATTAACAATTTCATTGGTGCCGGCGGGGATCGAACCCGGTTTGCTCGCGTACTGTGAAACTTACAGCGAGCGCTAACCATCTGAGCTACCACGGCTCTAATAGTAATACATACAAGTACTTCTATGTATTACTAAATAAAAATAATAATAACTTGTAATATCTGTTCATAGATGGACCTGTTCATCACAGACAATCGTAGTGCCCATTCACCTCTGCGAGGAAGTGATGCCATCACCGGTGTTTTACGCAACCGTGGTGCCGTTGGTCTCGTGGCTGGTCCTCAAGAAGTTAGTACTAGATCCCATCGCTAGAGAGCGCCAGGAGCGAGAGAGACAACGCTCTATGGAGGCTAACTTTGAAAGGTGATGTTGAAGAACCTCGGTCTTTTATTTCCCTTAGAACATACGTCTTATTAAATACACGGACATGATTTTAGTATTTACTCATATGTTATGGACCAAGTGATTAATCAGGCACTATTTATAATGCCCGGGCAATATGAATGACAAATATAATGTGGCTACGTAATTAATACTGATTTAAACTTCATTATTTATCACATTGTCTAGTCATAATCTAACCTGATCTTTTTATTACTCTAGCCAATAAGTAATGGACTTTATTCATCAAGCCCGGTCAATTTAATTATTTCAACAGCTATCATATTGCCTACTCATATTGGAATTTTTTTCAAACTTCACTATTAAATTAAAAGGTAAACACTGTTTTATTCTTTGAACAACATAGATTAAAGACAAGGCCGTAATGTAACGTTTTCAAACGTTTTCGATTGTTTTAACCTGTAGTGTGTAGTGTAGCTATATGAACACCAGTTTAGCGTAAAACATTAATATTTTTTTTATTGAACGTCCGTATAGGTAAAGTAGGTTTGTTCTCTAGTGCATTGAGTGCTTTATACAATAAAGTGTAAATAAACAAATAAATAAAGATTTCTCCTATTCGCGCGAAGTAGGGAACGTAATAATACGATTCCACACTACTCCATTTTGTCTGTTAAGGACACCAACTGCACTGGACTGGACTAAGTAACTAGACTCCATTATGCCCCCGTAACTTATTATCTCTAATAATGTTAATTGTTTTATATTTGCAGGTTGCAGGAAATGCAACAACAAGCCAGAGCAACTGTCGAACTTATGCGGGAGACTTACTCTAGGATCAGAAGCGACGAGGAAAAGAAAAAGGGCTTAGTAATTTTACGCGCCATATATGGAAAACTCCCTGCAGGTAAGTTTAAAATTTAATGGCCCCTACACTACTCGCGAAGTTGATCGAAGTTCTTCGCTTCGTGCAACCTCACTTCGCCTCGGGCGACTTCCGATCGCTGTCGGTTTTTCGCGCCCGAGTCAAAGGACTTCGCGAAGTGCCCCGAAGTTACACGAAGCGTCTCACTACACTACTCGGCGTACGCCAGTTATATATTTTTTTATATATAAATATTAAATATGTAGCTTTCTACATAATTATTTATCTATGGTTAACGCATTGACGTCGTACTGTTCACACAATTAGGTACATATAGCAGCTGCCTCTTGAACGTTATTCATGTTAAGGGTGCGTGCGACTCAAGACGACTGAGCTCTTCGCAAAGTAGCACGAGTGTGTAGTCACGTTCTTCGGACTGCGATCGACTTCGACGAGCACTTCGTGAAAGTTACTTCGCGAGTGGTGTAGAGGAGGCATAAGCTTAATTTTATTTTTCTTATAATATATTTGATGTTATCGAGGGAATGTTTGATGTATTTCAATCCTTTAACAATTAACGCCGAAATATATACAATATTATTACAATATTAACGCCAGTTTATTAACATTTTATGCAATGCGATTTACTAAGCAATCAACCATTGAGCGAATGATTTACGTATTTATGTTTATTTTGTAAGTTTTGTTAGAAATTGCATTATAAAATTTATAGATAATTTATGAAATATTTTGAATGTGGCAATTACATTTACGGTAGGTACATAAATTGTGAAATCTAATATTTTTTGTATGTGAAACTAATCTTATTATTATCAAATAATAAGATTATCAACGATTTAATACTTTTTAAGGTTCCTCTGCCATACAAGAAACCATTATAATTATGTTGTCTATCTGTTCTAACGTGTCACAGAACAGCATCGTAACTTCTAGAGTTTTTGAGCGAAATAAATGATAATTTAAGAGTTGGTACATTTTTTTGCAATTCGCGAATATTTTTTCTAGTCCATTTATCGTGTAAGTAATTTAAACAGAGCGAGCATTTGTTTTACTTTCCATATTAAGTAATATATTATTAAAGGATAGTGGTTTCGAAAACCACTTCTTATAATCACTAACCTTAGTTTGAAACTAGCCTGTCCCTAATTTTTTTGATTAGGGCAGCCCAAAATGAGATAAAATCTGATAAATAGCTCTTTCTCTATACTCTCTCGACTCCAAAGAGTTAGTAATTCCTTTATTGGGCAATGTATCTGCTTTTATAACAGTCCCAAAAATTTGCAGAACCTATCAAAAACTGTTTAATAAGGCTGTTATACTACTAAAGAGTACTTGATTGATAATAATAAAGGTTTTTTCCGAACTAGTGGTAAAGAAAACATACATGACAAAATTATTCTTATAATTTATATTCAATAAATATTATTCTATTCTATTCTATTTTATACTTTCGTATCAAAATAATAAGGAAAACTGTAGCGAAAGTTTCACTTTAGATAATATTAGAAATAACCTGCACAGCGGAAGACAAATTAACTTTAAACATATACCCAACATGGTCTTTAAAAATTTACTATTTATACTCACTTTTTTCATCAGATGCAACAAGCCACGAGGTGGGTGCAGAACAAGCAGGAGATGGAGTCCCTCTTGATTCGCTAAGTGAAGCGATCGACGTCACTATACCGGTGCAGTGCCTTGTGAAAGACTCTAGGCTAGAGTTGCTTGAAGCTAGTAAAGTGAGTGCAATATCGAAATCTGGTATATTAAACTCAACAAAACTTGGTAAATGATTTCCAAATAAAAATCATTTTCCAAGTTTATAACATTTTGTAGAATATAAAAACTTATATTCTATTGTTAAGATGTCCATATTTTTCTACCAAGAATTCCTTGTGTGACGGCATTATTGGCCTCATAAAAATCTGAGCTTAGGTTTATTCTTGCATTTGCCCATACTGCTTTCTTATTTAGTTATTTTCTACTTAAAAAAAAAACTGTGTGAAGTGACAAACAAACTTAGAGTCCACCTGATGGCAAGTGGCAACTGCAGCCCATGGACACCTGCATTCCAATTTTAATACCACATATATCTAGGAGTCCTACTAAAAACTATACCTACTAAATAGCAGTGACTGCACCACTCTGTTCTGGCCTGAACGGTATAGAGAACCAGTAAAAATAACATACTGTGAGACATTCCATCTTAGTCCCCTGAAGTGACAACGCATCTGTAGTATTGCAGTTGTCCATGGGTTGCAGTAGCCACTCACCATCAAGAAGACTGTAATTTTGTTTATCACTTTAGTTTTATAAAAAACATAAAATCACATGGACAACGTATGACAAAAACATCCCCGTTGTATGAAGGCCTCTACTAAAACGAGGGTTTTGCCATATATGGCAAACTATAATCATCTTACTTATCAGATCATGCTATGATAAATCCAGGTACTGGGTATAACATAACCAGGATTTGGTACTTAGGCCTTCCTCTGCAGGGTTATATCTCCATCGTTAGGGGTGAGGAACGGAAGAAGTCGAAAAAGTATATTGAACATGTTGTGTGTTTCTGTATGCATAAAATAGTCGTACGAGTTCTATTATAAAAAAGTAAATTTAGAGCCTACATTTTTATAGAATAAGGGTTTCAAACGAGCACACAGTCCACCTAACATCTAACCTCGATTAAGAATCAAAATGCAGATGCGTTGTCGCCCCTGAGGACTAAGATGGAATGCTTCCTTTCCAGTAAAATGGGTTTCTGGTTCTTTATAATTACCATATGAAACACAGCAGCATTAGACCTGTTTTTGCTGATATCATGTGAGAGTGTAGTCCTTCCCCGGTTGAGACAACCCATTTGTGCCACTACCATAATGTAGCTGCAGCAACTGCAATATCATTCTTAAACCATCAAGGAGACTCTACTTATTATCAGATGGACTGTGTACTCGTTTGTCTCATTCAGTGCCCGAGCCGAGCAAATCAACATTTAATATTGCAATTAACATTTGCATTGGTACTGGCTGTTGTGAACTCTGTTTACTCGCGTTAAATAAAAATTTAAGATGAGCACTTACCACTTAGAGCCGTGGTAGCTCAGATGGTTAGCGCTCGCTGTTAGTTTCACAGTACGCGAGCAACCCGGATTCGATCCTCGTCGGCACCAATGAAATTGTTAATTGCAATTTTAAGTGCTGATTTAGCACGTGCTCGGCGGTGAAGGAAAACATCGTGAGGAAAACTGCATGTCTGAGAAATAAGAAAAAAAAATATTTCGAAGACATGTGAAGTTCGCCAACACACATTGGGGCAGCGCGGCGGGAATTTCCTTGCCCTAAAACCCTCTCAGAAATGAGAGGAGTCCTGTGCCCAGCAGTGGGACGTATATAGGCTGTAACTTTAACTTACCACTGAGATATTACCCTACTTCTTTACAATTTTCTGCTAATTTATTTTTAATACCTTTAACGATGGATTTACCGTCATAGTCCAAAATATATCATAATCACCAACATAGATGCTGCCTTAACTATAATTTTAATATTTAATTGCCTCCTTGTTCTAGTAGTCTTTAACGCGACTGTTGATCATGTGGTCCCAGGTTCGTATTCTTAGTCGAGCAAAAATCGTTTATTGTTTTTTTCTGTCGAGAAATTCTCAGTAGCAGCCCGGAAGTAAATAGTTAGCTACTTCCGGGCTGCCCGATGGGATCAGACGCTTTACGTACTGATCCCATCGGGCAACGACAGTGACGGAATAAAAGTGCACCTATGCTTGCGCACACACTCTTGCTTGCCTTTCCTGCGCAGATGACTAGTTTCCGTTCAGACCGGCCGTCGTGACCGAAATTCGATCTTGAGGACATTACATTATAGTTTTAAATAATTATTTGTTGATTTCAGTCGGAGTTGCCAGGTTTCTACGATCCGTGCGTGGGCGAGGACAAACACCTGACTATACAGTACATGTTCCACAACAACCTGCATTGTTGCACCGTTGCCGATAAACAAGCCGTTGTACTGCCACGCAACAGTTAGTAACTTTTTACTGGAATAAAAGATTTAAAGGGAAATATTCAAATAAACCAACATACAATAAGAGACACTAAATCGCTGGATTATGATTTTTGTAGAACGCATATTTTTAAATGGCTCCTTATCACAGCAGTCAAGTTTTTGGTTGCGTCGTTGCGGAATTAGTATTTGTAAGGACTACAAATAATTTTACCAGGTAATGTTCGTCCGTGTGCAAGTCGTGCATATACCCACGATACAGTAGATATTCCTAGTGTGTTACTAGGGAAAAAATATTTTTAACTTAGCGGTCAGCTACCGCATCTCTAAGTCTACTTCACCTGAAAATGCCTCGTGCTTAGGCGAAACGCGTGTCGTGTTATCGACGGTGGTGTGTCTTTCCTAGTGTAGTGGTGTTGCGAGTAGTGGTGCTGGGATTATTGGTGACGGGGATAGTGCAGAATGAGGGCGGGAGGTGCTCTTCAAACTAGGTAAGACACATCATTTTATTTTATTACGCGAATCTTAGCAAGTTAATTTTTGACATCTATAGATATTTTTCATTTTTTATGTAAAAGGGGGCAAACGGGCATGTGGCTCACCTGATAGTGACTTTTATTTTCTGCCTAGGAGTCTGGGTAAGTACCACTACCCTATATTATACAAGTACGCTGGACTGGCTATACACCGTGACATAATGAGGCGATTTGATTTTGCCCATTTTGGCGCTGATATCAGAAGTGAGCGTCCACGGAACTAATAATAGAGATAGGACAGTATGACAAAATACATCGTTAAAAATTCTATACCCAGGCCTGCCAGTATACATGGAGGTCAGTGGTAGGTATCTGCCGTCAAATAGCAGTGCCTGCACTAGTGTGTTCTGGTCTGAAGGGTACACAGAGAGCCAGTATAATTTTACATGATATGAGAAACTGCAGTAGCCACTTACTATGGACTTGTTACATAGACTGTTAGTTGGTTTGTCACTCTAGTTATATAGAATTAAAAAAATTCAACTCGACTTTTTATCTTTCAGATCATCGAGTAAAGAATAGATCCTGAAAATTAAAATCGAGGCGCAAGTACTAGCACCCTCGAACATTCTCCTAGCGTATGCTGCGTCTGGGACGTTACAGTGGCGCTATTTAGAACTGAGGCCTGGGCTCATAAATCATTTGCATTTCTGTCCCACTTTTAACATGACTTTTATACTGCGGTAGTGATGTGCGGTGAGGTGTACATATATCGATAAAAAGATGCCACTCGTTGCACATTCCTACTGTTATCGATATTTATGGCCCTATACCTCGGTTAAAAACGGCCGTAGCATATTTGTTGTTTGAATTATGCCGTTCTGACGGAATCCAGAATTTTTATTATCTACATCACTGAATATTATGAATAAATCGCCAACTGTGGAATTGAGTAAAAATTCGCATTATCATACGTTACACGACATTCCAATTAAAGAAAATTATACGGCAGCTACTCTTAATATGTTTGACGTAGGTGTAATTATGCAATTAATGTGTGTTGTGTTGTTTAATGTCGATTCTATTTATTGTTATAATGTTGCTTGATACAGATCTGGAATTAATCGACATTTTTCGAATAATAAATAAATTTATACAATGAGTAATTGTTTTAGATTTGGTTTTAATTGTGTAATGCACAGATTTAGAGCAAAAAGTTTCTATATGGGATGTAGGTTTGAAAATATACTGGATTTTCCTTTGAATAGGTCATAATCAGTGATATGAAATATATTTATAGATATGTCAAATGCGTTTTAAATTAAAAGAGAAATGTATAGCTTATAACATTTATCGTAACTAAATTAAATAGGGTTAACGTAAAGTTCAAATCAAATTAAATATTTTATTATATTCGTATAAGGTTTATACTAAATTAGATACGCATAATTGTGGCGATTGTCAAATCCTGTGCAAAGAAAAGCTTGAAATGCATTTGGTGAAACGTAAATATCTATGTAAATTCGTACTGCTTCATATTAATATATTATATAAGGTGACTGTTGACTACATAAAAACTAATGTTCTATTACAAAACGTGGTTTATTTATAGTCTCGGGTTTAAAGAGGCGCCTTTGTCATTAGAGTCCCATAACCGCGCCGCAAATCTCGCGACATTTGACATTCGGTTGTCAAATTCCATACTTTACATTTGAGTTTGCATATTTTCCGCGGAACTTCATCATTGACATCCGACTCTAGCTTAAAAATGAGACTAATTATGAACTACCTTTTGTAATAAGACTGTAATTATATCTATTTGTATACTTTTTAGTACTGCGTTTCATTATACAACTGTAAAATACTTTATTTTGTTAAATAAACATTATGACGTTGAGTTAGTTCTGTTATAAGTAGAATGCATTAAATGATTGTTTTAAAGCAATTTAGTAGTTTATGTCAACTTTATTAGTAGCAAATTTATACATTTATCTCATAAATAGATGAAACTGACACATGCGAATGAATTCTTGTGCATATTAAACATAATATTATTATAAATAAAATATACTTTCCTGTTACACATTTGTTCAAAATTTTAAGGAGGCGTATCCAGGTCTCTAGAGTTGGATGGCATTGTATTTAGGAGGATAGGTATTTGTGTGTAAGTATGTACGTATATATAGAAGCGTACGAAAATGGCGCCTAGGACATGCGTTATAGTTGCGGCCCTTCGTAAATTATATGAATATAAAAAAAAACAGATAGGTACAACAGACATAAATTTTACAAAACATGTTTATTTTCTATTTCGCAACGAAAGTAAGTCCGTAAAACCGTTACACTTAGTAGCCCACATAAACTTTCTTGACACATTTCATTCATTCATTACTGCTCATCAAAAGTCCACTGCTGAACATATGTCTCCCTATAGATTATCTCATAGGGCTTAAATACGAAAATATTAATTTTAACTTATTGAGAGATCTCTCACAACGTGTGATGGATACTGCAATTGTGAGCAGAATTTGAATGAAAATGCAAGGATTCCGAAATAAGCTTTCATTCTCGTACTGTACTATAAATTCAATCAGGTAACTCATACATTTCTTTATGTTGATGTTTTTTCTTGTAGATATAGCATTCGAAAATCCAATATTACTTCGCCTCTCATTCTCATTCATTTTTTAATATAGTATAGGGTGACAAACGAGAACACAGGTGAGTGGTTGCTGTGACTCATAGACATCTACATCTATCCTCAATAAAGACTCAAAATGCAGATGCGTTGTCACCCGTGAGGACTAAGATGGAATGCCTCTTTTCCAATAAAAAGGGTCTCCGGTTCTCTACACTCACCATACGAAACACAGCAGTGTTAAGCTACTATTTACGCTGGTATTCTGTGAGAGCGTGGTCCATCCCCGGTCGAGCCGACCCATTTGTGCTACAACTATAAGATTCATAACTGTTCTCCTTTATTATCGCAACCGTAGAAGTCTCCATATTCTTCACATTTCTTTTAAATCGTCACAGTCGTCGGTGCCGTGAAACAGTGTTTTAACATCAAGAAGAAATCCAAATCTTGTGTCAGTTTTATGCTAACGGGTAAACCTTTCACTCATGACAAACAATACCAGCGATCTCCTCATTACTCGTTTAATTTTTTCTTTAGCGGTCAATCTTGCGTTCGACGCACTCTCTCCAGCTCCATTTTTTTCGCTTTTGACGCCTTTCCGTGGCTACATCCCATTCCTGGCAAATATTGAAACTTCTTTTTTAATGCATCATTAACTAACTTCTCATTTGAAAAATAGTAGCGGAGGGCTCTTAGTATATCCAAGTCGGCATTATGGAAATTCATACTATAATCCTGGAGCCGCTTTCAGACACGGAGAATTATAATTTTTCCAAAATCCCAACAACTTCTGAAATCGTAGGACAACATGCGATTATGAAGAAGTCTAGCCTCACTTCTTGTTTGAGTGGTTTGATCGCTATCGTCTGTCGTATTTTGGAGAATATTCAACATATATTCAAGATATTTGTAAACTGGCTTTACTGCTTCAACCCTTTCACACTCATTTTACAACTTATTCCAGACTCTGATTTTACAAGCAAGCTTGTGGTTTTTAAGTTTTTCCCCGCGCAGAGAGTAATGATCAGAAAATATTTAAAGAGCTTCAATAGTTCCCGTAAACATGTCCATTATAGTGTCCTTCTTGGATGTATGTGCAACCATCAAATTGAATGAGTATCGCAATTCACAAATATCGCCAGGTTACTCTTTTCGCTTACTCTCTGATGAGCGTTGTCATAACATTGTGAATGGCATCAAACAATATAAGATAAAACAATTTATATAATAATATGTCGCTTATAATAATAAGTCGCTTTTAAAACATTTTGGGAAACAAAAATCAAAAATGCATTTAAAATTCTACAGTATGGCAGTGGTATACGTGTGTGCGAGTGTGTACGTGTGTGTATGTGTGTGTATTTGTGAATGAACCTAAATCAATTTACAAGTCCTCTGCTCCAACTAGGCATTACCCAATGAACGTCAATAAATTCGGTGCTGAGCCACCTGCACCCATAGACGTCGCATCTCCACATAGTAGACGACCAGCCTACACTGCATACTGGTACGAGGCTGCCACTCGAAAAACTTTCTCCCCCATCGGTTGTCATCGTTACGATTTATATGCATACGGCCAACAGATAAGGACCTTTCTATTTTTAACCACTTTACGTATTTAGCGAGAAAGGGGGAAAGTACTAATTTATCCACATATCAATGTCGACAGCGCGTTTAGTCCTGATGATTGATGGATGATAAAAGGAACAAAGGCGCAAGAAAGTATTCAGCAAACGCAAAATTGCCGACATCAAATTCTATAGGGAGCAGCGTTGCGAGCACAATAGTGTAAATACTGCTTTCACTAATTCAAAGGCCTAACCGGGAATTTTTGGGAATGGCGTGCTTATCCGGCTCCGGCACCGGAGCAAGTGATTTTTGGTACTTTCGATATTTAAGGGATTTTGAGATATGTCGAAAAAAATTTGCTTCGACTCCGCGTTCTTCGAAGTTCGTATGAACAAATGAAACTTTGCTTATGTACAAACATGACAATGAGCCTTTGTACAAAGAAACGACATTAGTAAAAAAATATCCCGTTCAATACTACATTTTACCAAAACATGTACCTACGTGCTGAATTTTTGATTGTTAAATATAAAAAGTATATTTTTTTATAGGAGAGGGGGCAAACGAGCATGCGGCTCACCTGATGGTAAGTGACTACCGCCGCCCATGAACAACTGTAACACCAGGGGAACCAAGTGAATTGCAGATGCGTTACCGGCCTTTTAAAAAGGAGTAGGCTCTTTTCTTGAAGGTCCCTAAGTCGTATCGGTCCGGAAAAATCGCTGGTGGTAATCGATTCCCCAAGGAAGTTGTGCGAGGAAGAAAACATCTTCTAAATCGCACAGTAGTGGACCGCCAATCATCCAGATGGTGTGGATGGTATCGGGAGTTCTGCCGCGATGTGCGTTCGTGAAATTTGGCTGCTGGGATTAATCCAAACAATTCCTCAGAGCACTCCCCGTGGTAAATGCGAATGAAAATATAAAGGGATGCAACATCTCTTCGCAGCGCCAATGAATCGAGCCGATCGGAAAGGACTCGGTCGTCGATGATTCGAGCCGCTCTGCGCTGGATGCGGTCAAGTGGAAGGAGCTGGCACTGGGATAGCCCTAGCCCAGAGATGGGAACAGTATTCCATGTGAGGCCGAACCTGCGCCTTATAAAGTCGCAGGCGTTGAGCCGGCATGAAATACTGTCCCGCTCTGCTGAGCACGCCAAGCTTTTTAGAGGCCAATTTGGCCTATATAAAACAATAAACTAAAATAATAAACTGAGACTGTAGCACCGCCCAAATAAAATAATATACTAGACTAGATTTAGTCGCCCCCAATCCGAGACTTTGTTCAGCAAAGACTCGACTTCAGACACAAGTTTGTTCCGGTACTCGGCGACGTTTTCCCGAGAAATATTGGCACGGCCGGTATATAGAGCATCACCAGTGCTGTCATCCGCATAGCAATGAATGTTACCGGTTTGCAACATATTATTGATATGCAGAAGAAACAGCGTTGGTGATAGCACGCAGCCTTGTGGAACACCAGCGTTAATAGGCTTGTAGTCGGAGCATGCACCGTCTACAACGACCTTGATGCTCCGATCTGCAAGAAAGCTGGTGATCCAATTGCACAATTTCTCGGGAAGCCCATAGGAAGGAGCTTCGAAAGAAGCGCTTTGTGCCAAACCCGATCGAAGGCCTTCGCAATGTCCAAACTAACGGCCAATGTCTCCCCCTTGGACTCTACTGCCTCCGCCCATCTATGAGTCAGGTAGACCAGAAGATCACCAGCTGATCGACCCCGACGAAAACCGTATGTGCGGTCACTAATCAGCTGGTGATCCTCAAGATACCTCATGAGCTGGCAGTTTATAATGGATTCCATTGTTTTGGAGAACAAGGAGGTGATGGCGATAGGCCTGTAGTTGAACGGGTCTGAGCGGTCGCCTTTTTTAGGTATCGGGTGGACAAAAGCTGTCTTCCATGATTTCGGGACTACGCCTAGAGAGTAGGAGTACCGGAAAAGACGCGTTAGAACCGGTGCCAACTCCGGAGCACACGTCCTCAGCACAATTGGGGGATTCCGTCAGGCCCACTCGACTTTTGGATGTCCAGGGAGAGGAGTGCTTTGCGAACCGAGCGCTGTGAGAACCGCAAATCCGGCATGGAGCACTTACACCGCGGGATGGTCGGCGGTGTGTTCCCCCCGTCATCAAGAGTCGAGTTGGACGCAAAAAGGGAGCCTAAAAGGTCGGCTTTCTCTTTTGCGGTGTGGTCATTGAGGCGTCCTCCCAGTGCAGAGATGGTAGTGATGGCTTACAGAAATTCCCTTAGACAGCCTTGGCGAGAGACCAGAATGCACGGGTTCCCGAAGGAAGGCGAACTAGTTTCTAGCCAATTCTGCCTATTTGCTCTGACTTTGCCTTGGCAATAACTCTTTTGAAGGACCTGGAGGCGAAGTTATACTTCTTTTTAAGCATGCTGGTGCTTACATCCCGAGCCGCCGAAGCCTCAGCCCAGGCCTGATAACACTCCTGCTTACTGCGTAATGCAGTTTTACAGGAGTGTCAAACCAAGGCTGAGATCTGCCTCCGATGGGTACCATAGATGATGGTATAAATATTCCATTCCCTGTAGCACCACATCAGTGACAGAGTCAGCAACAGCGCTGGATCATCCGGCGAGAAGCAAACCCGCCCCATGGGTAGGATGCAAGAAAGACCGCATTCCGTCCCAATCCGCCGACCTGTAATGCCAAACACGGCGGCAACCTGCAGAACGCAACCGCGAGGGCGTGAGTGGCACCACCCGGATCAGACAATGGTCAGAAGAGCCGAGAGGGCCAAGAGCATGGACGGAAACCTGATATCCGTCCGGATGAGAGGTCAGCAGAATCAGGTGTATGATCCTCCACATCTGGAATCCGCGTAGGCGAAGTAACCAGTTGTATCAGACCATATACCAAGGCAAAGTCATAAACAGATCACCCCGCATGATCGGTTAAACGTGAACCGAGCTATTCGGTGTGGTGGGCGTTAAAATCGCCAAGGATCACGATCTCTGCGGATGGGATCTGTTGTAGTAAGGAATCTGTAGCCATTTGGACGTGGTCGATGAGTCGGTCTGTTTCGGCATTACCGCTAAGGGGACCTATAGAGGCACCCGTAGACGCGCGGATGGTCGTCGCTGCTCAGCGAGGGATTCTCCAGGGGTGCTGGTACCCTCCTGGGGTAGTCTTTGATTTAATTCCGCTACCATGTTGATGGGGGGTTGGGCCTTCGGTCACCTGCACTCACCAGACGAAACGCAGAAGCAGAGCTTCCACTTCACGCCGGTATTCTGTGAGGTCGTGGTACCAACACGGCTCGAGCCGGCCCATACTTGCAACATCAAAAGCTGCCGCGTGGCTCTACCACCGTTAACCGTTCTATAGTCTAGCATGGCAATTACGTTAGATTTAGATGACTTCGATTGTTTTCACAAATGCCGACTTCAGTATTTTACAAAATTTGCATTAAACTAAAGATATATAAATCACTGAATTTATTAAATAGTATATTCCCACCGTTCATTCATTAGTATCTTAAGGATAAAGTAGGATAAGGATTTAATCTTCTTAGTATCTTAAGGAATTATCCTTAAGATACTAAGAAGATTAAATAGAAGTCAATCAATTTGTCAAGTCAATAATGACATATATAATCTTGTAAATATTCAAGTAAATATTTAAGTAAATAGTCAAGTAAATAAGCAAGTATATTTTCAAGGAAATACAAAAGTAAATAATTGAGTATATATTCAAGTAACCAGGTATATAATCAAGTAAATATACAATCAAATAATCAAGTACATAGTCAAGTAAATAGACAATATAATAGTAAAAATTTAAGTAAATAGCCAAGTAAGTAATAAAGTAAATAGTAAAACCGCGGTTGCCAACCCGCTCGCCAAGCGTGGCAACTATGGCAAACATCCCCCCCCATAAAGCAACGATTCAAATAAACGGCCCCCAGTCCCCGGCGGCCCCGCTATTTCTGGCTACGGTGGCGACCATGGTAACGGCGGGGTAGGTGCTAAGAATCTCCGGTATGGGTTTGGTTGACACCTAAGACGACTTCACCTGGCAACATTTAACGTACGCACCATGAGGACTGACGAGGTCCTGGAGCTGGAAGAAGAGATAGACGTTGCGCTGGGTTATTATGGGATTATCTGAGGTGCGTACAGACTGACAGACTGACTGACAGACAACTTTCACTTTCAGGAGGGCGATCATCTCCCAAGGAGGTGTCGGATTTATCGTCCACAATTCTCTCGTTAACAACGTTGTAAAGATTGTGAGTGTGTCGACGAGGGTTGCGTACAGTATACTCAGAATCAACAAACGCTATTCGTTGAAGGTCATACAGGTTTACGCACCGACTCGATGACTTCCATCCTCCCGAACAAGCCGGTTTCCGAAAAGACTTTAGTACCATAGTCCACATACATACCCTTCGGCAAATTGTACAGAAGACCGTGGGTACAATCTGCCACTTTGCCGTATGTGGACTGTGAAAGCCTCTGATTCAGTCGAAATTTGGGCGGTGCTAGGTCCCTTCAGCGGTGTTGGCACCGCTGAAGGGACTGTAGCGATATGTGACCGTCAGTCAACTTGGGTTGACTGACGGTATATCGAGGTGCTGAAGTGTTAGTACAGTAGGGCTACGATGGCTATCCGAGTACAGAATCAGACTACGAAACCTATCTAACTGTAGAGAGGTGTAAGACAGAGTGACGTTATATCCCCGAAACTCTTCACCGCTGCATTGGAAGACGTTTTCAAGATACTGGACTAGAAAGGATACGGTATTAACATCAATGGCGAGTATCATCTACCCTCGAATTGCCGACGATATAGTCATTATGGCAGAATCGCTGGAGGACCTAATCACCATGCAATGACCTCAATAGTGCCTCCCAACGGATAGGTCTTAAAATGAACATGGACAAAACAAAGATCATGTCACACCTATGCCGGTAGTTGGGAGCACTAAGCTAGTTGTTGGGAGCTTTCTTGAGTATGTTTACGTGGGACAACTAGTCCTACTAGGTAAGTCCAACTTCGACCGAGAGGTCAATCAACGGATTCAGCTCGGCTGGGCAGTGGTTACGACACATCTTCTTGTCAGGTGTACCTAAAAACTTGAAAACGAGATTGTACAACCAGTGCGTGATGACTTATGGATCTGAGACGTGGTCATTCACTGCTAGCCGTATGAGGACGCTCAAGTTCGCTCAACGAGCTATGGAGAGGGCTATGCTGGGGTTTCCTCTGCATGATAAACTTAGAAATGAGGATATCCGCTGTAGAACCAGAGTGAACGACATAGCCCAACGGATTAGTAAGCTGAAGTTGGAATAGACCGGCCATATAGTTCAAAGAACCGGCAACCGATAGGGAAAAAAGGTTCTCGAGTGGCAGCCTCGTACAGGTAGGCGAAGTGTAGGGCGATATGATACTTTGAAGAATGTAGTTTCAACAAGATGGTTGCCCAGCGCATTATGCACGTCCTGTACGGGACTATCTAAATAATGAATTTCCTGATGAATGGTTTAGCCGTCTTGGTACAATTGCGTGGACACCTCGCTCTCCAGATCTAAACCATCTTGATTTTTTTTTTACTGGGGTTACATAAAAGACAAAATTTATGCAAAATCTATTCAAAACATAACCGAACTACGCCAGAAAGTTTGAGCAGCTGCTGCAGAAATTAATTTAAAAAGATTCGGAAGATTAGTGAAGTGATCTTTTTTAAAAAGATGTAGAGTCTGCATTCATGCTGAAGGCGAACAATTTGAACATTTTTTATAACTTAAAATAAAATATTTTAATAATACCTTTGTTTCATTTTATAGGTACTTTGTCTGCTAATTTATTGATAGAATTGCTTTTTTTAAATCCAATCTAACATAATTTGGTCGAAAATGGTGTCATTATTTGTTTAATTCAAAAACATTTCTGTCACTTTCGCACTTGTTGAATTGAGTATTTAATAGATGAAATGTATTGTGGTGTAAGTGTGGAACTGTTTAGATTTTAGGTCTTATTTCAGAAAATCAAATTAATTTTATGTTTCGAGGATGAAAAGTGATACACGTAGTATACAATTTTGAAATCTAAGATAAAAGGGCCTACTTTTGATGTTACTTGCCTAGGGTAGTACAGTATGTTTTTTTTAATGAAGAGTCAAAGTTAGGTAATCTTATTTTTTCAACTACGACTAAAAGAAACTACGTAAATTTTAACCAACATAAGCAACCTTTTTTTTTTGCTTGATTTGTGACTGCGATTAATAGCACGTTAATTTAAGACCACGTTAGTCAAAAAATCACTGTAAGATTGAGAAATTTGTTAAATTTGTCAGTTATAACTGAATTAACTAGTATGGATTTTTTTAGTTTTCCTGGGGTTGGTATGAACCACCCTCTCGCCCCGTACCTGCTTGACGTTGAGTTTCGGGCCACGTTGTATATCCTTGTAAATAATCAGGTATATAGTCAAGTAAATAATCATGTATCATCATCATCATTAGCATTATATTATATCACAAGTCCACTGCTGAACATAGGCCTCCCCCAAGGAATGCCACAAAGCACGGTCCCGAGCCACCTGCATCCATTGACTTCCTGCATGTCTTACCAGGTCGTCACACTATCTAGTGGGGGGACGCCCTACACTTACACCCGTATCTATAAAGAAGTAATTACTTGTTGCTAAGTAATTTCTTAATTAAGTCATTACTTAAGGTTAGAATTCTTAATTACAAAATCTCATTCTATAGTTGAGTAACGTACATGACTTACTTGAGCAAATGCCCAAGTAACACTCGATGCTTGGTGGTTGTTTCAGTGTGGCAACACTTTGTGACTGCGTTTAGTTTCATGAAAAGGCAAACGTAAGCTAAATTATTTTTACAGAATCTTGCAATAATATCTTTAATATTACTTTATTTGATATTTATAATAGCAATAACGTTGTATAAAATAGTTTATATTGTAAAAAAGTTTATTATATCATCATTGTCATTTAATTTTGTCAGTACAAAAGAAGAATGCTTGGAAAAACAAAACGTTTGACATGTTAAAACCCTTGTAAATTTAAATGTCCACTTTTTACACATGGATTATATGCCGACACGTGATTTTTTACTTAGAAAGATTATACATACATTCATTGCTGTCAATTATTACCGTAAACTAATTTACTCTGAAATCAAAAACGTTTTGTTGGCGAGTTAAATTTTTCTTTAAATATATTTCCATAAATCACGTAAATGAAAGGAAACGAAATCTCTTTTTAAAACAATCTTCCGAATAGTCACGAAATGGATCCACATCACGAAAGTAAACTTTGGGATTTCTAGGTTCAGCAACTTCTATCTCATCTAATATAATATCATCATCTATGTTGTCTACAACAGCAAAACCGTTTCAATGCTATCCCAGTTTCCATTTTATGCAAAATAACCTCAAAGTAGTGCTTAAGTAAAATGGTGACTATTACTTGCTGAGAATTCTAACTTTGACAGTTCTAACTTGGAGCAATTACTTAACTATAGAATACAAATCGTTACTTAAGTAATTACTTTTACTCAAGTAATTACTTTTACTTGTATATAAATACGGGTGTTAGCCTACGAGGCTGCCACTCGAGAATAAAGAAATAATCAAGTATACAGTAAAGAAAATAATCAAGTAAATATGCATATAAATAATCAAGTAAAAATGCATATAAATAATCAAGTAAATATTAAAGTAAATAGTCAAATGTTCAAGTAAATAAACAAGCATATATTCAAGTAAATAGTCAAGTAAATGATCAAGTAGATGCAAGTATATATTCAGAAATTGTCAAGTAAATGAAAGAAATTATAGTCAAGTAAATAAACGAAATTATAGTCAAGTAAATAATGAAGCATATAATCAAAGAATATGCTAGTAAATCATCATCATCATCATCAGCCTGCGGCAGTCTCTGCTGGACATAGGCCTCTCCCAGGCGCGACACTTAGCCCGATCTTCGGCTACACACATCTAGATTCTATCAGCCACCTTGCGCAAATCGTCGTTCCATCTGGTCAGGGGCGTCCACACTACGTTTGCCTGACGCGGTCTCCACTCCATAACACGTCTACTCCACCGGTTCACTTCTGCGACAGACGTGGCCAGCAATGCCACTTCAGTTTACAAACACGGGCTATGTCTATCTTGGTTCTTCGGCGGTTCTTTTTTCGATTTTATCTACCAGACTCTGAGCATAGCTCTTTCCATCGCTCGCTGAACGACTTTGAGCTTGTGGGTAGCCGTATTGTCAGTGTCCATACGTTTCGGCACTGTAAATAAGTACGGCAGGACGCTGGAGACTTTGTCTTCAGACTTTGCGGTATGTATGGGCGACGAGAAAACCTGACGGAATTTTCTAAATGCTGCCCGGCCTAACTGAATCCTCCAATCGCTTCCTTCTCGAAGTTATTCTTACCTGTCTCATCACCATGCCGCGAAATTATATAAGAAAAAGACCTGAACTTGCATCGGTCACTGAAGAACAAATCTCTAGAGCTAAAGCACTCATTGAGCATGGAAAGAGCAAAGAGCTGCTGCAAGTGCCATTGGTAGTGAGTCTTGTATTCGAAACCAAAATCATCATCTTGAGAGAAGAACAAAGTTTTCTATGGCCTCGACCTCTACAACAGTAGAATACTTTTGTCCTCTATGTAAGCAAAAATATACAGAGCCAAATACTGAAGAATGGAGTCAGTGCATGTTTTGCAAAGACTGGTGACATGAGGGTTGCACTGCATATGGAAGAGGTGTTTTTGTTTGTGATAATTGTATTGATGATTCCTAAATGAATATTGTTTCTAATACATTAGACAATCTCAACTAAAATAGGTTGATCTATAAATATTAATAATTAAAAAATTCTATAATTTCATTTTAATTGCAATCCAAATAAATGTTAAGTTTATTTTATTTTATGAGAAAATTATTATTTTTATGCAAAGACTAATAACTAATAAAATATTTTCTAAGTGGCATTACAATAAAGAACCTTTATTCTTGAATATTGTGTATATTTTGATTAATCCAAGGAATGCGCTTACCCCATATGCGTATACTTACCCCATACAGGTGCGCATTACCCATCGTGGGTCAAGTGAGCGCATATCGATTTTATGTAATGAAATGCTTACAGAAAAAAACTACCATGTTTTCTATTATTGTTTTTATTTCAATTTAGAGGTTACTATATGGTTTATCTCAGAGCCGTCTTTTATATTCCTAACTCTTTTATTTTATGCGTAGTGAACTAATATTTACCAAAGTGCACACTTGACCGGAATGACTCTATCATGGACAACTTCGAGAATTTTACCATCTACAGTATTTGGAACTGGCATGACGTGATCGTTGAACATAACACTTGTCTTGTTCAGATTCATACACAGACCAACATCGGAAGGATTCATTCAGCCTGTTCAGCATTTCTGAAGTTCTTGCAGCGATTCTGCCATGACGTCGATATCATCAGCAAAGCGTAAGTGTGAGATGTACTCACCGTTTACGTTAATATCGCGTGCTTTCCAGTCTAGCGTCTTAAAACATCCTCCAGTGCATTTGTAAACAGTTTAGGGGATATAACATCCCCTGTCTCACTCCGCGATACAACTGGATTGGTTTTGACTGACGGACATCGTACTGGTGTAAAGGCATCTCAGCATTTCGATGTACCGCCAGTCAACTTGGAACACTGCAAAGAATCCAGAACAGCCCAAGTTTCGATGGAGTCAGGCTTTTCATAGTCCACAAATGCAAGACACGGGGCTGATTATACTCTGTTGTCTTCTGTATTATTTGTAGCACCGTGTGAATGTGGTCTATAGTGCCAAATCCTCCTCGAAACGCAGCCTGTTCCGCAGGCTGAAAGTCGTCGAGTCTTCGCTCGAATCGATTTGTGTTGACTCTCGAACACAACTTATAGATGTGGCTCGTGGTCGATAATTTATGAGCATAGTTCTGTCAGCTTTCTTGAAACAAGACTCCAATGCTGCAGTTCTCCCTCTCTCCGCCTTTGGAGTTCTCCCATCTCGTGAGACGCAGTTACAAACTCGGCAGAACTCTTTTAGCAAGAGTTGACTCCCAGCCTTTAAGAGCTCTGTTGTAACTCCATCTTCTCCAGGGGATTTATCATTTTTAAGTTGGCCGGGGACCAGCTCAATCTACCAAAGGCAGATGTCTGGCAGCTCGTCGGTATTTTGGCAGGTCAGCTTGGCTCTGGGATCATCGCATTTAGGGTCAGGTTGTGGCTTATGTGAGGCATATAGTTTGCCATAATAGTCTTCGATCTCAGAGAGTTACCTCAGGCTTTGACGTGAGGACCTTGCCATCATGCGTCTACAGTCTTGCGATGTGACTTCTCCCAAGCTCCTGAGCAAAGACTTTGGATAACTTGTTTCGCTCTATTGCATTAGAGCGACGCATGTGTCCCGCCTCACAGCTTTTCTCACAAGCTTGGTTAGTGTCACCTGTTCCGATGGCGTTGCTGTTGTTAACTCACGCCTTCTTTTTTACCGACTTCAAAAAGGAGGAGGTACTCAATTCGACTTAATGTTATTTTTGTGTGTTACTTCATACTGTTTTTCTGCGTGAACCGATTTCGATGATTTTTTTTATTTGAAAGCTGATACTTCTCATGTGATTAAGGTCTGACCAATAGTTTTTGAGTTATTCTTAATAATATATATTGAAGTCGGTTGTACGAAATTTTTAATTTTAAATTATCATAAGCTGAAGTGTATCATCTGAGAACTTCAACTTTCGGCCCATATGTTGCTTGCCAAAAAACCTGTTGCCCTCGTCCCTAAAGATCTTGATCAGGCTGATAAGGTCCTCGTCAATATGCAACGTGGGTCTCAATGCATGGAATCGGTTTTTAAGTTCTAGCTGGAAGTAAATAGGAAATAAGCAGGTATATATTCATATAAGATATATATACAAATACATAATTAAGTAAATCGGCAAGTAAATAAACAAGAAAATAGTCAAGTAAATAATCCGCGTATCAATTAATTAATAAAAATAAAAAGATCAAGTATTTAATAAAGTTAATAATCAGGTAAATAATGAAGTATGTAATGAAGTAAATAGTCACGTAAGTACTCAAGTAAAAAGGTAAATAATCAAGCACATAATCAAAAAAGCAGGTATCATATCAAGTAAATATTCAAGTATATAGATAAGTAAATAGTCATTAAATATTCAAGTAAATAGTTAAGTGCATAATCACGTATATAATTACGTAAATAGTTAAGTGAGTAAGCAAGTAAATTGTCAAGCAAATAGGAAAGTAAATTATCTAATATATAGTCAAGTAAATAATCAAGAATATAATCAAATAAATAATCATGTTTATAATAAAGTAAATAGGCAAGCAAATAGTCAAATAAATAATCAAGTAAGTAGTGAAGTAAATAATCAAGTCAATAGTCAAGTAAATAATTAAGTACTTAATTAAGTAAATGTTTAAGTAGCAAGTAAATATTCAAGTGCACAGTTGTAAATGTTTAAGTATACAGGGTTATTTTGCAACCGGTCAAATTTGCAGAAGGTTCAGAATAAGTAATATAGGCAAATAGTGTATAATAATTAATTAAAAAAATCTCAAACATTCTGTCCTTTTTATCTTTTAAATTCTAAATGCGTGGTAATGCATTATTTAAACTGATTTTACTCGTGAGGGTCGATCGGTAAGCTAAATCGTTGTTGCCAATAAATGACATTCAATTTGGGATAATTTCACATAAAAGTAGAAGCCTTATTTACTCATATTTTCAAAAATTTTAATAACGGTATATCATTATTTATATATTTGAACTTCAGCTTAAAATTTGGTTACTCTTTGAAAAATAACCCTGTATAGTTAAATAAATAGGCAGTAAATATTCAAGTATATAGTTAAGTAAATAAGCAAGAAAATAGATAATTAAATATACGAGCAACATGTCAAGTAAATTATCAAGTAGGTATTTAAACAAGTAAATAGTCAAGTAAATATTCAAATACATAATCAAGTAAATAGGCAACTTAATTTAGAATTCTATGGTTCTTATTTTTAATTCCCGACGTTTCGGGTGCTTTGCAGCACCCATGGTCACGGGGAGACTGGAGCGATTGACGTCCTGATGTCAAAGTTAACTCTGAGTACCTTCAGCTTTTTAATTAATACTTTTGGTCCGATCTACGCAGAATCAGCTTACCGTGTCCAGTGTAGTAGCTATGTTACCAAAGGGCCCGGGGCAATAATGAGATTGGGGCCCTATTTAAACTAAACTAAATACTTTAAAGGCTGTGCAAAAGTACTTCATCTTCAGTTCCTTATCGCCCACTGCAAGACATAAAGCAAAGCTACTTGCTACTAAGTATTATGTGTAACGCAGCAGATAATATTTAATCGTTCTTCCTAATCTATACATATAATAAATCTGTAGAAAAGTCGTAACTGTAATTCTAATATACTCTTGAAAAAACAAGTCCAGGGGACTAAATAAAGGGTATTGAGGCAAATTAGTGGTTTTTAGAATTTTTGTCTGTCTGTCTGTCTGTTTGTCTATCTGTCTGTGTATTACCGATTCACCCAAAACGACTGGACCGATTAAAGCTGAATAAGTTAACTTTCTAGCTATGAAATCTGTCAAGTATACCCCACTTTAAGTGGCGCCATGAGTGTGAAAAAGTCGTGGATGCCCTCACTGTGACGATTAATTTAAAAAGCAAAACCCCTTAAAAATATAAATGTAATTTATTTATATGTTCAAGTTGTGTCAGTTGTGTCCACTGACGAAAAGAATAAAACTTTTGTGATTTTGTATACAGTGCATTGTTTATAAAACGAAATTCATTTCATTTTATAAACATTGCGCGGGGAAACGCAGCCAGCGTTCTTGGCACGATACCGCGTGGAGTAGGACTGTTTGATAATTAAATTACTAGTTTTAGTTTTTTTTTTATTATAGTTTTTAAATGAAATAACAGAAACATGCATCTAGATGACAATGCCATATATTTGTAGGATTCGTGATTATATGAAATCTAAAATGAAATATGTTTTCTCGTTTTATACCTACTGTGGTTCTACGTTGTGGGATTGGTAACGAGTATATTATATTTATTGCCGTATTTAAAGAGGTTCCCAATTCGACAGTATTTAATTAAACATTTGTTATCTAAATTGTAATATCTAAATTGTGATCCGATTTCAATAATTGTTTTAATGGTCCTTTTTCTATTAAATGAGCTATACTCTGAGAGTATTCCTATTTAAATCTGAAGAAAAGAATATTTCATCCCTAAGAATTGAAAAATAATGAGCGAAGATCTTATTGTAACTGTTTAGATGAGATCTATGTGTTTACTCGATATTGTAGCTATTCCTTAGTTCACATAAAAGGGTAAAAAATAACTCTTAATAAAAAACGACTTACCTCAGTAAAACAATTTTAAAGAACTGAAAGAATAAAATTATTTCCATATAATAACTGTGATACATCTTATCTGAGCACCGACTCAGAAGCTCTTAAAATTCCATTGAATGTTTAATTGTTTCATTTACAATAAAAAGTATAAATTTGAGCATTTGATTAATATTTTATAACTGCACATATATAATATGCATAACTGTACAGTGCCCAGAAACTAAAGCATTCTTATCATGAAGAAAATTTCACGTCACAATTTGGAATTAATCATCATTTAGTATAGATGTCGCACCTAATGTCCAATGAACAGGAATACAGAATTTTGTGCTCTTACACCGTGTAAATTTTGCTTTGCATGCTAACAGATGTCGCCCTTCAGAATTAACATCGCGATTGTGAAATACTGGTGTAGGAATATTAAGAGCGCCGAAATTTATTCAATGTCAATTGTTGCAAGCACACTTTACAATACGTGTGCAATTTTTGAAGTTCGCCCAGTCACACCCAAGAAGGGACGGGCGAATATAATGATGTCTGTGAAAACTGTTCTGTTGAATATAAATCATATTCCCTTTTCATTTCACCCGCGAAAGTTTGGACTCCCATGCTTATTATTTATCCATAGTCTATTATCACTATTCTTTACTTTTTTTTACCTTTCTTTATTTTTACCATTTACGTAACAATCACATATAAAATAACTACTCTATGATCTATATTTAGTTCACTCTAAATACATCTGTGTCTGAACTAGATAAACATATATATTATCTGTTATTTCAGATCACATCACAGTGCTCTTATAAACACTAAAACTTAAGGGCTCAAATAATATAAGTATAACAGAAATAGAAGGTATAAACCTATTAGTATGTGAAATTTAAGCATTAGGTACTAAAATGTGTTTTATGATAAAACGAAAAATGTTATTATGTATGTGTATTAAAATGTATCTCTTTGTGTATAATAGTGAATGTATGTGTAAGAGATGTAAGCAGTAATAAGTCTAAGTCTCTTTATGACGAAAATGATATAACTTTAATTAAATTATAAGTTCATCGATTTATATTAAATAATATACACAAACCAATACGGTCCTACTATAAAATGTGATCTATTGATACTTTTGTTACGAAAGCAGTCCATTAGCACACCACAGTTTTGCGAAATTTAATGTTTTTTTGTCAAATTCCTTACTAGTTTTAGTTGGCTCAATTTCATTTTCATTTCTTTGTTGAAACAGGCTCTAGCTTAAGCTTGAGAATAATTATAAGCTACTTTTGTATTAAGAATAAGGCTTACTGCCGCATTTAAGAATGAAAAAGTTATATATTAAGGTATATCGAATAATTATACTAGAAGTAAATTTAAATGTTGATATGGTAACAGTTACATAAAGATTGTAAACAAATTGCAAGAGTAGCTAAGTGAACAAAGGTAGAGATCATCATCATCATCATTACAACCCTTCAAAAGTCCACTGCTGAACATGGCCTCCCACAAGGAATGTCACAGAGCACGGTCCTGAGCCACCTGTATCCATCGACTTCCTGCATGTCTTAGAAGGTCTTTACTCCATGTAGTGAGGCCGTCCCACACTTCGCGAAAAAAAAAGAAAAAGCGAAGAAAGGAAAGGAGATGTATGAGATATTTTATGTATTATATTACTATATAGAAATTAAAGTAATTATCTTAAATTTAAATGTAAGACATATTGTTACTAGTACTGAAAACTGTTCTGTTTAAGTTAAAACATATTCCTTTCCACTTAACCCTCAAACGTTTGGTCTCCCATGCTTATTATCCATAGTCTATTATCACTATTCTTTATTTTTTTACCTTTCTTTATTTTTACCATTTGCGTAACAATCACATATAAAATAACTACTCTCTGATCTATTAGATCATAGAGAGAGATGAGTCGTACTAGGTAAATTTTGTACTGGGTGCACTTAGTCCAATTCCGTACAAATACTCGATCCAAGTACCTGTTCCACCTAGTCCGTGAAGTACGTATAAAGTTTGGTATCGTTTGGTATGCTTGTTGTTTAGTCTTTACTTTACGTACAGCCGATACGTGAAGGTAATGAATACTAACCAATCATCGATTCATACTTTACACAGGCTTAGGACTGTCAACGTTAAGATTTATCTTCATTATAGATTGTTGGCGTATTTAAAAGGTTTCAATTCATTTTTTTTTCAGAGTAGTCCGATTTTTGTCTTTTATTAATTTATTTTTTAATTATATTTGTTTCATTTTTTTAATTACCTATCTACAATCATTGTTTTTTATATACGCGCAAAAATCACTCTTAAGATATTTTAAAACTAAATTGTATTTTACAAATGTTACACTGAGCCATTTGTTGGCCTTTGTCCGTAAAATGATCCCAGGCGACACTGCTTCCTTTGGAAGCAATTTTTTTAAACAATAACACTTTAATGTCTAAATAAAAATAAATCGAAAGTTCTTTAACCACAGAACAAAACATCGTTACGAAAACCTATTGCAAAATAAGTCGAGTCGGTGCCGAGATCACATTCGCATATCACCCAATTTTGCTTTCATTGAGCATAATCAGTGATCTCTAATTTTATTTGCGTCCACTGATATCGTCTATTGTAACATAATAATATTATCATTATAATGACTTTGGTAACAACATGTCCTCCTTTCAAAAATCTTTCGGAAGGAGGCGACTCGTCTTGTGTGATGAATACGCCGGCCGACGAGCGATTCCTCACCTCAAATGAGGGGTACCTCGCGAAACAAAATGAGGTACTCCCTCATCCTCAAATAAAATAGATGAGTACCCCATGACTAGTATTGTAGGATGTTTACAGGATAAAATAAAAAATAATATAAGTGTACAACACTTGGAGCACTATGGATCCCTCGAGATACGAGAAAAAGAAAGACTAAGACACCAGCTTTATCAGTTATCAGTACACTTTCATAAATTAACCTGACTGAATAGTATAGCGTGTAACGAATTCTAACACGCAAACAGTTATTTCTTATTTACTTAGTGGCTTTACAATAACACAACCATAGTGCGTCTTAAAATAATAGTGCCCTAAAAACCTCTCATTTCTGAGAGGGTTTTAGGGCAAGGAAATGTCCTGAAATGTTTTGAGAACCACATGTCTTCGAAATATTTTTTATTTCTCAGACATACAGGTTTCCTCACGATGTTTTCCTTCACCGCCGAGCACGTGGTAAATTAGCTCAAAATTGCAATTAACAATTTCATTGGTGCCGGCGGGTCGAACCGGTTGCTCGCGTACTGTGTAACTTACAGCGAGCGCTAACCATCTGAGCTACCACGGCTCTAAGTTATATATTAATAAGTTATAAGGCTACTAAATTATATTATTTAATTATAATATTCAAAATCATAATCAATAATACAGTTTTATTTCAATTACAGGTTACAATCGGCAGAAAGTATTGTTGTGGCAAATAACAAATTAGCTGCTATTGTTTGTTTATTATAAAATTTTGCAAAGACAGAAGATGGGACCAACCAGCCGTTTTCTAATAACATCAATATTGACTCCGTGTTTGTTGGCTGCGGATGTGAATCAGTGCTACTCGTATGTGCACTGAATATGAAAGTGTCTATGCCACTATTGTAAAGTGTATCTTTTATCCAACGGCTGAGAGTCTGTGTTGTTATTTTTGAATGTGTTCGTTTGAAACTAATAAATGAATATTCATTACTACGAAGTGATTGAGTTTTATTGATGTAGGTTTCAAGCAAGTTGCGGACATATTTCAGGGCGAACATTATAATAAGGTAACCTCAACACTGGTTAGGGAGAGTTAGGTTTTGATGTTTTGATTAAATCAGGTATAGTTATAGCTATATCACTTGGAGAATTTATAATAATATGGGATAATTTTATTAGCGCTAAAGTCTGAACACGATGTGCAGTTACTAAAGTCAAGAGTGTTACGGTCTTTTTAGAAAGAGTCTCCAAGTCGAGCTCAGAGTTAGGCCACTGTTGAGTTAAATAATTTAAAACAATGGTTGGATCCCATGTCAAATTATACTTTGGATTAGTTGGCCTTAAACTGTAAACTCCTTTCATGAATCGTTGTAGTCTATCGTCATGAATTAAATTACCTAGTAATAAGGATAATGCCGATTTGTAAGTGTTATATGATATATTTGGCACCCTTATCAAATATAATGGAAAGAAAATGAATTACTGTAGGAACAGAAACTGCAGCTGATCATAACCATGTATATGTCAATATTTAATCCAATTTTTAATACATCCATCATATTGTTTATATGTTTAATCAGATAAAGAAGACAATATAATTTCTAAAGATCTCGAGGACAAACATCTCTTAAATAAAGTTTTCCTGAAAGCTTGGCGCCTACTAAGCTCAAAGTGCGGTGTAGGTTGTGAGGCATTCTGAAAGGAGATAATAGCAAATCTTTATTAGGTCTAAAATATATTGGCTTAGAACAAATTAGTTCTTGGAACACTGGGAACCAGGGTTGCGTGAATATGGGTACTACTAGAATGCCTTCTACTCTTTAATTAATAATTTTTGTATAACCTTTGTATTAGTGAAAAGAAAATGCGTAGAATAACATATTTTCCAAGAAATGGTAAAGGCGTCAATGGCCCAGGCATCTGGGTCATTTTCCAACACAATATATGTATGGCATTTAGCATTGCGTCTGCTAGCAAAAAGGTCTATATCTGGGTAACAGTAGCAGCGAGTTAATTTATTAAACGCCTTATCATGAAGTTCCAATTCAGTGTCCAAAAATTTCTTACGAGACAACTAATCTGCTTCATAGTTGTCATTAGTATTTACATAAGAAGAGAATATTCCACGAATTTCACACCATTTCCATATTTGTCTACAAATAATATTTAAATGCTCAAACTGTATGCTACCCATCCTATTAATGCAAGACATTGCAGTAACGTTATCAATTCGCAATAATATTTTGATAGAATTTAAATTACTAGCAAAACACTTTAGAGCCAGAAAAGCTGCCCGTAACTCTAATTCGTTAAAATGCAAAAATTTCTCATGATCTTTCCAGTAGCCAAAACAGTTTTTCATGTCACAATAAGTACCCCAACCTGTAGATGATGCGTCAGAAAATATTTCCAAATCATATTCATCACAGTTTAGCGGATAGAAACTATGATCAATATGGTTTTTCCACCAAAGCATGTCAGTCTGAAGACTTTTAGGAAGCTTTACGGTTTGTTCGTAACTAGGGTTGCCGAGTAAGCAACGATATTTGAATTGCTCAAATCGTTTAGTGTATAACCATGAATATTAAATCGCAGGGCATTCGGACACTAGAAGTCCTAAGAGTCGAGCAAATTCACAAAGTTTACATTAACGTAGTTTAAAGAATTTAGAAATACACGCTTTAATTTTTAATTTTTTAGAATCAGGTAATTTTATCACCATGTTCTTGGAATCAAAAATGAAACCCAAAAATTTACATTGAGTGCATGGTTCCAGGCAGCTTTTCTCCTTGTTCACTATGAAACCCAAGCTTTGTATAAAGTTTATTGTAAGATTAATATTACTTTTGTATTCTAAAAACGAACATCCAATACAAAATATATCAAAGTACGAGTATATCACAGATATCATTCCATTAATTCTAAGAAATTCTATAACTGGCTCAAGTAATTTAGTAAAAACATAAGGTGCTGTGCACAAACCGAACGGTAGGCAATTAAATTCAAAAAGCACATCATTATATTTAAACCGAAGGTATTTTTTATGAGATTTATGTATGGGTACAAGAAAATAGGCGTCTTTTAAATCTATGGAAGCTATATAACAGTTTTTGGTTATCAATTTTGATGCTGTACGGTATTTCGGTTTTGGCACTAAAAATACACTGGATATGAATTCTCCTTCATGTGTGCAGTGGGATGGATATTGCACCAATATCTAAAAGGGTTTTTATTGAATTATTAAAATTATGGTCTTCGTGGGAGGTTTTTGGATAAACGTTAGGATTACTAGGTACGATATGGCGTACGTTCGAACGGTATTTGATAACCTTTTACCCAAGACAAGACAGACAAGAGTAATTTCGGCCCATTTATGGACAAAATACTGAAGTCGTGCAGAAAATGGTACTTCGTTTATGTCCGGCGAGGCATCGTCCGCTTGTGTGACGGCGGCCGGCGCGAGGTGCTGGCAGCCTGCGGCGGTGCCTCCCGCGGGCGCAGTGTTGTCTGCTGCCCTCGCCTTGAGTTGTAAATTCGCGGCTGCAATTTGTTGTCTACCTTGCGATGTTGGGTTAGGTAGCTTAAATGACCAGTGTTCCTGATGGTGCTGAAAGTAGAGCGAGTAAGTAACTTTGGTTTTTGGGTGTTTTAAAGTGCATCACCCGATTGTTGAATATTTTTGCGGTTTTAACTTTTTCAGTAATATTAGCTCTAAACGATAGATGGTCTCGTTTTTTCTCTTGGAGAGCCTCCTTTAATTTCGTATTAATAGAGAAAATTATGAAATTTCCACGTGTTCTTGATTATATAAAATGACTATCGCAAAGAATGTGACAGGCGTCGCTTAAAGGTTTTAAAAGTTTTTGTTTTCCAGTTTCGTTCGAAATGATCATATCGGCGACAGCAGCTAGAGCTGCAATGGCGACGCCTAGCTGCTTTTGTTAAACAAAAGCGACGAGTCTCGTTTTATAGAGGTCTCTGTTAGGGCTGCTTTAACCTCCGGGTGTAGATCCGGTGCAGTCAGAAGGTCACAGTTGGAGGGTATAAGGTAAGTTTTTAAAAGTTCTTTCACATCTTTTGCTTTTAGCAAGTATGTCTTGCCATCGATTTGCTATATCCTTAAGTATCGCTGGACCCATTTGGGTCTCGGTCTTAGGTGAATCACCAAGCAACACCAGTGAGGCTGTGAAGGTTCACTACGGGCTGAAGTTCCAGGTGTTGGAGAAGTTGATCTTTCGTCAACTTGCGGTTGCGGTGACTGTGGTGCCACTCTCGGCCCCGGCGATTTTGGAGACGGCGGTAGAGAACCAGCTACTGGAGAACCATCATGACCTTATGGGCATATGTAGGTGAACCTCGACCGGAAAGCGACTCCGCGCTACACTCTGGTGACAAAGCGTGGCACGTGCTCAGCGGATGTTGCGGTGAATCTGCGGCAAAAAGTTCTTTATTAGAATGTTTGTAATAAGAATGTGACAGTATCTGCCCAAAATTAGCAGTACGCATCACTTTTTTCGTGACAGAGGTAACCCGCATCACAACTTCATATATTTATTTAGATCAATAATGACGGTAGTAGCCCAAATTTAGCAGTACGCATCAATGTATTGAATCTAAAGTATAAAACTCACCGTTTGATTCCTCCCCAAACAAAGATTCTCCAGTATTGGAAATTTTGGTTAACCGCTTTTGTAGTTTTAAAATTTTTTTTCTTAACTTCTTCTTCACTTTTTTCCTGTTTTCTTTTTCTTCCTATGTTTTGCCGGAAATTTGTTAAACTTCTGTAGAAGAGACGTGCGAAGCCTTGATCACGGAGACACAGCAGAATTACTCGAATGTGAACACGCAACCCGAGCTAGGTAGGGTAATGTTGCCAGTATCAGTAGGGATACCATACAAAAAATACTTTTAAAATCCGTGCAAGCCTAGTACACGGAGGTGCTACTACAATACGTTAACAATAAATCGCAAAGAATGAAACCATGAAACATAATAGAGGGTAAGTTGTTTATTAATCGAACTAAATAAGTAGCTGAGCTTAAATAGTTTGAAATGTTGTTAGTGATGACATTTTAAATTAGATAGCGGATCTGCTACTCTCTACCTAAACTACTACTGTCGCCTTCATCAAGCGTCGTTGTCAAGTAATCAACTGTCTTCTTCTTACCATTTGTACGCTGACGCTATCTAAGTAGACACTCAATCTTCTATGGAAGATTTACCGAAAACTTATGAAACATCTAACGTTGACCTGACTTGTATTTTGGACATATGGATTTTTCATTAATACCAATAAAGCAATAATTATTATTGATAGTTCTATATTAGTTTACTAAAGTTGACTTCTCCCACATTTCAACTATTATGGTACTTTAGTGAAGAAATCAATAATCTAGGAGTATATTACCTTGACTCATTACTAACATGGAGTCCACAGGTTATGAAGTAAGAATAAAATGTTTGCAGCGCTAATTTTGCTGCGGATACTTAGAAATTTTCTTCCTACTGCCACCAAAGTTAGGCTGGCTCAGTCCTTACTTCTGCACATCCTTGACTGTGATGGTATTTGCTATATTCACGTTACCAAAGTGCAGTTAAATAAACTGGAGTAAATTCAAAATTGATGCTTACAATTCATATTTATGCTCCGTAAATATGATTACATTTCAGAATTTCGATATTTTCCTTCGTACTCCAGTACATTTATGCTCCTTTTTCAATAAATCAGTTTATGTTACAGCTCCTTATCTATACATATAAAATTCTTTGTCCTGAACGACTGACTGACGGATCAACGCACAGCCTAAACCGCTGATCGTAGAGACCTGAAACGTGGAGGGTGTATTCTTTATATGACGTATCCGATAAGAAAAGATTTTCCGAAATTCTACCCCTAAGGGGGTGAAAAACGGGGGCAAAGTTTGTATGGGACAACGTGATTCCTTGGTTCAATCTACTTCAAATTTTGCATAAACATTATTTAACAGAATTGATGGAAGACGTGTTTCGTATTTTATTGAAACTCATCGCCTAACGGGGTTGAAAAGGGGTAGAAAGTTATTTTGGAGGTGATTTGCATCGAAGTTGATATCAATACTCCTTAGTGCTTTTGATTTAAATTACATTTAATTTTGACACTTGTTTGAAAACTCAAAACATTGAACTCGCATAAAAGCTTGGTGCAATGCAATACTCTTTAAAATTGGAATGTCAAATATAAAAGAATATTTAAATCGGATTAGAATTCGAAATTTCAATTTTATTTGTTCTTGGATTATTTGTTTGAAAAACTTATGGTTTAAGAGCCAGTGAGCGGCAGACTTACGGTATTTCAATAAACTTCATGTTTTTTTCAGTTAATCCCCTATACCTGAGGTACATGAAAAGGGGACTCTTTAGTTTGACGGGCGGTCGATATAGAGACACTCAGGTGTTAAAGGTGTAAAAAAATGGCAAAAAAAAAACGTGATAGTAATAAGTCTACCGCTTTGACATCTTGAAATATTCAATAAAAGTTACCGAAAAATAACATTGGCAGACACCTAAGGCGGTCCCAAAGTCATGGCAGATAGGTTAACAAGTACAATTTTTTTCTTTATAATTTACGTTATTTCAAAAAAGCTGCAATTTATGATATGAGAAGGCGAACTAGTTTCTAGCCAATTCTGCCTATTTGCTCTGACTTTGCCTTGGCAATAACTCTTTTGAAGGACCTGGAGGCGAAGTTATACTTCTTTTTAAGCATGCTGGTGCTTACATCCCGACCCGCCGAAGCCTCAGCCCAGGCCTGATAACACTCCTGCTTACTGCGTAATGCAGTTTTACAGGAGTGTCAAACCAAGGCTGAGATCTGCCTCCGATGGGTACCATAGATGATGGTATAAATATTCCATTCCCTGTAGCACCACATCAGTGACAGAGTCAGCAACAGCGCTGGGATCATCCGGCGAGAAGCAAACCCTCCCCCATGGGTAGGATGCAAAGAAAGACCGCATTCCGTCCCAATCCGCCGACCTGTAATGCCAAACACGGCGGCAACCTGCAGAACGCAACCGCAAGGGGAGCGTGAGTGGCACCACACTCCGGATCAGACAATGGTCAGAAGAGCCGAGAGGGGCCAAGAGCATGGACGGAAACCTGATATCCGTCCGGATGAGAGGTCAGCAGAAGGTCCAACAGGGAAGGTGTATGATCCTCCACATCTGGAATCTGCGTAGGCGAAGTAACCAGTTGTATCAGACCATATACCAAGGCAAAGTCATAAACAGATCACCCCGCATGATCGGTTAAACGTGAACCGAGCTATTCGGTGTGGTGGGCGTTAAAATCGCCAAGGATCACGATCTCTGCGGATGGGATCTGTTGTAGTAAGGAATCTGTAGCCATTTGGACGTGGTCGATGAGTCGGTCTGTTTCGGCATTACCGCTAAGGGGACCTATAGAGGCACCCGTAGACGCGCGGATGGTCGTCGCTGCTCAGCGAGGGATTCTCCAGGGGTGCTGGTACCCTCCTGGGGTAGTCTTTGATTTAATTCCGCTACCATGTTGGTGGGGGAATTGGGCCTCGGTCACCTGCACTCACCAGACGAAACGCAGAAGCAGAGCCCACTTCACGCCGGTATTCTGTGAGGTCGTGGTACCAACACGGCTCGAGCCGGCCCATACTTGCAACATCAAAAGCTGCCGCGTGGCTCTACCACCGTTAACCGTTCTATAGTCTAGCATGGCAATTACGTTAGATTTAGATGACTTCGATTGTTTTCACAAATGCCGACTTCAGTATTTTACAAAATTTGCATTAAACTAAAGATATATAAATCACTGAATTTATTAAATAGTATATTCCCACCGTTCATTCATTAGTATCTTAAGGATAAAGTAGGATAAGGATTTAATCTTCTTAGTATCTTAAGGAATTATCCTTAAGATACTAAGAAGATTAAATACATAGATTACTGTATATATACTAGAGATAGAAGTCAATCAATTTGTCAAGTCAATAATGACATATATAATCTTGTAAATATTCAAGTAAATATTTAAGTAAATAGTCAAGTAAATAAGCAAGTATATTCTCAAGGAAATACAAAAGTAAATAATTGAGTATATATTCAAGTAACCAGGTATATAATCAAGTAAATATACAATCAAATAATCAAGTACATAGTCAAGTAAATAGACAATATAATAGTAAAAATTTAAGTAAATAGCCAAGTAAGTAATAAAGTAAATAGTAAAACCGCGGTTGCCAACCCGCTCGCCAAGCGTGGCAACTATGGCAAACATCCCCCCCCATAAAGCAACGATTCAAATAAACGGCCCCCAGTCCCCGGCGGCCCCGCTATTTCTGGCTACGGTGGCGACCATGGTAACGGCGGGGTAGGGGGTGCTAAGAATCTCCGGTATGGGTTTGGTTGACACCTAAGACGACTTCACCTGGCAACATTTAACGTACGCACCATGAGGACTGACGAGGTCCTGGAGCTGGAAGAAGAGATAGACGTTGCGCTGGGTTATTATGGGATTATCTGAGGTGCGTACAGACTGACAGACTGACTGACAGACAACTTGTTCTTTCACCGGGAGGGCGATCATCTCCCAAGGAGGTGTCGGATTTATCGTCCACAATTCTCTCGTTAACAACGTTGTAAAGATTGTGAGTGTGTCGACGAGGGTTGCGTACAGTATACTCAGAATCAACAAACGCTATTCGTTGAAGGTCATACAGGTTTACGCACCGACTCGATGACTTCCATCCTCCCGAACAAGCCGGTTTCCGAAAAGACTTTAGTACCATAGTCCACATACATACCCTTCGGCAAATTGTACAGAAGACCGTGGAGTACAATCTGCCACTTTGCCTTGCGTATGTGGACTATGAGAAAGCCTCTGATTCAGTCGAAATTTGGGCGGTGCTACAGTCCCTTCAGCGGTGTTGGCACCGCTGAAGGGACTGTAGCGATATACCGTCAGTCAACTTGGGTTGACTGACGGTATATCGAGGTGCTGAAGTGTTAGTACAGTAGGGCTACGATGGCTATCCGAGTACAGAACCAGACTACGAAACCTATCTAACTGCAGAGAGGTGTAAGACAGAGTGACGTTATATCCCCGAAACTCTTCACCGCTGCATTGGAAGACGTTTTCAAGATACTGGACTAGAAAGGATACGGTATTAACATCAATGGCGAGTATCATCTACCCTCGAATTGCCGACGATATAGTCATTATGGCAGAATCGCTGGAGGACCTAATCACCATGCAATGACCTCAATAGTGCCTCCCAACGGATAGGTCTTAAAATGAACATGGACAAAACAAAGATCATGTCACACCTATGCCGGTAGTTGGGAGCACTAAGCTAGTTGTTGGGAGCTTTCTTGAGTATGTTTACGTGGGACAACTAGTCCTACTAGGTAAGTCCAACTTCGACCGAGAGGTCAATCAACGGATTCAGCTCGGCTGGGCAGCGTTCGGGAAATTACGACACATCTTCTTGTCAGGTGTACCTAAAAACTTGAAAACGAGATTGTACAACCAGTGCGTGATGACTTATGGATCTGAGACGTGGTCATTCACTGCTAGCCGTATGAGGACGCTCAAGTTCGCTCAACGAGCTATGGAGAGGGCTATGCTGGGGTTTCCTCTGCATGATAAACTTAGAAATGAGGATATCCGCTGTAGAACCAGAGTGAACGACATAGCCCAACGGATTAGTAAGCTGAAGTTGGAATAGACCGGCCATATAGTTCAAAGAACCGGCAACCGATAGGGAAAAAAGGTTCTCGAGTGGCAGCCTCGTACAGGTAGGCGAAGTGTGGGCGATATGATACTTTGAAGAATGTAGTTTCAACAAGATGGTTGCCCAGCGCATTATGCACGTCCTGTACGGGACTATCTAAATAATGAATTTCCTGATGAATGGTTTAGCTGTCTTGGTACAATTGCGTGGACACCTCGCTCTCCAGATCTAAACCATCTTGATTTTTTTTACTGGGGTTACATAAAGACAAAATTTATGCAAAACCTATTCAAAACATAACCGAACTACGCCAGAAAGTTTGAGCAGCTGCTGCAGAAATTAATTTAAAAGATTCGGAAGATTAGTGAAGTGATATTTTAAAAAGATGTAGAGTCTGCATTCATGCTGAAGGCGAACAATTTGAACATTTTTATAACTTAAAATAAATATTTTAATAATACCTTTGTTTCATTTTATAGGTACTTTGTCTGCTAATTTATTGATAGAATTGCTTTTTTAAATCCAATCTAACATAATTTGGTCGAATATCAAATAACATCTCTACCTGTCTCGCTCTAACTCACATAAAATGGTGTCATTATTTGTTTAATTCAAAAACATTTCTGTCACTTTCGCACTTGTTGAATTGAGTATTTAATAGATGAAATGTATTGTGGTGTAAGTGTGGAACTGTTTAGATTTTAGGTCTTATTTCAGAAAATCAAATTAATTTTATGTTTTGAGGATGAAAAGTGATACACGTAGTATACAATTTTGAAATCTAAGATAAAAGGGCCTACTTTTGATGTTACTTGCCTAGGGTAGTACAGTATGTTTTTTTTAATGAAGAGTCAAAGTTAGGTAATCTTATTTTTTCAACTACGACTAAAAGAAACTACGTAAATTTTAACCAACATAAGCAACCTTTTTTTTTGCTTGATTTGTGACTGCGATTAATAGCACGTTAATTTAAGACCACGTTAGTCAAAAAATCACTGTAAGATTGAGAAATTTGTTAAATTTGTCAGTTATAACTGAATTAACTAGTATGGATTTTTTTAGTTTTCCTGGGGTTGGTATGAACCACCCTCTCGCCCCGTACCTGCTTGACGTTGAGTTTCGGGCCACGTTGTATATCCTTGTAAATAATCAGGTATATAGTCAAGTAAATAATCATGTATCATCATCATCATTAGCATTATATTATATCACAAGTCCACTGCTGAACATAGGCCTCCCCCAAGGAATGCCACAAAGCACGGTCCCGAGCCACCTGCATCCATTGACTTCCTGCATGTCTTACCAGGTCGTCACACTATCTAGTGGGGACGCCCTACACTTAGCCTACGAGGCTGCCACCGAGAATAAAGAAATAATCAAGTATACAGTAAAGAAAATAATCAAGTAAATATGCATATAAATAATCAAGTAAAAATGCATATAAATAATCAAGTAAATATTAAAGTAAATAGTCAAGTAAATGTTCAAGTAAATAAACAAGTATATATTCAAGTAAATAGTCAAGTAAATGATCAAGTAGATAAGCAAGTATATATTCAAGTAAATTGTCAAGTAAATAAACGAAATTATAGTCAAGTAAATAAACGAAATTATAGTCAAGTAAATAATGAAGCATATAATCAAAGAATATGCTAGTAAATCATCATCATCATCATCAGCCTGCGGCAGTCTACTGCTGGACATAGGCCTCTCCCAAGGTGCGACACTTAGCCCGATCTTCGGCTACACACATCTAGATTCTATCAGCCACCTTGCGCAAATCGTCGTTCCATCTGGTCAGGGGGCGTCCCACACTACGTTTGCCTAGACGCGGTCTCCACTCCATAACACGTCTACTCCACCGGTTGTCACTTCTGCGACAGACGTGGCCAGCCCAATGCCACTTCAGTTTACAAACACGGGAGGCTATGTCTATCTTGGTTCTTCGGCGGATTTCTTTATTTCGAATTTTATCTACCAGAGAAACTCTGAGCATAGCTCTTTCCATCGCTCGCTGAACGACTTTGAGCTTGTGGAGTAGCCGTATTGTCAGTGTCCATACGTTTCGGCACTGTAAATAAGTACGGGCAGGACGCGCTGGAGACTTTTGTCTTCAGACTTTGCGGTATGTATGGGCGACGAGAAAACCCGACGGAATTTTCTAAATGCTGCCCGGCCTAACTGAATCCTCCAATCGCTTCCTTCTCGAAGTTATTCTTACCTGTCTCATCACCATGCCGCGAAATTATATAAGAAAAAGACCTGAACTTGCATCGGTCACTGAAGAACAAATCTCTAGAGCTAAAGCACTCATTGAGCATGGAAAGAGCAAAAGAGCTGCTGCAAGTGCCATTGGTATTAGTGAGTCTTGTATTCGAAACCAAAATCATCATCTTGAAGAGGAAGAACAAAGTTTTCTATGGCCTCGACCTCTACAACAGTAGAATACTTTTGTCCTCTATGTAAGCAAAAATATACAGAGCCAAATACTGAAGAATGGAGTCAGTGCATGTTTTGCAAAGACTGGTGACATGAGGGTTGCACTGCATATGGAAGAGGTGTTTTTGTTTGTGATAATTGTATTGATGATTCCTAAATGAATATTGTTTCTAATACATTAGACAATCTCAACTAAAATAGGTTGATCTATAAATATTAATAATTAAAAAATTCTATAATTTAATTTTAATTGCAATCCAAATAAATGTTAAGTTTATTTTATTTTATGAGAAAATTATTATTTTTATGCAAAGACTAATAACTAATAAGATATTTTCTAAGTGGCATTACAATAAAGAACCTTTATTCTTGAATATTGTGTATATTTTGATTAATCCAAGGAATGCGCTTACTTACCCCATATGCGTATACTTACCCCATACGGGTGCGCACAGTTACCCGCATCGTGGGTCAAGTGAGCGCATATCGATTTTATGTAATGAAATGCTTACAGAAAAAAAACTACCATGTTTTCTATTATTGTTTTTATTTCAATTTAGAGGTTACTATATGGTTTATCTCAGAGCCGTCTTTTATATTCCTAACTCTTTTATTTTATGCGTAGTGAACTAATATTTACCAAAGTGCGCACACTTGACCCGAATGACTCTATCATGGACAACTTCGAGAATTTTACCATCTACAGTATTTGGAACTGGCATGACGTGATCGTTGAACATAACACTTGTCTTGTTCAGATTCATACACAGACCAACACATCGGAAGGATTCATTCAGCCTGTTCAGCATTTCCTGAAGTTCTTGCAGCGATTCTGCCATGACGTCGATATCATCAGCAAAGCGTAAGTGTGAGATGTACTCACCGTTTACGTTAATATCGCGTGCTTTCCAGTCTAGCGTCTTAAAAACATCCTCCAGTGCATTTGTAAACAGTTTAGGGGATATAACATCCCCCTGTCTCACTCCGCGATACAACTGGATTGGTTTTGACTGACGGACATCGTACTGGTGTTGTAAAGGCATCTCAGCATTTCGATGTACCGCCAGTCAACTTGGAACCGCTGCAAAGAATCCAGAACAGCCCAAGTTTCGATGGAGTCAAAGGCTTTTTCATAGTCCACAAATGCAAGACACGGGGGCTGATTATACTCTGTTGTCTTCTGTATTATTTGTAGCACCATGTGAATGTGGTCTATATTGCCAAATCCTCCTCGAAACGCAGCCTGTTCCGCAGGCTGAAAGTCGTCGAGTCTTCGCTCGAATCGATTTGTGTTGACTCTCGAACACAACTTATAGATGTGGCTCGTGGTCGATAATTTATGAGCATAGTTCTGTCAGCTTTCTTGTGAAACAAGACTCCAATGCTGCAGTTCTCCCACTCTCCACGCCTTTGGAGTTCTCCCATCTCGTGAGACGCAGTTACAAACTCGGCAGAACTCTTTTAGCAAGAGTTGACTCCCAGCCTTTAAGAGCTCTGTTGTAACTCCTTCTTCTCCAGGGGATTTATCATTTTTAAGTTGGCCGGGGACCAGCTCAATCTACCAAAGGCAGATGTCTGGCAGCTCGTCGGTATTTTGGCAGGTCAGCTTGGCTCTGGGATCATCGCATTTAGGGTCAGGTTGTGGCTTATGTGAGGCATATAGTTTGCCATAATAGTCTTCGATCTCAGAGAGTTACCTCAGGCTTTGACGTGAGGACCTTGCCATCATGCGTCTACAGTCTTGCGATGTGACTTCTCCCAAGCTCCTGAGCAAAGACTTTGGATAACTTGTTTCGCTCTATTGCATTAGAGCGACGCATGTGTCCCGCCTCACAGCTTTTCTCACAAGCTTGGTTAGTGTCACCTGTTCCGATGGCGTTGCTGTTGTTAACTCACGCCTTCTTTTTTACCGACTTCAAAAAGGAGGAGGTACTCAATTCGACTTAATGTTATTTTTTTGTGTGTTACTTCATAACTGTTTTCTGCGTGAACCGATTTCGATGATTTTTTTTATTTGAAAGCTGATACTTCTCATGTGATTAAGGTCTGACCAATAGTTTTTGAGTTATTCTTAATAATATATATTGAAGTCGGTTGTACGAAATTTTTAATTTTAAATTATCATAAGCTGAAGTGTATCATCTGAGAACTTCAACTTTCGGCCCATATGTTGCTTGCCAAAAAACCTGTTGCCCTCGTCCCTAAAGATCTTGATCAGGCTGATAAGGTCCTCGTCAATATGCAACGTGGGTCTCAATGCATGGAATCGGTTTTTAAGTTCTAGCTGGAAGTAAATAGGAAATAAGCAGGTATATATTCATATAAGATATATATACAAATACATAATTAAGTAAATCGGCAAGTAAATAAACAAGAAAATAGTCAAGTAAATAATCCGCGTATCAATTAATTAATAAAAATAAAAAGATCAAGTATTTAATAAAGTTAATAATCAGGTAAATAATGAAGTATGTAATGAAGTAAATAGTCACGTAAGTACTCAAGTAAAAAGGTAAATAATCAAGCACATAATCAAAAAAGCAGGTATCATATCAAGTAAATATTCAAGTATATAGATAAGTAAATAGTCATTAAATATTCAAGTAAATAGTTAAGTGCATAATCACGTATATAATTACGTAAATAGTTAAGTGAGTAAGCAAGTAAATTGTCAAGCAAATAGGAAAGTAAATTATCTAATATATAGTCAAGTAAATAATCAAGAATATAATCAAATAAATAATCATGTTTATAATAAAGTAAATAGGCAAGCAAATAGTCAAATAAATAATCAAGTAAGTAGTGAAGTAAATAATCAAGTCAATAGTCAAGTAAATAATTAAGTACTTAATTAAGTAAATGTTTAAGTAGGCAAGTAAATATTCAAGTGCACAGTTGTAAATGTTTAAGTATACAGGGTTATTTTGCAATAACCGGTCAAATTTGCAGAGAAGGTTCAGAATAAGTAATATAGGCAAATAGTGTATAATAATTAATTAAAAAAATCTCAAACATTCTGTCCTTTTTATCTTTTAAATTCAAAATGCGTGGTAATGCATTATTTAAACTGATTTTACTCGTGAGGGTCGATCGGTAAGCTAAATCGTTGTTGCCCATAAATGACATTCAATTTGGGATAATTTCACATAAAAGTAGAAGCCTTATTTACTCATATTTTCAAAAACTTTAATAACGGTATATCATTATTTATATATTTGAACTTCAGCTTAAAATTTGGTTACTCTTTGAAAAATAACCCTGTATAGTTAAATAAATAGGCAGTAAATATTCAAGTATATAGTTAAGTAAATAAGCAAGAAAATAGATAATTAAATATACGAGCAACATGTCAAGTAAATTACTAAGTAGGTATTTAAACAAGTAAATAGTCAAGTAAATATTCAAATACATAATCAAGTAAATAGGCAACTTAATTTAGAATTCTATGGTTCTTATTTTTAATTCCAGACGTTTCGGATGCTTTGCAGCACCCATGGTCACGGGGAGACTGGAGCGATTGACGTCCTGATGTCAAAGTTAACTCTGAGTACCTTCAGCTTTTTAATTAATACTTTTGGTCCGATCTACGCAGAATCAGCTTACCGTGTCCAGTGTAGTAGCTATGTTACCAAAGGGCCGGGCAATAATGAGATTGGGGCCCTATTTAAACTAAACTAAATACTTTAAAGGCTGTGCAAAAGTACTTCATCTTCAGTTCCTTATCGCCCACTGCAAGACATAAAGCAAAGCTACTTGCTACTAAGTATTATGTGTAACGCAGCAGATAATATTTAATCGTTCTTCCTAATCTATACATATAATAAATCTGTAGAAAAGTCGTAACTGTAATTCTAATATACTCTTGAAAAAACAAGTCCAGGGGACTAAATAAAGGGTACTGAGCCAAATTAGTGGTTTTTAGAATTTTTGTCTGTCTGTCTGTCTGTTTGTCTATCTGTCTGTGTATTACCGATTCACGCAAAAACGACTGGACCGATTATAAGCTTCGAATAAGTTAACTTTCTAGCTATGAAATCTGTCAAGTATACCCCACTTTTAAGTGGCGCCGCCCAGGTGGCAGAAAAAGTCGTGGATGCCCTCACTGTGACGATTAATTTAAAAAAAAGCAAAACCCCCTTAAAAATATAAATGTAATTTATTTATATGTTCAAGTTGTGTCAGTTGTGTCCACTGACGAAAAGAATAGGAAACTTTTGTGATTTTGTATACGGTGCGCATTGTTTATAAAACGAAATTCATTTCATTTTATAAACATTGCGCGGGGAAACGCAGCCAGCGTTCTTGGCACGATACCGCGTGGAGTAGGACTGTTTGATAATTAAATTACTAGTTTTAGTTTTTTTTTTATTATAGTTTTTAAATGAAATAACAGAAACATGCATCTAGATGACAATGCCATATATTTGTAGGATTCGTGATTATATGAAATCTAAAATGAAATATGTTTTCTCGTTTTATACCTACTGTGGTTCTACGTTGTGGGATTGGTAACGAGTATATTATATTTATTGCCGTATTTAAAGAGGTTCCCAATTCGACAGTATTTAATTAAACATTTGTTATCTAAATTGTAATATCTAAATTGTGATCCGATTTCAATAATTGTTTTAATGGTCCTTTTTCTATTAAATGAGCTATACTCTGAGAGTATTCCTATTTAAATCTGAAGAAAAGAATATTTCATCCCTAAGAATTGAAAAATAATGAGCGAAGATCTTATTGTAACTGTTTAGATGAGATCTATGTGTTTACTCGATATTGTAGCTATTCCTTAGTTCACATAAAAGGGTAAAAAATAACTCTTAATAAAAAACGACTTACCTCAGTAAAACAATTTTAAAGAACTGAAAGAATAAAATTATTTCCATATAATAACTGTGATACATCTTATCTGAGCACCGACTCAGAAGCTCTTAAAATTCCATTGAATGTTTAATTGTTTCATTTACAATAAAAAGTATAAATTTGAGCATTTGATTAATATTTTATAACTGCATATATAATATGCATAACTGTACAGTGCCCAGAAACTAAAGCATTCTTATCATGAAGAAAATTTCACGTCACAATTTGGAATTAATCATCATTTAGTATAGATGTCGCACCTAATGTCCAATGAACAGGAATACAGAATTTTGTGCTCTTACACCGTGTAAATTTTGCTTTGCATGCTAACAGATGTCGCCCTTCAGAATTAACATCGCGATTGTGAAATACTGGTGTAGGAATATTAAGAGCGCCGAAATTTATTCAATGTCAATTGTTGCAAGCACACTTTACAATACGCGTGCAATTTTTGAAGTTCGCCCAGTTACACCCAAGAAGGGACGGGCGAATATAATGATGTCTGTGAAAACTGTTCTGTTGAATATAAATCATATTCCCTTTTCATTTCACCCGCGAAAGTTTGGACTCCCATGCTTATTATTTATCCATAGTCTATTATCACTATTCTTTACTTTTTTTTACCTTTCTTTATTTTTACCATTTACGTAACAATCACATATAAAATAACTACTCTATGATCTATATTTAGTTCACTCTAAATACATCTGTGTCTGAACTAGATAAACATATATATTATCTGTTATTTCAGATCACATCACAGTGCTCTTATAAACACTAAAACTTAAGGGCTCAAATAATATAAGTATAACAGAAATAGAAGGTATAAACCTATTAGTATGTGAAATTTAAGCATTAGGTACTAAAATGTGTTTTATGATAAAAATAAAAATGTTATTATGTATGTGTATTAAAATGTATCTCTTTGTGTATAATAGTGAATGTATGTGTAAGAGGTGTAAGCAGTAATAAGTCTAAGTCTCTTTATGACGAAAATGATATAACTTTAATTAAATTATAAGTTCATCGATTTATATTAAATAATATACACAAACCAATACGGTCCTACTATAAAATGTGATCTATTGATACTTTCTTGTTACGAAAGCAGTCCATTAGCCGCGACACCACAGTTTTTGCGAAATTTAATGTTTTTTTTGTCAAATTCCTTACTAGTTTTAGTTGGCTCAATTTCATTTTCATTTCTTTGTTGAAACAGGCTCTAGCTTAAGCTTGAGAATAATTATAAGCTACTTTTGTATTAAGACCGATAAGGCTTACTGCCGCATTTAAGAATGAAAAAGTTATATATTAAGGTATATCGAATAATTATACTAGAAGTAAATTTAAATGTTGATATGGTAACAGTTACATAAAGATTGTAAACAAATTGCAAGAGTAGCTAAGTGAACAAAGGTAGAGATCATCATCATCATCATTACAACCCTTCAAAAGTCCACTGCTGAACATAGGCCTCCCACAAGGAATGTCACAGAGCACGGTCCTGAGCCACCTGTATCCATCGACTTCCTGCATGTCTTAGAAGGTCTTTACTCCATGTAGTGGGGAGCCGTCCCACACTTCGCGAAAAAAAGAAAAAGGAAGCGAAGAAAGGGAAAGGGAGATGTATGAGATATTTTATGTATTATATTACTATATAGAAATTAAAGTAATTATCTTAAATTTAAATGTAAGACATATTGTTACTAGTACTGTGAAAACTGTTCTGTTTAAGTTAAAACATATTCCCTTTCCACTTAACCCTCAAACGTTTGGTCTCCCATGCTTATTATCCATAGTCTATTATCACTATTCTTTATTTTTTTACCTTTCTTTATTTTTACCATTTGCGTAACAATCACATATAAAATAACTACTCTCTGATCTATTAGATCATAGAGAGAGATGAGTCGTACTAGGTAAATTTTGTACTGGGTGCACTTAGTCCAATTCCGTACAAATACTCGATCCAAGTACCTGTTCCACCTAGTCCGTGAAGTACGTATAAAGTTTGGTATCGTTTGGTATGCTTGTTGTTTAGTCTTTACTTTACGTACAGCCGATACGTGAAGGTAATGAATACTAACCAATCATCGATTCATACTTTACACAGGCTTAGGACTGTCAACGTTAACATTTATCTACATTCTAGATTGTTGGCGTATTCAAAATGATTCAACTCATTTTTTTTTCAGAGTAATCCGATTTTTGTATTTTTTTAGTTTATTTTTTAATTATTTTTGTTTCATTGTTTTAATTACCTATCTACAATCATTGTTTTTATATACACGCCAAAAATCAGTCTTAAGATTTTTTTAAACTAAATTGTATTTTACAAATGTTACACTCGGCCATTTGTTGGCCTTTGTCTGTAAAATGATCCCAAGCGACACTGCTTCCTTTGGAAGCAATTTTTAAACAATAACACTTTAATGTCTAAATAAAATAAATCGAAAGTTCTTTAACCACAGAACAAAACATCGTTACGAAAACCTATTGCAAAATAAGTCGAGTCGGTGCCGAGATCACATTCGCATATCACCCAATTTTGCTTTCATTGAGCATAATCAGTGATCTTTAATTTTATTTGCGTCCACTGATATCGTCTATTGTAACATAATAATATTATCAATATAATGACTTTGGTAACAACATGTCCTCCTTTCAAAAATCTTTCGGAAGGAGGGCGACTCGTCTTGTGTGATGAATACGCTGGCCGACGAGCAATTACTCGCTTCAAATGAGTGGTACCTCGTGAAACAAAATAAGGTACTCCCCCCTCCCTCATCCTCTAATATAATTGATGAGTAGCCCATGACTAGTATTGTAGGATGTTTACAGGATAAAATAAAAAATAATATAAGTGTACAACACTTGGAGCACTATGGATCCCTCGAGATACGAGAAAAAGAAAGACTAAGACACCAGCTTTATCAGTTATCAGTACACTTTCATAAATTAACCTGACTGAATAGTATAGCGTGTAACGAATTCTAACACGCAAACAGTTATTTCTTATTTACTTAGTGGCTTTACAATAACACAACCATAGTGCGTCTTAAAATAATAGTGCCCTAAAAACCTCTCATTTCTGAGAGGGTTTTAGGGCAAGGAAATGTCCTTGAAATGTTTTGGCGAACTTCACATGTCTTCGAAATATTTTTTTTATTTCTCAGACATACAGGTTTCCTCACGATGTTTTCCTTCACCGCCGAGCACGTGGTAAATTAGCACTCAAAATTGCAATTAACAATTTCATTGGTGCCGGCGGGGTCGAACCCGGGTTGCTCGCGTACTGTGTAACTTACAGCGAGCGCTAACCATCTGAGCTACCACGGCTCTAAGTTATATATTAATAAGTTATAAGGCTACTAAATTATATTATTTAATTATAATATTCAAAATCATAATCAATAATACAGTTTTATTTCAATTACAGGTTACAATCGGCAGAAAGTATTGTTGTGGCAAATAACAAATTAGCTGCTATTGTTTGTTTATTATAAAATTTTGCAAAGACAGAAGAGGAATGGGACCAACCAGCCGTTTTTCTAATAACATCAATATTGACTCCGTGTTTGTTGGCTGCGGATGTGAATCAGTGCTACTCGTATGTGCACTGAATATGAAAGTGTCTATGCCACTATTGTAAAGTGTATCTTTTATCCAACGGCTGAGAGTCTGTGTTGTTATTTTTGAATGTGTTCGTTTGAAACTAATAAATGAATATTCATTACTACGAAGTGATTGAGTTTTATTGATGTAGGTTTCCAAGCAAGTTGCGGGACATATTTCAGGGCGAACATTATAATAAGGTAACCTCAACACTGGTTAGGGAGAGTTAGGTTTTGATGTTTTGATTAAATCAGGTATAGTTATAGCTATATCACTTGGAGAATTTATAATAATATGGGATAATTTTATTAGCGCTAAAGTCTGAACACGATGTGCAGTTACTAAAGTCAAGAGTGTTACGGTCTTTTTAGAAAGAGTCTCCAAGTCGAGCTCAGAGTTAGGCCACTGTTGAGTTAAATAATTTAAAACAATGGTTGGATCCCATGTCAAATTATACTTTGGATTAGTTGGCCTTAAACTGTAAACTCCTTTCATGAATCGTTGTAGTCTATCGTCATGAATTAAATTACCTAGTAATAAGGATAATGCCGATTTGTAAGTGTTATATGATATATTTGGCACCCTTATCAAATATAATGGAAAGAAAATGAATTACTGTAGGAACAGAAACTGCAGCTGATCATAACCATGTATATGTCAATATTTAATCCAATTTTTAATACATCCATCATATTGTTTATATGTTTAATCAGATAAAGAAGACAATATAATTTCTAAAGATCTCGAGGACAAACATCTCTTAAATAAAGTTTTCCTGAAAGCTTGGCGCCTACTAAGCTCAAAGTGCGGTGTAGGTTGTGAGGCATTCTGAAAGGAGATAATAGCAAATCTTTATTAGGTCTAAAATATATTGGCTTAGAACAAATTAGTTCTTGGAACACTGGGAACCAGGGTTGCGTAGGCCAATATGGTACTACTAGAATGCCTTCTACTCTTTAATTAATAATTTTTTGTATAACCTTTGTATTAGTGAAAAGAAAGGAAATGCGTAGAATAACATATTTTTCCAAGAAATGGTAAAGGCGTCAATGGCCCAGGCATCTGGGTCATTTTTCCAAGCAATATATGTATGGCATTTAGCATTGCGTCTGCTAGCAAAAAGGTCTATATCTGGGTAACAGTAGCAGCGAGTTAATTTATTAAACGCCTTATCATGAAGTTCCAATTCAGTGTCCAAAAATTTCTTACGAGACAACTAATCTGCTTCATAGTTGTCATTAGTATTTACATAAGAAGAGAATATTCCACGAATTTCACACCATTTCCATATTTGTCTACAAATAATATTTAAATGCTCAAACTGTATGCTACCCATCCTATTAATGCAAGACATTGCAGTAACGTTATCAATTCGCAATAATATTTTGATAGAATTTAAATTACTAGCAAAACACTTTAGAGCCAGAAAAGCTGCCCGTAACTCTAATTCGTTAAAATGCAAAAATTTCTCATGATCTTTCCAGTAGCCAAAACAGTTTTTCATGTCACAATAAGTACCCCAACCTGTAGATGATGCGTCAGAAAATATTTCCAAATCATATTCATCACAGTTTAGCGGATAGAAACTATGATCAATATGGTTTTTCCACCAAAGCATGTCAGTCTGAAGACTTTTGGAAGCTTTACGGTTTGTTCGTAACTAGGGTTGCCGAGTAAGCAACGATATTTGAATTGCTCAAATCGTTTAGTGTATAACCATGAATATTAAATCGCAGGGCATTCGGACACTAGAAGTCCTAAGAGTCGAGCAAATTCACAAAGTTTACATTAACGTAGTTTAAAGAATTTAGAAATACACGCTTTAATTTTTAATTTTTTAGAATCAGGTAATTTTATCACCATGTTCTTGGAATCAAAAATGAAACCCAAAAATTTACATTGAGTGCATGGTTCCAGGCAGCTTTTCTCCTTGTTCACTATGAAACCCAAGCTTTGTATAAAGTTTATTGTAAGATTAATATTACTTTTGTATTCTAAAAACGAACATCCAATACAAAATATATCAAAGTACGAGTATATCACAGATATTATTCCATTAATTCTAAGAAATTCTATAACTGGCTCAAGTAATTTAGTAAAAACATAAGGTGCTGTGCACAAACCGAACGGTAGGCAATTAAATTCAAAAAGCACATCATTATATTTAAACCGAAGGTATTTTTTATGAGATTTATGTATGGGTACAAGAAAATAGGCGTCTTTTAAATCTATGGAAGCTATATAACAGTTTTTGGTTATCAATTTTGATGCTGTACGGTATTTCGGTTTTGGCACTAAAAATACACTGGATATGAATTCTCCTTCATGTGTGCAGTGGGATATTGCACCAATATCTAAAAGGGTTTTTATTGAATTATTAAAATTATGGTCTTCGTGGGAGGTTTTTGGATAAACGTTAGGATTACTAGGTACGATATGGCGTACGTTCGAACGGTATTTGATAACCTTTTACCCAAGACAAGACAGACAAGAGTAATTTCGGCCCATTTATGGACAAAATACTGAAGTCGTGCAGAAAATGGTACTTCGTTTATGTCCGGCGAGGCATCGTCCGCTTGGGTGACGGCGGCCGGCGCGAGGTGCTGGCAGCCTGCGGCGGTGCCTCCCGCGGGCGCAGTGTTGTCCGCTGCCCTCGCCTTGAGTTGTAAATTCGCGGCTGCAATTTGTTGTCTACCTTGCGATGTTGGGTTAGGTAGCTTAAATGACCAGTGTTCCTGATGGTGCTGAAAGTAGAGCGAGTAAGTAACTTTGGTTTTTGGGTGTTTTAAAGTGCATCACCCGATTGTTGAATATTTTTGCGGTTTTAACTTTTTCAGTAATATTAGCTCTAAACGATAGATGGTCTCGTTTTTTCTCTTGGAGAGCCTCCTTTAATTTCGTATTAATAGAGAAAATTATGAAATTTCCACGTGTTCTTGATTATATAAAATGACTATCGCAAAGAATGTGACAGGCGTCGCAAAAGTTTTTGTTTTCCAGTTTCGTTCGAAATGATCATATCGGCGACAGCAGCTAGAGCTGCAATGGCGACGCCTAGCTGCTTTTGTTAAACAAAAGCGACGAGTCTCGTTTTATAGAGGTCTCTGTTAGGCTGCTTTAACCTCCGGTGTAGATCCGTGCAGTCAGAAGGTCACAGTTGGAGGGTATAAGGTAAGTTTTTAAAAGTTCTTTCACATCTTTTGCTTTTAGCAAGTATGTCTTGCCATCGATTTGCTATATCCTTAAGTATCGCTGGACCCATTTGGGTCTCGGTCTTAGGTGAATCACCAAGCAACACCAGTGAGGCTGTGAAGGTTCACTACCGGCTGAAGTTCCAGGTGTTGGAGAAGTTGATCTTTCGTCAACTTGCGGTTGCCGTGACTGTGGTGCCACTCTCGGCCCCGGCGATTTTGGAGACGGCGGTAGAGAACCAGCTACTGGAGAACCATCACATGACCTTATGGGCATATGTAGGTGAACCTCGACCGGAAAGGGCGACTCCGCGCTACACTCTGGTGACAAAGCGTGGCACGTGCTCAGCGGATGTTGCGGTGAATCTGCGGCAAAAAGTTCTTTATTAGAATGTTTGTAATAAGAATGTGACAGTATCTGCCCAAAATTAGCAGTACGCATCACTTTTTTCGTGACAGAGGTAACCCGCATCACAACTTCATATATTTATTTAGATCAATAATGACGGTAGTAGCCCAAATTTAGCAGTACGCATCAATGTATTGAATCTAAAGTATAAAACTCACCGTTTGATTCCTCCCCAAACAAAGATTCTCCAGTATTGGAAATTTTGGTTAACCGCTTTTGTAGTTTTAAATTTTTTTTTCTTAATTTCTTCTTCACTTTTTTCCTGTTTTCTTTTTCTTCCTATTTTTTGCCGGAAATTTGTTAAACTTCTGTACAAGAGACGTGCGAAGCCTTGATCACGGAGACACAGCAGAATGACTCGAATGTGAACACGCAACCCGAGCTAGGTAGGGTAATGTTGCCAGTATTAGTAGGGATACCATACAAAAAAATACTTTTAAAATCCGTGCAAGCCTAGTACATGGAGGTGCTACTACAATACGTTAACAATAAATCGCAAAGAATGAAACCGTGAAACATAATAGAGGGTAAGTTGTTTATTAATCGAACTAAATAAGTAGCTGAGCTTAAATAGTTTGAAATGTTGTTAGTGATGACATTTTAAATTAGATAGCGGATCTGCTACTCTCTACCTAAACTACTACTGTCGCCTTCATCAAGCGTCGTCGTCAAGTAATCAACTGTCTTCTTCTTACCATTTGTACGCTGACGCTATCTAAGTAGACACTCAATCTTCTATGGAAGATTTACCGAAAACTTATGAAACATCTAACGCTGACCTGACTTGTATTTTGGACGTATGGATTTTTCATTAATACCAATAAAGCAATAATTATTATTGATAGTTCTATATTAGTTTACTAAAGTTGACTTCTCCCACATTTCAACTATTATGGTACTTTAGTGAAGAAATCAATAATCTAGGAGTATATTACCTTGACTCATTACTAACATGGAGTCCACAGGTTATGAAGTAAGAATAAAATGTTTGCAGCGCTAATTTTGCTGCGGATACTTAGAAATTTTCTTCCTACTGCCACCAAAGTTAGGCTGGCTCAGTCCTTACTTCTGCACATCCTTGACTGTGATGGTATTTGCTATATTCACGTTACCAAAGTGCAGTTAAATAAACTGGAGTAAATTCAAAATTGATGCTTACAATTCATATTTATGCTCCGTAAATATGATTACATTTCAGAATTTCGATATTTTCCTTCGTACTCCAGTACATTTATGCTCCTTTTTCAATAAATCAGTTTATGTTACAGCTCCTTATCTATACATATAAAATTCTTTGTCCTGAACGACTGACTGACGGATCAACGCACAGCCTAAACCGCTGATCGTAGAGACCTGAAACGTGGAGGGTGTATTCTTTGTATGACGTATCCGATAAGAAAAGATTTTCCGAAATTCTACCCCTAAGGGGGTGAAAAACGGGGGCAAAGTTTGTATGGGACAACGTGATTCCTTGGTTCAATCTACTTCAAATTTTGCATAAACATTATTTAACAGAATTGATGCAAGACGTGTTTCGTATTTTATTGAAACTCATCGCCTAACGGGGTTAAAAAGGGGTAGAAAGTTATTTTGGAGGTGATTTGCATCGAAGTTGATATCAATACTCCTTAGTGTTTTGATTTAAATTACATTTAATTTTGACACTTGTTTGAAAACTCAAAACATTGAACTCGCATAAAAGCTTGGTGCAATGCAATACTCTTTAAAATTCGAATGTCAAATATAAAAGAATATTTATATCGGATTAGAATTCGAAATTTCAATTTTATTTGTTCTTGGATTATTTGATTGAAAAACTTATGGTTTAAGAGCCAGTGAGCGGCAGACTTACGGTATTTTAATAAGCTTCATGTTTTTTTCAGTTAATCTCCTACCCTATACCTGAGGTATTATACATAAAAAGGGGACTCTTTAGTTTGACCGGCAGTCGATATAGAGACGCTCAGGTGTTAAAGGTGTAAAAAAATGGCAAAAAAAAGAACGTGATAGTAATAAGTCTACCGCTTTGACATCTTGAAATATTCAATAAAAGTTACCGAAAAATAACATTGGCAGACACCTATGGCGGTCCCAAAGTCATGGCAGATAGGTTAACAAGTACAATTTTTTCTTTATAATTTACGTTATTTAAATAAAGCTGCAATTTATATATGTTGTTGATAATATTATTTGACATATATATGTTGCATGGCAGACATATATTGAGGTTCTATCACCCAGGCATGCAACGAACTTCAGTGGCGTCCATAAGCGCGTACTATAGCACTCGCTCTAATCCAGTCTTTTTCTAGGGTTTTGTAGTTACACAACAAGGAACCCTTATAGTTTCGCCATGTCCATCCGTCCGTCCGTCCGTGTGTCCGTCCGTCCGTCCGCGGTTTATCTCAGAGACCCTAGGTGCTACAAATCTGTAATTTAGCATTATTTATAGATATTAATCACGCCTAGAAAACTTTGAAATAAAATCTTAAAAACATTTTTATTTTGGGTACTTCCCATACAAGTAAATGGAGGATGATTTTTTTACTCGTCTATTCCATCATATGGGGTATCGTTGGATAGGTCTTTCAAAACCACTGGGACTGGGAATCATCCTTTCGATTCAGGGGTCCGTTTGCGAAATATTTAGCTTTAATTTAATTATTTAGTCATGTGTCCCCCCCCTCTCTACCAACAAAACCGCTGTTTTTGGAAATGTGAAAGTATACACAATAGTAGTATAAATAATTAAGTTAAAAGGAAAACTATCACAGCTTAATAAAATTAAGAAGTTAACGAGTAATAGTGGACCAACTTATAAATTTATTGGAGGATTAGTAAAAATTTCGTTTCAACTCCATAGAAAATGACCTAAAACTAGCTGCATTAAGCGAAAGGATACGGTATTAACGTCAATGGCGAGTACATCACTCACCTTCGATTTGCCGACGATATAGTCCTTATGGCCAAATCGCTGGAGGACCTAAGCACTATGCTCAATGACCTCAATAGTGCCTCCCAACGGATAGGTCTTAAGGTGGACATGGACAAAACAAAGATCATGTGTAACGTCCATGTCACACCTATGCCGGTAGTTGTTGGGAGCACTAAGCTCGAAGTTGGTGACGAGTATGTTTACCTGGAACAAATAGTCTGACTAGGTAAGTCCAACTTCGACCGAGAGGTCAATCGACGGATTCAACTCGGCTGGGCAGCGTTCGGGAAATTACGACACGTCTTCTCGTCAGGTATTCTACAAAACTTGAAAACGAGATTGTAAAACCAGCACGTGTTGTCAGTGATGACTTATGAATCTGAGACGTGGCCCTTCACCGCTGGCCGTATGAGGAATCTCAAGGTCGCTCAGCGAGCTATGGAGAGGGCTATGCTTTGGGTTTCCGCAGAATATCCTCAGTAGAACCAGAGTGACCAACATAGCCCAACGGATTAGTAAGCTGAAGTGGCAACGGGCCGGCCATATAGCTCGAAGAACCGACAACCGATGGGAAAAAAAGGTTTTCGAGTGGCAGCCTGGTACCGGTAGGCAAAGTGTAAGGCGACCCCCCACTAGATGGAGTGACGAACTGGTAAGACATGCGGGAAGTCGATGGATACAGGTGGCTCAGGACCGTGCTTTGTGGCATTCCTTGGGGGAGACCTATGATCAGCAGTCGACTTGTGAAGGCCTGTAATAATGATGATGATGATGATGAATGATACTAAAGAACAGTTGAAAACAAGAATTTTAATTGATGTAATAGAAATTTTAATTTAATCTAAAGACTGGATTACAGCGAGTGCTATAGTACGCGCTTATGGACGCCACTGAAGTTCGTTGTCTGATGCAAGATCGAATGCAAGTGTTGTAAAACTCTCAAGTACAAGGATGAATCTGTGGGAATGTGCTGCGATTCAGGAAAGGTCCAGCTCGAACCTTTGCAAAAGCTTCCAGATCTTCTTTACTGTTTAATAAAAAACCTCCACCCTGAGCATGATCACTTCATGGCTGGCATACGGCATTATAATAGTTATTTTCAAATGAACTCATTTGGAGCTCAAAAGATAATACAGGATGGTTTTATGCCTACATTCAAAGTGCAGGGCCAGGTGTATCATTTGGTTGGAAGTTTGCTCCCGGCACCCCAGAATGAACAACAGTTCTTACAGATATATTTTGTTGGTGAGGACGATAGAGAAGTTCAATTGAGATGCAATAACTTTCTTTATGTAAAACCTGGCAATAACAAGATGTGCTACATACTCATAATGTGCCTAAAAATAATTGTTCCGGGTCTGGATGTTTGTCCTTGTGAAATTTATGTATGTAAACTGCCTCCACGATACAGGAGAAAATCCTAGTGTAGATAGACACGACATAATAGCCAAAGATTTTCACCTCAAAGTTAATAAAATAATGGCACTTCTAACCAAACGAAAAATATTTCGAGAGGTACGTTGTTTCATGTTCTCTACCGAATGGCAGAAACGGGGCCTGCCTCACACACACATATTGTTGTGGATGGTTGTCAACCGCATTTCGCCTGGCATGGTGGATGAATTGATATGTGCTGAGATACCAAATCCAAATGAAGATCCTATTTTACACGACATAATTAAAACAATATGATTCACGGTCCATGTGGAAACCTTAATAATAATTCTTCCTGCATGAAAGCTAATAAATGTAGCAAAAAATATGCCAGACAATTTTTGAGAGATACACAGACAGGTGACGATGGTTACTCACAGTACAGAAGACGATCTCCGGCTGACGGTGGCTTTACACTTAAATTAAAAGACATTGAAGTAGACAATAGGTGGGTGGTCCCCTATAATTAGGTTCTGTCACGGACATTTAAGACACATTAATGTACAATTTTGCAATTTGTAAGTACATTAATAAGGGCAGTGATCAGGCGGCTTTTGTGCTTGAAAATAAAAAGGACGAAGTCAAATTATATGAGAGTGGGCGTTATTTGAGTAGTTCGGAGGCAGTTTAGAGGATTTTACGGTTTTCCATACATGAAAGGTTTCCCGCAGTCAATACATTTAGCTGTCCACCTTGAAAATGACCAACGAGTCTAATTTAATTCCGAGAACCTCCCCGACAAAGTTAATAGCCCACCAAAAACGACACTGTTAGCATTTTTTGATTTATGTCAAACAGATGATTTTGCTAAAACCCTTCTATATGCGGAAGTGCCTTCATATTTAGTATGGCAAAAAAATAAATTTGTGACAAGGAAAAGAGGAAAACCCGTAGATAGCTGGCCAGGAATAACGAAAGAACACGCTCTAGGTAGAGTGTACACGGTTCACCTGAATAACACAGAGTGTTACCATCTTCGATTACTTCTGCACGAGGTTAGGGACACATCATCCTTCGATGACTTGAAGACTGTCAACGGTGTCCTCCAACCAACTTTTCAATTAGCTTGCATGAAACTTGGCTTACTAGAGGACGACAAACATTGGGATTCTGTCCTAGAGGAAGCAGCCTTATGCGAGTCGCCATTTAAAATGCGTGAACTTTTTTCTTTGATGCTAGCATTCTGTCAGATTACAGAGGCACTAAGTCTTTGGGTAAAATACAGGGATAGCCTATCAGAAGACCACAAACGGCAAGTGGAAAGGTTTTCTGGCATTATAGATGAACATCTAGCAGATTAAATCTACAATAAATGTCTGGTCACAATAGGAGAAGCTGTATTAGCATTAGGAGGACAAAGCCATGGCATATGGCAGAAGTACTGCAAAACGAAATTAATTGTTTGGGATGAGAGTACTATGGCTCATAAAGGGGGTTTCGAAGCCCTAAATAGTTCTTTGCAAGATATTAGGAGTAATAATTGTCAAATGGGAGGAGTTACTGTATTGTTAGCAGGCGATTTCCGGCAGACCTTATTAGTAGTGCCCAGAGGAACGCGAGCGGACGAAATTAAAGCGTGCGTGAAGCGGTCTCATTTGTGGCCTTCAGTGACAAAACTGAGTCTTACCAAAAATATGAGAGTCCATCTTAGGGGAGATGTTACTGCCGGACAGTTCTCAGACCTGTTGCTTAAAATAGGAAATGGTAATTTCCCGGAACTGGATAATAATATAATTCTCCCTACAGAGTTAGGTACAATTGTTTCCACTGTAGAAGAGCTTATAACTAAAATTTACCCAAACATTAATAATATTCACGATAAACCTGCAGAATAGTTATGCGAGCGTGCCATCTAAGCACCAAAAAACGAACAAGCCTCAGTCATAAATGAAATACTTTTGAGATCATTCGAAGGGGTCGAATATCAATATAAATCCGTCGACTCAGTGATAAACACCGATGATGCCATTCATTATCCGGTCGAGTTCCTGAATACACTGAAGCCTCCCGGTCTCCCAACTCACATATTAAAATTGAGAGTTGGCGCGCCAATTATGTTGCTGCGCAATATAAATCCACCAAAATTATGCAATGTCACCAGAATGCAAGTTAAAACATTGCATCGCAATGTAATCGAGGCAACTAAGTATAGTCGTAGACAGGTTGTTCTCGAGGAGAGTCTCTATTTATTCCTAGGATTCCCCTAATACCATCAAATTACCCCTTCGAATTCGAAAAGGGCAGTTTCCTATCAAAGTCTGCTTCGCCATAACCATAAACAAAGCTCAAGGTCAAACTCTTAAGGTAGCGGCAGTTAACTTGACAGAAAGCTGCTTCTCCCACGGTCAGTTGTATGTGGCATGCTCCAGACTAAGCGCACAGAGTAGCCTGGTGATTCTAGCACCCGAAGGAAAAACAAAAAATATTGTTTACAAAGAAATACTGCGGTAGGTGTAGTATTTCGATTTCGTTGTAAAATATAATACCCCCGTGTCACTCACCAGATAAAGGTCTGGCTTCGTGTTCATAAAATATAACAACATTTTATTTTATTTTCATGCTTATATAACCTTTAAATCCCTACACTATAATAAAGATTGTTATATTTTATAAGTATTCAAACATTTTAACATAATAATTTATATGTTATAACAAAATTAATAACGTAAAAAACGATTAAAAATCCTATAAGAACCATTTTCTTCTACGCTGACAAAAGCTAGTCTACCTATAATTTTCACATTAGTGGCTCAAGCTTTTATTCACCGCTAATTACTTTTAAAACTATTAGTTTTTATGTATTATTTAATTTTAGTGAAAAAACCGAAACTTATGATAATTTTCTACACCGAACTATTGTTTTTTGTGGGATGTAAAATAAATATCGATCATTATGGAAGTGAGAAGAGTGTTTCATTATTTCTCGTATCAAATAAAGGTAACGTCATTAAACCTGTATAGTAAGTTATTATACCTATAAAAATAGTAAAAAAAAAAGTGTAAATCCGATGTTAGTGGAGGATAAATTGATTTCATTTTACAATATTAATGTGAGAAATTTCTTAAATTTATCGAAATTGTATACAAAAGCACGAAGGAAATAAATTGTAGCAAAAATCGAAAAAAATTGATGGATGTTACGTAATATATATTTTAGCTTCTTTAACTTCCCGATTCTTTAAGCGCTTTGAAGCAGCAGACATTATGAAACTGAACTGCAACAGGGCTGCACAAGATGAATCCCACAGCTTACCACCTTGATCTCGTGAGATTAAATAAGTAGTAATTCAAAAGACGATACAATCGCGTTCTTTTGACCTCGATAAAAGAAGCCGCTGCCGGCTGCCGATTTTGAATACGGGTGAGATACGGGTTTATAAATGAGAAATTAACATTAAGTGCCCCTGTATGTATTAAAAGATTAAAATTATAAAGGGGATATATTTAAATCATTAACGAATAAACGGTAACATTATATAATTTAAGTTTCAAAATCACTATAGCTTCGTGTTCATAAAATATAACAAAATTTTATTTTATTTTCATGTTTAGTTAACCTTATAAATATTTATATATTTTATAAGTATTCAAACATTTTAACATAATAATTTATATGTTATAACATAATTAATAACGTAAAAAACCAATTAAAATTCTATTAGAACCATTTTCTTCTACGCTGACGAAGTCGCGGGGTTAACTAATAGATGAGTCTTAACTTTCACCGCGGGATATTTATAAAAAAAAATCTTGAAATTCGAGAAAAAAAATCGTCAACAATGGTAAATACACAGAAAACGGCCTTTTCTATTTTAAATAACTAGGCTATTTCGTTTTTATTTTAGAAAATATTTTTGATTAAAACGTGAGATAAAAGTATAACTAACACATTCACCGTTCATTTTTTTTACTAATTCAAATCAAAAAGCAATAATCTAAGCCTAATTAATAATAATAATCATTCATTTTTCGCAGAAAACGTTCCCCGTTTTTCATATATTTTAGTATGAAGCGTAATAGCTTTCCGTAATTCGCTTTTAGAGAACACGCGTGAAAAAAATTCATTTCTCTAGTATATATATACAGCAGTAATCTATAGTGATTATATTCTCTTTGGTAATCTATGTTCAGTGCCGTCTCAATTTTCGAGGTGGTGCAATCACCGTTCGTAGCCCGATTTGACGAGTCGAGTCGATACATGTATTGTTTGACATAGCATAAGGGTGGGTCGCGAGTGTCGGACACGACTGCTAATGCTATTTGTATTCTTCGAGTAAGTAGAGTAACTAGGTATGTGAGTTTTATTATGTATTGTTTTTTTTGTAATTATCAGACATTAAAGTACTTAATAAAATAGTAATTTATTTTAATATCCATTTCAGGTAGATAAAATAATGGGAAAACGCAAATAAGTCAGTTGGTATTTACTGGACGATACTTTTGCGATCACTCCAAGTGCGTGTAAATTTTGGGGATTTTCCTATACTAAAGTCCTACGATGACGAGCGGGTAACGGGTTTGAATTTGAGGAGCTCGCGAAACACCGCTTATTTTATATTAATTTTATTTTGTTTATTACATTATTTTAATATGGATCTATTTAAAAAATAATTTCTGTTACATATTCTTTATCGAGTAAAGTCTCACATTAAAAATGCATAATACATTTCTCCTACAAATAGTTGCAAGTTTGAAATTCATCACGACATTTTATGCTTGAAACAAACTTTTTTTAAATATTTTTCCCAAATGTCTAATTAGTAATAACGTAGTTTATAATCAACTTAGTTTATAACATATGTATTCAATAACAATGTGCATTGGCGGTGAAAGAAAATTCATTAGTCCAAATCATCCCGTGGGGTAGTAAAAGGCGGCAAATGGAAACCAGGAGATGGGTAGCGGCATCTTCCTAACAACAACTACATCCAAAGTAAAAAAGTGCGGTTGCCAACCCGCCTGGAAAAAGTGGAAACTGTGAAATATACCCCCTTATGAGGTTATCCGTTGGATAATCTTATGTTCAGTAGTTGACTTTGATAGATCGTAATGAATGAATGAACAATGTATATTTGATCTCAACATAATTTAGAAACTGTAAAACTCGTCAAAACATCGTCATATACGTAGCGGAACTAAGAATTTTTCTCATTAAGTGACTTCGTAAAATGATTTTTGTAAGATAATATATTATAAAATAAAAATGAACAAATTAAATATTATTAGGTATTAAAGAAGGGATATGGAATTATTAAAAATATTTTCATTATTATTTCTATTATTTTTAAATTTAAAGTTTCTGAGAATAACTGTATCTAGAAAAAAATATTGGATTTATATATTATACTTCACTTTTACAACTAATATTATAATAATATATAAATTTAGACGAAAAACGTTTTATTATATCTACTTTATTGTATAAACCATAAAATTATACCCTTTAATTATATTTAAAGAAAACACGAATTAAGTAAATTATTTCTCCTTGCCAGTAAAATATAGCCGCAATGGTTGCAACATATAAGATTTTTTTTATAGGAGAGGGGGCAAACGAGCATGTGGCTCACCTGATGGTAAGTGACTACCGCCGCCCACAAACAACTGTAACACCATGGGAATTGCAGATGCGTTGGCGGCCTTTTAAAAACGAGTAGGCTCTTTTCTTGAAGATCCCTAGGTCGTATTGGTCCGGAAAAATCGCTGGTGGTAATCGATTCCACAAGGAAGTTGTGCGAGGAAGAAAACTTCTTTTAAATCGCACAGTGGTGGACCGCCGATCATCCAGATGACATGGATGGTATCGTGAGATTTGTCGCGATGTGCGATGTTGAAATTGAGCGGCTGGAATTAGACCGAACAATTTCTCAAAGCACTCCCCGTGCTAGATGCGATAAAATACGCAAGGAGATGCAACATCTCTACGCAATGCCAGTGAGTCAAGCCGATCGGAAAGAACTCGGTCGTCGATGATTCGAACTGCTCTGCGCTGGATGCGATCAAGTGAAAGGAACTGGCACTGGGGAGCCCCTGCCCAAAGACGGGAACAGTATTCCATGCGGGGTTGAACCTGCGCCTTGTAAAGTTGTAAGCGGTGTGCTGGCATGAAATACTGTCACGCTCTGCTGTGTACGCCAAGCTTTTTATAGGACAATTTGGCCTTCTCTTCCAAGTGACCACGAAACTGCACATCACTCGATACTCGATATGTTGACACCGAGGATTCCGATACTGACTGAGGCAACAAAGGGGTTCTTTTTAGCGGTAAACGCGCAAACTTATGTTTTCTGGGGATTGAACTGGATTAGATTTAGTCGCCCCCAAAGTCGTGAAGTCGAGACTTTGTTCAACAAAGTCTCGACTTCAGACACAAGTTTGTTCCGGTACTCGGCGACGTTTTCCCGAGAAATATTGGCACGGCGGGTGTATAAAGCATCACCATTTCTGTCGTCTGCATAGCAATGAATGTTACCAGTTTGCAACATAGCATTGATATGCAGAAGAAACAGCGTTAATGATAGTACGAAGCACAAAAGCTCTCTTTGAAAAAATGCTGTATCGGCCGTGTCAGAGACCTCACAGTGACCGTAGGGTATGTCGGCACGTGTCAGATGCAAATAACATTTTTAGAAATATTGAATTTAGTAAGTTACTTGATTAGAAACGCTAAAATCCCATTCATAGTACACCTATACGTCCCTGAAACGACCAACGGGTTGTTTGTTATATACTGTATAAATAGTTTAAACCACTGTGATTGTTTAAATCTGTATTAACTTTTATTTTTTAATAAAAGATCATTTATGAAATCCACATTTCCTATATTACACAAAACATTAATAATACTTTAAAATTATTCATAAATAAAAAAATATAGTTAACATAATATCTAGAAAGCGTACACTCTGACCCCACCCTTTGCCGTCAGCTTTGCATTATGCTGGGGCCACAGTAACGAGAAACGTAAATGCCCATAAATGCAACAATTATTGCCTTAATTTTAACGCGTTAAAGTGAGTGGCCACACTTGGACGGTCAACGTCATTTCAATTTCAACGCCGTTGAACGGCGTTAAAGTTGGCGTTAATGTAAACTGACTATTTATTTTTTAACTCAAAACGGGACATGGGTTTATTTATACTCCCCAGTTAGCAGGTTAACAATAAATAAATATTATGTTATTTATTTAAAAACTGTAACTTTATACAATTAGTGTTCACTATAATTATAATCACATTAATTATAATTATTTTTATTATAACAAATTGTGAAAAATAAACATTAATCACCAGTTCACCAGCTTCATTAAAGCCAAGTTCCTCAGACAGTAATTATTAAATGCAACATATTTTTAATTATATTTATATATGTCAGTAGAACAAATTTGCTGTAATAAAGTTGGTGATGATTTTAAATAAGAATAAAATTCTGGGCAAGTTTTCTTACATTGACCTTTGTTATCAACATCGCCTTTAGAACTGGAACCTGTAAGTGATTTTTTTCAGACGTCCACAATTTATTCATAATAGAAAAATACCTTTTCTACTGAAGCATTTGTACTAGGTAGACATAAAATATATTCGATTAAAATGCAAAAGAATTTATGTTGAAGATTGTTGGTGCGAAAGTGTTTGAATACTTCTACTTCACGAGTTTCTGCGAAAACTTTTAAATTATCCCATTCGGTTATTTTTTGGTCGGTCCCGCTTTCGCACCGTTCGTGTCTGACGAATTTCATAGTTTAAAATTTTCGCGCGGTTCAGGAAAACGGGACTATTTTGTGTCCCGGAGATTTGTTTGGGGACAGGTGACCGAGAAAAGGGACAGTCCCGTTAAAAACAGGACGTGTGGTCACTTTACGTTAATATTCCTTGAATTTCAAGCAAGATGAACGTTGATGCTAATACTCTATATTTGATGAGTGTAAATGTTTATTATATGAATATATTTTATCATTGCCTAAGCATGGCTCTGTTTGCAGAATCTCAAGAAACCTAACAACTTTTTCATTATTCCACTCTACCATAGCCATACGTGCGACCCCGTAGCGCTCACCGTGCACAATGAGACTAACGTAGTGTGGCCGCTTCAACGCGTTAATTCGTGCGTTAATCTCTTTGATGTACCGCCACTCGAGTTATCGCCCAACGGCAAACGGCATTGTTAATGCCGTTGTAAAATTATCGCGATAAGTCGTGGCCACACCTACATTTAACGTCCATCAACGCGATAATTAACGGCATTTCTCGGTAGTGTAGCCCCAGCATTACGGGCTCGTGGACTTCGCTATGCGGCAAGCAAATGACACAGAATAAATTGCAAATGGCTACATACAATGCGTGTTTTTTGTGACATTCATGAACATCCTACGAAGATGAACGCGTTATGAATATGTAACTTCTGCGAAGCACCAAAAGTAATTAATTCATGTCTAGGGTGCGTATAATAACATTGCGCGATGCGTATGTGTGGTTAGAAAATATCAATGTAGGTGTTCTATTAGAAGCTCCCACGCTCAAGAACTACAGTCTTAAGAGAGCAATCACTACTTTTGACTAGCGAATGAGAGTAGTGATAAATTTGATAAAGGTATGAGACGTCGTGTACAGCGATCGTCAATCCACCTGCCAACGAGGGCTAATAATCTCTCACCAGATGTCGCTAGTTGACAATGAGGTAAAGTTTTTTGTTACACATGTCCCTTAATTGAGAAGTTAGTTTTAAATAAAAGTTTATCAGTTTTTAGAGTATTATATTAATACACAAAACAATGCCTCAGTTGTTTGCTCTTTAATTTTTTGCACATTTTAACTCTTTTTTTACTTTCACGAATATCTGTCGTTTGTTTGATTTATTTTTAATCGAATTAATATAAAATATAACTAATAGTGCAGAAAGAAACATTAAAATTTACATTTTTCGAATAAATTAACTTACCTGCTATGAAATCTGTCAAATATTATACCTCACTTTTAAGTGGCGCCGCCCTGGTGGCAGAAAAAGTCGTGGATGCCCTCATTGTGATGATTAATTTAAAAAAATATGCAAAACCACCTTAAAAATATAAATGTAATTTATTTATATGTTTAAGCTGTGTCAGTTGTGTCCACTGACGAAAACAATAGGAAACTTTTGTAATTATTTATACGGTGCGCATTATTTATAAAACGAAATAAAAGAAACATGCATCTAGATGACAATGCCATATATTTGTAGGATTCGTGATTATATGAAATCTAAAATGAAATAAGTTTTCTCGTTTTATACTGTGGTTCTACGTTGTGGGATTGGTAACGAGTATGTTATATTTTTTGCCATATTTAAAGAGGTTCCCAATTCGACAGTATTTAATTAAACATTTGTTATCCAAATTGTAATGTCTAAATTGTAATTCGATTTCAATAATTGTTTTAATGGTCCGTTTTCTATTAAATGATATAAAAGAGTATAGCCGTAAGAGTATTCCTATTTAAATCTGAAGCAAATAATATTTCATCCCTAAGAATTGAAAAATAATGAGCGAAGATCTTAGTGTAACTGTTTAGATGAGATCTATGTGTTTACTCGATATTGTAGTTATTCCTTAGTCCACATAAAAGGGTGAAATAAAACTCTTAATAAAAAACGACTTACCTCAGTAAAAACAATTTTAAAAAACTGAAGTATAAAATTATTTCCATATAATAACTGTGATACATCTTATCTGAGCACCGACTCAGAAGCTCTTAAAATTCCATTGAATGTTTAATTGTTTAATTTACAATAATAAATATAAATTTAAGCATTTGATTAATATTTTATAAGTGCTAATCTCAGAAACTAAAGCAATCGTATCATGAAGATAATTTATAGGACGTCAAAGTTGGTATTAATCGTCATTTAGTATAGATGTCGCACCTAATCGGCTGTCCCATTTCAAAATCTAATAAGGGGCACTTTTTACAAAAATCGTTTTATTGCATAGTCTTCCTAACCTACTAAGTCCCTACCCAATACGAAAACACCAGCGTTGAAAACGCACAAAAAAGCTGATATATTAAAGCATCGATACCTAGTAAGTGTACCATTCACTGCCTCGTGACCACATAGAAACCTAGTAAGTCATTTTAACCATTTCAAAACCTAGTAAGTCTCTGAAACTTGCTAGGTTTTAAAATGTTCGATGATCTTACTAGGTTTTTGAAATCAAGGCCGAACGTGAAGGAAGAGCGGGATAGTCGGCGGAGTCCACAGCAAGTTACAACACAGTAACTTGATGTGTCGTTGTATTTGTTCTTCATAAAAATGAATCGCAAAATGCAATTTTAACGTTCAAAAAAGATTGTGACTGCCGCCAAAATGACAATTTAAACTGTGGTTCAGGGACGGAAATACAATAAGTTCAATAAATCTAAACTATTTCTTTAGCCTTAATATACACGTGCACTGATACCTACATATATAAAGTAATGATGCTAACTAACATTAATATTTTTCACCCTATTAGTATGCACGTGATTATTATTTTATTTTGGTTTGGTAGGTATTATGGAGAAGGCCTATGTTCAGCTGTGGACTTGTGAAGGGCTGTAATGATGATGATGATGATGATGATGATGGTAGGTATGTGTTTTGAGTTCACCAAGAGTTGTTGTTTTGGCTTGAAAATGGAATTATTCATGTCTGCGATATTTTAAAATTGGTTGCGGTTGATTTCTGTCGTGTGTTGCATTTTTTCTTTTCTTTGCTTCAGTTTGCCTGCTAATAATTGCTCAATTGAATTTAAAGAACTATCCACTTCATCTTCACAAAATAATACTGCTAATAAGAACTGAAGAATCATAGCGATGTTAATTCGATACCTGAAGAAATAAGAACGAAATATGTAAATCATAAGTTCAAAGCTAACTCTGCTTTACAAAGATACAGATTAGATCGAACAAGCAAAAATTCGAATAGAGTTAAATATTTATCAATGGATTTACAAAAGGTGATTATTTTACCAGAGATACCTGAAATTAAAGATGTTTTTTTCATGAGTCGTTTGGTTACTTTTAATTTAAGGTTTGCTCCAATTGAAAAGAAGTCAAGCGATTTTGCCACATGTGTCCATGCATGAAGCTCAGGCTAGACGAGAGGCGAGTGATGTTATGATTTGACAAATGATGGGCAAATGTCTGTAGCTGAATAGCTCTTTTTTATAAATTAATAAACTTTTCTATTCAATTAATCATGATTTTATTTACAAGCCTTTAGATTTACTAGAATTCAGTCAATGAGTTATACTAACTGCCATGTTCCGTAAAACCATAACAAAACCTAGCAAGTGCTCTTACTATGTTATGAAACTGGTTTGTTACATGAACCTAACCATTTTGTGTCAATTAACAAAGTTAGTAAGGGGTTTAAATTTTGTAATATACACATATATTAATATATTGATAATACTATATGTTCACTATTTCGTATTTTATACAAACAACAGCATATTTGTTACTTAACATAAATACTTTTAAAAGGCTAACCTATTTTTCCTTTAAGTGCTTTCCTGTAAAATTTAGTTTTAAGACCTTACTAGGTTTTGTAATGGGACAGCCGTAATGTCCAATGCAGCAATACAGAATTTTGTGCTCTTACACCGTGTAAAATTTACTTTGCATGCTAACAGATGTCGCCCTTCAGAATAACATCGCGATTGTGAGATACTGGTGGTAGGAATATTAAAAGCGCCGAAATTTATTCAATGTAAAACCATAGACCACAAGTATAGAATTTTTGAAGTTCGCCCAGTTGTACCCTAAAAGGGACAGGCGAATTTAATAAAAACTGTTCTGTTCAAGTTAAAACATAATCCCTGTCCATGCCCACTTAACCCTCGAACGTTTAGTTTTATTGGTTTGGGTCTATTATAACTATTCTTTATTTTTTTTACCTTTTTAATTTTTACCATTTGCGTAGCAATCACATATAAAATAACTACTCTATGGTCTATATTTAGTTCACTCTAAATACATCCGTGTCTGAACTAGATAAAAATATATTATCTGTTATTTCAGATTACATCACAGTGCTCTTAAAAACACTAAAACTTAAGGGCTAAAATAATATAAGTATAACAGAAATAGAAGGTATAAATCTATTAGTATGTGAAATTTAAGCATTAGGTACTAAAATGTGTTTAATGATAAAACGAAAAATGTTATTATGTATGTGTATTAAAATGTATCTCTTTGTGTATAATAGTGAATGTATGTGTAAGAGATGTAAGCAGTAATAAGTCTAAGTCTCTTTATGACGAAAATGATATAACTTTAATTAAGTTATAAGTTCATCGATTTATATTAAATAATATACACAAACCAATACGGTCCTACTATAAAATGTGATCTATTGATACTTACTTGTTACGAAAGCAGTCCATTAGCCGCGACACCACAGTTTTTGCGAAATTTAATGTTTTTTTTGTCAAATTCCTTACTAGTTTTAGTTAGCTCAATTTCATTTTCATTTCTTTCTTGAAACATGCTTTAGTTTAAGCTTGAGAATAATTATAAGCTACTTTTTGTAATAAGACCGATTAGGTTTACTGCCGCATTTAAGAATGAAAAAGTTATTTATTAAGGTGTACTACTGTATACCGAATAATTATACTAGAAGTAAATTTAAATGTTGATATGGTAACAGTTACATAAAGATTGTAAACAAATTGCAAGAGTAGCTAAGTGAACAAAGGTAGAGATCATCATCATTATCATTACAACCCTTCACAAGTCCACTGCTGAACATAGGCCTCCCACAAGGAATGTCACAGAGCACGGTCCTGAGCCACCTGCATCCATCGACTTCCTGCATGTCTTAGAAATTCTTTACTTCATGTAGTGGGAGGCCGCCCCACACTTCGCGAAAAAAAGAAATAAGAAAAAGAAAGCGAAGAAAGGGAAAGGGAGATATATGAGATATTTTATGTATTGTATTACTACATAGAAATTAAAGTAATTATATTAAATTTAAATTTAAGACATATTGTTACTATTACGTCGCGTGAGTAGATAAATATAGACATAATTCGATGGTTTCTTAACGAAAATCTTGAGAGGGGAGGAGGGAGTCCTATTAGATCGAGGCCAATTTCTTTTGATTTCAGAAAAAATACTTACGTCAAGATAAAATAGACTAAGCTGTTAATGTATTTTAGTAAAAGCTGGATTAAGACTTTACTCGTTTATTAACGCTCCTTAATTATTGATAATGGGGTAAGTACTAATTTTTTCAATAAATATTTGGAACACTTTCCAATAGGTACACACTATGTACATCACCTCCAAATTCTGTATGTCGGTAACGAAGCTTGAACCCAAACTGATGAATTTAAAAACAAATATAGATTTGTTTCTACTTATAGCTATTTGAAGACGAATCAACCAAATCAAAACGAAACACTACCACATGAGTAAAGAAACCGTACAGAGGCAAAGATTCAAACGAGCTGTCATAATTTTTACCTATTTTGGTAGGGTTGGCACAGGAGGATAAAATTAAATAACATAACGTTTATCAGCTTTTATTATATATTTAAGATACAATTTTTTTTAAAACTATTTTTTTTAATATTTTATTTTTATAATTTTTGTTCTTCAACAATTTGTTGTGCCTATTAATTAAATGGTAAATTATAATTTAATGTAAAGGTTTTTTAATAATTTATTAGAAATATATAGTCTTGCACGCGTTTTATAATATTTCAATACCAATATTTACAATATTTATTTCGAGATTAAAATATTTGCGAAATTTTTGTTCAAGCAATTCATACATTAATTTCAGATACATTGGATGGAACTCGAATAAGCACCGTCGTTTGTTGGCAAGTTGAGTGTTGGAAAAGCATTTCCAAATAAATATTTTACAGTTATTTTTTTAGAAAACTTAATACAGGATTTTTCAAAGTGATCCTCTCAGTTGTTGCCTTTTCTTATAATCAAAAAGTTTTAAAAGGAGATCTAATCGTCCGATAGCTTTTTACCACTCTTGTCGTCTGAAATTATAATTAAAAACATGAACCTATGTTTTTTATTTATAAACGTAATTATTCAATAATAAACATTATAAAAATAACTATTCAATCACTTATAGGTAATTGGGTACATTTACGTTTTCTTTCAATGTTGAGGTATATGTATGAGGTATCTATCTGCTACATTAAAAATAATAAATTATAGTTTAGTTACTACTTACCTAGTGGAGTCTTTGGGATAATTAAAACATGATATATTTTATTTTTTTCTATTATTGTTCATACAAAAAGTACAGTAAACTATATTTACCCTTTTTTATATTTCATTTGAAACGAATAATAATTCTTTGAAAAATAAAATTTGACACTTATTATGCTTTACATAACCCTGAATTTGAGCAGTTTTTCTCTGTACGTGACGAGCCGCCAGTGCTCACGCACACAAGTGCGACTAGTTTGTAGTAGTGTAACTATTATAGCGTGGTTGTATGAAGCTTTGCCTCTGTACGGTACGGTTTCTTTACTCATGTGGCACTACCTACCTTTTATCGAAGCGCTTCGTCGTTTTTTTGAACCCTCATAACTCGAGTTTGGATTATACCAGATAAATAAAATTCTCGGAATATGATGTCAATAGTAAACTTATTAAACATATAAAGTTCCAATTGCATAGCTCTTATACTTTAGATTTTATTGATATCTAAAAAACTCGATTTCGTCACTGACTCATTTACTGATGATAATCAAAATTATTCCTCCTCACCAAAATCAAAATCCTGAAGTCCTAGAAAGATGAAATTTGGTATGTTAGCTAGTATTAGTACACAAACAACAAAAAAATTCAAAAATTTTGAACTATTTACCAATTAAACTAACGACTAAACTAGGGTATGGAAGTTTTTAGGAAATCACTCCCAACCCTTAAAATTAGGGGATGGAAGTTTGTAAAATTATGGGTTTCCCATAAAAAGTTAATTTTATGCTAGAGATCTGAAAATTATACAAGTACACAGACTTCTTATTAGACATTAAAAAATACTTGTTTCAGGTTTAAAAAAACATCCATTAATCCCTTAAATTAGAGGATAAAACTGTATACGGGGCTTTCGTCAGGTTTCAGAATATTACTACATTATTATACTTATATTATACGAATAATATTACTATACTTATGTACTTTGTTAAAAATTAAAATGCGGTGACAAGTATTTACAAAAGAAAACTTCTATGGGGATGGCAAATCACAATGGTGTATAATGGGTTCGCTCAGCGCGAACAGTTTGCAATCTGTGTCGCGTAAGCTACCACCATACATAAAAGTCAAGGGCGAAGTTTGAATAATGCTCTCATTGATATTGGGTCATCCACGTTCTCCTGTGGGCAGGCTTAAGTAGCACTCTCTAGAGTGACTAATTTTCAAGATCTATCGCTTATTACAAACAGTAAACCAACAAAGAAAAAAGGCAAAGATAGAGAGTGGGCTATAAAAAGGCACCTCTGATGTGCAAGAAATAAATGTACAAAATAAAAAAAATACATATAAAACATATAGGCACATAAGCAACTTAAAATAGTTTGAAAAATCCAAAAGTGCACGCCTCATGAGCGTTTTTATTTTTTTCATTAAAATTAAATAAAATTTTAAAAAAAAAACTTTTAAACGATGTTGAGTTCAATAACAAAAATCAATAGGGATCCTTCTAAGAATATAACATGGAATCTCATTTAATACTATATATCTCAATCTATTGCTTACATTTCTATTATGCGAGAAGACTCACCAACAGACCAACGGACGGCAGTCCATGTATTTTTTCAATTACATTTTTTGTTATGTAATCTAAAGTAAATCAATTAGAAAATAAACTAATTTTATAATTCAATGTCTATAGTTATTGTAACGTTAATAATAAAGATTAATAAGAATATAAAGTTAATATAAGAATGATTTCATGTAGCGAAATTGAGGTATGGCCACATATCGAGAGTAGAGCACTCCCTCACGTTGTGAGGCGTGCAAAAAGAAAAGAAATCCTACCAAAAACATTTTCATGTAAAATGATACCAAGACGAGACCATATGGCTCGCACTGTCAAAAAGTTATCAGATCTCATGTAGAGTCAAGCTTCTAACTCCACACGCCCTAACTCTTCAAGCCCTAACTTCAAAAACTCCACCTAATTCAAAATATGTCGCTTGGCCGTTTCGTTACTACCGGCTGCCGATGTATTGTTGGTGCGTCCCTTTTGCGAGATTGTGTCACTCCTGAACTACTAAACCGCTTCAAGTCTTATTCTAGTTCTTGCTTTCTTCTTTGCTCACGAAGTCAAGCCAGCTTTACTTGTGGTAAACACGTACACGCCTGTATACGTGTCAAAGTGTGCGTGAGACCAACATTGGGTATGATTAGCGACAGTATGCTCGAAACTGATCGCTCCGTCAGACACGTACACTGTCGCAATGTGCATAGGTACACACGTTCAACCACGAGTAAAGTCCGCTCGACTTCGTGAATTGCAAGAACTATCATAGAATTTATTTGCTTTGTCGAGACAAAGGTTCATATGTGCTAGGATCCGATAGGTGACGCTATAGTCAAGTAAAAAAAGTAAACCACAAAATTTTGACCCGATAGGTGGCGCTGTGGTCGAGTTAGTAATAAATTGTATATTGACACTGTAAAAAGTCCAGAGTGAATTCATAGTGAAATTAATTGCACCACCTACCGGAAAGGATAAACAACTGTAGATGACGACTGTTGGTGAGGAGGACTACTGCTGCTGGCGATGCTGCCACCTTCCTCTTCATTTCGGCCCCGTCGGGTCGTGGGACAGCATGGATGTTAAGTCGGTTTCTCTTCTTTGCTGTCTCATTTATACATATATATATCCAAAGAGTACTCCAAAGAGTTGGTAATTTCTTCATGAGGCAATGTATATGCTTTTACAACAACGTCCCACAAAATATACAGGATTTATGTATCAAAAAGTTTAATATTTTTATCAAGCAAAAATTGTTCAATAAGGCATATCATACTACTAAAGAATTCCTACATGATTGATAATAATCCCAGGGAATGAGGTAATCGCTGCCATCCCGTTTCTAAATATTGTACAATATAATATCCTATTTATTGTATATTAATGTTTAAAAGATGGTCCCGCTTGTTTTCTTGTTGGTTATTCCCGGGACAGAGATTTTTCTGAACCAGTAGTAAAAGCATATTAAATGAATTTCAATAGGTATTCTTGTAATCTAAATTGAATTAAAATTAGTATTCTATTCTAATATTTCATCCAATATAACAGTTTTGCTTAATATGTATATTATCTTAACTTGCTGATATAAGTAGATTGAAATATTTTATTTTATAATAGTGATAAATGTTATCAACATATAGAGATACCAAAAATATGCAGAAGAATTAAACAAAAAGAAAACAGAAGAAAATAAATTAAACAGAAGTATGGTTGTTTACATAAGCGCCCTCTCCTAGATTTAACCTGCTTTGCTATGAAATGGATTTAGAGAAGACGTTTCATGATTTCACTGGTTGTTAATAAAGTTATCGTAGAGGGCTCTTTTACTATTTTTTTTTAATTAGTTTTTGTGTATTATTTATTACATAAATTATTTTTATACATTATATTATTTAATTTTATATTATTTAATTTTTTAATTTTGAGAAAATGGTCAAAATATTTCAACTATCAAAAGCTATGTATATTTAACTTATTTTATTTTGTTATTTAGAGGCCAATTCTGGCTTACAAATTTCAACAAAAAGATCAGTAAATAAGACAGTTATTGTAATAATTATATTTTGATTTCAGACATAATACTCATTTATAAAGGAAAATATTTCTGCTGCGTCGTTGTCAGCTGTCAAAGCATAACAACTACATACAATTTTTATCAATATGGAATAAATCCAGGAAAGTAATGTTATAATATTTCATTTATAGAGTAAAGTGCTTTTATTTAGGCCGTAAATGATTGTGTTTCAGGGAAAGATGCGGGGTACAGCACATTTCAAGTCAATATGAAGCTATGTAATATAAAGACTTGAGTGTAGCTGTAGAGATCTGTTTAGACCTTTTAATGAATATCTCCGCTCCGCTACATTCACAGCCGGATTTCCTACAGTGTCAAAATTGTACCGACGGTAGGCTGTTTAAAGGTAAAAGGGGATTAAATATACATATCAAACGATGCCATAGTAAAAGTATTTCGGCTTCACAGCCTACCGAAGAAATTCATAACTCTATTAGTAATTCCTGTATGACACAAATTTTTCCCATTTTTCGGAGAAAATTTACAATTATCATCGTAATTTACCATTGGTTAAAAGAATTCCTAGAGGTGCGAGGATGCAGCTTGCTAAAGCATTGTCATAAATTGTTTCACTAATAGTGAAAAGAGTTGGCAAAAATTATTTACTTTCGCGTATTCCCATTTTCATTTTGATAAAACAATAAATAAATCAATTACGTCTCAACTAAAAGAGACATCTTTTCAAAATTTAGATTACCCAATTAATACTCTTTTATCTCGACCACGTCCTAAATTTGATTTAAAAAAGTAGTTGAGTCGAAAGTAATGGATGGCGACTTAAAAAATGCATCCCGTATTTTATTCTCAGGCGACATCCTGGCTCCTCGTAATGTCGAAACTCTTGAAAGCCTTCGTCAGAAGCATCCTTCGGTCAATCCTTCTCAGGGTTTACCGCTGCCTCCCAAGACTTCTATGCAACCTTTACAAATTTCTGAAAAAGACACTTTAGAAGCAATTATGTCATTTTCGAATGGCTCTGCTGGTGGCATTGACGGAATTACGCCTCAACATCTTAAAGATCTTGTAAGCGCTTCTGCCGGTGACGCCGGCGGAGTACTTGTTAATGACATTACAAAATTATGTAGCTTTATGCTTTCTGGTAATGTTAATCCAAATTTTATTCTATTCTTATACGGGGCAAGATTATGTGCCTTCAAAAAAAAGGATAACGGTATCCGTCCTATTGCCGTTGGTTCCACATTTCGACGCTTAACTGCAAAATTAGCTTGCAGGCACATAATCTCCTTAAGACAAAATTTCAGCCTACTCAACTAGGCTTTGGCACTAGAGGTGGCTGTGAGGCGGCGGTACATTCAGTGCGTACATTTTTAACAAACTCTGATGCAGATGTTCTTGTGAAGGTTGACCTAAGGAATGCTTTTAACTCTATCGATAGGGTAACCCTGCTGAAAGTAGTGGCTAACAATACCCCCGAAATTTATCACTACGTTTGGCAATGTTACAGTCAAAATACTAACTTGTTTTACGAAAACCATGTTATCGATTCTGCAGTCGGTGTTCAACAGGGTGACCCACTGTCGGTGTTCACAGGTCCAGCACTTTTCAGTTTGGGAATTCAACCCATTATTTCAAATTTGAAATCCAAGCTGAATTTCTGGTACTGACGACGGTACACTGGGAGGTAGAGCAGATGACGTCCTCAGTGATCTTACTTATATTTTTCGAAATTTTAAAAATATTGGTCTTGAACCAAATAGCAATAAATGTGAAATATTATTTTCCAATAATTTATCTACTTCTCACAGAGACACTTTAATTCAAAATTTCAATCATATTTCTCCAGGAATAAAAACTGTCAGTACGGAATCACTATACCTGCTAGGTGCCCCGTTGTTTTTCGATAGTATTAAACCTGTTTTAAAACAAAATTTGATCAGTTTTAAACCACGTTGATAAATTGTATAAATTGAAGCCCCACATTGCGCTTACTATCTTAAAATCTTGTCTCCTTGTATCTAGATTTACATACTTACTCCGCTCGAGTCCAGTCTGGAAATGTTCGGATATTTTAAAAGATATTAATAATAATCTTAAAATAGCTATAGAAAAAATTCTAAATTTAACTTTAAATAGAACAGCCTGGACTCAAGCTACTTTACCTATAAAATTTGGTGGTATTGGTGTGAGAAATCTTTCTAGCGTTGCATTGCCTGCTTTCCTTGCTTCCGTGCATAGTGTCAGTAATTTATGTAACATAATTTTAAATAATAAAGTAGACCTGTGCTTTGCTACGGAGGCAGAGCAGACATGGAAAATGCTCTGTCCCGGCGAAAATGTTCCACTGGAAGTTAACCAACAAAAACATTGGGATATTCCGTTGGTACAGAGGGTGCAGAAATATTTGTTTCATAATTTCCATAGTGACCAAGATAAGGCACGCCTTCTAGCTGTATCGACTAAGGAATCTAGTCACTGATTACACGCTTTACCATCAAATAATCTCGGCACATTACTTGATGGGGAAAGCTTGCGCATCGCTGTAGGAATCCGAATAGGAGCAGCGATTTGTCAACCCCATCAGTGCCCCTGGGGTAGCAGTGTCGACAAGTTTGGGCTCCACGGACTTTCTTGTAAGAAAAGTGCTGGTAGGTTTTCACGGCACGGTTCTTCGAATGATGTCATCCGAAGGGCTCTTGTCTCTATAAATGTTCCCTCGGTTTTATAGCCTTGTGAAATATTTAGAGACGATGGCAGGAGACCCGACGGTATGACATTGGTCCCTTGGGAGAGAGGTAAGGCCCTAGTGTGGGATGCTACTAGCGTAGACACTTTGGCGGCCTCTCATCTCAGGGGTACCTCGTTTAGAGCCGGGGCGGCATCAGAGGCAGCTGAACTGAGTAAGTGGCGCAAATATGAGTCTCTGAGAGATGACTACATATTTGTGCCATTTGCTGTAGAGACTATCGGTCCGTGGGGTCCACGTGCGGTGAAGTTCTTAAAGGAACTCCATCCGTGGCTGGTCGTTGCTGCTGGTGATATGAGGGCTGGCTCTTTTCTCGCTCAAAGGCTAAGTATAGCCATTCAGCGGGGAAACGCAGCCAGCGTTCTTGGCACGATACCGCGTGGAGTAGGACTGTTTTATAATTAAATTACTAGTTTTAGTTTTTTTAAATTATAGTTTTTAATATTGTATAGAATAAAATATTGTATATTATGTTATGTAAATAAATGTATAATTATTTTAGTGAAAAAAACCCGAAACTTATGATAATTTTCTATACCGAACTATTGTATTTTGTGGGATGTAAAATAAATATCGATCATTATGGAAGTGAGAAGAGTGTTTCATTATTTCTTGTATCAAATAAAGGTAACGTCATTAAACCTAAACAGTAAGTTATTATACTTATAAGAATGGAAAAAAAAGTGTAAATCCGATGTAAGTATCCTCCACTTTGATTCCATTTTAAGTTGTATCGGTCTAGAAATATCGCCGGTAGTAAACTATTCCACAGAGAGGTCGTACGAGGAAGAAAACTAGTAAAACGTACAGCGCTGGACCGCCAAGCATCCAGATGGTATGGATGGTATCGGGAGTTAAAAAAAAAACTTGACGAAAAAAAATTGTTATTTCTCCCTTAACATTAAAATTTGCTGTTTAACACTTCTTTTCTGCTAGTATGCTCGTAGCCTAAAATCAGCCATTAAAAAAATTAAATTAATAATTATAATTAAATAAAAATTAATTAATTCTAATATTCATTATTTACAATTGATAAAAACAAGAAAAATTCCTCCACTCGTTTGAAAAGGTGAGTAGTTTTTTTTTATAGGATAGGGCGACAAACGAGCACACAGTCCACCTGACGGTAAGTGGTTGCTGTGACCCATAGACATCTACATCTATCCTCAATAAAGAATCAAAATGCAGATGCGTCGTCACCCGTTAGGACTAAGATGGAATGCCTCTTTTCCAGTAAAATGGGTCTCCGGTTAATTTCATATTAGTCGTCAGAGGTGAGAACGCACCCCTTTTTTATAAGTAGATGAGGGGACAAACGATCGTGGGGCTTATCTGACGGTGTCCGCCGCCCATTAACAACCGTAACACCAGGAAAATTGCAGGTGCATATTCTAAAATGTTCCACCAAGCATCATAGAACACGATAAGGTTATTTGGTAATATGACTTTGCTATGGTGGTAGTAACCTAAAAGCCAGCGACCGAACCTTACCACCAGAAAGTGGTGCTGTTTAGTACACCTCAGGGACCCATACACACGTAGGAGTTCAAGTATTTCGGCATTCTATTTAGCAGCCTCATCCTCCAAATGAACTCACCAACATGAATGTCATGATGGATTCAACACCAAACAGAGTGATACAATACGTGCATATGCTGTTGCTGACTTTGCACCCAGTAGTGGATCGCAGTGCGACACATAAGTAAGCAAAGGCAGTTAGGCCTGCATGAAAGATGTATTAGAATAAGTTTATCATTATTAGAGTACACGAGCTGTACGGTCATCTATTGGTGTTATTTTAGTTTTTAAAAACGCCTCCACCGTTCCCGTTAACTTGACTATGTCTTATCAACATAATTAATTTCAGAATAATTAATTTCGGGGCGAAGCAGACCAGTTGCGTGTAAACCACCCTTATAGTGATTTTGAAAGTTGAATTCTATAACTGCCCTGATACGGAAGAAGGCGGCTAAGCCACAAAAGTATGTTTCGAGAAAAATAGAAAAAAGCGCGAAATTGGTTTTCTTGATAGATATCACTGAGAAAAAAGTTTCAACTATTGGAATACATGTAAAAAAATTACGAATCTATCATAAATATTTTTGACTGAAATTATTGACATCCTGTTCTGTAAAATCTAAAAATGTAGTTAACGTAAGTATTGAAACATTATATTTGAATATTTGTCACAATATATATATATACTAAAAAGCAGTTAAGTATACCCTAACTGCTTTTTAGTATAGCACTGACAATAATCATACGCAAAAATGCGGCTAACCTACTTTAACTTTCTTTTGATTTCTGACGCATTTTTTAAATTATACTCTTAGACTACGCTTTATTGCTGTTTAGTGATTTGACCGCCTTATAGTATAGCTTATCAGTAAATAATCAAATTAAATACAAGTGCAACTAAACTAAAAGGTAGTTAAATGTACATCAATCTCACGGATCCGCTCTTTTGGTGAGGATTAGCATAGGTACATTATTATTACGTAAGCTTGAAAAGTTGTTAAGTGTAAAATAAAAATGAATGAAGTGGTTTAGTTTAAAGAATATCAAAACTTTATTCATGCTTAGCACTAACAGCTATTAGGAAATCCGAGACAATGATTTTTATTCTTAAAGACCCTGTTTTTTTTAAATGTGATTTTCTGCTCTACTAAACCCTTTTCAATTATAATTCTTAAACTTCTGCCAAATCTGATCTGACGAATCTCTATTATTTATTGATTTATGATTTATGATATAGATTGATTGTCATCCTCTTCGGAATCAGAGCTGTTTTGCGGCATCTCCACTAACATCACGTAGTCCTTATCTTTTACAGAATCGGCAGAGTCAAAATCTTCACCGCTTTATTCTTAATACTGGCGCTCTTCTACTGATACTAGAAGGCGTACTGTAGACGGCAAGGAGTAAGTAATTTAAAGACTTACTTACTTTTACGGACAGATTGTAGGCTTCTTCGAATGTGGAGCTATTCAGCGGCATGTTTACTGTTGGCACATAATTTTTACCTTTCCAAGAATCACCAGTTAAAATCGAGTTAAAATCTTTATCGGCTAATTCAATGTAATGGTGCTCTTTGACATATTCTGGAAGTGGTACAGTGGGCGGCAGTCTTTTTCAGATTTGAAGTTATTCTGGATCATGTTCATCGGTGGCACACAGTTTTTATCTATAGCGATCAATTCATTACAATCATATACATCGCTTACAGATGGTACCATTTCATAATAACAAAAAATATTCAAAGAGTTTTATTCGTTTTCAGTTACGTCAATTCATTGTGTATCTTCATTTTCGTGTTGCAAATTATCAAGTTTGAACATCTCACGCAACTTTTGGAGTCAACAAAATTTTGTAAATTGATTCAGAATGACTTAAGAGATCCATAGAGTATGGCCAAAAGAAAAGTGAATCAATTATTAAAGAACGAGGAACCAGTCGTGACCAATGTGCCCACTGATTATGTTTAAATGGTTTACGGTCTTCTGCTGCCATTATTATTACCAAGGCAATATTCAATGTATAAAACAAAAATAAAAACATGTGTGCAGTTCACAGGCGGTAGAAGTGAAACCTTCAAATGAAATGAAATATTTCGCAGCAAATTATTTATTTAATTTGATAATTTTAACCGCAATTGCGGCATAAAATATAAGATAAAATCGTGTTTCCATAAAAATTTTACAACCAATTTTTCTCTTTCTGGAGTGGACTTAGGTATATTATATTAAATGTCGAATATATTCTAGTAATTTTATAAAGGGCGAACCACAACGCGATTTAAAAATTCTGTGGCGCCATTTAGTGAAAGAAATAGAAATATGGAGGGTCAGGCTGGTGCAACTTCCATAGTAAAAATTATTGTATGAAACGGGAGCTAATTTTAATGGCAGTTATCTCTACTTTCTACTTTTTGTAATAATGAGGGCATCCACGACGGCGCCACTTAAAAGTGAGCTATAATATTTGACAGATTTCATAGCGGGGAAGTTAATTTGTTCGGAAAATGTAAAAGTTAATGTTTTTTTCTGTATTATTAGTTATAATTTATGTTAATTAGATTAAAAATAATGAAACCCAACCACAGATATTCGTAAAAGTAGAAAAATTAAAAAAAGTTAATAATGTGCAAAAAATTAAAGAGCAAACCAGGCATGAGGCATTGTTTTGTGTGTTAATTTAATACTCTAGAAACTGATAAACTTTTATTTAAAACTAACTTCTCAATTAAATGACATTGTGTAACAAAAAACTTTACCTCAGTGTCAACTAGCGACATCTGGTGAGCAGAAAATTATTAGCCCTAATTGTCTATCAACGACATTGTCAAATCAAATAAGTGTAAATGTCAAATCAAACGGTTACATTTATATTTGTTTTAATTATTTAGATTGCTTTTAATTTTTTGAAATTTTTTGAATTGTTAAAAAAAAATCAAATATGCATTATAAAACTTGCCAATTAGATGGTGTTAGAAGGGAAAAAATAATAACAAGAAAAGGGAAATTCATAGCTAAATTTCCCTTAGATGATGTAACGATTTCAACTATAACTGTAATATGATATTTAACGCGAATACATTTTGGGACTTTATTTTTAATAATGTCCTCCAAAACGAATTTCGATCACGGACGCCAGTATCACCCGGAGACTAATCATCTACGTAGGACAGGTTTTTATATTGTACAATTGTCTGCGCAAACACAAACACACTCTATTTCCTAACTCTCGTCGTCGGTTAAAGAATGTAAACAAAGAAATCTATGATTTTAGGTTAAAACTGTGAGCTTTTACATCAAACTAATGAGATTTCAATATGAGTATGATTTTATACAAAATTACATGTTCCTGAACCGACCAAAATTTCTCTTCTTAGAAATATGAAACTACGTTATTTAAGACTATAAAATTGATTAGTCAAAATATTTATTTCAAATTAGATAATTTTTATATCCAAAACAATAAGTCCTCAATTCAATTTTGATAAATCTATTGTTTTCAGTGTCAACAGTACAGTAATGAAGCGTTGATACTTATAAGATTATTAGTCCCCATTGCAATATCTTAAGGAAAACCGGAATTTAGTATTTAATGAATATAAAAATGGGTTTCCTATTAATTTGTACATTACATTGATCTAATATTTATTGTTATTAAACTACTTTAAAATTCTTTACACTTATAATTAACTTGTTTAAGATAGGAATCCGGAACGGGGCTGGGTATTAATGAACTAAATTGTTTAGATAATACCTCAACCAATATTTTAAAAGGATCACTATCTATATACATATCAAATAATATTTTAGTTATGCCTTTTCAAGAAATCGTAAGTCAACTGTTTTTGACTTTGTGGCTCATTGTGTTTTCACGTCTGCTAGTAACTAGATGGAGCCACATATATTTTGAGTCGTGCTATGGTTTGACTAGTAAAAGTATGAGTAAAAGTAAAGTTTTTCTACCACAAAGGATTTCTACAGTAAACCCCGTAATATAGAAAAATTTTTGAAGGTCCATCCTAGCATGTCATTTGACTGTTACGGAGCGGAGCCGTAAACCGTAATAAAATCCCCCCTACCCTAGCCTATGAATTTGGATTGGAGTATATATACAAAAAAAAATACTGACAGACGTATTTAAAATAGCACATCTCAAAAATATTAATTATTTAAACTGCACCCATGTAGTTTAGAAATAAAAAATAGTTAAATATCCCTCACCTTATAACGTCCATATTACTTCAAATAATTATAATTGGGTACTTTTTGCAATATAAAGAAACTGCACCTTGCTTGAATATAATTGCACCATCGTTAAAAATGCATATGCAATGCATATGATAAGCAATGATAAGCACAAAAAGTTAATAAAACCAAATCTGTTATGTGTCGAATGTACCCGCCCTACCCCAGCCTACGAATTTATCGAATCTTAACAGTTTGCATTGGTTTGTATGTATATATCGCAGGCTAAATCATGTAGATGTATGTTTGTCTCTTTTTAGTGTCGTTTTTTCGTTTCGTTGCATTTCAAATGATAACGGTACTAAAGAAGTTTCACTTAAAAAATTTATAAATACTTAAGTAAGGTAAGAGAGGGGAGGTCAGCTGCCTGACGTTCGGAAACTATTGAATATCAAATTAGGAAAAATATTAGTTTATGAAATTGCAGTATAACAGGTCATCCACGCTTATGCACTAGGAAGACCTTTTTGCTTGGCATTAAAGTAAATAACAAAGTTATGGCGCATGAACAACAGTAGCAACAGCGCATGCCTGCCTAAAAATTGAATTGAAAACTCCTTTACCGCAGCGTATATTAATATTATTTTGTTATGAATATAACGATAATTTTTTTACATATTAGAGACGTAATGAATGAAATGTGCTATTATTGACTATAACTTTTTAAGTACTTACTAAATCAGGGTTTTAAGATATAAAAGTAGCTAAATTTTATATTTATTTGCGTCAAGTACTAATCTGTATGTGGTATGTGGCAATCTCAACTACCAAGTACCTCTGACGCACTCTGACAAGAGCTCTGATCGTATTTGCCGATCGAACTCTTCACGCATACATCGATTGCTAAACTTACTCTTAAACGATTTTAAGCGCAGCACATTCAGTTTGCCGCTGTTTAAATATTATTTCAAATATAATTCAATTTCATTCATACACTAAAAAGCCGTGACTTCTTTTTTGGGAAGTATGTGATTTTAATATATTTTTTTAATTCTACGCTTGAAAACAGTTGAATGTTTTTAGCCGTGTTTTAGCTTCTATTACTAGTGTTTACCGCTTTTTAGCATATTATTAAGGTATAGCCTAGCAAAACTGCTGCTAAGGAATAAAGCAATTACCTACGTTTAACTGCCTCTTAGCTTAGGAAATGTGTTTAACGGTATTTTTTCTTAGTTTTGCAAAATAAAATATTATACTTCAACTTAGAAAAAAATCGTTAAAATCACTTAATGGTTTTGTAGCGTAACGATGCATTGTAACTGATTTCTAGCGTATGACAGCAAAGAAAATTTTGCACTTAACTGCCAAATTGCCTAATCTATCTCTGGAACTATCAAACGTAAAAATATAATTCCAATATTGACCGATAGACAATATTTTGCTTAGTTTAGTGGTGCTGAAAGCTCAAAATTGGCAAAATGCACTTAGCCGCCTTCTTCTGTATCAGGGCAGATAATGTTACCGTTTATTCCTTAGTGATTTAAACATATCCCCTTTTTTAATTTTAATCTTTTAATACATACGGGAGCACTTAATGTGAATTTCTCATTTATAAACCCGTATCTCACCCGTATTCAAAATCGGCAGCCGTGCAACGTCTTCTTTTATCGAGGTCAAAAGAATGCGATTGTATCTTCTTTTGAATTACTATAGTACGTGAGGTAATATGGTCATCCGGTTAATATGGTCATTTTCTTATAATTCAAAAACTACAGCCTTATTTGCATAGATCGCTTTCTGATACGATAGCTCTTTATCAGTCATTCAAATAATAAAGGGTCAAAAGAACGCTGCTTTATCGACGCCATTTTAACAGTTGATATTATAGTAAATATTTTAGTCGATTTTAGTATTGGGTAGTGTATTTAATTTACTTTAAGTTGATTTTTCGAAGTGTTCCTAATTATTGTCAAGGCTTGTTTGCTATTTTTTTCTTAATACATATATTAGATAAAGCATACGAAATTGTGTATTTGTCTCTGTCCTCCTCCTAGTTTTGGTTTTATACGGCGGCAAAACTTAAGGTGACCATATTACCCTCACGTACCTTAATTGATCTCTCGAGATCAAGGTGGTAAGCTGTGGGATTCATCTTGTGCAGTCCTGTTGCAGCTCAGTTTCATAATGTCTGCTGCTTCCAAGCGCATAAAGAATCGGGAAGTTAAAGAAGCTAAAATACATACTATTTACACGATATTTATTTTACATCCCACAAAAAACAATAGTTCGGTATAGAAAATTATCATAAGTTTCGGGTTTTTCACTAAAATTAAATAATACATAAAAACTAATAGTTTTAAAAATAATTAGCGGTGAATAAAAGCTTGAGCCACTAATGTGAAAATTATAGGTAGACTAGCTTTTGCCCGCGACTTCGTCCGCGTAGAAGAAAATGGTTCTAATAGGATTTTTAATTGGTTTTTTATGTTATTAATTTTGTTCTTCTTCTTAGGGTGCCACTTCTCTGCGAAGGTTGGCGACCATCATGGCTATCTTTATCTTCGAAGCTGCAACACGGAAGAGAGAGCGAGTTTTGAGGTTAAACCATTCACGAAGGTTCTTCAGCCAGGATATTTTTCTTCTGCCAGGTCGGCGTTTTCCCTCGATTTTTCCTTGAGTCACAAGCTGAAGAATACGATATTTGTGTCCTCTCATTATGTGTCCAAAATACTGCAGCTTCCTCTCCTTCACGGTCCTCATTATCTCCAACGTCTTATTCATTCGACGCAGAACCTCAACATTTGTTATTCTCATAGTCCAGGATATTCGGAGCATACGCCTTTATACCCACATTTCAAATGCTTCAAGTTTTGAACATAATGTCCAGGTTAAGGTCCAACTTTCGACCCAATAAAGTAGGAAACTGAATACATACCAGTCTCATGCGGAGTTTTAGGTTAAAGCATTTACAACACAAAAACTTTTTTAGCTTTATAAAGGCACCACTGGCTTGTTCTATACGGACTTGAATTTCCTGTTCGCTACTCCATTGCTCATTTATATAGCTTCCTAGATATTCAAATTTGTTTACTCGTTCTATTGGGTAATTCTCTAAAAGTAGATATTCATTTGTCACTGGGGTCTTGGACATCACCATAAAATTAGTTTTTTTCGTGTTTATTTTTAGTCCGTATTTGTTGCTCGCCACATTTACACGATCCAACAACTTTTGTAGACCTACAATATCCTTCGCAATAAGAATTGTGTCATCAGTATACCGTATATTGTTGACGACTTCTCCGTTTATCACTATACCTTCATCGACTCCATAGAGGAATTCGGCCATGATTCTTTCGGCTTATACATTAAATAATACGGGCGATAAAATACACCCCTGTCGCACACCACGCTTAATGTTAGTTTCTTTGGATAGTTGGTCTTCCACCTAAACCATTGCTTTTTGAGCCCAGTACAGATTAGTAATCACTCTAAGGTCATGTCTGTCGATACCGATATGTTCGAGAATCTCAATTAGCTGTTCATGCTGTACTCTGTCAAACGCTTTTTCGTAATCAATAAAGCATAAGTACACTTTTTTATTCACATCAAGACATCTCTGAACTAGAACATTTAGATAATACTGTGTATCTCTGGTACCTAAGTCATTTCTGAAACCAAATTGAGTTTCTTACATATATTCTTCGCACTTCTGGTAAATGCGAGCGTGTATAACTTTTAAAAACATCTTGAGAACATGGCTCATTAAACTAATCGTTCTGTGGTCTTCACAGTGCTTTGAGTTTAGTTTTTTGGGTATAGTGAAAAAAGTAGATTTCAACCAGTCATTGGGGAAAATACCAGTTTTCTAAACCATGTTGAATAGATTTTTGAGGACTAGGGACGATTAGTAGGACATAATCTTTATTACTTCAGCGTAGACATTATCAGGACCTACAGCTTTAGTAATCTTTGAAGCTTTTATCGCATTTCTTACTTCTGACTCTAATATCTCTAAATATTCTTCCGGCACCTATATATTAATAACATCACGGAAATGTCTCTCTATATATAATTCCCATGGATTAATTTTATCTTGAATTGTGTGAATTAAGTCACCATAATCATTAACCAGTGCTACAGCATTTCGTGTTTTTATAAGTTGTATAACTTCGTTTATTTTCTTAAACATATTAAAACTGTCATGTTTTTCTGCCAAATATTCTATTTCCTCGCATTTTTCACGTAGCCAATTTTCTCTTGCCTTTTGTATAATTGCATTTTTTTCCTTATTCAACTCTACATATCTTTTTTCGTCTAACTGTTTTATCATTCTTCGTTCATCATATAAATCCAATATTTCAACCGTCATCCAGTTCTTTTTAATATCCATTTGAGGGGTTTTTAAATATTTCTCTTCCAAACTTACTATCTTTTCCTTTATCTTTTCCCAATTTTGATTTATATCTTCACCATGCAGATATACGTCACTAAATGCATTATCCATTTCCTTAGATAAAGACTCCTTTATAGTACAATGTTTCAGTAAACGCATATATAATTTTTGAGGCATTGATTTCCTAACTTTTTTGAGTTTAATTCTTAAGGTCCCTACCACTGGATTATGGTCTGATCCCACGTCTGCTTCCGGGTACGTTTTCACAGATGTGAAACTGTTACGAAATCTCTTATTTACCATAATTTAATCTATCTGGTTGCGCACTATATGTCCCGGTTTATCCATAGGTGCCTTCCATGTATACAAGCGGCGCGGTGGAAATTGAAAGAAATTGTTTGTGATCACATAGTTGTGTTCTAGACAGAAGAGGCGATCGCCCCGCTCATTACTATTTCCCAGACCAAAAGACCCCACAACATCGTGCCTAGGTCTATGTCCAACCTTTGCATTAATGTCTCCCATAATTATATTAATGTCATGATTTTTAGTAAGCTTCAGACATTCTGTGATACCTGTGTAGAACGAATTTATAGCATTATCAGAGCTTTCAGCTGTGGGCGCATATAATTGGATAATGTTTTAATTGAATGGATGTCCATTTAACTTTAGTAGAGCCACCCTATCAGTTATAGGAGTAAAATTAATAACGTGCTTTGCCATCTCTTTTGTAATAATGAAACAAACCCCATTCCAGTGGTGCGTATCGTCATTTCCCGAAAAATAAATCTTATAGTTTCCCCAATTTGTTTCTCCTTTTCCCTTCCATCTCATCTTGCTAACGCCTAATATATCCAGTGACTTTCTTTCCATTTCTTGTATTGTATTGTACGTCCTTCTATCTTCATATATACTTCTAACGTTCCATGTTCCTATTTTAAACACCCAGCGATTCTTACCACCCTGTGACCATTTAAGGCCTGCCGGGGAGTCAGGGCCATTCTTTTACTATACTTTCCATGACGGTAATTCTTGGGAGAAATAATACGGTAGTTTCCCCTTACCTTCCGTATCGCAGTTACCTGGCCGCATGTGCGCCCTTGCATATTTGGCGAGAAACCCTACTGATGACATTCACCTCGGCCTTCTGCCGGTACTGTTTCCGCTGCTGCCCGGATCCAGGAGGGAGTGCTTATTTAGTGGCGGCGCTTACTCGCCACGTCACAAGGATTGTTATTGGGTCTATGTAGCATTTTTAAGTAAGCCTGCCCCACCAGACTCATCACTACACCCTGGTAACCCCTGTCGCTGCTTGGTCGGGGACTGCTAATTCAGTATATTCACAGCTAACCACCATATCTAGTGGCCGTTCGTTATCCGCCACCTGCGAACCCGTTGGTAGCCTGCAGCTCAGGCCCAACCCATTTTGTTATAACATATAAATTATTATGTTAAAATGTTTGAATACCTACAAAATATAACAATCTTTATTATAGTGTAGATTCAAAGGTTAAATAAACATGAAAATAAAATAAAATTTTGTTATATTTTATGAACACGAAGCTAGACCTTTGATATGGTGAAAGTGACACGGGGGTATTATCTTTTTACAACTAAATCGAAATACTACACCTACCGCAGTATTTCTTTGTAAACAATATTTTTTGTTTTTCCTTCGGGTGCTAGAATCACCAGGCTACACTGTGCGCTTACTCTGGAGCATGCCACATACAACTGACCGTGGGAGAAGCAGCTTTCTCTAAAGTCAACTCCCGCTGCCTTAAGAGTTTGACCTTGAGCTTTATTTATGGTTATGGTGAAGCAGACTTTGATAGGAAACTGCACTCTCTCGAATTCGAAGGGGTAATTTGATGGTGTTAGGGGAATCCTAGGAATAAATACAGACTCTCCTCGAGAACAACCCGTCAGTATAGTTGCCTCGATTACATTGCGATGCAATGTTTTAACTTGCATTCTGGTGCCATTGCATAATTTTGGTGGATTTATATTGCGCAGCAACATAATTGGCGCGCCAACTCTCAATTTTAATATGTGAGTTGGGAGACCGGGAGGCTTCAGTGTATTCAGGAACTCGACCGGATAATGAATGGCATCATCGGTGTTTATCACTGAGTCGACGGATTTATATTGATATTCGACCCCTTCGAATGATCTCAAAAGTATTTCATTTAAATCTGAGGCTTGTTCGCTTTTTGGTCTTAGGATGGCACGCTTGCATAACCATTCTGCAGGTTTATCGTGAATATTATTAATGTTTGGGTAAATTTTAGTTATAAGCTCTTCTACAGTGGAAACAATTGTACTTAACTCTGTAGGGAGAATTATATTATTATCCAGTTCCGGGAAATCACCATTTCCTATTTTAAGCAACAGATCTGAGAACTGTCCGGCAGTAACATCTCCCCTAAGATGGACTCTCATATTTTGGTAAGGCTCAGTTTTGTCTCTGAGACCGCTTCACGCACGCTTTAATTTCGTCCGCTCGCGTTCCTCTGGGCACTACTAATAAAGTCTGCCGGAAATCGCCTGCTAACAATACAGTAACTCCTCCCATTTGACAATTATTACTCCTAATATCTTGTAAAGATCTATTTAGGGCTTCGAAACCCCCTTTATGAGCCATAGTACTCTCATCCCAAACAATTAATTTCGTTTTGCGGAGTACTTCTGCCATATTACTTTTTTTGGGTATATTGCAGAGTGGGGTTTCGTTTTGTATCAAATCGAGAGGAAGTTTAAACGCGAAGTGTGCAGTTTTACCTCCTTCCAGCAGAGTGGCAGCAATTCCGGACGAAGCGACCGCTAAGGCGATATCACGGTTGCTTCTCACTTTGGCCAACAGTTAATTTAATAGAAAAGTCCTACCTGTTCCACCAGGAGCATCCAAAAAAAGATATCACCTACACCTGCGTCGATACTGGAAAGTATTTTATAATAGATATCTCTTTGTTTATTGTTTAGAGAGCCTTCACTGCTTGACACCAGTTCTGCTAAGGAATTGACTTGTTTACTTCAGGTAGTCCCGGTTATTGTGTAAGCCTTCAGACCTTTTAGGCTGAGGCAACCCATACTGCTGTAGGCTTTGTCCTCCTAATGCTAATACAGCTTCTTCTATTGTGACCAGACATTTATTGTAGATTTCATCTACTAGATGTTCATCTATAATGTCAGAAAGCCATTCCACTTGTCGTTTGTGGTCTTCTGATAGGCCATCCCTGTATTTTACCCAAAGACTTAGTGCGTCTGTAATCTCACAGAATGCTATCATTATATGAAAATTTCACGCATTTTAAATAGCGACTTGCATAAGGCTGCTTCCTCTAAGGCAGAATCCCAATGTCTGTCATCCTTTAGAAAGGCAAGTTTCATGCAAGCTAATTGAAAAGTTGGTTGGAGGACACCGTTGACAGTCTTCAAGTCATTTTTGTATACTCTATATTTTATTCTATGAATAAATGTTATCTGAGAAACTTGAAATTTTTAATATAGCTCAAATTCGGACGACGAATATGATAAAAAACGTGGTAAAAAAAATGGAAGTTCACTTGTTTATACAACTGTAATTATTATTTTTGTTTACTCTATATTTTATTCTATGAATAAATGTTATCTGAGTATTGAAAAATCGATCCTAAGACACTCAAAACAACTATAGAATTTTAAAAACACCTTAAAGACCAGATGGAATTTTAGTCTAGGCACAGTACAAATACAAAAAAATACTAAGATTTATTATAAATAGTGGATATTTAAATAAAAGTAAAGTTACGGCTTAGTTAAAGGCCCATCTCTCATGTCTAAGAGCGTTTTGGCGCAGTTACTGTTAGGCGCTGCTCGAGTGTTTAGCGAACAGCACAAACCCTAAAAACTTTTATTCCTCTGACATACAGTTTCTTCAAGATGTTTTTCACATGTTCTTGGTACAGACAATATTAACATAAACGATCACATAACATCACGATCAACAATTTCATTGGTGCCGGCGGGAATCGAACTTAGAAATTTAGCTCAAGCGCTTACCTCTTAAGCTATAAGGCACTCAAACTCAACTGTGGTAGTCAACAATTACTGTTTAGAGTTAGTCAGTATAATATATTTATTGTTAGTATTGAGTAGATTTTTTATGTTTTTGTTAGATTACTGGAGAGTAATTATAAAGACGACATACTGGCAAGGAGAATAAAATAGGATACTGTTATTTCTGACTATAGAGTACCAGTTTTTAGAAAAGAACCGCTTGCTAATTTGAAATGAACTAATATTACATTTTTTATATAAGGAGGGTGACAAATGATCACACAGACACCTACATTATCCTCGTTAATAAATCAAAATACAGACGCATTGTCACCACCAGTAAAGGGGTCTCCATTGCTCGTCACTCAAACTTCGAACACACAACAGCATTATAATAATATTTCAAGCTTGTTTCCTGTGCGAGCGTGGACCCAGTTGAGCCCACAACACATTCTTGCAGCAGCGTAGCTATACCTATGCAGCTTCTGTATCTGTATTGACTGCTCCGTGACTTAGCAATGACTTGCAGCGCTGAGGGCCGCGCGTTCGAATCCCGCACGGAACATGTGTACGACCTACAAATAATAGATCCAGGTCTGGATGTTTGTCCTTGTGAAATTTATGTAGCCAAACTGCCTCCATAATACACGAGAAAATGTAAGTGAAAATCTAGCAACGCTATTTTAAAAAAAACTCTATGGGTCACAGCATCCACTTGCCATCAGTTGGACTGTAGACTCTTGTTTAATATTTCTTTAAAGAAATATTCTACTTACAGTTTCTTATTTCTTAAAAAAAATGTTATGGTCATAGTTCAACACTTAAAAATCATTTACTTCCTCTATTTTTTTTCGTAATCACTGGCTACAAATATAGCACTTAAATAACTTTGATTAGAATAGCAGTCATATCATCATGTCAAATTAGGAGTTATTATCTATTGTTCTTCAGTACAAAAGCACTAGTAGGCTATTTAAAGGATAACCTACATCATAAAACTGTTATGTAATAGTTAATGCTGGATAAATTAAATACCTGTAAGCATAAAATTACTCCGAATCTATGGCCTCTACGGATGAAAATGAATTAACAAAAAATTAAAATCGAAGTATTATTTATCTTTATATTTTATCAACCTTTTTAAGGTTAAGAGTAAATAGCTACATAGACTAGAATCGCATCCTAAGTCTATGATAGCTACCGTAGACTTAGAATTATACTGGCGTATAGACGGCCTGACAGCCCGAAAACGCGTGACAAATTTTGATTTATTATTGTGTGCGTTAGCCAGTGATGTATATTTTACTTAAAAGAACTATCGTAAAATGATTGTTAGGAAAGCGGTATAGACTAAAAAAAATTGTTTAGTGCATGAAACTGAATAAATTTCGTGCACTAAACTATTTTATTAAAAATTAACTGAATTTTTACCATGATAGTTCTAAAATAATTAAAAAATATTCAAATAACATGTTCCCGGGAATAAGCTGCACCTAACTGCCTCTTCCGTCATCCATCATCCATCACAGCCTATAAAAGTCCACTGCTGAACATAGGGCTCCCCCATAGACTGCCTCATGTATTTTTATATTTTTGCCATAGTTGACACGCCTTGCGAGCGGGTAGTCAACCGCAGTGTTTTATTATTTTCAGTAGTTATCAGGATGTATCCCATCACCTGTTTCAATTTTCTTCTGTCGCCTCTTACGATACCCAAGGGACAATATGGGGTAGTAGATGTAGGATATACTTTCACCGCCATTACCTGCCTTTTGATGGATTTTAATTCGAAATATACAAAATTCCAATAATCTATGATGTGAGTCTACCGATAAACTTAAACAATTTTCACCAAGAATCGGATCGGAAAGTTATATTTTCGAGCTATGACCTTTGGAGAAAAACATTTACTGCCATGAACAGTTTCCCCGGAATTTATTTTTTAACATAATTTTAATCAAATATAAATATGTAGGTAGATACTTAATTAAGTATATATATCTTGAAAAAGCAGCCCTTAACATTTTTAATAAAATCTACTTAAATAATTTTGTTCATAATATTTAAAACGTTTAAAATTAATATAAAAATAAAATAATAAAGCGACTCCTCTATTATATTTTATAACTTCATGGCATAATTACATTATTTATAATAAAGACTGGCATCAAATTGCTATTGAATGTGTGTGGCCTAAACTATACTAATGAACGTTTATTTCAACTTGTAATTAAATTGCGAAATTACAGAAAGGATTTCAATACTTTAGTTTGAGTTTTGTGAAAGGTGATTGGTAAATATATACACTAAAGCTAAATAAAATTAGTAAATGTTTTTGAAGTAGTCAGTATATTGCGGTTTCTTTTCCCTTGACAATTTTTACTCGTACCATTTTCATGTTCAATAATACTAAAGCGATGATAACTTTTATTAAGACTCAAAATGCTAATGCATTGGCATCCCTGAGGACTACGATAAAATGCCTCGTTATTATTTTTAATAAAAAATAGGGTCTGGCTCTCTGCACTCACCATACATGCTGGTGTAACGGTAGTGGCGGTGTAAGAATATCCACTAGCCCATATTATCCCGTGGGTGTCGTTAGAGGCGACAGAGGGAAACAAATCAGGGGATGGGCAGCAGCGTCATCCTAATAACAACAAAAAATAAAAAACTGCAGTTGCCAACCCGCTTGAGAAGCCTATGGGGAAGTCTATGTTCAGCAGTGCACTTTAATAGGCTGTAACGGTATTCAGTGGGAGCGTGGTCCTCCTCCGGTCGAGCTGGCTATGCTTCGTTCGGCGGAAATTACGCTCCCGTCATCTTTTCAACTACTCATCTCCCTTTTTTTGAGAAAAATGGTATAACGGAACTAACTTTTTGCCGTGAAAGGAAAAGGGGAGATCTCCTACCGGGTAAGGTATTCAGCCCGGGGAGCGGCCAGAGCTACATGTTGTAGAACGAAACTTGTTCTATATTATATACAGAACTTTGATTTCGTCTGGTATCTTCTTGAAATTTGGTATGTACCTTGTGATAGTATCATAAAACGTAATCATCAATCGGCCATGATGCTGTATGCCGGATCGTTTCCACACGAAGAAGTACTATATCGTTTTTTAAAGCTACTAAACGTATTGAGATTTAATAGGACATCATTATCATGGTGATCTGATGCTACGGCCGGTACCATCCTTCTCTTGTTCTTAAATTGTATATAATATCGACTTGAAATTTACATGTTGAGATTGGATGGAAAATATAACCGTAATGATATATGATGGCTATATGTCGTGGTCAGATCGTAGAATATATCATATCATAAAGAAGTCACCCAATTCGAGAAATGGTGATACACTGTTTGACCATATCATGATATGTCTTCACCAAATCATTTTTTATTTCATTTCATTCAGTTTATATATGTTTAAACATTTAATAGTCAATAATAAAATAGTTTTATTATTTCATTCGCACCTCAACCTACTGTCGCTGATATTAGTAGATAATTGCTTTTGTATTTATGATTTGATTTGGCCGTGAATGGATAAATCGATAAACGTTGACATCTAGACGATAGATATGGTCAGTAATAATTGGCTATATCATGAAATGGTTTGGCATTTCATTCGTCACACAGGTCGGGCAATTCTACGATCTGGCCTCTACTTATACAATATAATAAAAAAAATGTTTTTTGTGTGTCCCGTATACGTTCCCATTCCATTCAATCAATCGACTACGGTGAAATTTTGGTAAATTGTAGCGCCTTCGAATGTTTCTGGGAAGAATATGTTTGTTTGTGAGCTTGATAAAAAACCCTACCTAGTCAATAGACGCATCTCTTGTTGCCTTGGTCAAAATTAGTACAAAGTAGAAGTATACGCTTATTTACGATTATCGGTTTACTTTTATTTTACAGCACAATAAGTTTTGTGGGGTCCGTCCATGGCTTTTGTCCCCCAAGAATTCGCCATTACGCAACCGAGTCTGAGCTAATTAACTAATTATGCCACAACTTAATATGCTTAACGTTCTGATAGCGTTATATACTAATTAGTAAATTTGTGACGGGTGGCGAATTTTCCGCAATTAGGGTTACCGTAGAAATTGAGTGAGGAAATAGCGGCGTAGTGGCGCGTTCGATAAATATTTGGAACGGCTAACACAAACACACATGAAACTGTAATACAAGTGTGTTATTCTCACATACCAAACGTCCTGCTCCGCTTAACGCTTGAACAGATCGGAAACTGAATTTCTAAACTTTTTTAAAATTAAACATACAAAGGTTGTGTGACAATATTAGGTATAGCCCAAGTAGCACACAAGCGCTATAACAAAGCGCTACAGCAGCCGCTTAACAGGTATATTTAAAGGCTTAACCTTCATAAGTAAGTGCTACAGTGGAGATAGAGAACTTCTCAATCGCTTCTATAACATTGAAACGGGCCCACTTTATACAGGCTTCAGTGCTACACTAGCGGTACGATAGCGGCATGGTAGCTTGTAAAGCGATACAAATGTGCATGAAATGTGATTTTTGGAGCTAAAAGATATGCAATAAGTTCTTGTGCTACCTTTATAGAATTCGCACATAATTGCGACACGATTGTAACTCGTTACTAAATCTTAAAGCGTCTAAAAGGTATTTTTACATTTATTATAATTATTATTATACCTAGGTATTTTTAAACGTGGTAGAGCCATGTTACAGCTACGTTATGGTTGTAGCACGAATGGATCGGTTCGACCGGTGAAGGACCACGCTCTCACAGGATACCAGCGTGAAATAGGGGCTTAATGCTGCTGTGTTTCGTATGATGAGTGTCGAGAACCGGAGATCCTTTTCACTGGAAACGAGGCATTCCGTCTTAGTCCTCAGGGCTGACAACGCATCTGCATTGTCATTCTTAGTCGAGGATAGATGTAGATGTCTATGGGCCACAGCATCCACTTACCATCAGTTGGACTTTGTGTTCGTCTGTCACCCTTAATGTATAAAAAAAAATTGGCTCGATAAAATATCAGAAAGATAAATCGCTCGAACTAAATCGCCATTTAAGCTCCGTGAACAGATTTCATAATGTAACTGTGTAAAACTTTTACAAAACTGAGGATCATTATATCAAATGCTCGTAACCGCACCGGCCAATGCTCCAAATAATAATATTAAAGGTTACCTTATCTATGCAGTGCTCGCTATCTCTAATATATCTTCTTATATATAAAAATCAATTGCTGTCCGTTATTCTCGCTAAAGCTCGAAATCGACTGATTTTGATGATTTTTTTGTGTGTGTTTGAGTGGGTACCGCAGGGCCTGATTTATCCGGCTAACTAGGCTGAAGCCTAGGGCGCAACGTTCGAGGGGGCGCTGAGGTTGCTTTTGCAAGAATAAAATTTGGTATAATATTCCCAATAAACAATAGAGTAAGTGCCGCGAATATTTTACTTGTTGCTCTTTCTTTATTTTCCTAAGTACAAATCAAATAAATAGATTGTTAAAATAGGACTGAATTATTTGGTACCTTTCGTCTTTCGTTGACTGACTGGACGTGATTCAAAGATTTTAAGCTCTCTTCTTTACCTTTAATTTTATTAAGGTGTTTTGCCAAGGCTGTCCAAGGAACTCCTGTCAGTCAAATGTTCCATCTCTGCACAGGGAGAATGACTCACTGGCCCGTGCCGCAAAGGAGAAAGTTGCTCTTTTAGGTTCTCTTTTTGAGTCCAACTCGACTTGCGATGACGGGAGGTACATCTACGGTGTGATTGCTCCATGCTGGATTTGCAGTTTATACAGCGCTCAGTGTGCAAAGCATTCCTCTCCCTGGACGTCCACAAGTCGAGTTGGTCTGATGGAGTCCCTCCTATAGAGCCGAAGGCGGGTGCTCCGGAGTTAGCACTGGTTCTAACGCGTCTTAACCGGTACACCTACCCCCTAGGCGTAATTCTGAACTTATGAAAGAGTAGTCCAAGAGGAGGTCGGTCGGTCGTTAATTTGGAGATCGCGAAGGCCGTCAATGGGCTTTAGCACAAAGCGCTTCTTAGGAAGCTTCCTTCCTTTGGGTTTCCCGAGAAATTGTGCGATTGGAACATCAGTTTTCTTGCCGATCGAAGCATCAAGGTCGTAGTAGACGGCGCATACTCCGACTACGAGCCTATTAGGGCAATGCTGCGTGCTATCACCTACGCTGTTTCTTCTGTATATGAATTATATGTTGCTGTTAGTGGTTCTAACACTGGTGATGCTTTTTACACCGGCCGTGCTAATATTTTTCGGGAACACGTCATCGAGTATTGGAACAACCTTGTGTCTGAAGTCGAGTCTCTTATCAACAAAATTTCAGATTGGGGAAGACTGTAGTCCAGTTAAAATTTTAGAACAGAAAACAGAGGTTTGTGCGCTTACCCCTAAAAAGAACCCTTTTGTCGTATCCTCAATTTCAGGGCACATGCTGCCTTAGCCAGCATCGGAATCCTCAGCATCGACATATCGAATGACGTACAGTTCCGCGGTTACTTGGAAGGAGAATTTTAAATTGGCCTCTAAAAAGCTTGGCGTGCTCAGCAGAGCGGACAGTATTTCATGCCAGCATTCCGTTTGCAACCTTACAAGGCGCAAGTTCGTACTTACATGGAGTATTGTTCTCATCTTTGGACCGGGGCACCTCAGTGCCAGTTCTTTCCACTTGACCGCATCCAGCGAAGAGTGGCTCGAATCGTCGACCACCGAATTATTTTTGATCGGCTTGATTCACTGGCGCTGCGAAGAGATGTTGCATCCTATTGCATTTTCATAGATATTCATAGTCGCAAATTCATAGTAAGCCTAGGGCTGTGGGAACCTTAAATCAGGCAATGGGTTCATGGATGGTTTATATTCACAATTGGACCCCGTAGGTTGCGCTTTGTCGACATCCAGAAATCACCCGTGCGAAGCCGTTGCGGATCGCTAGTATATATATATTTATCTATTACTCGGTTAGACATCTTCGAGGTTGGAGGTACATTGGTTTTTCACTAGCTTAGCACTAACTCGTTCGACAATGAGGGCTAATAATCTTCCGTTTACCAGATGTCGCTAGTTGGAACTAAGGTGAAGGTTTCTGTTACGCAATGTCATTTAATCACTGATTGTATATATAGAGGTCAGTGCATTTAATTGAGCAGTTAGTTTTAGATAAAAGTTTATTAGTTTCTTGATTATTAGAGCGAGGTAACGTTTTCAAAGGTACGCTGTGTATTTCAATCCAATTGAAGAATTCAGTATTTACCCAGTGGTAAAAACTTAAATTTTAGTAAATGCAAATAATAATAATGGTAACACTATTTCTGTCTTAGTCAAGGTTTATTAAACGTCTTGAAACAATAAGATTACTCTAGAGTAGGGTTGCCAGATGGGCGAGAAAATACAACTTGGCCGAAAATACGACTTGGCTATTAAAAGTAAAATTAAAAATTTTGTGCAACCGACTTTAATATAAATTATTAAGGATAACACAAAAATTACTGGCCAGACCTTAATCAAATTTATATGGGACCACATGAAAAGCATTAGCTTTCAAATAAAAATAGAATCATCAAAATCGGTTCACCTAGAAAAAACCGGTTAAAACCGTTGACTATTGATTAACGCGCGCGGAATCGCTCGTTATGGCTAGCGATATAGATACTTATAATTTTAAAATAAAACATCGCAGCAAGTGGTAGTGACGTCAGTTTCAAAGTATTGTATCTTCATTAAAACAATTAGCAACTTAGTTTTTAAATATTGTATTTCCATACAAATGACTTCCTTTCGGTAAAACCAAAGATTAACTTGATTGTAATCAAAAGCATAGCGTTTTTCTCGCTGTTTCCACAGATTAAAAAATACTAAGCGTTTATTAAACCATAATTCTATGAAATTATGAAGTTAATACAAAATCTACTGTTATATGGAAGTCCCGTGGTATATATGCTAAATAAAATGTAAAGTACCTATGGAATTTAATAGCAAATGTAAAGTATAGTTTAAGCCCGAGACTATTAATAAGCCAGTTTAATGATAAGACTATAATATGTACATTAATGAGGTGTCAAAGAATTTGAAGCTTCAAAAATCTATATATAAATAATACATGATGGGAAACACATTTTTAAACATACTCGTATTGCGCGCATAGTGTAGAGTGTATGTCAAGGAAAAAAAAGCGTTTATTTTATATTTTCTTTTTGTATATTAGATATCTGTGTTTTATATATTAATGTGATTTAGGTGAAAGTGAAATACAGCTTGCTTAATATAGAAACAGTGAATTACGCTCGAAGTTCGACCACTAACCGACCACTAGTATTATATAAATGTAAATCTCTATTCTGTTTAAATTTATTTAATTACTTTCTGAAAAATGCTTTGAAATTACAGTCCCTCACTATATTTCCTAAAGTCGCGAATTTTAATATTAAGGTATGATAGAAGAAAATTTAATGCATTTGCATTGTTTAATTTTTAATCTTTATTGTTATTAACAATGTGGAATATCGTGTTTTTAGCTTAAGCTATTTGCTAACTTACGGCGTTTAGTTAACTAGCGAAATTTGATCCACGTCACGGTATGAGCCCTAATTATTGACACCATAAATACAGGCTCTTATTTTTTTTATTCTTTCATTTAAACTTACTTTAAAGCTTTGAGCTTGCTTTTAAGCAAAATTTCCTATTTTTATGTTAAATATTTATTTTTAGACGAAGTCGCAGGTAAAAGCTAGTGTAAAATAAATCTCACGCGATCAAAGTCGCGATATGAGTAACGTTGATAACATTATGAACTAATTGAACAAAAAATATGTAAAACTAATTTATTTATTAACTACACCCATGGACAACATGTATTTAGAGAAACTAAAAAAAGGCATGAATTACCTATAATTACTACCTATGTTCTCATTACGCACTGACCATCTATTCCGACATAAGTAATTCGAATAGTAAAGTAAAGTAAAGTTACAGCCTATATACGTCCCACTGCTGGGCGCAGGCCTCCTCTCATTTCTGAGAGGGTTTTAGGGCAAGGAAATGTCCGCCGCGCTGCCCCAATGCGTGTTGGCGAACTTCACATGTCTTCGAAAATATTTTTTTTTTATTTCTCAGACATGCAGGTTTCCTCACGATGTTTTCCTTCACCGCCGAGCACGTGGTAAATCAGCACTTAAAATTGCAATTAACAATTTCATTGGTGCCGGCGGGGATCGAACCCGAGTTGCTCGCGTACTGTGAAACTTACAGCGAGCGCTAACCATCTGAGCTACCACGGCTAAGTAATTCGAATAAAGATGAATTTTAATAGTTTATGTTTTCGAGTTTTGTTTCTTCGTGTCGTTTATTTCACAATTAGTTTAGTGTTATTTTTTATAGAATAACAACAAATTTTATACAAACGAGCACACAGTTCACCTGATAGTAAATGAATGCTGAGTCCCATAGACACCTACATAACATAACATAAATATTCACGCCTGTCACCCAGAGGGGTAGGCAGAAACTACTGACTTCCATTTGGCACGACCCTGGCACACCTCTCTCGCTTCCTCCACATCCATATACCTCGTCGGTAAAGGGTACTCTTAATTTGGCCCATTTTCAATATACATATCGCCACTTACATCTGCCTTCAATTATTAAGAATCAAAATGTAGATGCGTTGTCACCCCTGAGGACTTCGCTCTCACTCACCATACGAAGCGCAGTAGTATTGAGCTGCTATTTTACGCTGATATTCTGTGAGAGAATGGTTGAGTTGACCTATTCGTGCTTTAACCATAATATAGCTGCAGCGTGGCTCTACCGCGTGTCAAAATTTTTTGCCAATGTTTGTAGCTTTAAGCAAATTCGAGTTGATTTTTTGTTGCGAATTGATGTTATCAAATTATATAACATTTATATAAGTAAATATAAATAAGTAATAAGTTGAGTAGTACTTTAAGTAGGTTTACGTGACGATCTGATGAAACATGCAGGCAGTCAATGGGTGCCAATCTACAGAGGGGCTTTTATTTGATTATAAAATAAGTCAATGCCAAATTCCTGCATAGATGAATTTTTTATAGAATTAATACTTTAATCTATAAAATGGTTCCACTTATAATCAAGTTATCCAAGCATTGCGAGTTTCCATGTCTGTAATTTTTCGCAATGTTTTACTATACTGGCAAACTAAATAGTATACGATACGCAAAAAAAAAACATGCGTGAGTGTCTTGGAACACTCGGTTGGAAGGAAGTCCCGTTCGTAGAGTATTATTATTGATAAAGGTATTATATTATTGATTAACAAATACAAATAAATGAATCACTAGCGTCTATTAAAATGAAGCGTCATTTAAAATAATATTTCTTTCATGGCAAGATAGGAAAAGTGCGAGGGAGATGGATATTATTCCATCTTGCTCGCACTATAGAAAGGGATAGTGAAGGAAAAATCTTACACATTTCTCGCCTAGCCCCATTCACCAAATTCGTACCGTCCGATAAGGAACTTCGTTCCAAAAGTAAGTACAACATGTCGTGACAAATTTATTGTGCTAAGAAATTGTACTTTTTATGGAAGAGGGGGCAAGCGACTATGCGACTCACTTGATCCTAAGTGACCCCTACTTCTACTTCTTCTGAGTGGAACCACAGGAAAAAGACCTCATGCGGCTGGAATAGGCGCAATATGGTATAGAATCATTTATTGTATTGATTATACCTCGTAGAAATTAACTTTTAATTAAAAGTACAAGCCGAATTTAAACAACTAAAAAAAATTCACATTCTGAAGTCGGTGCTAAGACATATTATAGAAGAATTAAAGTCAATTAAAGCCAGGGAAACAAATCAGAAGGTGGATAGCAGCCTTCGTAATAACGACCAAAAATAAAAAACTGCGGATGCCAACCCCCTTGCCAAGCGTGGTAACTATGGCAAATGTCCCCCTATGACGGCATCTATAGGGGAGGCCTATGTTCAGCAGTGGACTTTAATAGGCTGTAATGGTAACGGCAAAGCCAATCTTCAATATGAAATTATTTTGTATATGAAACCCTTTTATTGGTAACAAGGCATTCCGTTTTAGTGTTTAGGGATGACAACTGCATTTTTATTCTTAATTGAGGATGTCTATGAGGTACAGCATCCACTTACCATCAGGTGGACTCGCTTGTCACCCTTATTATATAAAAAATTGAATTTTTTACCCTTTGCTACAATGTTTTATGGATGTAATAAAAGTATGTTAAGATCAGAAAGGCAGTAACGACAGCAGGAGGAGGTTAGCTACACAAAATATAAATACTATAACATAATTTTTTACCGCTTGAACAATAGTCTAGTTTCTATTGAGAGGAGAGAAGTGTTATCAAAATTTGGCATATAGCATTCGGCGTTTAGGTTAATCAAGAAGTGTGATTATATTTATATGGGTGATATTTAAACGAACGAATATAAATTCAAATTAAGGGTGTCAAAAATACTGATTATGGCGCACTGAAATACTAAATGGGGGAAAGACTGAGGGCGAACACAAATATTAAAAACGGTGGCTTGTAAATATGAATTTGAGTTATGAGTTATTCAGAACGATCAGTATAATAATTCTTAAGCGAACAAATTTCGTCAAGATGATATGAGCACGACCTAGTAATATAAAGATCTTACTAGACTAATTTAGGAAAACTAAGAATGTTAATCAAAACTACTTTTGACTTATACTTTTTGATTTTTTTAAATTAAAAAGTTCAATTCTTCCAATATTATATTTTATATCATTATAATGTACGCGGCTTTAGGGTGGCCCAAGGGCTACCCCAGCCGCACCTTAAACCTACTGTCACCCACTCAGTATTTTTTTCGCTCAATTTAGTATTTAATTCGGACACTTGGAATTTTAATTGCTAGCTTAGAATAACTGTTTGCCACTGTTAGTAGCTCATTTTACGTATTTTTAGTCATTCATAATTATCGCCAGTTAAGTAAATTTTTCGCAAACATAATTTAACACCGTTCGGTTTATTATTATTAATAATAATAATAATGTCTTCCAGACCGAATTTCGGTCACGGCGGCCAGCCTCAACGGAGACTAGCCATCGGGCAGGACAGGATTATAGTGCCCATGTGTATGCGCAAGCACAGGTGCACTCTCTATTCCCTAGCTCTCATAGTCCGATGGGACGGTAAACCGACACAACCGGAGAGAGATCAAGCGCAGGACTAAAAGCTTTACGTGCTTTCCGAGGCACGGGGGTGAGACACTGCCAGCTTCCTGACTCCGGGCAGCTACTGAGAGTTTCTTGATGGAAAAGCTCAATAACTGATTTTTTGGCCCGACCCGGGATTCGAACCCGGGACCTCATGATCAGCAGTCGCACTACTGCAACCACTAGACCAACAAGGCAGTCAAATTTAGTATTAAAGTGTCTCATTAACAGTCATCCATATGTTATTTATTCGCTCGGATAATATTTAATTCCTCTATTTATATCCTTATTGTTTTTATCTGTCAACAAATCTTAGTTTTGTTTTTCAAATAAATTGTTTTTATACTTATGTTGCCTCTTTTCTTACGTTGCTGATTATGAACAAAATTTTAAATACGAGGAAACAGAAGAATTGTTAATAAATAAATTGTAGGTTTTAGCTGTATGTCCGCTGCTGTGTGGTGGCGGTATTAGAAGATTCATTACCACTATTCTCGTGGGTGTCTTAAGTGGTGACTATAGGTTATGCCACAAAGATTTTATTGCTTCCGATGTATAGCAGTATGACCATCTCGTTTACGCGAGACATCAAAGGTCGGAGGCGCCTGGTACTGTGATGGTCTATCCACCTGCCGAGCGTAACGATTAAGACTACTCCTTGCTTCAACGAGAGACACACCCATGTGTATAAGTGTACTTTTACGGGCTAATGATGATGAATCAAACTCAACTCAAAACGCCCGCCCCAGTCACCGGGGCGGCCGAGCAAGGTGCTGACCCTCCCGCGCCTTCCGCGCCAAAACCCAACGCTTGGGTGAAACCGCCAGCACTTGTCGCCTCACGGCCAGTGCCACCTCCCCAGGCCCCAAAAGCGAAGCCCGTCTCACAAGGTTTCATCTTCCTTCGCCGCTGACTTCTCGCCAGTCTGCGGCTTCATCAGAAACATCAACGTTGCTGAGTTATCCTCCTTGGCCCGCAAACTCCGCGGAGCCACCTCGCCTCAGGACAAGCTCAACGCTACGATTGAGCACATAGGACTTATCGACGCAATCTGGTCTTTCCAGTGCGCCTAATTACCTCATCTAAATACCAGAATGGCAGCACAAAATCTCTGCAGAACTAAACCACGCTCTCTGACTGTTGCGTTCTTTAACGCGAACGACTTCAGAGACCAAAAAGACGAGATCGCGCTCTTCCTGCGCAACCACGATGTAGACGTAATGTTAGTGCAAGAGACTTTTTTGAAACCTAGCCATCGCGATCCTAAGATCGCAAACTACACCTTAGTTAGGAATGATAGGTTGACTAGCTGTGCAGGCGGCACCTTGATCTACTACAAAAGGTCCTTGCACTGCGTACCGATCGACGCCTCTCCGTTAACTAACATAGAAGTTTCTATATGTAAAGTAGCCCTCTCAGGCCATTCGCCGTTCACTATAGTTTCGGCGTATCATCAGTCGCTCAAACGTATAATTGAATCCGACATCACAGAATGACTTAATCTAAGCTCCAGTGTCATAATAGCTGGAGACCTCAAGAGTAAGCATTCCTCCTGGAACTCGCTTACCAACAACCCAAATGGAAATGCATTGTTCGATCTCTCGGAGAGACTAAACTTCCATTGTGGACTGGTGTAAGCTCGAGGTCAAACTCGAGTCTACGACCTCCCAGCACTTAGACAAAATCCCTGACAAGATAGACTCGCCTAAGGAGGCCAATGAGGCGATTAGCGCCCTATCGGCCCACGTCTACAGTCGCAAAATGCTCTCGTAAGGTTCGCGTGTCGAGCAATTGGCACATGAAACTCCCGAGTGATATTCGACAGCTCATTAGAGTGAAAACGCGGCCCTAAGACAATACGATCTCTATCGTACTGCAGATAACAAATTCCGTCTGCGCTACCTCCAAAACGAGGTGAAACAGCGCATTAAAGAGTTTAGAAACGACAAGTGGGATAATCTGCTGGTAGATATCGAGCCATCTCATACTGCCTTCTGACAGTTGACCTGAGCTCTGAAATCAGAACAATCCTCACCTATGCCGCCTCTCATTAGGCCAGGAAACCCCGATCTCGCCTTTGACTACTCTGAAAAGGCCGAATGCCTCGCGGACAGCTTAGGGAGCCAATGCACTCCCTCTAACGAACCCACATGTCCCACTCACCTCCTAGAGGTAGAAGCGGAGATCGCGCGTAAGTCTGCAATACCACCTACGGGCAACCCCTTAGATCCTGTGACTGCTGATGAAGTCACAGAAGTAATTAAAAGCCTTAAAAAGAAATCAGCACCCGGCCCCGATGGCATTAGCAACAGGGTACTGAAATCTCTCTCCGCGCCGCGCTTTTGCCTCCTAGTAGGCATATTCAACGCTCTTCTTTCCAGCTGCTCCTTCCCGGATGCATGGAAAGAGGCAGACGTAATAGGAATCCCGAAACCAGGGAAACCGCGCAACTTAGCCTCTAGCTACAGGCCAATCAGTCTCCTCAGCACACTGGGGAAAGTTAACGAGAGATTCATTTTGAATCGCCTCCGTAAATACGTTTTCACAAAGAAACTCCTTCCAGACGAGCAGTTCGGCTTCAGACCCGAACACTTGTGCACAAATCAGTTACACCGCCTTACAGAGTACGTTCTGAAAGGCTTCAACCTCCCAAAAAGAAGTTCTAGGACCACTAACACTGGCGCACTCTTCTTCGATGTTGCAAAAGCGTTTGACAAAGTCTGGCACGACGGCTTACTTTACAAGCTGTATAAACTCAACGTGCCTGATAGGCTCATCCACATCATCAGAGCCTTCCTTGAACTTCCGCTATCGAATAGAGGGCACTCGTTCCTCGAAATGCCTCCTAAAGGCCGGAGTCCCTCAGGTCTCAGTCCTCTCCCCACCCTCTTCACACTCTTCACGAGTGACATCCCGAAAGACCCAGTAGTTACTACTGCTCTCTTCGCCGACGACACGGCACTCTTCGTCGCCCCACGTAATAAAAGTGTACTGGCCCAGATGCTCCAAACAGCCGTCACCCGCTTTGGCGATTGGTTCCGCTTATGGAAATACGAAGTGAATCCTGAGAAAAGTGTAGCAATAAACTTTCAAAGGCATCCCCCTCTCAACCGTCAATTAAATCCCAAAAAATCGTTAAGCACGATTAGCCTATACGGCCGCCAGATCCCCTGGCAATCACCGGCCAAATACTGAGGGGTCACTTTAGACCACGGCATGACCTTTGCGAAACACATTCGCAATGTCCGCAACCGTGCCAAATTCATCGCTAGCCGCCTCCACCCGCTAGTTAATAGCAAGAGCAAACTTTCCTTAAGACACAAGCTCCATCTCTACAAAACATGTATAAGACCTGTCATGTCATACGCTAGTGTAGCTGTCGCCCACGTGTCTGAAACTAATTTGAACAGCCTCCAAATTGTCCAAAATAGCTTTATTCGAAAAGTTAGTACCAGCGAAACTCCGATCTTCACAGAGATTGCCAACTCCCGACGATCTCGGAATATTTCAAGGAAATATCCCAGCGCTACTTCGAGAGCGCCGAAACACACTGCGCTTACCACTAACCCGTTGGTGGTAAACGCAGTCACCTACGTTCCGACTCCAAACGTCACGGCCTCCCTTCGGAGGCCTCGTAACGTTTTAATTGAAAACCCGATTCCGTTAGACTACGACGACCCAAATGTCGCTGGGTCATCACACACCAACACTACACACACACCTAGCGACACAAGCACAACTAGGACAACGGAGTCCGCAGACGGGCGCGCCGTGCATCCCTGAAAGGCTGAAAGGCCGCGAGCACTAATTCCGATGAAGCTGTAAGAGCCGCATAGGCTAACAGCATTAACATCACAGAAACTACACAATATGATGATGAATAAGAAAATACAGTAAAACATGCACACATTACCGTTAAAAAAGACTATGATCGCGACTCGACTCTCTCTCTCTCTCTCTGCCTCTCTATCTCATTAATAAGCAGCTTTACTTTAACACAATTACTGTGCATTCTTACTATTATAATATAGTAGGTATATGATATGTAAGGGAATAATGCTAAACTTCAACGGATACAGATATACATAATATGTATGTATTAAATTTAGATAAGATACAGGAAGTTGATGGATGCAGAAGGCTCAGGACCGTGCATTGTGGCATTCCTTAGAGGCCTACGATCAGCAGTGGGCTTGTGAAGACCTGTAATGATGATGATGATGATGATTCATTTAGATTAAATTCAGGCTAGTTGTGTAAAAATAATATATAATTGACATTTAAAACCAATATTTTGACAATGAACGTAACAAAAGCGTGAGAATATCTAGATTAGAAAAGATCTACAAATATTTTTACGTCGCATACAAGGCTGCAAAAAAGCTACGTGCTTCAAATTCACCTTGTAAAATCACGTCGGTTCTGTGAGATATAATTTCGTATATCTAGTATAGTTGTTTTGTATGATGAAGTCATAATATAGAATTAAAGATGTTGTGGGCCTATTTATATTTGATAGAATAATTTTACAAAAGAAGTAATATGTAAGGCCGAATATATTTTTCTCCAAATGTCATTCTCTCCTTGTTAAGTGATGGACGAGGTTTGACAAACGACTCAAGGCAGAATACTAAGAACACTGATCCACATATTCAAAGACTGGTAATAGAAGCTAGGCATCACTATCAACAAAATCAATCACTACCAGTGCGTATGTTGGCTTGCGCTCGTCTATTCGTCTGCCGAGTATTGTGAATATGGGCAAATCCTTCATGTAAAGTATGACACATTTTTGTAATGTCTAGCAGTAGACTTAAAAAGACTGAAGAAGAAGAAGTACGATATTAAAAAACGATCTGTTTTAAATATTTGATAAATAAAATTGTCATACTAAATAATTTATGTTTTCCGTCTCTAACTGCAGAAGAAATGTTATCAGCTCTTGTTTGTGACCATGATATGGTATCGTAAGGACAATCTAATATAAAGTCCTCAGCTGAAATTGCATGATTCATGGAAGGGATATGTTTTGGTTGGAGGTTACAGGCGTTAATTTATAAATGACGTAAGCTTGGCGAAGTACATAACAATTTAACGAAGTTATATATTATGACGTGTGAGAAGACCGATTATTTCATTGGGAATATGACTGAATGTTTACATTATAAGATATCAATATCAGCGTGTGATGGCAGTATAATGCTGCTGTGATGAGTGATGAAAACCGGAGATCCTATTTTTAAGAGCATTCCATCTTAGTCTACTAGGCCGTCCAGCCCTGACATTTTTTATAAGTTTAAATTTAATTTAGCCTTTGAAGTTTTTACTTTTTATTAAAAGGTTGATTATTTTACCCTTTTGAGTGTTCTAACGAAAATTACAAATTCAAATTCAATGCAACAAAGGGAATATCGTTTAAAGAGGCGCATTAAAATCTTTATCCCTTATTTCACAACCGTGAGTGACAGATTTTTTTCTTTAAATTTATATAGGATCATCCCTAGAGTTACGTTTTATTAAAAGTTTAATTATTTCTTATTTTTCTATTCCAAGTAGGAAACGGAATTAAAGTCGTAGTTATATACAAGGTGTCCCAGAACGTAACGATCAAACGAAAGGGGGTTGTAGACCATAGAAGGACTGTTCCAAAAAAATTAAGATCTATATCCAAGTTGCGTGGCTTAAAAGATAAAGGATGATTTATAAATTTTCCAGAAAATCACCCTTTGCGTCAGTATTTTTGATGCTGCAGCTGCAAATGAAAACCGATTTAAATTTTTTTCTCTGTTTTGTATAGCCTAATATTATGCCTACTATACCTACTATTTTATTTTTCAATAATTATTACGGTTTGGTAGAAATAATTACATAAAAATTCGTAAAAGTGTAAAAATGTAACATTAAAGTTTTATCGAGCAAGTTGGACTCTTCACCCTGTAAAAAAAATGTACCCACATGGACCTGACAACTGTATTCAAAAGTTGGCTCAATTCATGTAGATTTCAAAATAGTATAATACTTGGTACTTTTATTTCAATTTTTTGTAATATTTTTTTTTCTCGCAGAGGGTAGATTTTGTGCAATTAACTCAATTAGATATTTTTTTAAATGATTCGTCCGTTCGATTAATGTAAAGAAAAATAATTTGTTTTCACGCTGATTTGGCCGATTTCAGACCTAATATCCATAGAAAAGTAAAAAGTAGTTCATTTTTTTATTCAACTTTGGTATTAAACAAAATATATTCAAAATTACAATACATACGATGCTTCTCAGCTTTAGTTGCTATAACGCATAGGAGTATGTAAGTGCAAGCGAGACTGAAGATATGGAAGTGACTAGTTCAGGTAGGTAATCCCGGTAACCCGCCCCCTTTGGTTTGTAAACTTATAAACAAAGGAAACAATAAGTGATAATAAAACCAGTAATTTCTTTATGATTTTTATTGATAATTTTTACAATTAATGTTCGAATTGTCGACCTCCTGCTCTAATACAGGCGCGGCATCTTCTTATGAAAGAACGTGTTATATGCCGCGCCAATCTTCTGTTATTTGCTTGTTGAGAAAATTCAATTATTTTTTGTCGAAGCTGTGCAATATTGTGGATTGGTTTTGAATACACCTTTTCTTTATATTATTAGATATCCCCAATAAAAAAAATCCGATGGATTAAGGTCCGGTGACCGTGCTGGCCATAAAATAGGCCCCATGCGACCTATCCATTTTCCTGGGAAATGTTCATTTAAAAAGTTTCTCACCGGCAAAGCGGGTCAACCATCATTCTGTAACCACATATCTCTTGGAGTTGCTAGTGGTAAGTCTTCTAATAAAATGGGCAGGTCTCTTCTTAAAAATTCCAGGTAGAAATCGGCCAAATCAGCGTGAAAAAGAACTATTTTTCTTTACATTAATAGAACGAACTAATCATTTAAAAAATCTAATTGAATTATTTACACAAAATTTACCCTCTGCGAGAAAAAAATTATAGCACAAAAAAATGAAACAAAAGTACTAAGTATTATACCATTTTGAAATTTACATGAATTGCGCCAACTTTTGAATACAGTTGCCAGGTCCATGTGGGTACATTTTTTTTTACAGGATGAAGAGTCCAACTTGCTCGATAAAACTTTAATGTTACATTTTTACACTTTTACGAATTTTTATGTAATTATTTCTACCAAACCGTAATAGGTACTGAAAAATAAAATAGTAGGTATAGTAGGCATATCATTAGGCTACACAAAACAGAAAAATTTTTTAAATCGGTTTTCATTTGCAGCTGCACCATCAAAAATACTGACGCAAAGGGTGATTTTCTGGAAAATTTATAAATCATCCTTTATCTTTTAAACCACGCAACTGGGGTATAGGACTTAATTTTTTTTTGGAACAGTGCTTCCATGGTCTACAACCCCCTTTCGTTTGATAGTTACGTTCTGGGAGGGCGACCATCTGTCCCAAGGAGGTGTTGGATTCATAGTCCATAAGTCTCTCATTAACAACGTTGTAAAGGTTGGGAGTGTGTATGAGGATATTTCTAGAGCCATGCATTCCTCCAAAACTCACTATACGGTGTTAATGGGAGACTTCAACACAAAACTAGGCACAAGAGAAAACGGTGATCTGAAAGTAGGGAAATTCGGAATAGGGCAACGGAACCCAAGGGGCCAGCAGCTGACCGACTTCATGGAGAAATAGGGACTCTTTATGATGAACTCTTTCTTCCAGAAGCGGCCCCACAGTAAGTGGACCTGGTCGAGCCCCGACGGTTCGACAAAAAATGAGATCGACTTCATTATGACGACCAGAAGACAACTGTTCAGTGATGTCTCAGTGATCGCGAGGATGAAAACTGGTAGCGATCACTGTATGGAGGCTCACTTAACCTAAATGTAAATTTAGAGAGGTCTCGTCTAATGAAGTCGAAGCTCCGTCCCCCTCGTGCTCTAGTCCAAAGTCCCGAAACCTTTCAGCTCGAGTTACAAAACCATTTTCAGTGCCTAGAAGACTGCAATGAAGTGAACGATATAAATGATAAGCTCGTGGAAACTGTACATGCGGTCGGAGCTAAGTTCTGCAAGACTCGCCGCAGAAGAACACAAAAACTCTCCGATCACACTCTTAATCTCATGGCTGTTAGACGGGAAATGAAGCTGCAGTCTTCAACAGATTTGACAGCATACAGGCAATTGAACAGACAGATCTCCAAATGCATGCGGCGGGACTTACGCAACTTCAATACAGCTTGTATTGAAGAAGCGATCGAGCGGAACCAAGGCTCCAAAGTCTTTGCCAGAGATCTGTCTGCCAGAAAGAGCCAACTGTCAAAGCTGAAGACCGAGTGTGGCAGCATCGTTTCCGGGACACCTGAGATTTTGAGTGAGATTAAGAGGTTCTATGGGCAGCTGTACACGTCATCGTTGGAGCCACACGCAAGTGTGAGTAACGATCCAAGAGCGAGTCTTATCCGACACTATTCCGAAGATATCCCGGACGTCAGTCTGAGCGAGATTAGAATGGCTCTCCAGCACCTTAAAAACGGCAAGGCCCCAGGTGAGGATAGAATAACAGCGGAGCTTCTGAAAGCGGGTGGAAAACCAGTACTTGAAGTCCTTTAGAAGCTCTTTAATTCCGTCCTCCATGGTGGCACTACTCCGGAGGCGTGGAGCAGAAGTGCGGTGGTCTTGTTCTTCAAGAAAGGCGATAATGCTCTCTTGAAGAACTACAGACCGATTTCCCTTCTGAGCCGCGTCTACGTGTTGTTTTCGAGAGTCATTACCAATCGTCTCTGCCAAGTTGACTGTCGGTATATCGAAGTGCTGAAGTGTTTGTACAGTAGGGCTACGATGGCTATCCGAGTACAGAATCAGAGTACGAAACAAAGACCATGTTTAATGTCCATGTCATACCTATGCCGGTAGTTGTTGGGAGCACTAAGCTCGAAGTTAATAAAGCGTTAACAAAAAGTGAAGCCGTTATGGTTTGCCTCCGCGCAACATACTCGCGCATCCCGTAGCGCGAAATGAATAATGTAATTTATGTCATATATTTTTATATAATACAATTTATGTAATATAATTTACGTAATATATTTTACCAAATCAATATAAATAAATATATGAGTTCATTTACTTCCTTTGCTTATTGTATATATTTTAAGATAATCATTTTCAGGAGTAAACTCCAGTCACGCGTCACACAATTTTTTTGCTTATCGTTTCGCATTTAATTGTTTAAACTAATGAGTTGGCGTTTATCTTTATATTATAAACGGCTTTTCCTTGTTTTAATGTTGATTATTTAAAGAAAAAAATCAATATTTTTTTTTTCAATTAATGTTGTGTTCTCTCTCCCTGCCACCGTAGCCGAGAAGGAGTCGCGGGGTGCAGAAGTATTGGAATGGCGATGTGCTTCTCGCCCTATTCTATACACTGCTGATGCGGTAGTTGTGATATATAGATAGATTATATACATACATTCATAGACCAGATCCACCTTTGGGGTCGGAGAGTCTGGAGCTCGATTTTCTAGAAGTCATGGTTATGGATATCATTAACCAGGTTGTGATTAATAACGTGTAGAAAGGCGCGCCTTGTGTTTTGCCTGAGAAGGAATAGGGGTTGTAGTTGTCCTCTTTCGTAAAGGGTTGTGCGTAAAGTTTCTCTTGATCCCGTTGCTATGCGGCCAAGAATGATGTCGGAGCGAAGCCGATATAAAGCGAGATGTGGGTGCGTACGCATTTCCTCATTAAAAAAGTTCACCGTGCCTAGACAAAATTATATTCGGTATGCGTGCGTATGACTATATCATATTTAAATGTTGCGGAGCCCGACTCCTCAAATCGATTGACGCTCAAATAAATAAACGGATGAGGAAAGAACAAAATGTTTGAAAAGGAACACTGCCTGGAGACTGCCTAAGCGTGTTTGGAACTAGCGCTGGGCGCGGTTCCGGACTGATACGTCTTACGGACCTTCAAGAAAAGAGCCTAATCTTTTCTAAAAGGCCGGCAATTTGCAATTCCTCTGGTGTTGCAGTTGTTCATGGGCGTCATGTACCATCAATCGAGTGGCATGCTCGTTTGCCTCTCTTATATAAAAATAAATAAAAATACATCATGCACAATGTCTATTCATTAGAAAACGGAAATATAAAATAAAATAATTTTTATTCGTTATAGGTTGCAAGAATACTTATTGAAAGTCATTTATATTTTTATCACTTGTTCAGAAAATCTTCTGTCCTGTAGTACAATTAAATATGAAAACATTTAGAAACAGAATAGAATAGAAAAATAGAAAATAGAAACAGAAAGGTCACGGGGAGGGGTGACGGGGACTGTCCCTTTAATTTTACACACCCGTGACACCCGGGGTGTGTAAAATTAGTTTAATTCCACTTGTATAATTATAATAACTGACGATTTATCTGTTAACCAGTCGGGATCTTACTGGGACGGACTAAATTATTTTTAACAATGAATTAATAGTTTGCCGTACCGTTATTTCAGAGTGAAGAAAAATGATTGAGGACTACATCACATAACAATAATCTTTAGATCGTGCCGAATAAAATACCAAAAATTATGTGCATCATCAGAACTGCGACAAGTATAAGTCTTCTCAGTTAGATATAACACATAAACTGACGGACTGCAACTATTACACTCATGGAACCCATCGTTAGAATTATAAGCCCTATCTGGGACTAACGATAGACCCTTATACTAGTAAAGCCGGGAACTCGATAGACTGCATCACTACTGACTTAACGGGTTCGTGGAATGTCAAGCCGTACTTGCCATTTAGGTTCAAGACATTCTGAACCAGAAGTCGCAATCCTAGTCTCCTCCACATGGCATCACCGGGGTTTGGCCATTTGGCTTCCGAAAATCTGGTTACTGGTACTTTTATGATATATAGTGCTATAACGTATTTAACCATCATATACAACACTGATATACTATATTTTGAAATTTAACTTAACAGTTTCCCTGTCCGCGAAATAGACACAATACGAGTAGTTAAACAATCAAAATGTTCATATATGATTCACGGGACAGGGAAAGGGTTAAATCGGGTGCTGATACGCTAATATCAAAGGTCATATAACCCTAGCGTCGAATTTAGGGAATATGTTAAAAAATATTCAAAAATATTTAAAGGAGTGTGCTCCAGAGCCAAGTCTTTGCATTTGAGCAACAAAATTAAGACGGCTTCTAATAAAATTAAAATGACGTGGAGTATAATTAATAGTGAAACTGGTAAGGTCAACTCTCGCAATTCAAACTACCGGTTAAGTTTTAACAACAAATTAACGAATCAGATCAGGATGTTGCAATGGTTTTTGAGAAATATTTTACGGATATTCCGATCTTAACCACTATGTCACTGAATTCTTCTCCTGCCGTCGCCGAATCATTACTTAAACAAAATGTAAATGCGTGTACAAAGAATTTTACATTTCATAAAATATCATCAAAAGATATTGTATAATATTTTAAAACTATTGATATTAAGAAAACTGCGGATCTGTGGGGAATTTCCGTTAAAGTTATTGCGTCTATAATCGATATAATCGCGCCTCAACTAGCTATTATTTTTAATACTAGTATCGAATATGGTGTGTTTCCTGATTTGATGAAGCATAGTAAAGTAATACCTTTATTTAAATCTGGTTTTATTTAGATCCCGCCAATTTTAGACCCATTTCTGTACTGCCAACACTAAGTAAAATTTTTGAAAAAATTATTCTTGATCAAATTTTTTTTTTAATGTTAATAATTTACTTCATAAAAATCAATTCGGTTTCACAAGGGGTCGCTCGACAACTGATGCTGGTGTTGAGCTGATTCAATATATTTTCAATGCATGGGAGAATTCACAGGATGCTTTGGGTATATTCTGTGACCTATCCAAAGCCTTCGATTGTGTTAACCATGAAACATTAATCAGGAAACTACAACACTACAGTGTAAGAAGTAATGCTCTTAAATTAATTGTTTCATATTTAAGTAACAGAACTCAAAAAGTTGCCATTAATAGTATGAGCTCTTCCGGGACGATAGTACAAATGGGCGTGCCTCAAGGCTCAGTTTTCGGCCCCTTTCTGTTTCTTGTATATATTAATGACTTACCTTACATAGTAGGGGATAACCATAATATAGTATTATTTGCTGATGACACTTCATTAATTTTCAAATTAAAACGACAATTATTAAAATATGACGAAGTAAATAATGCTATATCTAAATTAGTAAATTGGTTTAATGTTAATAACTTGCATTTAAATAGCACTAAAACGAAATGTATGAAGTTCATGACTCCAAATGTCAGACAATTAAATACCAATGTAATTTTAAATGGGAGGAACTGAGTCTTGTCGATACCACCATTTTTCTTGGAATAACACTAGACGCGAAGCTTCAATGGAGCCCCCATATATCAAAGTTAGCAAGCAGACTTAGTTCTGCAGCATATGCTGTAAAAAAGATTAGAAATCTTACCAGTGTGGAAACAGCTAGACTTGTTTACTTTAGCTATTTCCATAGCATAATGTCGTATGGTATTTTGCTATGGGGACACGCAACTGACACTGAAATTATATTTGTTTTAAAGAAGAGGGCCATAAGAGCAATCTATGATTTAAAACCTAAAGAGTCGCTTCGACAAAAATTTAAGGAAATTAATATATTAACCTTGGCCTCTCAATACATTTATGAAAATGTAATGTACGTACACAAAAATAAAAGTAGTTATACAAAAATAAGTGATATTCATTCTGTAAATACTAGGAACAAACACAAGCTAGTAGTACCAGTTACTCGACTCCACCGAGTCAGTAATTCATTGTTGGGGCGATGTATACGCTTTTACAACAAATCCCAGAAAATATACAAAATCCGACCTGCTCAAAATTCAAAAACTTTATTAAACATAGTTTGTATAAAAAGGGTTATATTAAGGAATTTATGGATGATAATAACCCCTGGGAATGAGGTGTTCGTCACCAAGCTATTTCTAATTTGTTTTGTGTTTTTAACATATATGATTGTAAGCTGTTATTTAAAAAAAAAGTCCCGCTGGGTTTCTTGCTGGTTCTTCCCAGGACAGAGTTTTTTTTTCGAACCAGTGGTAATTAAACAAAAGAGTGACTTTCAATAAGTATTATTTATAATCTATATTGAATAAAAAAGTTTCTGTTTCAATAATGAATTTCAAAGTGGCGAATCAAGGAACATGCCCTCATTGACGCGGTTATCGGCAAGCTAGCGGAAAGCAACCGTCAGAAATTCTCTGCCGTCTAGATAAACTAAAGAAAGGTATTAAATAGCAAAGGCATTCAGGCCTCATTCGTTGATAAAAAGGGTCCTTGAGCTGTACACGGTGCTATAAGCAAGTGTGCCATTATAGAAAACCTCGAGTAGTATATTATGGGGTTATGAGCTACAAGTGGATGAAACCGGATAAGAATACGAAAGTATACTGTCCAAGGTGATTGTTTGAACCCAACGCCTTTCTTTGAATCTTCTCAGCATATGACTATTGGGAGATTCTAACTCCGACTCTGACTATAGAGCAGTCTTTGTCAATGAGACTGACATAAAAGCATGAGATCGCTATTTGTTTTTTTGCGCCTGTATAAATATTTCTGTAATAGAATATGGGTGACATACGAGGTCACAGTCCAACTAATGGTAAATGGATGCGATGACCCATAGACACCCACCTTTATCTTCGATTAAGAATCAAAATGCAGACGCATTGTCACTCATACCTCGTTAGTAAAAGGGTTTCCGATTCTCGTCTCTCATGATACACGCACAACATATACATACGCGCTGCAGCCGTAAAATGCTGCAGTGTTGCTTTAGCACTCATAAAATGTTCAAATGTAACAGACTTTTGTCGTCAAAGAAGCACGCGTATATAAAGCCTAGGTCATGCCTGTCCCTTTAAATTCCTTTGACATACGCTTAATCTTTTTTCTTGAACTTAACTTCCTGGATATAAAAAACCTTGTTATCATGACGACACAGATCATTGGCAATGGGACTATACTTACCAGGGCAGGGCTTTAAGTTCAATACTTAACACACAGTGCGTAAGAGAATTAATCGCCCCATTTTGTATCGTGGCTGTCTTAAGAGATGGCAATGGAAAATACCAGCAGAATCTTTTGGATACAATGGGAGATGCCTTTTCCAGTCTAGTAGACTTTTACGGGCAGATAGTCAAGAAGAAGGCTTTAGTAGATACTATAGATGTCAAACACCCTTCGACATATTGTACAGAAGACCAAAGAGTACAATCTGCCATTATGTTTTGCGTATGTAAACTATGAAAACACTTTTGAATCCATTGATATTTTGGCGGCGCTTAAGTCCCTTTAGTGTTGCCAGGTTGATTATCGGTGTATAGAAATGCAGATTTTTTTCTTCAGTAAGGCTACTCGAGTACAGAACCAGATTACGAAAATAACTATTTGAAGAGAGGTGTAAGACAGGTTGACTTTATACCCTTAAAACTCTTTACCGCTATATAGAAAGGTGTTTTCAGATAATTAATAAAATCAGGTTACTTTGCGGAAATCCATTATATTAAATTTGTTAAAAAGTAATTTGCTAAGATCCGCGTGATAAAATAAAATGATGAGTCTTACCTAGTTTCAAGCTAATGGACTGGAAAGTATACGGTATCAACATCAATGGCGAATACATCACTCATCTTTGATTTACCAACGATGTAGTCACTGTCACAGAATCGCTGGAGGATTTTAGCAGTATACTCAATGACCTCAATATTGTCTCCCAACGGATAGGCCTTGAGATAAACACGGTCAAGACAAAATTAAAGTATAGTTACAGCCTTTATACGTCCTATAGCTGGACACAGGCCTCCTCTTATTTTAAAATAAGAATTCAGGGCAAGAAAGTGCCCCCCGCAGCGCCCCAACGTGAGTTTGCGGACTTTACGTGTCTTCGAAATATTTATTTTTTATTTTTCATACATGCAAGTTTCCTTACGATTTTTTCCTTTGCCACCACTCAATAAATTAGCACTTAAAAGTGCAATTAACAATACTACATTAAGTTTTTTTTATAGGATAAGCATGACAAGCGAGCACACAGTCCACCTGATGGTAAGAGGTTGCTGTGGCCCATAGACATCTACATCTATCTTCGTTTGCGAATCAAAATGCAGATGCGTTGTCAGCTGTGAGAACTAAGATAGAATGCCTCTTTTGCAGTAAAAACGGTCTCCGGTTGTCTGCACTCACCATACCAGCGTAATAATAGCAGCATTAAGCTGCTATTTTACGCTGGTATTCTGTGAGAGCGTGGTTCTTCCACGGTCGTGCCGGGCCATTCGTGCCTCATTCGTGAAAGTGAAGACAAGACTTCAAGATAAAACGTATAATCTATATCACACCTATGCCGTTAGTTGTTGGGAACACTACGCTCGAAATTGTTGATGACTTTGTAAGTATAACTTCGTCCTAAAGATCAATCGATGGACCCAACTAGGCTGGGCAGCGTTTGGAAGATCACGACACACACATCTTCTCTGATGAGAACCAAGTGATCGTTTTCCTCAAAACCTGAAATTGACAGAGTACAGCCAGCGTATGTTGCCAGTGATAACATATGGACCTGAGACTTAGTTGGCCGTATGAGAAAGCGAAAAGTTACTCAGCGTGCTATAGAACCAGATTCACCGACAATGGATCAGTTAGCTAAAGTGACAATGTGCCTGTGGTGCTGTACCGCGCCACAAGCGAAACACATAGAAGCCTAAATCGCGCTATCAAAGTTTCGAAGTAAAAACAGTATAGAATAACTCCGAACTACCGCTCAGAGCGTTAGCCGCTTCCCGGGCAGGCCACCTTGCTCGCCGGGAGATCTACCCTTTTCATTCTACGACCAAAATGGTGACCAACCGACGTGATGTGAAAACGCAATCAACAACCTTCGAAACTACAACTTCAAGCATTCGTCATTATACTCGAGAACCCATACCATTCACTCTTGAGAATCGTCTCCTGCAGTCTTCAGCTCCTGCAAGCCAGTCCAACTTGTCTTCATCTCGACTCACCGTAGATTTATAAGGCAGACATCTGGCACTTGCTCTCTGGCCTATCGGTATCACTTGCAAATGCGTAGTATGGCATGCACACCGGCATATCTTTCGCACCGACGTCACTTGCCCTTACTCACACAGCATGCATTCCCCACCGGTATTAAAGACGCACCGGCAATCGGACTGCACTATCAACCTCCAGTATGAGCAAGGGGTGATATGGCGGTACTGTCGCCGCGCCACAAGTGAAACACATAGAAGCCTAAATCGCGCTATCAAAGTTCCGAAGTAAAGCAGTATATATATAATAGCTCCGAAGAATCGATAACCGATATGGAAGAAAGTTTCTTGAGTGGCATATTCGTTACAGTAAGCGAAAATTAGGGCGGTTCCCCACTAGATGGAGTGACATCCTAGTAAGACATGCAGTCGATGGCCCAGCACCGTGTATTGCGGCATTCCTTGGGGAGGCCTATGTTTAGCAGTGAGATTGTGAAGGGCTGTAATAATGATAATGATAAATGAAAAAGGAAGAGATGAGTTAATCTATTCTACGCGAAAATCATTATGAATTTTGTAATAAAGGACCTACCACTTGCTGCTTGGCCAACGTGTAATAGCAAGACCCGATAGTACAGAGTTTTTCTACTGGGAGACTATGTGGAACAAACAAAAGAAAGTTCTATAAAGAGTTATCAGATATTTAAGATTTTGATTAATGTTTAGTTGCCTATTTGGGGAAACCGATGTTGTTGTCTCTGCAATACAGGATTATTAGGATCATTGGCTTCGGTTATTACGATCATTAACTATTGGAGATACGCTCTAAGGAATGGTGCTGCAAACGCTGATAATGACTTCTTACCAGCCGAGTTCGTTATAAATCTAAAACTGTAATTCTAAAAAAATAAATAAATCTAAAAGTAGTAAATTATTTCAAGGGAACTGTCGGAGACCGAACTTGGATTTATCGTTCACTATGTGTTACAAATAAAAGCTAGTGCCCAGTATCTAAACTTGAAAGTTTACATATATTTTACCAAACGGTTTGCTTTATCGTTCGTCATACGTACAGCAAAGGAGTGGAATACGTTGCCAGCATCTGCCTTTACATTCGATTAAAATATAGGTGTTTTCAAGGCAAGAGTGAATAGGTTTTTGCTAAGCTAACTCAGTGCAATTTACTATTTTCGGCTGCATCACCACTTAACATCAGGTGGGATAGTAATCAATCACTGGCTTAGAATGGTTAAAAAAATATGAAATCAGATTTAAAAGGTTAATAAATATTACTAAATATAATATAAAATATGGTATGCTAAGCTTAGTTAAATTAGCTAATTATGGTTTAAGAAAAAACACCTTAGCTATTTATCGCCATTCATTTCAATAAAGGAGTATTGCGTTTGAATCAAATATTATTGTATCGTTTTGGACGGGTGTAATTTCCTCTGTCTTCTAAAACTATCATAGTCTTAAAAATTCTACGCAAATCTTTTTAAATGATTTTTCCCTTTTCATCATTTGTTTTAGTTGGTTTCGCTTATAAATTAAACTTAAGTTCAGCGTTCATTATTGAGTTGGTGTAGTAAGGTAAGGTGTAAAGGATCTTAGCGGTTTGGACGAGTTATGTTCCTAATTTTGTTTGTTATTTAGAAAATTTTTAAGTCTTCTTCGTATTCTTGTATTTTAACGATAGTATGCAGGGTTGCAAGTTTATATTGCAGTCTTATGTAAGCAGTGCAACTTGAGAGTGGATGCTTATCAACTGTCAAGTTGCACTGCTTAGCCCGATTTTCGTCTTCACAGGTTCAGCTGCATAATATTTTAGATTTAACACAAGTCAAAGTAAAGGGGGTATGTGTGTGTATGTACAGCAAGTATTCTCCAGTCCCGGATCTAGGGGGGGGGGGCAAACCGGGGCACAGTTTCAGGGGGCGCCAAAATTATAATATAATATGGTTGCAATACTTATATAGCCATTGAAAATAATACTGCCTTTGAGACACACTTTGATGAGCAAATAGATTCTTTTGCAGAAAAGAAAGTACGCCGTGTAAAGCGTAGCAAGATTAGAGAGAAAAAAATGCTGAGACCTAAAGTTCCTAAATGTCTTGATTGTCTGTTGTCTTTCCTGGTTATATGTTTTCTATATATAATTTTACGTAACACAAATGAAAAAGTTATTAGGTAAGAGTGCAAGTCTTTTTTAACAAGTTATATCAAACGCTGGAGAGGGGAGGCGCCACTATAAAGTTTTTGCCCCGGTTCAAAAAATCGTAGATCCAGTGCTGGTATTCCCAGAGCTCCAAGTACGATGAAGTTGTAAAAGCCTTCTTGATATCATCTTATACGAGGTAGAGTCATGCTGCAGTTCTCACAAAATAGCAGCATAATGCTGCTGTGATTCGTATGCTGAGAATAAAGAACTAGAGACCATTTTTACTAAAAACGGGGTATTCCATCTAATTTCTCAAGGGTGACAACGCATGTTAATTTTGATCCTTAATCGAAAGTAGATGCCTATGGCCACAATATCCACTAGCCATCAGGTGAAGTGTGTGCTCGTTTGCCATCCATGTTCTATTAAAACATGTAAGCTACTTATTAATAATTTCAAAAGTGTTTGGGATTTCTGCAAATAAAACTGATTCATAAGAATTGTATATTCTGATTATCAAACATTGCTGTATTGTTTTGGAGGGTTTTTCTACTACCCCTGTGTTCGGGAACTATGATCATAGTTTTAGAAAATCTGTTGCCGCTGCGTGCAATCTGCAACGACGCGGAGAGGAGCGCCTCCAGAGCGGGCGGAGGCAGGCAGAGGCGGGCGGCCGCGGGCGGCGGCGCAGGCTGCAGCGGCCGCTGCGGCGGGTGCGCGTACGCAACATAAAGCGGCCCCCGCTCCGCGCGGCCTTCAGTTCCAGCTGAGACCCGCGACCGCCAACACGCTTTCGCGACGCCCACTCCCGCACTATACTGCAGAGCCGCAACACGCGATTGTGTACACTTGTGAGCAAGTCGCGCGCCCTTTCTCTCACGCAGTGTGATCGTGCTTCGGTACGTGAATGCAAAACCGGACTGCTCTCTTGGCAAGAGACAACGTAAAGGAATCCACGGCGACTCGGACCTCTGAAGTATTTCAACGGGTAAGTGTACATACATATTACATTTTTATTTATTTTTAACAGCTGTTGCGATTGTTATTTGCATCTGCGAAATCATGTTCGAAGTTGATCGGCTGCCGGGAGGACTTTCCAAAATGTTCCTACCTCCTTGAGGACGCACGCACGGTCGGCGGTCTGCAGAACGAGCGCATACCATTAACTTCGCAGATATATACAGCCGCGTCTCGCTCGAACTCAACCATTTCCTTCAACAGGTTGAAACTACACTTCAAACGAAGCGGTGCTGCAAAGGTGAACAGCTTCGTCGGTATTTGTAAATATTGAGTTTCAATGCGAATAATTCACCTTTACATCGTATATCTGCAAAACGACAAAATCATATTTTTCTTTTTCGTAGTATTGTAGTGTAGGTACATTTAAACATCTTATATCGATGTCACAGTGAAAAGTGGCTCTCGATTCGACGCGTATGTTTGGTTCTTTTGTTCGCGCATTATTCACTCGCGACTGGTGCGAAACAAAAAAAGCCATTGATACACCAATATGAATTCGCCGCGAACTTGTTGGGTAATAACGAAAATAATGCCGTCAGGTCTGCCTTCAGCCATTCGCCATTAGATGCATTCATCGGCGATAGGATTCTGTTACACGCTAATATAAACATAACTTTCTTTTACACGGAAAGTAAACAACTTGAGACGTGTTCTATTCTTTACATTTTCAAAGTATGCCTCCCCTAACAATCGCTCATATGATATTACGTTCTACACAAATAATATTATTGTAACGAAGAACAATATTATTGTGGACATAATAAGTAAAAGTAATTATGTCCAAATGGATTATCAGTACACGTGTGCATAAGGTCCAAATTCTTTCGCTTAATTGCTGTAGCAATAAATTTCTAAAGAAATATTTAATCGCCGCGTATCTGAACGGTAACGAATAAGTTGACAGTATTAATAATAATTAATGAAACGTGCTCATTAGATACTTTCAATGTGATAATAGTTTCAACAAACTTTGATTAGTAAGCGTTTAATGCTCTGACTTAATATTATAGACTAACATAATGCCCGTAAACACGTCGCAAAAAATATAAAAATATCATCACCATTAAATTACGTTTCTCATTTTCGAGCACCTAACATAAGCAAATAAGGTATATTATAAGTTTGCGGGTTCGCTGCAAATGATTTTCGTTAAGGGTTCAAAAATTTCTAAATGCCTTTTAGTTGTAGGTAATAATATTATCAATTAAAAATTATGCCAGAAAAAAAACCAATAACCTATAATAATGTGTTAAATAACCATAAAGATATTACCAAATGTATTATAAGATATTCCAGTTTGGTGACGGAGTAGTGTTTAAGACCCGAAGGATCTTTAGCTGCTTTCATATTTTATATTACGGCAAATTTAATTCAATTGAAGAAAAAAGGACCGTGTAGTGGCGTTGCAAGGATATTCACTACCCCATATCGTTCTGTGGGCGTCGTAAGAAGTGAAAGAGAGAAACTGAAATGGATGTCCAGTAGCACCTTCCTGATAACAATTCAAAGTAATAAAAAACTGCGGTTACCAATCCGCCTGCCAAGCGTGGCAAGTATGACAAAAGCCTCCCTATGAGACAATCTATAGGTGAGACCTATGTTCAGCAATGGACTTTTATAGATGGATGCATTGTTGATTAAATGGATTTTTTAACATCCTCTGGCAACCTGGGCCAGGCATAAGATGTAAAATTCCATCTAAAATTATGATAAAACTTTTACCATCCTATAACAAAAAAAGTTTGTAACATGTCTCAGGTTTAGCTTGTCTTAATAAATAAGTCCCGTGGAATATATGTATACTAAAATGTAAAGTATAGAATTTGATAGCAAATGTGAAATTGCGCGGAGACTGTGATCAGTGCCAAGGGACTCCTTGCGTGACAAAGACGATCGGCTCATCTCTTTAAACCTAATAGTGATTATACTCTCTTTGCCTAAGACTATCTTAACTATATTTTGTAATAAGACAGTTAAAGTTGAAATGCACCATTCGCCGGATTTATGCGATTTCATTACCTTAGATAAAATCTTATAAACGATGAATAATTAGAGATTTTTAAAAACTGAAATAATGGTGACTTAAACTTGTTTGTTTTTATGTTATTTGAAAAAATTGTAAAAGATGAAATGATAATTGTAAAATGAGTCATTCGTAATAAATTAAAATCCTAACAAAACTTCCCTCAAATTGAGATCATTGAGATTATTATTTTTTAATATTATTTCCTTGTAAGAGAAATAGTTCCGTTAACTGCTGATACATGTTTATGTTTAATTACACAGTTATTTGTAAATTTATAAGGTGGAAGTGATTTCGGTATCGAGCGAAGTTTTCCTCAATCATTACAATTTAGGCTTCGTATCTTCATCGCTCCGTGTTTTGCATTCAATGCATCGCCGCTGTTTCAAGGATTAAATTTTTTTTAAAGATTTTTAAATGTAAACATATATTAAGAACTACCGATCCGCAACGGCTTCATACGGATGATTTCTGGATCTCGACAATAGCACCACTTACTGGGTTTAATTGTGAATCTAAATCATCCAAACTTAAACGCACACAAAAATTTCTGTTAAATCGTTCGAGCCGTTATCGAGTTTTAGCGGGACTAACGGACAGCAATTTTTATATATAGAGATTATAAAACGTAAAGTAATCTTTATAACATGTTATTCTGCCAGACACAGGCATTTTCTAATTCTTAGAAGGATTTAAGTTATAATTTTATTTGGCATAAACACAGCTCCACGTATTTACTCCTAAATACGTGGAGCTGTGTTTATGCCAAATAAAATGAAAACTTTTGTTATTTTGAAGAGGGAAAATAATTTGCGCTTTTTTTCGCCAACTTCGCAAGGTCCTTAGTAAGCAGAGGTGCGTTTCCAAACAATTTGTTACACGCAGTGTCGCAAGTCGAAGCGAGGACGTGTTTATGTTTACCTGCGGTTTCGAAACGCCTTCGTGGTTATTTTTGGAGCCTTCGAACCTCCCTGTTACTAAAAATAGCCTGTCATTTTACTTCAGATAGGTTCCTGGAGTTATTTTAACGCATTTCTTTCAATTATTATTATAATAAATAAAATGTGATGGATGTACCGCGATGAAAATTGTATCGCGGTGAAAATTGTTAAATTTTGAATCAAACTATGGAAGAATAATACATGACTTTACCTAATTATGTTTCTTATATGATCCATAACTTACAAAGTAATTAAATTAAGATGTAAAAATAGTGTATGAAAATGTAACTTAAGCAATAAAAATATGTATTTGTTGCACACTATAAAGAATCAATTGTTATTTCATGATTACTTACAGTGAGTTAAGTTACAAATAAATATTTCCGATGGATGGGTAAAAAATAAAGGGTGGCGGAGAAATTACCGCTTATTTAGCCGCGGCTGCGTATCGATGTGAAAATGTTTAAAATAATGCGTCATTTGAAATTAGCTTAACCAGATTTAACTGGTACGGTGCAGTTAGCTCGATCGACTTCGTTAGTGCCATGAAGAAACGTGGAAGGTGCACGTAGTATTGCATAACTTAGCTGGGAAATATAAACAGTGCTCGCATATATATATATATATATATATATATATATATATATTATGTGGATGCCCTAATTTGAAAACAATTTTTTATTGTCATGTTGACATTAAAAATCTGAGTTAATATAATCTGATTAAACGACTTAAAAAAATAAGGTGTGCCATAACCTGATCTGCTTGGTTGTGTCTCCATTCTGTTCAAGTTATAAATGTATTTACGAAATTAATGCTACAATTTCATGTAGCTTTTATGGTTCACTTAACATTGATATTGATAAATTCTAAAATTTAAAAGGAAATAGATTTCCTGTAAGAACCTATATTATGTAAACAAGTTGCTTTACTGAGTAAATCAACTTTAATTGGATACGTTAAGTGGCTTTAACGAATATTGCTTGATTTTAAGTAGGTATAATATTTAAAAAAATCATAAAATATTACATAAAATTTAAATAAGCAAAATATTTGTCGCTATAAAAATCGTTCAGATGGATTTAGAAATATTAGATGGCAATAGTTGCGAGAAGCATTTTAAGAAATACTAAATTAATTTTTTACTTTGTTCACGTGGCAAAATGTGTCTTATTTTCGAACGTAGATAAAAAAGAGAAACGGTTCTCTCAACACGTGGTTGTTATTAAACTATTTGTGGAATTTGTGGTTTGTTATCTTTCTATAAAAATACTGGAAACCAGTATATTAATATGAATAAGTATTTAAATCTCATTTTGTGATACGTTAGTAACAGGTTTACATGATGTTTTCCTTAATGACTCGAATGAAGCGAACCAAGTTTTTCAAAGATTGTGTACTGAAAAGATACATAGCAGTTTCTTATCTTGAAAATATAGGCAGTTTCAAATAAAGTAAGCATAAATATTTGTAAAAGAACTTTTTCATAAAAATTGATTTAATTGGTGGTGGGACGGGGTTGCTCATGCTTGATATTTTGAAAAGCACTTGATGTGGGCTGGCTATATTTGCATCTTTACATTTAAATGGGCAGGTAATATATTTAAATTGAACAAGTAATATTTTATATCTTACAATTAAAATGTAAGTAACATATAGGCATGGCATAAACGTGAACCTGTCTACATGCCAAACGATAATCTTAGGTAGCCCAAGATTATTATCTAACCTTGACATTCCCACCCTACCATCAATTATGTTTAATAATATGTCATACCATTCTCTCCCCATGTAAAGAACCTTGGTATGTATGTTGATGGTTGCTTAACATGGAACAAGCATATACATGAGGTGAGTCGCAAAAATACTGGAACTTTGCGATCTCTATATCGATTAAAAAACTTTTTAATCACCAATACTAAATTTTTTACTTGTCCAATCACTTATTCTACCGATTATTGATTATGTCGATGTGTGTTGCTCAGACCTGTCTCAACATCATCTTAATACACTGGATCGTCTGCTGAACAAATGCATCAGATACATTTATGATCTTCGTAATTACGACCATGTATCTTCTTTTCGTATTCAGCTAAATTGGCTGCCTATCCGTCAGCGCAGATATGTTAGAATACTCTGCACCTCTTTCACAATTATGAACGATTCATGTGCTCCCGAGTATCTGAAATCCAAATTTCAATACCTGGGAGATACTCAAAATTGTTCTTTCCGTTCTTGAATTGCTCACTCTTTTACACCGTACTGGTCACTTATCTCACTTTTTTGCCCTGACGGGCATCAGACTCTGGAACGACATCCCTCTTGACATTAAAAAAGCTCCGAACAAGTTTGTTTTAAAAGTTAAGTCCGTAAGCATGTGAGAAAATCGTTGCAATTTTGAACTAACACAGCTCTTATTTTCATTTCATATTTGTTCTGAAATAGATAATATTTATATGTATTTAATATTTATATATATATATATATATATATATAATATTTTTTTACCCTCTCTATTTTCATTATCGCTGCTCCGCCTCTTATATGTCTAAAGAGACACTGTCCGCGAAAAAAAACACAATAGTTAAACAATTGAAATATTCATATTGACTCACGGGACAGTGAAGTAAGTAAGTGAAGTAAGTAAATAAGTTATTAGATGAATTTTGTTTGATAAACTAATTGGTTTTACCTCATTAAAAAAACTTTTTAGTGATAGTGACGTCCCTAAATATAACCATGTACAGCTTTGAAGGCGTTAATAATAATTCATTATTACATTTTTAAGGCAGTAAATTCTGCACTGTTTCTATTGTTATTAACTTATTTTTAATATTAACCAATAATATTAAAGAAAAGAACTAGATGTTTCAAATTTAACAGGAATCAGGTATATCTAAAATTAATTTAATTTAGTACTTACCCTTTTTCAAAAGTTCTAATCGGTATCGCTAAAGCCTTTGCTTTACCGTTAAGTTTTAGTGTAAACGGTAAAAGGGAAAGAGTCAATATTAAAATATGGTCAAGGTAATGGCCTATCCATTATATAAAGATAAGAAAACAGGTTGTAGGTGTCATCATCATCTATTAGCTACGATTCTTTCTTATCATGCACCTAATTAACCAAACTAAGACCGCTTCGTTTTTATAAGAAAAATGAATGAATACAAAAATTTAAATAAAAGTAAAAGCAGACTTCAAAGAACTCACTAAAAATAATAAAATAATTTCACATTCTGAAGTGAGGGCATTAATTTTTTATGCAATACTAGCTGTTCCCCGCGACTTCGCCCGCGTGTGATAATTTATTACGATTGTATTTCATGGGTTTTAATTTTTTTTGCGCTGAACTCTTATTATTTTTTTAAATAAAAGTAGCCTAAGTTACTCCTTATAACATCAGCTATCTGCCAGTGAAAGTCCCGTCAAAATCGGTCCAGCCATTTCGGAGATTAGCTGGAACAAACAGACAGACAGACAGCCAAATGTTTTAAAAATTATGTTTTTGTTATAAGTACCGTATATACTTTCATATGTATTCAGTAAACGGCTGTTATTTTGACATTACAAACAGACACTCCAATATTATTTATTTGTATAGATATCTTAGCACTGACTTTAGAATGAGAAATTATTTAATTATTTTTAGTTGTTTGAAATCGGCTTTTATATTTCAATGAAAGTTAATTTTTAACTCGTTTGAATGGACTGAGGAATATCTCAAACTCTACTCTATACAATCTCAATGACTACCACCTCTGAAATCTAACCTATTTAATAACAAATCATCAAAATCGGTTCACAATTGACAATAATATCACGTAACATACATACAAAAAATAAATACTATCGAATGGTAAACCTCTTCCTTTTTTTGAAGTGCATTATATATTATATCAGTTATAATTTTATAGTAAAATAAAAGCAAATATTTTATGTCTTACGAGTGCAAAAAATAGTTCAGCTTTTGAAATATTTGATTTGTAACTATGTAATATTCTTCTCATAATATCCAAAAAAATCTATACTTTATATCATTATTAGATGTTGATGTTGTGTAATTAATTTAATAAAATAATCTTTTATTTTATTGCGTATATTTCCATTATTTATATCCCGTGATGACCTGTGAAGAGCGTCGCAAACGTAAGGAAAAGTGGACAATTATCACGAATGCTTTAGGAGCCTTCAATATAAGTAATACAAAACCTTTTGTTGCATATATATGTCGAGGGCATTACGACATAGGGACGTATCAGCAAATCACTACGGTAGGATCGCCTTTTGTACGTGTTCAGGCAAAGCTTGATAACCTGAATGATTTTCACATGTTTACGCCTCACGACTACATTACGTTCTTTTAAACGTTTGTACAATTTATATTTAGTATAGCTTTTTTTTTAAACCCGTAGTGAAACTGATATTAGGTATTTTATGTATTTAATTTAAAAGTAAGTCTACATATGACCTAGGTAAGTGTATTGGGGAACATACCAACTTCTCCTCCATATCCTCATGTCAACCTCATGTGAGCGACCCATCCTAAACTGCCGATCCTACGAGTATATACCATTGACTGGGAATAAATAGCAGTACGGGAACCCAGGCTCTACTCTCACCAATACGCCTCCTAATTGTGGTTTGGGCAACTCAAGAACTGCTGGCCTAATGTCGCATTTTTGAAAGGCCTATAGCTATATCCTACAGTATACTTAAAAAGCCTAACAAGGAACGAATTAGTTTTACACTTTCTACTGCTGCTAATGATAAGAATGGCTGGAAGATAGGTGATCTAAGCTTTAAACGCTTTGTATTTCTTCATTTCATTTCCTCTTCATCATATGACGACTTCTTGTCGCAGTGGCTTAGCAAAGAGTTGCGCCGCTGAGAGCCGCGGGTTCGAATTCCGCACGGAACAAGTATTTGTATGACCTACAAATAATTGTTCCGGGCCTGAATGTTTGTCCCCGTGAAATTTATGTTTGTAAACTGCTTCTACGATACAGGAGAAAATACTCGTGGGGGTAATATTTTTTAAAAAGAATGAAAAAAGGATATACGTCAAACCAGCATGTGTAAAATAAAGTTTTATAAAATTTAATTTGCCGTTAAATTTTATAGGCTATTTTCCTTGAGCGTCTTTTATGATGCGTTTGGAACGAGATGGGGTTACTTTTACTCGAAAGCCTTTATCGCCTCATTATTGTGATATGAATAATTTGAACTTTACATTTTTATTTACGACAGAATAGTAAAATTCCTGTCTGATAATAAAATAAAAGATAACACTTAAACAAGTGAAATTGTTTAATAAATATATATATATTTTTTTTAAATTTTTACCACGTTCTTTTATCATATTCTTGCAATGTCATCCGAATTTGAGCTATAAGTATTCAAAATTTCAAGATTGCAACTCATCGGGAAGTTAGTTTAAAATCAATTACTAAATTCCACCCGAAACGAGAGACGTCTGTCTCTCGTTTCGGGTGACAAACAAGGAAGTGACTTAATAAAAAAGTGGTAAAATAAAAGGGAAGAAATAGTGTAACTGTTAATAATGGTGACATAAATATATGAAATGAAAATTCTACCTGCAAATTTAATACGGCAATTTGTGCAACAGTCTTGAAAATGCGTGATGCCACTTCAAGTACGGTCAATGTTTAAAAGACCACGTATTGTTTAAAAGCAAATACCGAACGTGCTATATATACAATTTCGAAACTTGATACGCTGGAGAAGATTTAAAGAAGAGTGCCTCTCCATTAAACTAACCGTTGTTAGTTCATTCAAGCAACTAGTATATCCATATAATGATATCTATTTACACGTGGTAGAGCAATGTTGTAGCTATATTATGGTTGCAGCACGAATGGGTCGGCTCGACCGGCGAAGGACCACGCTCTCACAGAGTACCAGCGTAAAATAGCAGCTTCATGGTGCTGTGTTTCATATGGTAAGTCTAGAGAATCGGAGACCCTTACTGGATACGAGTAAGGGTCTCGATACATTCCATCTTAGTTCACAGGGGTGACGACGCATCTGCATTTTGATTCTTATTCGACGATAAATGTAGATATCTATGGACTACAGCATCCACTTACCATCAGGTGGGCTGTGTGCCTTATTCTATAAAAAAAAATCCAGATTGAAATTAATTATTGCTCAACCAGAATTACCTCATTTTATGGATTTTTTTATTCAATGCTAAAAAAGATAATAATATAAATTAAGTAAGGTAGAAGTTATAAGCCTTACTATTTGAAATAGACATTTTAAAAATAAACTTTTTATAATTTAATATCTGAGAGTATATTTTAAAAATAAAATTTTAACAAAAAGTTATAAATTAATTTCAAAAACTAAAAGAATGAAACAATATCTACATAATAACTTCTGAAGTCGGTGCTAAGAAACAATGTATCGATGAATGCCCTAAATTCAAAAGCTATCATTTACGTAGTAAAATTATTTAATCTGTGCTATCATGTGGAAAATGTTTTATTCTCTTTAATTTGAATGTTTGGTCATGTAGAAAGAATGAACGAAGAAAGAGTGACAAAGCAAATTTATGCTGCAGAAGTGAACGGCAGAGTCGGAAAGGGACGCCCTAGACGAAGGTTTATCGACCAAATTGGCGATATATTGAAAATGGCCCAGATTAGGAGTACCCTTAACCGACGAGCGTGTATGCGTAGATATATGGATGTAAAGGAGGCGAGAGAGGTGTGCCAGGATCGTGCCAAATGGAAGTCCGTAGTCTCTGCCTACCCCTCTGGGTGACAGGCGTGAGTGTTTATGTATGTATGTATGTAATTTGAATGTCGTCTAAATAGTTACATGAAAAACTTCACCTTTATTTTTTCACCCTTAGGGGTGGATTTTTTCTTCATACTTATATGGGACCACTCCTGAAGTATAACCGATTTAAATAAAAAAATAATCACTTAAATCGGTTCCGAGTAGTCGGTGAATATACTTTAAAACAGAGATTCCTAAAGTGGTTCCCTGGAAATGTCACCAGGGTTCCGTAAAATCATTAATATTTTCTTATTAAATAATTCCACAGTTAGGTACAAATGTTATTTTGAAATAGTCCAAATTATGTGATGAGATTTACCCATTACTGTTATGTAGGTACATAGGTTAGTAAGCATTCGGTACTATAGCGCGAAGCAATAATTAGTAAGTATACTTTTAAAATATTTCACTAAGATTTTGATAAAAGTTTCTCTTTTAAAATATTTCTAATAAATGTTTTTGTGCTTATTTAAATGTCACTGTCTATGATTTAAAATCATTTCATGTGGGGTTCCATACCTTAAAAGTTTAGGAACCCCTGCTTTAAATATATACGAGTCGAATATAGAATTTCCTCGTTTTTGAAACGTTTAAAAATGTTGTGCTGAGATTTTTGCAAAACCAGTAATATACCAGTAATATAGCTGCAGCATGGCTCTACCACGTAACTGTATTGCCGTTAGTAAAAGATTATTATGAGAGCAGATTATCAAAGATCTGGACTTCTGTATACAGTTTCAAACACAAATACTTTAGTAAAATTAACGCGTTTAAAATATATATACAAATAGATCGTTCATTTTTGTTTTCATCCAATTCATATTGCTGTAACTCATGTATTCAAATGCATGGTACGAAACCTTGAATGACATGGCGGTACCTTCTATGATTTACATGTTAAACAATCATAATGCGTTTTAAGCCTGAAACAAACACGCTTAAGCCCCCGAACGGATGTTAGCAATTATAACAATGCCGCAATTCTATAATCTCTGTTCTTCTCTGTTGAATTGTGTTTCAAGAAAAATAATTTATTTTGTCATTTATTTTTGTTTTCAACATTGTTTCACAGGGGCACATTAACTGCATGTTATCCCATAGAGTAATGACGTTTTTAATTCAGGTTATAAAAGAATTCTTCATAATCGTATCATAGAATGAGTCGGCTTGACCGGGGAAGGACCACGCTCTCACAGAATACCAGCTTATGTGTTTCGTATGTGAGTGCAGAGTACCGGATACCCTTTTTACAAGAAACGAGGTATTCCATCTTAGCGCTCAGGGGTGAAACGCATCTGCATTTTTATTATTAATGTTTAGATGTAGGTGTCAATAGGCCAAGGCATCCACTTACCATCGGGTGGACCGTGTGCTCGTTTGTCACACAAATATTATAAAAACGTATCCGCTAGAAACCGCTGGCCTACGACTATTTCCAAAAATATGTACAGAAGTATTCTAGGCATATAAAGTTATATAATATAATTATATGCGAGAATTTATTTTTAGAATTAATGTTCGTTACGTATTACATGAACCTGTGATCTTGAACGGTGAACGGCGTCGGATTGCTCGCTGCATTCCAACTTTATCAAGCTAATTAGCATCTTCAAACTGATATTAGTTACGTTAAGAATAAAATTCTATTATTAATAATAGAATTTTCTTAAACTACAAATAAAATTGCCACTTTTTATTATATATATAAACGTTACCGTACCTACATAAGTAGGTACACGCGAAATATTCGTATTATAAGTGTTATAAGTTCTTATAAGTGTATAAAGTTTCCTTGAAAATTTTCACCGTATAAATTACTTTTTTATGAAATTGTCATCGAAGTGACATAAGTTTCTATGCCAATTTTCAGCTCAATAGGGTGCCAGCTCAGAACATTTGTTCTGAGGGTGCCAGTAAGAGCTTCAAAAATTGTTCAGAAAGTTTTAACCGGAAAAGCTATAAGAATAAAGCAGATTTATTTAACTTGCTTTCTTCGTATGTCTTCAGCTGGTAATAAAAAATACGTAATAAGTATTGTTAGCATCATAAGAACAGTTGAACACATTTTGAAATGCGAGAACTTTTGTTCTCAAATATACAATTACTTTATTTATTTCATACTTTTATCGATATAATTCATAGGCCCTTTTACGGAAATGAGGCATTTCGTCTTATTCCTCAGAGGCGACAACGCGCACGCATTTTGGATGAAATCGAAGATAGATGTAGCTTGTCTATAAGCTACAGCATCCACTTACCATCAGGTGGATATGTCCTCGTTTGTCACCCTTATTCTATAAAAAAGCGGTTTATAAAATATTAAAAAAAAACTTGTGAAAAATTACATATTATGGTTTGTAAAGAGTAAATATCAGAAAACCACAGATAAACATTTGTTTTATTGAGTTAAATAACTTTCTAATTATTAATTTACAACAACGTAATCTGTAATGGCAAATATTAAAAAAAGGAAATTAGAATTTATAATATGATAATTATCATATTACATATTATAAATATAAACAAGCATAATTAATCTAAGCATTATTTAAAAAAATACGAAAACTGAAACTATTATACTATACGAAGTAAAAGTATCATCAAGATTTGCTTATCGTTACAAACTGTAATCCTCCTCCTTCGCATTCCTAGTTTATAGTATAAAAGATTCTAGAGTGGCAGCCTCGGACCGAAGCGAAGTGTATTTAGTGACCTATGTTCAGCAGTGGACTTATGAAGGGCTGTAATGATAATGATGATGTTAATGGCAGGCGTCTCGTATTTATATCAGACAAAAACCTCAAACCAACGATAGGAAGCAGTAATAGATAAGGTGCGAAATATCTGGTACGATTATCAATCATAAAGTGATCAGTCATAAAGTGACATACTCTTGTACTATACGTCGAAAAAGCGACTAAAGTAAAAAAGTCAATTAAAAGCTCACTGCTGAATATAAGCCTCCCCCATAGATTGTTTCGTAGGCGGGAAAGTGAAAGCAATTAAAACCTTATTTCTGTTCTGAAACAACTGCTGCGTATCTTTCAATTTCATCGTAAACTTTAACTGTATTTTTCTTACACTCGGGCCTTTTACTAAGTATCACGAATAACAAGCATCATGTAACAACCACGTTTGGTGGATTCGAAGTAGAGCTATACTGCAACTATATTATATTGGTTGAAGTCACGAATGGGTGGGCTCAATCTGGGAAGGACCACGCCCTTACAACTGGTGTTTCGTATAATGAATGTCCCTTTTTTCCAGAGACCTTTTTTCCAGAGACCTTTTTTTCTGGGAACGAGGCATTCCATCTTAGTCCTCAGGGATATTTACCTACATTTTGATTCCTAATTGATGAGAGATGTAAATGTCTTTGGCCCATAACATTCACTTACCATAAGGTAGACTGTGTGCTCCTTTGTCACCCATCATCTATAAAATAAAAATAAAATAAAAATTAACTTTTTCCAACGATCGATCAAAATTGCGTGTATCATTTAATCATAACGTTCCCAATTTTCTTGTTTATCGCAGTGCGGTTACACAACCTAAGTTTTTATGACTCACGTTAGCGTTAGGACTGTTTCGAAACGTCTAAATTATTCCGTGACGTATTCAGTAAGAGGCATTTTCCGAAACATTTTGTTTGCGCCTGGAATTTAATTAAAGCGTGTCTAATATACGAGGATAATACGGCTGTTAGCGATTCATGACTCAAGCTCAAGGTATTGTTTACCTCGGTACGGACCCCATCTTCTGAACATTGATTATCATTAACTTTTTAGTGAGAAGCTTATGAAAAGTTATAATTATTAGTTATTCTCTTTCTCTTATATATTTTTGATACATATTATCTCATTTTTCAACAAACACTATTTCAGGTATTTGTGTTTGAAACTGTATACAGAAGTTCAGATCTTTGATAATCTGCTCTCATAATAATCTTTTACTAACGGCAATACAGTTACGTGGTAGAGCCATGCTGCAGCTATATTACTGGTATAGTTATAGCACGAATGGGTCGGCTCGACCGGGGAAGGACCACGCTCTCACAGAATACTAGCGTAAAATAGCAGCTTAACGCTGCTGTGTTTCGTATTGAGAGTGTAGAGAACCGGAGACCCTTTTTACTGGAACGAGGCATTCCGTCTTAGTCCTCACGGGTGACAACGCACTGCATTTTGATATGTAATCTAGGATAGATGTAGATGTCTATGGGCCACAGCAACCACTTACCATCAGGTGGACTGTGTGCTCGTTTGTCACCCTTATCCTATATAAAAAAAGTAAGTATACATCATTGATCACATGATTGACCGAACAGCTAAGGATTTGAAATTTGCTAGGTACTTTATCACTACTTATTCATGTCCTGTTGGCCAGTTTCAACGGGTAATACGTTTTAAATATATAATAATAACTAATGAAAATATATAAATAATAACTCTTAACTCGCAAATGTTTTATTAACCCTCTACGCAAAAAGAGGGTGTTATAAGTTTGACTGCTATGTGTGTCTGTCAGTCCGTGTGTCTGTCTGTGGCACCGTATCTCTTAAACGGGTAAACCGATTTGGGTGTGTTTTTTTTAAATTAAAAGCAGGTTTTCTAACGGTGGTTTTTAGACATGTTTTATCAAAATAGGTTCAGCCGTTTTAAGGCCATCAGCTGGTTTTTTTCGGGGGTTTTTTAAATTTTGAATTTGAGTTGTACAAGATCGTAGTTTGCATACATAAAGCAAGAAAAACATTGTTAACTCTGACATGGTTTTGAAATGCTAAAGCAATATTATAAATTTAAAATAAAAATCGACGACGGTCCAGAGCACATTTTTTTTAAATGATTAAATGCCATAAATCTTCACAGAACGTTCAATATTTTCGTAAGGTATTATAAACGAAACGCTCACCGCAAATCATCTCAATTGTTTTCAATGACATCTCTGTTATGCTTAGTTATAGTATTGTCTACAGCGACAGGACTTCACGCCTGTGTATGCTTACTATGTCAACTGGTAAAGAGCCGAGCGAGGCAACCATCTTGTTTATTATACTTACCCCTTCATTCTAGAATAGTATATGAACAACGTAGGGAAGACAAAATGTGATCAACAGTAACAAAGTGAAACATTTGTGATAAAACTCAATACGTGATTCGCTATGTTAAAGAAATCTTAATCATTTACCCATCTGCATTTCAACATGCAGTTTCGTATAACTCCAATGCCAAAATGGCGTGTTTCTGGGATTTTATTTATATAGAATAAGGGTGACAAACGAGCAAACAGTCTACCTGATGTTAAATGAATGCTATGGCCCTCTAACATCTACATCTATCTGCAAAATGCAGATGCGTTGCCATACTTGAGGACTAAGATGAAATGCCTCGTTTCCAGTAAAAGGTACTCTACATTCACCATACGAAACACAGCAGCAATGCGTTGCTGTTTCACGCTGGTATTATATGAGAGAGCGTGGTCCTTCCCCAGTCGAGCCGACCCTTTCATGCTACAACCATAATATAGCTGCAGCATGGCTCTACCTCGTACAATTTCCTTATGTCTGCTTGCTTCTACTAAATGTCAAAACAACCATTTTTTTATGTCATACTTTAATACACTCCACAGAATTAGTAATTCATTTATGGGGCAATGTATACGCTTTTACAACAAAATCCCAGAAAATATACAAAATTTGTCAATAAATAAGTTTAAATGTTTTATTAAAGAAAAATTGTACAAAAAGGGTTATTATAATATCAAAGAATACATAAGTGAAAAAAACCTATTAAAACTCATTTAAAATTTGTATAAACAAAAAAACATAATTATTGTAAAGGGAAATATGTTTAAAAAAAAGTCCCGCTGGGTTTCTTGCTGGTTCTTCCCAGGACAGAGATATTTTCCGAACCAGTGGTAAATTAAAAATATTACTTTCAATAAGTATTATGTAATAATCTATATTGAATAAAAAATATTCTTTTCTATTCTATTAATATTCTGATAGGAAATTATTGCTTCAGCTAAGGTAGTAACGATCGACAACCCAAAATTCTATGACGGCTACGAATTACAAAAATATCTAGAAGTCTTTTTTCATATTCTTGATGAATAAGCCATATGCGTACCGTATAGTGTTGATTAGGATTTCGAAATCCAGAAAACGGCGTACTTATCTTTTATATTTTGTAGTGGAACAAAATATTTGAATGGTATTCTTCGTACTCAGTGCTATAATGTGGCAGACCTTGCTAGGGAATGTGTTGACGATCCATATATGTCAGAATTGTATATGTGCAAGCTGAATTGGTACGATATTCTTAAGCGATCTGGTATTGAAAACAATTTAATGATTAGTCTCCCGCTAAGATGAAGTGCATAGCTCGTTTATTGACGTATTAAACAAAAGGCTTTTATATAAGTATGACTTAAATACAAACCATTCTGCGGCCTCGGTCGGTTGTTATAACAAGTAATAATAACTTTATAAAATTATGAAATATACGTCCACTCTTTCGTAAGTTCACAATTATAGCAATTCTCTTTTTTATTAGGCGTATAATATTTTTTTACCGGTGAATAATACGTAATGCGTCGTGTGGCCATCACATGGCTGAGTGCAATAGTATCCATCACCACATTTCATGCAGTGGTTGTCGTAAGGGACGACAATGGGAAATGTCGGAAAAATCTCCTGGCTTTTGATAAACCATGGTATAGCCATCGTGATTACTCCAGCCATAAAATACACAATATATAGAATTGTAATTTAAATTTTATTCTAAATAATTCACAATATTAACTAAGTATATACATGATAATTGAATTGGAAATATAAAACTGTTTCATTGGAAACATGGATTTTCAATGGAACATTTATATGTACATAATAATTAAAGTAATTATATTCTAACATTTAGCTGGTAATACGTTCTTCAGGTATTTTACCATTATCTTGGAACAAAGGCTTTTGTAAGAGGAATTTTTCCGAGTTCATGAAATAGTGATTCGCAAAGTCCAATGTGGATTAATAATTCATTTAAGGCCAGGTTGGACAAAAATAACTTGTCTAAAATATACAAGATTATGACGCCCAAGAATTGATACTTCTTGAAAGTTCAAAAAAAATGCACATAGATGAAATACTCAATTGAATTCTTAATCGAATGGATTTTAAAATACTTTATATGAATCGATATATATTTTTTATTTAATCGCCGGGAAAACTGTTTGACGTTCGAGTTCTCGTTTTTTTAAGCGATAGTCATGCTGTGGCCCATATACATCTACATTTATCCTCGATTAAGAATCAAAATGCAGATGCGTTGTCACCCGTGAGGACTAAGATAGAATGCCTCGTTTCCAGTAAAAAGGGTCTCCGGCTGTCTACATTCACCATTCGAAACACAGCAACATTAAGTTGCTATTTTACTCTGGTATTCTGTGAGAGCGTGGTCCTACCCCGGTCGAGACGACCCGTTCGTGATACAACCATAATATAGCTTCAGCGTGGCTTAAATACGTAAAATTTCCTGACAATAAGTAAAATCTTTTCAAATAAAGTAACCTTTTGTCCACCGAATGTCACACGCTTATTTCGTGCTGGACTAAATTGTATGCAGTGGAGAAGGGAGCGCTAAAAACTTTTTAACGTAACTCCTCGCCTTACACGCTTACATCTTTTTGTCTTAGGGACGATTTTTTAATCATCAGTTATAAGCTATTTATAGTCTAAATACAACATAAAGAAATTAAAAATGACAGATAGGTTATAATTTATTTGATGGATAACTTTTATTTCACCATTGAAAAATCTACCCTTACAGTTATAAGGTAACAATGTTGTCTAAAGCTAAATTGAATACAGGATATCAAGAGCCTTAAGTGTGAGATAAAATGCCGGCAACGCACCCGTAATTCGTTACCGTTACGTTACCCCACACAAGGAATTTCTCCCATATCTTGAAGGCGTGTTACACATACTAAATTGAAGGATTTAAGAAATTATAAAGGTCTAACAGCCAGGCAAGTACAGTCACATATTATTAGGCCATACAAATGTTGCAACCAGTGGCATTAGCCAATACGCTAGTAAGCCTTCGAATTGATCATACAGAAAACTATCCTCTAAAAGAATATTATATATTTCACTTAACGTGGCAGTGTTTTCTAATAGTAGTTAACGACAGTTTGGTCAAAGTTACATTACATTTCAGTTATATAGTTATACTAAAAGCGATTTGCAACTAAGAAAAATTTTTCTTATTGTCAGAAGAATAATAACAGTAACTTTAACATTAAAAGTTAAGCTTATTCGATGATTGTAAAATAATATAAGCATTGTAATACGTTTCAAAAAATAATGTACAGAGTTCTTTATGGCGACCTTTAATAATGTTTTGTAAAAGATATATAAACGCTATTACGCGTTATAACTTTTTATATATGACGACCTTTAGTTATGATCTTTGCGTTAAGTATTAAGTATTTTCTAGCTAGATAGATAGATCCGATACATTCTATCTAGATAGATCCGACATCATAGCTATATAGATAGATCCGATACTTTTATCAATTAAAATAAAAACTAACAATTTCTCTTTTAAAAAATTATCTTTAACGTCTCCAGATTTGCATGAAGGCGGTTATCTTCGTCTTTGGCGTGCACATTGTAAAATATGCCAACCGCAGGTTTTTTAGTTTTTTACTTTGCATGACCACCTGGCACCACAGCTATAGTTACCGATGACCATAAAAAGCTTTGTTATTAATTAATTCACATCCAAAATCGATATATGTATTATACAGCAGAAATTTTCTCATAAGCAAGTCAGGTCGGAAAAAACTATTCTGTCAGCTTATAATATCAACAGGAAAATTTGATATAAAATATACTAAGCAACTTTTTTTTAATTATAATTCTTGTTCGGTCATTCATAAATGCCTTCGTGAACTGTTAATAATATATCTTCGAATGCATTTTTATGTAACTGGATTCTGAGCAATTTTTACAAGATATTATTATAGGTACGTAAGCAATACCGCAAAACTTTTTAGCTTCTTATAAATTCTTGGTGCTGTTAATGTTTAGGATTTATCATTACATTTTATTTTTACGATTAAATAAAAAGTAGGGGCCTCGACTCTGGAATGAATATTGTTTCAACATTTATCAATATTGTAAGACATTTAATGTACTGAAGATTCATCATCATCATCATTACAGCCCTTCACAAGTCCACTGCCTCCCCAAGGAATGCCACAAAGCACGGTCCTGAGCCACCCGCATCCATCGACTTCCTGCATGTCTTACCAGGTCGTCACTCCATCTAGTGGGGACGCCCACACTTCGTCCGCCGGTACGAGGCCGCCACTCGAGAACCTTTTTCCCCATCGGTTGTCGGTTCTTCGAGCTATATGGCCGGCCCATTGCCACTTCAGCTTACTAATCTGTTGGGCTATGTCGGTCACTCTGGATATCCTCATTTCTAAGTTTATCACGCAGTGAGACTCGAGCATAGCCCTCTCCATAGCTCGCTGAGCGACCTTGAGCTTCCTCATCCGGCCAGCAGTGAAGGACCACGTCTCAGTTCCGTAGGTCATCACTGGCAACACGCACTGGTTGTACAGCCTCGTTTTCAAGTTTTGAGGTATACATGACGAGAAGATGTGCCGTAATTTCCCGAACGCTGCCCAGCCGAGTTGAATCCGTCGATTGACCTCTCGGTCGAAGTTGGACTTACCTAGTCGGACTATTTGTCCCAGGTAAACATATTCGTCAACAACTTCGAGCTTAGTGCTCCCAACAACTACCGGCATAGGTGTGACATGGACATTAAACATGATCTTTGTTTTTAACCATGTACTGAAGATTAACGGTACATAATTATTTTTTTGATTGTGTAGCTCTCTTCATAGCACCCTGAGCGATGAAGTCGCTACAAGTTTTCCTGCGTGTAAAGTAACATTGCCCAATTGATCTAATTTACTGAAATGGCTAGCCAGCAATATATCTCATATAATCGAGAACCCCCATCGGTTAGCATCAAGAATATTTCTCGATAGCGACTCCCGACTAGACGTGTAGACGATAACTAAACGACGAGCTTGTAAAAAATGCAGAAAGTCGATAGATAGGAAAAATTCATTGCAATCGTCGCTTTTGGCAGATAGATTGGTGATAAATGGAGCGAACCTGTGACGCTGCTCCCCAGCATCTCATCAGCTCATCTAAGGCAGATATAAGGTACCCAAACCTTACATCTGCCTTATATGAGATGGTACAGCGAAATTTATCAGAGATCATAAGATCTTTTAAATTTCCCATAGCCGCCGGTCTCGACACCCACGGGCCGAAATGTGATGATAGATTCTTTTCACTCTCACTAACTCTCGACAATTCAGCTTGTTGGATATTTTTATTTCGATACGCAACATAAAAATGAAATATCATCATAAAATTAAGAAGATTTTAATAAAAATGCAGGTAAAATCACGTAGCGGAAGTAGATTTGTTTTAAAAGACCTCTAAGCTATGCAACAAGGACAGGATATAATATAACCTCTTATGGTAATTATAAAAACGAATATTCCATTCCAAGAAATGCCTCAATAGTGTCTCGAATTATAACAATTGTGAAAAACCAGTTGTTATTTTTCATTAAAAATAATGAACAACTTGGCTTAGTTGTAAAGCTCATTACTTTTATGAAGTGCTCTACGGTTATTACTAAGGTTGTTTAGGAAGCAGTAAAGATAATTAGTGTAAATTTTCCATAGCTAGCAGTTGCAACTTACAAGACGACGGTCTCACTATTTAGAGGTATACAGTTTTTTTTACTCGTATATATAGAAGTACCCACAGTTCATCTGATGGTAAGTGAAAGTTGTGACTATCTATTTGTGATTTAAATTGAATTGACTTCATATTTATTAAAAATTAATGCTATCTAATACATATAATTATAAATTTTATACATGGTAGAGCCATGCTGCAGCTATATTAATTCTATAGATGTAGCGAATGGGTCGGCTCGACCGGGGAAGGACCACGCTCTCGTAGAATACCAGCGTAAAATAACAGCTTAATGCTGCAGTGTTTTGTATGGTGAGTGTAGAGAACCGGATACCCTTTTTACTGGAAAAGAGAAATTCCATCTTAGTCCTCACGGCTGACAACGCATCTGCATTTTGATTCACAAACGAGGATAGATGTAGATGTCTATGGGCCACAGCAACTACTTACCATCAGGTGGTCTGTGTGCTCGCTTGTCACCCTTATCCTATAAAAAAATCATTGATTAAGAATCATTACAGATGTATTGTCGCCCTTGAGGACTAAGATGGAATACTAGTAAAACTGGTCTCCGGCTCTCGATACTCGGATACCGGCACACGAAACACAGTGTTTGGGTATTTCGTGCCGGTATTCTGCGCGTGGTCCTTCCCCATTAGAGTCAACCCATTCGTTTTGCAGGACAATATGCTGCAGTGTAGCTATACCATGTATTTCTAGTTCCTTCTCGTTCATCTTCAGCATACCGTAAATGATGTACTAGGTGGTAAAGCCCCTTTCCTGTGGTCGTTAGCTTCTATGCAGTATTGTTCCAATTGTAAGAGCGCACGCATATGTGGCCTTTTTTGAAGTCCATCGAGTGGCTTGTTAGGCTAGGCTGTATGTCACTGCAACATTTCCTATTCCTATGTTTCAACTATTTCCTATAGGCGATTCTTAATTAACGCACGGAAAGAGATGGAGTGATCAATTCTCTTATGCCGTCACGATACTTAAATGCGTAAATCTTTTAGTTATTAAATAATTCTTGAATTCGTGCCATGACTCGATGAAAAATAGAGTTACAGCTTTTATTTTGCTTAGTTTTGCGAGAAACATATTTTCACTTTACGTAACACGTAGAAATGTATTATGTTATTGTGTTAACTTATGTTTACGAGCGACAAAAGTGCGCATGTAATAAAAATTTGCAGCTTCGAGGTGTGGTATTAGTTACAATATGACCATTCAACATTGAGTATATTTATTTCCACTGGTATCCATCCTTAGAATCTTCTTCGGAGAGGTCAACTTGTGGTAATATAATTAAAATTCCAATATAATCAAGCTTTAGTATTTCCTGCTGAATCTCATTTATCTGTGATACAAAATTATTATTAGGTATTAGGTAAACAAATAAAGCGTGCTCTATCGCCCTCGTGATATTGACAATCTCTTATATTAAAAATTATCGCACTTATTATTCGCGTTGTAACAATATTTTTTCTGTATTTCTAATTGTTAATGCTATTTGAATGTTACATATTTTAAGGTATATTATAATTAATAGTTATTTTTACAATATAATAATTTTAAAATATAACCGCTAATTTAAATTTCCCATTTTGAGTTCAGTTATTGTAACATATCCGATATTCTTTCAATTCGATAGTCTAAATTTCAACATGTTCTCGATGTTTTGAGGTATATAATAAACCAATCTACTTGTGTGTGCGTGTATGTTAATTAGCCAAATTCTGCCGTTAAACGGCACTGCTTGCAATGATGTGTTTCGGTCTGAAAGGCTCATAGAACCAGTATAAGGCAGGTTGTGAGGCATTCCATCTTAGTCCTCATAGGTGATAACGCATATTTAGCTTCTTTGTTTGTAATTGGCTGCAGGTGTCCGTAAACTAAGAAGCCACTTACCATCAGGTGGACTGGAATTTAGTTTGTTACTTTAGATTTTTTTTAAATAATAATAAATAATAATTTATTTTAGTAATAAGACATAAATAAAATAAATGTACAATCTAGACCGAGCTTCCAACCATAAAATATGTACACAAAAACATGAGAACGCTTAAAAATATCCGTTCCACATAATTATCGAAAGACCGTCATCCGATGTGAGCACAGTACTTTACGAAATAGCCTCTAAAAGTAACGAGTTTAGAGATCCATTCAAACGGACAAAGCAAATATCCAAGGTACAAGCGACCGTTAAGTTGGCATAGATAAAGACGACTGACATCGTTTAGATGGACGGAACGAGGTCTCCTGTTGACGCTCGAGAATGGGCATATTATGCATCAGCATCCTGGCAGCCGTTTGAGGTTAAGACGTGTTTACAGTTCAACTTAATATCTTTTGCTGAAAATTTAATGGTGTGGCATCGTTAAAAATTATTGAAAAATTTAGAAAAGTCACAAAAATTATTTTGAATTTTATTTAAATTATATAATTTTACTTATATTTTATTTTTAACCGGGTTCTAGAAAAGTGATTCAATCTATAAGAAATTTTAAATTATTTTCAATATGCAAATATTTACTATGCTTTACGATCGAAACGGACTATGTTAGAAATTTGCATTAATTATGATAAAGCCATTGAGTTATAAGTAGTGCGTAGTTATCGATGGGTAAAGCATTAAATTTTAATAAAAAAAATATCTTCACAGTTAATAAAAAAAATATCTTCACAGAATTAGTGAAAGTATAAATTGTTAAAATGTCTACTAACGAATCATATTATTAATTTTTCCATATAATCACAAGATCTGAACATTATGCAATTTCTGAACCTATTCTTGGGTTATTTACGGTTGAAGGTAATAATTTATTTATTACCGACGATCTTATTCAATAAATCTATACATTTTTGTAACATTCTATAAATCAAACATTCATTAATAAGATGGCCAACTTGGTAATTCACATGAGTGACATTTTTATCATCCTTGGGTTACGGTTCAGAATGTTATATAATTTAAACACAGTAAACATCAAGCATAGTAGCTTTTTAAATGTCCACGTAATAGTAACGATACAGAACGTTGCTTATATAGAATTTGTAAGAAAAGTGGAACATGCGAGAAGCGCGAGACGAACAAAACTTTTTGCGGATTTTATTAATGTTATCAAATGCAACGAATTATAATTGCTATTGCCACTGTGTTATGATTGGCCATTTTTAATGCTATTAGACTTTTTATAAACCAATAAAATTGTAAAAATATACACATTTCTCTACATCTTAAGCGTTTCATTATTGGTATTATTCGGTTTAACAGTAATATTTTAAAAATAATATCTTTTATAATTATATGAAAACAGATCATTAGCTTAAATCACAATAAAATTCGATACTTGAGTATATATATGTTCCAAATCAATATGTACCGCTTTATTTTCATTTTAATTAAGTATTTTGAATAAGAATTAAAGTCCAAGCTTAATAAAATGCGATGTGATTGTAAGTTATGTATTAATAGTAATATCTTGACAATCTATAAATATTTATAAATCTTATAGAAGTAGCATTTATTTATGTTTATACAACTTAATATATTTATTTTATTCTACTACTTTATACAACTTTGTATAGAGTTCTTTATTCACTGAGAACTTCGAAGATCGTGGGTCTACATTAATAGGCGTTCGGGAGCCAGCCCCGAGCGACCGCAAATCTAGAGGCCTCGTTTCTGGTAGGAGAACAAGTAATTAAGGGGAGGGCCGTGGCTAATGCCTTGGCGACGTCTTCTCTAAGCGGGATCCGGCTTTTCCCGATCCGGACTCCTTCCGGACCATACGCTGTCACGACTGCTGACTTCCGACGATATTACCTATTTCTGCCGCAGCAGCAGTGCCAGCACTGCTGTGTTCCAGTCTGAAGGCTAGTATAATTACAGGCTATGTGGCATTCCATCGAAGTCCTTAGAGATAATGTATATTAATGATAATGCATCTGTAACTTTCTTTGTTTGAAGTTGGTAGCTGGTGTCCATGGAATGTAGTAACCACTCCCCATCAGGTAGACTGTAAGCTCGTTGGTCACTTCAATTTTATAAAATAAAAACCACATGATTACTCATGTGACCAACCACTTAACCACTTCTCAATCGAGTCGTCAAGCATTTGTCGTTAATTAGGGAAGAAGCCTAAAATATATCAATACTGAGAGAGAAGAGTCCGCCGCGCTGACCCAATCAATATGTAAGCTGTTGAATCGAAAATAATATATTTATTTTTGTTTTTCGGAAATGCAGTCCAGATAAATCGGCAATCAAAATTCCAATTAACAATTTTATTGATGCCAATCGGGAATTGGTTTTCTTGTGTAATATGAAATTTCAAGGCGAGCGCTTATTCCTTGAGTTATCACGACTCTGTGTACTTTCATCATCATCACCATCACTCGGCACTGCTCCCGAGCCGCGCCACTTAATCCGATAAAAAATTAGCGTAGCTGAACGTGCTTTAAGGGGTTTAATTTTTTTTGTGTGTCACATACCACAAAATTACTGATATATATATATATATATATGTTATATTACGCATGTATCTAAAAGTCAAATACGTCTAGAAATTTATCATATACGACACTAAGAAGAATTCTACTTACACATTACTACACAGCTGTTTATCTTATATCTGGATAAATTTAATTTTGTGTAGAAATACGAAAATATTGTTACTAATATTGAAAAAATGACAAACCAAATGATTGTACTCATTTCATTAAAAAAAACACTTTAAAGCGTACGAGGCTATATATTTCTTTATTATTGAATGCAAGGCATTGACATCGTTTCCGATATGTATAGTCCGATATTTCTTGCTTTAATACTAATACTATTTTCTTGTATTAATATTTTGGTGAAATTACTTCACAAGTACAAAATATGACAAACAAAACAACGACAAAAAGACAAAAATACAAACACGAGCTGTCGTAAGCAATAAGGTCGGCCGTTGATCTATAAACAGCTGATTTTAATTTTCCTCACAAGGTTTTTTTAGAAAATAAGGAATGCAAATTTTGAAACTAGGTGTTATATTTTTTGAATTTGTTAAAATATTTTTTTATTTCCAAACGTGTGAGAAGGTTTTTGTGTTGAGTCCAAATCGAACATAAATAAATATTAAAATTAAAAAAGTCACGTCATTCTCCGCAATGAGGGCTAATAATCTTACGCTCACCAGATGTCGCGCGTTGGGACTGAGGTGATTTTACTTATAACGGAAATAGTAAGTGTCTTCATTATTGAAAAGCTCCGTTTTAAATAAAAGTTTTTCGGTTTCTAATGTATGTACTATGTATACACAAAACAATGCCTCAGTGCTGTTTTCTTTAATTTTTTACACATTTTTAATGTTTTTTAATTCTTCTACTTTTAGGAAAATCCATAGTTTGGTTTATCAATGTCTAATCGAATTAATATAAAATCTAACTAACATTTCAAAAGAAACAATAATCTCTATACTTTTCTAAAAAAATTACTTCCCCTGCCATGAAATCTGTCAAACATTAAACCTCATTCCACAGTGGCGCTGCCCTGGTGGGAAAAAAAGTCGTCGATGCCCTCATTGACGAGCGAATTAGTACTAAAGTGGGAAGAATTATAGAAAAAACAACGCTGGTTGCCGGGGTGGGCGCGAGCGCTTGAACTGTTCGATTTTGTTTTCTTTTTCATAAAATAAAAGAGTGCCAGTCGTAGGAGTGCACGTCAGAAGTGAAAACTTCTTAGCGTCACAAACTTGTAAACATTATTTTTGGGTTGGAAATATTTTTAGGAAATATTTTTATTAGAAATTACTGTTTTACATGAAAAAGAATGATTACCATCTATATAATACAAACAAATTTATAAATACATATCATTTTTATAAAATTTAATCAATTGCATTTTCAACATTACTTTCATCAATTTTATCTAGGTATCTGAGCGTGACCGTCACGCGAGTATCCCCTATTTAAGTAAAAACTACTATGGGAAACTGAATATAAACTGCAATTAATTTTACAAGGCTTTTTGTACTTGCTGGTGTTTTAATTAAATATCTTAAACACGTTGTGATGTAAGTAACTATTATTGAACAGAAAAATCATAAGAGGAAGTTATTTATTAAAAATGTACCTTTACTACTTTAAATACTATACATTATTTTCAAATTGATATTTTAAAGTATGTTTTATTTAAAAAAATACCTACGTCATTTTGTAATATTGATCTAACAAGTAAGGTTGCCTAGGAAGTGTTTTACTGAATTCAAATAATTCGTGCAATCACATAGATAATTTTCTGCTTATTTGGTGTTTAAATCATTTTCAATATGATACCTTGTATAATTATGTGAAATAGTTTTTCGTATAATAAGACTATACGAAAAACGATTCTTCTTTCTCAAGCTACAAGCTATCTGCTTTAATGTTGTTTTTTTTTGTGTAAGGAAGTCATTACACAAAGCATTAAAACAAATATCTACCTAAGTAACACTCCTTAAAACATTATAAAACATTTAGAGGCAACGTAGTCAAAATACCTTCACCAGAGATTATTATTATAATTGACGAATTTGACTTGTGGTGTCAGGGTTAGAGAATCAATTACATCATTTCGTCCAATAGACACTGTATTAGTCGCTTTGGGTAATGAATAAAAATAATATTAATTCGACTGTAGCAGCCGTTTTATGTAAGCTTTAGTACTTAATCATCATCTTGATAACCTTTCACAAATTCACTGCTGAACATAGGGCACAAGGAGTGCCACAGCACGATTCTGAGCCTCCTGCATCCATCGACTTCCTGCATCTTGTATCGATGAAGACAGTATCTGAAGGCACCTAAGCACACACATTATCTTGAGGTTCACATCACCAATGGATCACTTGTTTCATCGTTTCCACTAATAGTTTACATGTGCAGATATTTAATAGGTACACAACATCGCACAACTTTTACGTTACATACGTTTTACGTCAAAATCTACCTCAAACCAATAATGAAACAATAATACAGGAGCAGTAATCCGCCGGCGGTGAAGTTTCCGCCGTCAAAACTCCAACCATAGTACTTGTATACTATTTATTTATATATGTCGCAGGTTTATGATGAGATCAGGTTTTTGATCAAAACCCGGAAGAAGACTAAATTACTACTTTATGTCATCAATAAACCTGAGAAAATCCAGTTGTTTTGATCAGAAACATAGATTGATTTAGTTTTATGATATCAACCTAACCTAACCTAATTTTTTTTGACATGGGGAAATGTCTAGGCATACCCCGCCTCTCAGGGGCAAGGTCTCGCACTGACTAAAACCCCATGGTGTTCCACCTTCGCCGCATATTGGAAGGACCGCGGAAACGCTTTCGCACACATCCGCGACCACACCAGCGCTGGCCGCCCCTCCTCGGGAAGGATTTCTCCTCCCCCTTTTTCGTTTCAGGTAAGGCGCACCAGGAACATGAGGCACACCTTCCTCCTAGGCCTTTTACTCCACCTGCGTAACGGACCCCCGAGTCCGATACGCGGAGGCCATGTAGCCAGAAAAAACGAGCACTCCGAAGCACTAGCTTCCCGACCCCAGCTGCGGATCTGGTCTCTGACTCTGCCGCCAACCAAGTTTGGGCCACGGGAGGTAGGCAGAGCAGCGCTTCGCAATACCGACACTCCTCTCCCCCCGCGGCCCCACCACCACCGCATCAACAGTGCGGCCCCGCCAGAGTCGCGGAGGATAGAGTGAGTGGCGCATCACCATAGCAACACTCCATTTCCCCCGCGACTCCTACTCGGCTGCAGCGGTAGGAGGACACCCCTCTCGCCGCAGCCCACCAACACACATCCGAAGTGGGCTTGCCAAGGCTACTCGGAGTGACCACCTCGGGCCGGCCCTACACCTCAGGCCAGCCAAGTGGGTTACTCTTCGTTCACCACGGGTGACTAAGCCACGGCTATTAAGCCCACCAGCCACGAAAAGGCGGGAACCCATTCGGGGGGAAACCTAACCTAAACTAAGCTTAAATTTTATAATAAACCTAAACATGTTCAGGTTTTTGATCATAAAACAGTATTTCAGGTTAATAATAAGATTAAGTAATAACTTAGTCTTCTTCCGGTTTTTGATCAGAAACCTAGGTTTTTGATCAAAAACCTGATTTTATCATAAACCTGCGACATATACATTGACAACGTAGGTAAGCAAATAAACAAAGATCATCAGCGAAAAAGTGGGCGATTCTCGATGTTATGAGAATTAAAACATAATGTATAATGAAATTATCGAGAGAACAATTTTTTTTCGAAGAATCTTATTAGAAATTTATATTGGCTTATGAACGAGGCTCTATCGACAATCTGGTGAATCGGAAAATGATTTTTTATAAAACTGAAGTGACATACGAACTAATATACGAAATTACAGATGTAATTAAAGTCACTGGTAATGAGGAGCAACATTACGAGTGCGAGGACCTCCCCGAGAATCGGTTCTACGCTCACCTGCCCAGTACTACACCGAGTACAGTTGCGAGGGGTCAACATAAAGTGGTGAATGCAGTATTTGTACTGAGTCGTCGATCTCGTCAAAAAAGTAAGACCTCTGAACGAGATATAGATCTGTCGTCATAATTCAAGTAAGTACGCATTTCTGTTGTCCTAGTACTTCGTCAAAGGTAACAAATATGCCGCTTAAACGTACTCCACCGCATTTGCCTTCGTCTCGCGAAAAGTCGGAAACTGCGAATAAACAAAGTAATGATGCAGAAAGATCTTCATTTCATAGAAGCTCGGATTTAAGCGTATTGGATACGATGCTACACTACGATTCCGAGCCTGACGTGCGCCTTCCACAGAAAGCAGCAGAGAGAAAGAAAAGAAAGCGTGATGAACACATTTATGTCTACGTTAAAGCAAATGTTTGACTCGCTTTTAAAAGAACAAAATAAGCGTTTCCAAGATCCATATTTCTGTGAATTGCATAAGAGATCAAAATGCCGAGCTTTCAAAATCAGTTGAAGTGATGTCGAGTAAATATGCTGAGTTTTTAACTAGAATTGAAAACCTAGAGGCCGAAAGAAAGAAAGATAAGAAGTACATTAACCTTTTGGAGGAAAAAATTGACATGTTGGAACGCAAAAATCGGGCAGCTGGTATTGAAATACGTAATATACCAAATAAAAATATAGGCAAGACCGAATCTAAAGATGAACCCGGCAATCTAGTTAAACAAATGGGAAAATCTCTGTGCATTGACATCAAAGACTCAGATATTAAGGACATATATAGAATAACTGCTAAAGATTCATCAAAACCCAATATCACTGAATTTACTTCTGTAATTATGAAGGAAAAGGTTATCAAGGCAGTAAAATTATTTAATAAAAATAAAAAGAAAGGTGAAAAATTAAACACTGGACATTTTAACATGGATACCCCTATTAAACCTGTATTCGTTGCTGAAACGTTAACACCAAAGGCACAGAGAATGTTCTTCTTGGCTCGAGCATTCCAAAAGGAACACATGTTTGCTTTTTATTCGACATCGCGTGGTGTGGTTTATCTTCGAAAAAACGTAAACTCTCCTTTGGTGAAAGTAGAAAGTGAATCAGATCTTGAAAAATTTAAAATAACTCAATGACTAGTAACTGTAAGTTTAACTTTCCTTGTATTTTCTCCTTATAATTTTATTTTTTTACTTTTTAATCTTAATTTTTTGTACACTAAGCATACTTTCAGACGACTACCCTTTATTACTTTTAGTTATGAATACCTTGTATATTTTTATTTCTTAAAAAATGTGTTACTTACTTTAGTCTAACAAAATTTATTTTCTTACACGGAGTAACTCTATTGACGTATACAGATAATTTTGCCTCATTTTCGATAATTTTAAAGATATATCTGATGATCTGGATAAATTATTTGTCTCAAATGCTTTTGAGTGTGATTTGGAAGACTGCAGTAGATTTTTACCAGCTTCACAAACTTCCCTCTCAATCCTTACACAAAACACCCGCAGCAATAACTTAAACATAACTGGGTTTGAAGTTCTACTTGCAAGAATAAAAATTAATGTGGATATTCTTATCTTGACAGAGTGTTGGCTATCGTGTACTGTTGTTATACCATCTTTACCAGGTTATCGTGTATTTTCAACCAAACATAATCCCATTCAAAATGATGGAGTGGTAGTTTATATTAAAAATGATCTAATGTCTACTGTTGAAGAGCCTCCATTTATTGATGCAAACTCGCTTCTTATAAAAATTGGCATTGACACCGCCATTCTAGCGATTTACCGTTCTCCCTCATAGTCTTACTTAGACCATTTTTTATATTCCATGAATGATAGTTTGAAAACAATAAAGTGCTTCAAGCAATGTTATTCTAATGGGAGACATAAATATATCTATTAATGATAATAAACCTCATAAGTTTTCAGATCAATACCTAAATCTTACTGCTTACCATTCATTGTTACCTGCTCATACTTTCATTACTCGTGAATATAGTGGTACTTGTATTGATCATGCTCTTATAAAAACAAAATTTCCAGCAACTGCGATAGTAATGCAGTTCAACCTTACTGATCATAAACCGGTTATGTTATGTTTACATAAGAAACAAATTCGTAATTACTCTAATCACATAATAACAAAGATAACTAATAATAAACTTGAAATAGATATCTCGAATATAGATTTTTCTCCTGTTTATGAATCACTTGATCCTGATTTTGCTCTAACCTACTTCCTGGAAACAATGATAGCCACTCTGAATAAAAATTCTCAAACTGTTTCTCTAGCAAGACGTAAAAAAATTATAAAGCCTTGGATCACACCAGGTCTTTTACGCTGCATGAAAAATAGAGACAAACTGCATTATAAACTAAGAAAATACCCAAATAATAAAGTAATTAAAATTACTTGCACTCGCTATAGAAATTTTTGTAACACATTGCTAAAAAAGATAAAAAGAGGTTATAAAAAGGATCAAATAAAAGAAGCTGGAAATAACAACAAAAAATATGGCATGCAATTAAACATATAACACACACAGCTAAAACAAAAAAATCTTTAGTGAATTTATTGAAGGTTGAGTCGTGTCCGTATAAGTCCGTCAATAGAATAAATGAGTATTTTGTTAATGTTGGTGTAACTAGAGCAGAAAAAATAGTGAAAAATTCAAATCATGATGTCTAGCGCTTCTAAGGGTCATGCTTCCGGCTCCATTAATTCTTTTGTTTTATTAGACATTAACATTGGTGAAGTTAGTAGTTTAATTCTGAATCTTAAAGATAATTTTGCAGCTGGTTGAGATAATATTTCAAACAGATTCCTAAAAAAATTCAGAAATTACTGAGTCCCACCTCTTATATTTATTTTTAATCTTTGCTTACACGTTGGGGTCTTTTCTAATGATTTAAAAAAGTCTATAGTTATTCCGATTCATAAAAGTGGTGATGAAGATCTTATCACAAACTATAGGCCTATATCAGTACTTCCTGCTATATCTAAGATCTTGGAAAAGCTCATTAATATTAGACTGGTAACGTAACTTACTTTCTGATAACCAATTCGGTTTTCGTCAAGCAAAGTCAACTTCAGATGCAGTTCATGCAGTGACTAACTTTGTTGCTACCAATTTAGATAAACATAATAAATGTTTAGCCATTTTTCTAGACATGGCAAAGTCGTTTGATACAGTATCGATTCTTATTCTACTAAATAAGCTTGAGTCTATAGGCATAAGAGATAATCAGTTGAATCTTTTTAAGAGTTACCTTGCAAATCGTGTTCAAGCTACAGTAGTTGGAGAATATATTAGCACATATGCACCTATATCTTATGGAGTTCCACAGGGCAGCGTTCTTGGACCAACTCTATTCCTGATTTATATTAATGAACTAAGTTCATTTAAACCTTTAAATGGTAATCTGATCTCCAATGCTGATGATACAGTTCTATTAATTTGAGCCATTTTCTGGCAGAAGGTTTTTGGTGTTGCTTAGAATGCTTTTGACAGTGTCTCTAGATGGCTGGGTAACAATCTTTTGACACTAAATCCCAATAAAACAAAACACTTTCCTTTTTCTATTCGGAAATTGAATTGAAGACTTGGAGATAAATTGCATCTAGTGGCTCACAGTTGCAATTTTATAGACAAACATAAATGCTCCTGTCCTAAATTAGAGCGTATTAATGAAATAAAATACTTGGGGGTAATGTTAGATTCTCACTTAAATTTTAAAACGCATATTGAATTATTGAGCAAAAGATTACGGAAATTAATAATAATCTTTAAAACACTTAGACATACTGCAGAATACAAACTTATAAAGCAAATTTACTTTGCACTCTGCCAATCACTGATATCGTACTGCATTACTTCTTGGGGAGGAATGCCAGCTTCTACTATTAAGTGCTTAGAAATTGCCCAGCGTGCAGTACTCAAAGTAAGCATTTTTCGACCTTTTTTATTTCCAACCAAACTCCTGTTTGAAAATTGTGAAGTCCTTACCGTCAGACAACTGTTTATTTTAGGTATAATCTTGAAACAACACAGTGAAGTGATTTTTGATCCTCAAAAATTTATAAACTGCAGAATAGTCAGACCTTGCGAACTAAAACAGATTTGTTCGGAGATTTTACTGTTCTTTAGGTCCTTTTGTGTATAACAAAGTTAATAAAATTATTCCAGTTTACTCCCTACATATAAAGCAATGCAAAAGGAAATTAACAGCTTGGTTACTGAGTCTAGGATATGATGAAACGGAAGATTTTTGACAGTGTAGTGCTGAGTTATTATGGACTATGCTCGAACTTCTATTGTTAGGTAACCTAAGGTATTCATTAAACTGTATTCTTCATCTCGTACACACCCTCTTACACACACACACACACACACACACACACATTTTATATTTTTTTCTATCTCACATTTTCATACCACTTTTAAGTAATTTAAAGAACAAAGTTTTGTAATTTTTCCATAATATAAATAAATAATTTATGTTTATTATGTCTGGGGAGTGGCGCCATATGCTGAAATACAGGTTTTGGCCTAGTTCGGCAATGGATGCTATTTTTCATGTTGTAAGACAAAATATTCCTTTGTAGTTTATAAATGGACATATTGTTAACTGATATATATGGAAATAAAGATTACTACTATTATTATTACATCAACTTGCGCATTCTTGAAAGCTAGCGCACTATAACCAGTAGACTTTAAAAAAAAGATTAGAGGAGATTAAATTAATTTACTTGGAAAATTTTTCATGAAATAGAAAATTCTTAAGTCACAAAAGTAAACGTTTCTTGTTTTATGACTTTTTTACATGCGTAGTCAAACATATTGGAACAAAAAGACGTAGGTCATCATATTTCAACATACTTTCTTTGTTGTAAACAAAACGTTAATAATATCAATTTTAAAATATTTTCTATGAGTTGCAGTACCGGTCTCTAAATATCCGTTATAATCAGAAATAATGACAATACAAGATCCACTTATCCCTAAACATAAAGTTTGAAGCAAGAGGAAATGAGAAATAAAGTATATTACGAACAACTGTATATAAAAGAGCGAATTACGTACCGCTCATTGTTAGTTTATCAGTGATTATAAGACGTAACGAACACTTTCCTAAACAATATTTTTGCTCTTTGCAATTTCACGTAACATTCGTAATGGCGCTATTCACTGAATTAATTATTTAGTTAATGATTTCTTATATTTACGCAAACACTACACATTTAAATAAAACTAGTTTTTACGGATTTTATCGCGTATATTATCTTATTTTATATTCCCGACATTTCGAACACTTTACAGCACCCTTGATCACGGGGAGGGGGGGGGGGGATTGAGGTGTTTGACGTCCCAATGTTATAATTAACCACGGCTACCCCCAGATTAAAATACGTTCTTTGCGCAAAATGTAGCTTCTGTTGAACCAACATCAGTTGCTTAGTTATTATTTTATTTCAATTCTATTACTATTTTATTCAATCTCTAGCAATATTTTATATTTTATTTTTTATATAATTTTATACACCTTTAAAAGTATAGAACTAGCTATTGTAGTTCAGAATTTTATAAAGAAGTATATTAAAATTCGTCGAGTATGATTAACATCATTGACATATTTGTAAAGGTATGGACAAGTTAAACAAAACCTTCGACTATGTAAGCTTTAACACACTTATCAGGAAACTATCGATAGTTTCAAAAAGGGCATTCCTTAGGGCTCAATTCCCGATCCCTTTCTGTTTATTTTCGTACCTACCGGCCGTATCAAGTAGGGAATGTGCATGATTACTTGATTGTGATATTTTATTTATTATCAAGCTTTATCATCATATTCATTACAGCCTATCAAAGATCAATGTCCACTGCTGAACATAGGCCCTCTCCGTAGATTGCCTCATTTGATTTGTTTGCCATAGATTGATTATATGTGACATTTGAATATACGTGTATCTATCACGTAAAGGACGGTTTAAAGTGTGTACTGTTTTACATTTCCCACGATCTATGAATATGTCAATGACCACTGTAATACAATAATTAACAAGACGTCACTAATTACTTTAAAATAACAAAGGATTAGTTGAGCTGAATGACAACTATGTACTTGAAGAGCTTTAAATTTAATTCACTCAGGAGGAAACACGAAAATAACTAACCGTATATTTATTACATTTTTTGCTTTAACATCAACGCGAACAATAGCACTGAGTATTGTTGAAAGGAAGCTGTCTTGGAAAAAAAACCTTAGGTATAGGAGATTTATGAAATGAGCTGGTTGCAAAAAATATTGTTTTTAAGATCAAGCTAATTTATAAACGTATATATCTTCAATCGAACAGCCGACGTTGTATTTTTTAAAGTAAGGAAAACGAACGCGCCTACAGTTCTTGACTCTGAGGCCAAACGACGCCTATATCTATTCTTGATTGATAATTATCGTGGCAGAGCCTCGCTCAAGCTATATTGTAGCTGTAAGTGTAGCAAGAATACCAGCGTGAAAAAGCAGCTTGATGCTGCGGTGTTTCGCATGGTATGTGTAGAGAATCGGAGTCCCATTTTACTGGCAAATAGGCATTCCATCTTAGTCCTCAGGGGTGACAACGCATCTGCATTCTTAATTGAGGATAAATGTAGTCTACATAAAAATAGATGGTGATTTTTAACCAATAAATAACTCATCTGCATTTTGATTCTTAATCGAAGATAGATGTAGATGTCTATGGGCCGCATTATCCACTCACTATCAGGTGGACTGTGTGCTCGTTTGTCACTCATAGTATATTTTAGACATACACATTATTCTATAAAAAATCTATAAATATATTTAAATCCACATTCGTTGTCACTCCTGAATAACAATAACAATAAACAGGAGCGTCGGTCCTCAACACTCAGCTACGGAACATCGCAGCAGTACTGTTATTTGTGGTTCTACCACGTATAAATTATGTGGTTTTCTTTTCAATTAAGATAAAACAAAAGACGACGTAACGTTGCTCTGTCGTAACACATAATAAGTTTTCTTGTTCTTGGATCCTGTAAATCTCATCATGAATAATAAGGCCTTCATTATTATCTCATTTTCAGATAGACATCAAGTTAATTCGACCAATTATGCTTTGTGTGATTGTTTATAATATTTATATAGTTGTTGCAAATAGTATTCGCATCTTTACGTATGACGGCAATTAGTTTCTAGGCTCTCAATCTTTTTCTATTACATATTTATATTGTCATATAGCTACAATTTATTGTTAATCACTTTGCGCAAATTCGTCTGGCATGGTATGACATTATGATTCAAGTGTATCTAAATATTGTATATTTGAAAATAGTGATGACTTCAATATACACGAGCAAACAGAATTCAATCTCTTGTTGATCCACTGGAATTGTAAATTGTATGTTAGGTGTACCACGGTTGATTATGAAAAATTGGCGGCAAAACTTGCATGTCTGTGAAATTAGTAATTAAAAATGTTTTAACTTTCTTGCTTCATAAACTGCTAAATAAGAGGAAATTTGTGACAAGCACTTCTTCTATTAAAACTAAAGAGTAATAACAAATATCGCCGCAGCAAATTAGACAATAAAAAACAAAATATAATTGTAATTGGACTAAACATTGTAGAAACAACCTGGCGTGTTGCATAACAGTAAATGGTACCATGTTCGCTGTTTTATACTTGCGCGACGAGACCTAGTTAACATTCTTCGCCATTTGAGAGCAAATGAATTTCAAGTAAAACTGAAATATAAAGAACTAAAAATCGCTAAAAGAATAAAAAGCTTTTGTTTAAGGCAAATGATTGAGTAGTGATTCTTAGTACAATAATAGTAGGACTTTGTTTTAATTCATTTCCTGAATGCTCTGAAAAAGAACATTCTGTGTTATCGAAATTTGGACTATGACTATGGTATGGTATAACTATGGAACAATATTATTTTCGAACAATTGATGTTAATTACCTAGCGTACACCATAAACCAAAAAGCAAATCAAAACTTGAATTCTACATTTACTCTTTAAAAGTTTTTTGTTTTTTTTTTCGGTAATTGTTCCTGAGAAATAACTTCTTGGGTTTCTTAAAGAATAATGCGAATTTTACTTATTTTAATATTAAAGTTATCAATCTCTCATTTTTACATTATTAGTTAATATTGTGTTCATTTGGTATTCATCATGGTATTAATACAATTCTGCACCTCTCAAAAGGGATTGATTACGAAGTCGCATTCACCATTGTATCACAAGCGTCATGATTTTGAGCTACATGTTTTCAAAACAAATATGTGTTCACCTAGGACGTTAACGATAAAACACTGCGAATATTTATTTTGGTTACATGTCGCCATTGTATTATTAGGAAAGGAAAATTATAAACATTATCAACTCTAATGCAACTTTGGCTACTCACTTAACTAACTTTACTTTAACCTACCTATGCCCCATATAACAAAGGACAATCACAACACAACCATTTGTGTATAACCAACAACTTGTGTACAGTACAGATTAAGATCAAAACCTTTGATATTAAAATCTTGGTGTTATATGTATGTAAATATGGCGAATGGTTATAATTGCGGTAATAGCAATTATCCACGTTAATAACTTGCACGGTAAGTGACCCATGAAGGCCACGTCAAACATTTTTTTAAATAATTCCCGCTTGGTTTCTTGCTTGGTTTGGTACCCAGGACAGAGGTATTATCCGAACCAGTGGTAAAATAAACATAAGAACGACTTTCAATAAGTACTATATGTAAGCTATATTGAATGAAAAAAAAAACTTTATTCCTTTTTCTATTCAACAGTGATAAATAAATTTCAATCAGATTAAACACTAATTTGAAGTTGGTTATATCTGTTTAATTACCCCTGACATCACTTATTTATGGTTATTATAATATTACTTATCTTGTCTTGTGTTGTTGTACTTACTTGTAATGTTTTATTTTATTTTATGAGATGCTAACAACTTTCCCGGGCTTCGCCTGAGTAGGATATATCAATGTGGCGTTTTTGAAATTTAAGATAAAATTTCGTTATTTTTTGAAAAATTTGAAGATTTTCGGATAAAATTTAGCCTAGATCACTTCTGGCATTGCTCTCTATCTGTTCATGGAGTTTCGTTACAATCGGTTCAGCCATTCCTAAGATTAGCCCGAACAGACAGACACACAGAAAAAAATGTTAAAATGGTTACTCATGCCTTAATGATCCCCTCAGCTTAACATAAGGCAGCTGTTTCGATATACACACTTCAATTTTATTAATATGTATAGATCAGCTTGTAATATTAACAAACCTACTCATTGCAACATTCGAAAATATTACATGAATTCATATTGTAAATGAATTAATAAGCTGACCGGAGTCCGTGTCATCGAGACCTTGATTGATGTAACCTGTTACATTGAAATATATACGTGACAATCACTCCGAAACGTGTATATTGCACTATGTACATATTTACTGGTAATAAAACAGTTCAAAAGATGATGGACAACGTGTTTATTGGTATTTTAGTTTTTATAATTAGTTGTTGACCTGAGACGATTTGCGTATTCGTTTTGGGTGGTTCCGTGTATCGAATGTTTTCGCATGGCCACTGGCACGCGGTAAACTATCAAGAGCCTTGCAACAAGGTTGTTTTGGCGCGATGGGTCGTGAGCCGCATCCGTATTAGCTTTGCGGAATACTACATGTATTTATGGGCACATTATAATTACTGTCATTACAATATTCTGGCCATCTTACAACATTACATATTCATGTTCACGTTAGTTCACTGACATTAAACACATACAGATAAGACGCTTACGCAGGTATACGCACGGAAACAGAACGCACGCACATGCACAAGAACATTAAACATAGATTTACGAAGTAAATGTTTTTTATTGTTTAAAAAGTTTCATAATTATCAAAGTAATTGTTTAAAGTAATTGCTTAAAAAGTTTCATAATTATCAACATACTTTACTATAATATGTTTAAATCATATTAGCAAATGCATGTAATACTCAAAAGCATGTAAACGTTTTAGTAAATAAGTTTGCGCCGTACAGTGGCGGCGTAAGAGAATACACTACCCCATAACATTTCTGGAGAGGGAAATACACAGGAGATGGCAGCAGCATCCTGATAACAATATAAAATAACTGCGGTTACCACCCCGTCTGCCAAGCGTGGCAAGTATGGCAAATATATCCCTACGGGGCAATATATGGGGGAGGCTTATGGTCAGCAGTGAACTTTTGATAGGCTGTAATGCGAATGAAGGAAATGTTTAGGGGAATGCTAATAAATGTAAGGACCGTGTGAAGATTTTCTTAAATAAAAACCAGTTCCTTCTGATGAATTCAGAACGATCTTAATTGCTAACAAATAATCAAATATTTAAACTACATACCTATTATTTACCTCTTTTCTTATATAATATATCACTAGTATGTCCGTTCAAAAACAAATAACCAAATATATAAAAAAATAATTAATAATACGAGGGTGACACTGAAAGTTCTTAGAAAATCAAAAACTGAACAAACTAGCAAGTTATTAGTTTTATTATATCTTTTCAAAATAGTGTTCATTTACATCAATACATCGCTGCATCCGATGGAACCACTGAGAAAAGCACTTTGCCCACTCGTCTTCAGGGGTCCCTTTGACGGCATTTTGAAAGGCAGCCACCGCTTCCTCGGCGTCCATAAAACGTTTTCCTCGAAGTTTTTCTTTTATTTTCGGAAATAAATAAAAATCGCAAGGTACGAGGTCGGGGCTATAGGGCGGGTGGCCCAGTAATTCCACGTCTGACGTCGCCAAGTAGTCGATTGTTTGCTTGGCGGTGTGCGACGAGGCGTTGTCGTGGTGAAGGAGGATCCTACTGCGAGGTCGCATCTCTCGAACCTTTGCCAAGACAAGTGGCAAACAATTGTTAGTGTACCACTCTGCAGTAACTGTTTTTCGATCCTCTAAAACAATTGTTGCGTAATGACCTGTCCTTCCGAAGAACGAGGCCACCATCTTTTTTCCCACGCTTCGACCTCTCTTCACTTTAGTTGGCAACTCCTCGAAAGGAAACACCCAGACAGCAGACTGTCTCTTAGTTTCAGGATCATAACAATAAATCCAGCTTTCGTCACCCGTAAGTATGTCGGACACAGCATTTGAGTCACCTCCGTTAAATCTTTGAACAATTTCACGACACCAATCAACACGACGGAGTTTTTGGGCCTCTGCCAAATTATGAGGTATCCACCGGGCACAAAGCTTCATGGAGGATTTTGTGCACTTGACTCATACCGATGCCTAAGCTTATCCAAATCTGCTGATAAGTCACTTTTTTGTCAGTCTCTATCATACGCCGCACAACACTGATGTTATCTTCAGTCGTCGCCGTAGAAGGCCGTCTCTCACGCAGATTATCGGTGAGATTAGTGCGACCACGTTTAAACTCATTAAACCAGTTGTAAACAGTGGCACGAGATGGGGCTTCATCGTGAAAGGCCAATCGAAGTCTATCATAACTTTCTTGTTGACTTAAATGACATCGAAAGTCATAGAAAATCATTGTACGAAAATTTTCTCGCGTTAAATTCATACTGACATGACACAGACAATTGAATAAAACTATTTTTACGGATTTTATCGCGTTTAATTTTACTAATTTTACTAATTTTGATTCCCGACGTTTCGGGTGCTTTACAGCACCCATGATCACGGGGGGGACTGAGGTGCCCGACGTCCCAATGTCATAGTTAGCCCGGCTACCTTCAGTTTTTTGAATATTAATTTTTGGTTCGATCTACGCAGAATGAGCTTACAGTATCTTGAAGTCTTGCAGTGGTATGCTTGGGTTTGGATTTAATTTTGTTAATTATAGGATCCCAAGCAGATGGCAGCACCCATCCATCTTCTCTATTGAAATTAGGATGTTTTTAATTTCAATAGTCTCACGTATCATCCTTGGTAGGAATCGGTGTTCTTTTGCGAGGATTTGTGGTCTATCAAATCTGATGTAATGGCGGGACGATCTTGAACATGTTCACAGACTGCAGACTTCCCAGAGCGTCGGTGCCTCACGTCAGCTATATGTTCTTTCACGCGGGTTTTAATGGATCTTTTGTTTGTCCTATGTAAGAGACCACATTCACAATCAAGCTTGCACTCCTGCATCTTGTAGGGGATATTACACTTGACGGATGGTAAAATTGACTAATCTTCTTCGGCGGCTTGAAGTATGTTTTAATAGAAGCTCGCTTCAAAATATAGCCAACCTTGTCTGTGACTCCTCTGACATAGGGTAGTACAGCAGCACACGCTCGACTGTGGCCGGCTTCACTCGGTCACTGTGACGTAGGCGCAGGACCCGAAGCTTGTTGTCTTGCAATACTTGCTCGACGTGCTGAAGCTCGGCGGCCAGATGTTTTCTGTCACAGATCCTCGTGCTCTCTGAAACAAAGATTTTCCCACGGTAGCTAACTGTGATGGATGATGGTGCGATTCACCATTTAAATATCGGTTGGTATGGGTCTTTTTCCTATACACAGTGTGACCAATAGTGTTATCAGGATTTCGGATGACTAAAACATCTAGGAAAGCTAAAGAATTGTTTGCCTCTAACTCCATTGTGAATTGTATTTTAGAATTTATGGAATTAAGGTGGTTTAAAAATGCAGTTACTTTGTCAGATGGTAAAATTGTGAAAGTGTCGTCTACGTACCGCTTGTAGAATCTTGGATATACAGGAGCAGTAAGAAGGGCTTTCTCCTTAAAGTCCTCCATGAATATGTCAGCGACTATGGGAGATACGGGTGAACCCATTGCTACGCCATCTACTTGCTTGTAGAACTCCTCCTTCCACAACAGATAGCCAGATGTAAGGCAGTGCTTTAACAGTAATGCATATTCTGTAGGCATGTTGTATTCTTCTAGCTTCCTGGTTACAATTGAGATGCAGTCTTCAATGGGTAAGCATGTAAATAGTGACTGAACATCAAAACTGACCATAGTTTCATTGTCAGCGAGATGTAGGCCTTTTATCTCACTAACAAAATGGTACGAATCCTTCGTGTGTGCTCTGGTTTGTCCTCTCAGCGGTGACAGAACTTTTGCCAAGTGTTGAGCCAATTTATAAGTTGGTGAGTCGATCTGGCTCACTATAGGACGTAGACTTACATAGGACAAACAAAAATATCCATTAAAACCCGCGTGAAAGAACATATAGCTGACGTGAGGCACCGACGCTCTGGGAAGTCTGCAGTCTGTGAACATGTTCAAGATCGTCCCCGCCATTACATCAGATTTGATAGACCACAAATCCTCGCAAAGAACACCGATTCCTACCAAGGATGATACGCGAGGCTATTGAAATTAAAAAACATCCTAATTTCAATAGAGAAGATGGATGGGTGCTGCCATCTGCTTGGGATCCTATAATTAACAAAATTAAATCCAAACCCAAGCATACCACTGCAAGACTTCAAGATACTGTAAGCTCATTCTGCGTAGATCGAACCAAAAATTAATATTCAAAAAACTGAAGGTAGCCGGGCTAACTATGACATTGGGACGTCGGGCACCTCAGTCCCCCCCGTGATCATGGGTGCTGTAAAGCACCCGAAACGTCGGGAATCAAAATTAGTAAAATTAGTAAAATTAAACGCGATAAAATCCGTAAAAATAGTTTTATTCAATGTGTAGTGTTCGCGTAAATATAAGAAACCATTATGACACAGACAATTTTCAATTTGCCGCCAAATCGTAAACAAATTACAAATTAATAAAATACATACACAATAATATTGGCAAAGAGTTCCATTTTCAAAATTTGAACTTATTTTTTTATTATATCGTTTACAAGTGGCCAGTTCTAAAAACTTTCAGCGTCGCGCTCGTATACGAACCGCACTACAACATCTCTATTATAATGGATTTATTCTATTATCGATTAATTGTTTTATTTTAATTTCGTTTAACATTAGTGTAAATAAGGTAAAGCACCGGTATTTTAATATTTTATTTAATTAACGTGTCATTAATTACGATCATTTTTAAAAACTTGACAATTTATTATAAATCTTTTACAAAAAAATATTATTTTTTATAATTTTAATTATACGGAATAAGTTTGTTGCACTGTGCCAACTGATGAATTTTGGAAGTGTACTCAAAAAGTATTATAAAGGTTTAAGTTTTAAATTATTATAATTGTATATTAACAGATAAAATTAAGTTATTGAACTCGTACCGCATTCGGTGTCCAAGCTCATATAAGAAACGGGGCCAAAGGCACGCACTTACGTTATGTTTGTTTATGTAACACCAGCTGGTTTGTACAGCTTAATGAAAATTTAGAGACTTCTGCGCGGTGTATTTTTTACTGTTTGTCCGACTTGTACTATCAAAGATTCAAATTCAATGGATAAAAATGACATAAAAACAAAAATGTTTACATTAAATTAAAACTAGTTAAGATATAAGCTTTTACTACGAGAAAACACCAAACGAGTTAATCTCGCACTAATTGATTTAAACCACAAAGATAGACTTAATAACCCAAGGAATGCATAAACAAATTTAAATAATTGCTGGACGAATCCTTAACTACTTGTGGGTTAGCAGTGAAAATTTTAAATGAAATAATAACCATAGCAACCATTTAAACAAAAAATGTCCTCCAGACCGAGTTTCGGTCACGGCAGCCAGTCTTAAAGGAGACTAGCTATCTGTGTAGATTGTAGAACAAGATAATAGGTAGTGTATGAATTGTGTATACAGGTGCACTCTCTATACCCTCACTCTCATAGTCCTATGGGACGGCAATCCGACGCGGCCGGGGAGAGATCTGCATGGCTAGCATGGGCTGGGGACAAAAAATTTATCCCTCGACTATATCCACTGACAAGAGATAAAATTATCTTGTCCTTATGCCAAAGCACGGCCACGAGGAGAATTATATCCCCGTTTGACATAACGAGTAGACATATATCCCCCGTCCGTAGCATGGAGCCAAATGAAAGATAAAAAATTATGCTTTTTGATATTTGAAAGGTACAACTTTATCCTAGTTCATTGGACGTGGGTTTAAGTTTATATTCATACAAAAAATCTATCCAAGTCTATCTCCCATTTTATATACTGTGGATATTATATCCACCGGTGTGCCCATGCTCGAAGGGTGGATAAAACAAAGCAAGGGGATAAACATTTTCTCCTTTCCCCGGGGATAAAATTGTCTCCTGCCCATGCAAGCCCTGCAGGTGCAGGACTAATGGCTTTAAGTACTTTCCGAGGAACGAGTGTGAAACACCACCAACTTTATGACTCCGGGCTCCTACAGAGAATTTCTTGACCGAAATAATCAATAACTGATTTTGGCTCAACGCGGGATTCGAACCCGGGACCTCATGATCAGCAATCACGCTTACGACCATTAGGCCAATGAGGCAGACGACAAAATAAGTCAAGTCAATACGACCATACTATCAATATGCATATAATTATAAAAATAAATAATTCGTATCGTGATAAAACTCGTCGAACAGCCTTCGATCTGACTTGATGAGTTGCATGAGTTAAAAAGGCATCATAACGCAGTACAAAACTTGTCTGTACGTCTATCGAGGACAGAATGGAAACCGACGGCACAACCCTGCACTGGCGCCACCGACGCGTTCGATTCTCGACACGGATTCGTCGAGGCTCCGCTAGTTAACATACGTCTTGTCATGAAAGTCTAATTACGTGGAATTCTGAATCATTTATATATTTGGACTTATAAAATCTTTAAACCTTTCTAATTGACTCTTAAATACCCATATAATTATAGTCCACTTATACTTCATAAAATTATAATAAATGTTTCACTTGCCAGTGGTTTTGATTCTGATTCTATTGGTTCTGCTTTTGATGTTTTATGATGTTATAGAGAAAAGTTTCTTTCTTGCCTTATGAAAATTATTTCAGTTTTATTTAAATTTTTATGAGATTGGTTTCGAGTTTGACTGTCTAACAATAATCCCCTAGCTTCTACCTCGCTAATTCATTAAGAATGTTAAAGGTAAACTTCCTTCGGTTATTAGGCTGAGAAACGTCATCACTGCTTGTAACTTAACTAGTAACATTATTGTTTCTATTTAATATTTTATAAGTAAATAGCTTTTAACCTTTTAAGAGTTGACTAGTACCTACCAAACGTTAAAATTAGTTTATTCGTATGATGTATTGAAAAATGTGTACATACCTATTATGAATACCAACTAAATAATGTTTGCAAATTGACATTGCATATACGTTCAATTTGCACAACTACATTAATATGAATGGCCTATATAAGTAACTTTTACTCGGCTCACCTTTCACTGTGTAAATTTTAAGTATGTTAAAGTGTAGATAACCGCACTTTTTAATACTTCCTGGAAAAATATGCATAAAACATATATTATGAGACACTAACTATATAGTCACGTGCACAATCAGTTCAAACCTACACATGAAGTGTAACAACATGCTACAATAATAACGATTATTAAGTAAACAATCAAACATGGGTGTTATCAAAACTCGAGCTACAACGGTTTCGTTTATTAATAAACAATATACGAGTACTAAACAAAGAGAACACAGATTCGAATTGTCTGTCATTGTGCTATTGCTATTTGCACAAGCACGATATGTAAATTGGGACAGATATGTATCGAAAGAAAATGAAGGTGTTGCTGGTCAACAAACAGTTCTTGCAAAGACGAACATCTCCACTTTCAAACGGGACGAGAAGGATTCGCTCGCGACGCGTTTATGCAGCGGCAATTATTCACGCTCTCACACTTGAGACGGCGATGAACACATAAACGGTACCTTAAACAAGTTTGCGACTCGACTGAGACGAATGGGTACTTGCGAGCTCCGCCACTGTACGCCATTTAGCGGACCTACTTTCCAGCAAAAACTTCGGCCGTAAGAAGTTTCGAATGCTGCACTAGAAACCTCCCGCACCTTTCTTATCAGGTCTGTTGGTTAGTTCATTAATCTTCATAATGTTAGGCGCGTACAGCTAAACAATAGGCCGTAACCACTCTTCAAATTATCTGTTTTAAAATAACATCGATGTTTGGCGACATTACACCTTTCAACAACATAGTTAACGTCAAAGTGTCCCTATCAATTTATCTTATGTGAATCATAAACTCCGGTTCGTTAAATGTATCTTGCTTATGTAATGTGAGTAAACAACGAGTCGTTGGCACTAAAGCTTACACACAATAATGACAAATGGCAGGCATCTCAACTGTTGTATGATTAGCGACTGCAGTTTTCCTGTACAGCTTTCAGTTATGTTTTTATAATTGATTTGACAGAACGTTATCCTTCGTAATGTCGTCGTGACGATGAAATTAACTGCCATGTCGTGATGCAAAATTAAATAATAATATGTCCGTAAAAATAACGGATAAAAACGATTATAATGATAATCATTATTGTTGTTATTTGAATAATTGTAATCCTCAATAAAACCTTTCCTCTGCGTATCAAAACAAATACTAAAACACCATTTGTTTATAAAAAAATGATTTTAGTATTATAAATAAAGCCGCATTCTTATATGAATCATAATATGTATTAATAAAAAATAAAATAGCCTTCTTAGAAGAGGGCCCGAGCAAGTTCAAATTGCATTTCACAAATCTTTCAAAGGTTTGTGAAGGTAATAATGTATAGCCTAACTTGTATTAAGTACTACAAGTTAGGCTAGAAATGCATTAGAACCTTCTGAGTTTGTGTTATTTATAATGCTATAAACGTTTTAGTTATTGCAATGTACGTACACGCTAGCGGCGTTAATGGCCATATGCGATAACGGGAAAATCCAATAACAATGCCTACTTCTAATATATATTGTGCATGATCAATATTTGGTAATAATTCGACGAGCGGTATTTCATTTACAGTTGGATATGTTTTTTTATCTATACCTAATTTATAATACTGCGGTAAATACACATTAGTGACCTTAGAATTCACATATACAAGCATTGCTTAGTTGTCAACCATCTAATCTTTTATGGTCTTTGTTTAAAACTAATTAATTGCAATGATAACAATTTATATTATGTACTTTACATTATGTATATACATTTACTTGATTTTTATTTTTTATCTCCGAAGAAAGAATTACCTATGTAGGTATGTAGGTATATAGGCAAATCAAGAAATTGACACGAAAATTTTCGGGAATCCGAATTACATACGTAAATATTTAAAACTAGCAACCCGCTCCGACTTCGGCTGGGTAGAATCTATTAATGTGACGCTACTTAGATTTAAGATAATCATCAAAGACCATTTATTTTAACCATTTCTTTTAAATATAGCCTAGATCACCTTACATTGCTCTCTACCTATTCGTCAAGTTTCATTAAAATCGGTTCAGCCACTTCTAGGATTATCCCGAACAGACAGCCAGACAAACATTTTAAAATGTTTATTCATGTCTTAATGGCATGCAAATGACCACCTCAGGTCAATAAAAGGCTGTTATTTCGATATTACTGATAGACACTTCAATTTGATTTTTATGTATGTATGTAAATTTTCAAACAACACAGTAGCTTTATGTAGGTAAGCCATTGTATAAATTTGAAATGGGAGATTGTGAAATAACCTAAAATAATTTTTTTCCTCATAATTTTAGTTTGGTTTTCTAAAAAATACTCTTAATCTCAATACATTCGGCCATGAGGATTCGCACGGATGTGGACATAGAATACTTTCTTATTATGCAACCATAGAACGAGTTTGATTTCATTAGAATATCGCGCAGTTTTGTGTTTGCAAACTCATTAGTATTCTTTAGTGATCCTAGTCGGAAATTTGTTCTTGCTCAACTAAATGTTATTTTCACTTAACAGTGACTTATTATTCGGCGTTCAAAGAGGCAAGTAACCAAGTATTGCGACTTAAACTTATGTCTGCTCAAAATCTGTCATCTGTCACACATTGTTAGAGTAAAGTAAAAAAAAACAATTCGAACGGTACTAAAAATGTCTTTAAATAAATGAATGTGCATATGAGGCACATATGAAATATTCTAATGGTATAAAAAGCAAATAATTATAACTATTTGAAATTTTACCGCGTTTATCTTATCACCTTAGTTTTATCCTTGTTATGTTTAAAAAAAATGTGTCAGCTGCGTTACTATAAACTATATAACTAATTAAAGGTATTACTAAAAACGGCTATCTTTTTTTTTTCTTATCGTGCAATATTGTAGGTTATGCAGTGTTGAAGTAGTCAGTGTCTTCCTTGCTTCACAAAATTAATACTTTAAGAAAGTTGATACGCAGGAAGGCAAGAATTGGCGCAACAGTACATAAAATACAGAATAAGTATAATAATTATACATGAAGTCTTTTGCCTTTAACAGTGGTATTTTTGTAAATAAGTATTCGTCGTTAGTCTTGAAAACATACCAGGTCACCTTGGTGCCTTTTAAACGACAAAATAGCTTTAAAGGAATGGTTAGATTTAAGATGTAATTAATTAAAGGAAGGGTTGTCAAAAATTCCATCGAATGCAACTCAATTCTCTTGCACACAGGTAAATAATATATACATGCGAGACTCATTTATAAAGATTTCACGTTTACTTTCTCTCCACTGTTTTCTTTTATTGCCAGTTGCGCGGCCGCATCGAACTCGCCGCAGTCATCCTTTGAAATCATAATAATATTTAAGTTGCGTTTAAAATATTTAGAAAACCGATCGAAGGCCACATATCTTCTCAGCGACCTTGCGGCCGCTTAGCTAATATGGTTTTAGCTATGCTCTTCTAAAAAACAAATTAATTTTTAGTATGTTACTCATTCGTCTATAAAACCGAATAATTTAATAGCGATGACATTTGATGTACGTGCAGAACGAACAGAGAGTTCGCTCATTTTCCAAAGTGGCGCAAGTGTGCAGATAAACATTGGAGTAATGATTTCCTATTAATTACGCGAATACCACACATTTGAATAAAACTAATTTTATATCGCTTTTAATTTTTGCCTATGGGGGGTCGAGAGTAACTCAAAGACCATGACCATGACCATGGGTATAAAGTTAGTATGATTTATATGAGATATAGTTAGAGGTAAGTACTACGGTCTATAAGTAGGTCCAAGTAGGCTTCGATGCAATGTTAGCGACACGAAGTCGAAGTAGGCTGCGATGCAAAGGCCATTAAACGTATAGAAATTTTCGGTAAATACTGGCTTCAGGTAGGTCGCGATTCGATAATAAAATAGCCTACTGAACTACGCTCTCATCATTATTTAATTGTTATACGGAATGTGGCAAGTTAAATAGAAGCATATTTTACACTAGATTTGCGACTTGTTCGCATAAGTTTTAATCTATACATATAATAAATCTGTAGAACAGTCGTGTCTGTAATTCTAATATATTCTCGAAAAAACAAGTCCAGTGGACTAAATAAAGGGTTCTGAAGCCAAATTAGTGGTTTTTAGAATTTTTGTCTGTCTGTCTGTCTGTCTGTGTATTCCGAATTCACGCAAAAACTACTGGACCAATTTACATGAAATTTTGTATATAGGTAGTTAGTAACCCGGGGCAACTTATAGGTTACTTTTTATCCGATTACGGAACTTCAAAAAAAGAACGTTAAGTATTTTCCTTCCTTTAGATGTTAATTTTCTATTATATCTTAGTTATAGACGGGATGGCGGGTGTTTTTCAAATAAATACCATATTTATAAATAAAGATTAAAAAATATAGTTATATAACCTTGGTAAAATAATTTGAAACTATACCGATTTAGTTATCAAAACAGCGCCATCTATCATGGCATGGAAAAAGTAGTATATTTTGCCTTTAGTTACTAATAAATGAAATAATATAAATAACTTACATTTATATTATATGTTTTAATGATTAGATTTTTAAAATTATTTAAAAATTCTGAATTTTACGATATGAGGTGTCGGATTCTGTTTCAACACCACAACAAGGCGAAAATTTTTCTACTCCCGTTCATGAGTGTAGTGCTCCTCACGTCCACTGTGAATGAAATTTATAAGGAATAAAACTAATTTTAAGGATTTTATCGTGTTTAATTTTAACTTTTTTAATTCCCGATGTTTTGGGCACTTTACAGCACCCATTGTCACGGGAGGAGCGGGAGGACTGAGGGGTTTGACGACCTGATGTCATAGTTGAAATAGAATAGAATAAGAATAGAATAGAATAAATGCAGTAGTATGCTTGGGTTTGAATTTAATTTTATTAATTATGGAGTCCTTAGCAGATGGTAGGACTCAGCCATCTTCCCTATTAAAATTGGGATATTTTTAATTTCAATAGCCTCGCGAATCATCATTGGTAGGAATCGGTGTTCTATTGCAAGGATTTGTTGTCTATCAGATCCGATATAATGGTTGGGACGATACAAAACATGTTGACATACTTTAGACTGCCCGGAGCTTCGGTGCTTTACATCAACGATATGTTCTTTTACTCGGTTTTATGGAACTTTCCTCCAAGATGCGTAAAGATCCCCACGTAAAAAGTTAAAATTAATCGTGATAAAATCCGTAACATTAGTTTTGTTCCATGTGGTACTTATTATTATAGAACTGCATTTATGAAATTTTAAGTCTACTCGAAGTAAAAATATATCTACATGTATTTTATGGTGCCAATCAATATTAAATAGGACCAATGATATGAATAAAATATCTCAAATAAACATTATACCGTAAATTGATAGAAGACCATGAATTCATCATTATTTTGTTAAAACTAAATTAACTTTAATTATGAATGAATGTAAAGAGTAAAATAATAAATTTTGATTCCAAGACAATTTACCTTTCTTATGGATACATCGGAAGACACGCCCGATATAAAAATAGTAGGTGTTTCTAGACATATATATTCACGTGTTCCTGTAGCATATTATGTCTATGTCAAATACCAATTATCTACGTCTAATAGTCTTTTAGAATTAAAAAAAAATCTTTGACAGACATAGAGACACAGACACTGAGGTGACTTTAAAATTGATCGAATTTTTCTAAATTTGCCACGGAACAACATTTAATCATGTTCCTAAATTCAAGTTCACGCGAGCAAAGCCGCGGGTAAAAAGCTAGTATTAAAATAAAACCTTTTAAAACATGGGAACTACTAGAACGATCTAATGACTTCCGATACATGGCGATACAACTGTCACGTATCATTTAGCGTCAAAGGTGCAATTTATCTGGTATTGATTGCCAATCCACCTGCTAAACTTGGGATATAGAAAATCCCTGCAATCCGAGATGCCCGTGTCCACCTTTACTTTTAGAGGGTGATGAAGACGTTTGAAATGAAACTACTTTTCAACGTTAAGGATAATTATTAGAATTATGATAAAAATTCAATTTAACGTTTTCTTTTTTAGCTAAATATAAATAGAATTAATCTGCACAAAACTAAACAGTCCGTCATGGTCCGTGTAATTGACGAATAAGGCATTCTCTGGTTTGCAATTAAAGTCGCATTCAGATTTTATCGTAACATTCTTCTGCACCACACGTAGCATTCATTTGCTGAAAAATATCTGCTATAAATGAAACGCGTTGCCGTTCACGATACGTAGTAACTCACACAAACAAGTTTTGTTTTTTATTACTTCTCACGATTTTTTTTCTCAGGCTCGGTCGCTACTGACACTGGATATAAATCGGCCATCAAGAATTTGTTATCCAACTATAACAAACGGTCAAGATAACTTAAAAGCGGTCAGAGGACTGTCATTTTGACTTTAGATAAACGAATTTTAATACCATAAACCTCGAAGAAATAATAATATTTTATTTACGACAAGGTTTTAATTTCGTCACTTCGTCAGGTGTTATCGAGTCAACCAATAACATTTTTATTCTGTATCTTACTAATCAGATATAGAGGAGGAGTCCTATGTTCAGCTGTGGACTTCTATAACATAGATTAAGCCAATTACTAACGTAATTATAGATTATGCGAGTCTGAAATTAAATGTTATTCTTATTAAAAATATACAATATTAAAAACTATAACAACAAAAAAAACTAAAACGAATAACTTAGATTATTATACAGTACTCCTGTGGTATCGCGCCGAGAACGCTGGCTGCGTTTCCTCGCTGTATGGCTATACTTATTGGCTATTATTACAGGCTGTAGGAATCTTTAATAATTTAAAATATACCGAGAGAGATTTAGTAGAGATTACCAAATGTGAAACATACCGAGTTATACGTTGCAGAAATCGTGCTAATGTTAAAGCGATTCTAATCTCAAAGCGGAGAACAAAATAAAAATAATCTAGAACATTAATTTATGTTCATTACCATTTAACAGAATTGAGGTAATTCACTGTCATATTTTTTTCAAATGTTAAACATGTCAAAACGTAAATAAGTTTAGACTTTACTAAAATAATTAGTCATCAGATTTATTTACTTCATCATTATTCAATTCTTGTCCATTTTAATACCACTTCTCAGAACTTGAGCCACTTGCACTGTCAAGTCTTGTACATTTATTGATAGGATGTCACTCCAGCTAGTGCTCCTACTCAGTGCGTTAAAATCGAATCGAAGAATGATTCGAAAATAGAGGATCAAAGCACTAACCCATCCGTACGATCAATAAAAATTATAGCAATATGTGTTTTAAAGAATAAACTTAAGCAACGGCTTTTATAAGACGGTCACATTTCCTCGATTTTATACCGTATACCTATATATTTATTTATATATTATTCTTCACTGTCTATCACGTGATGAATTAGCAATTTTAAAAAAAACATGCGTGAGTGTCGTGGAACACTCGGTTGGAACGAAGTTCCTTTTGTAGTATATTATTATTGATAAACGTATTATATTATTGATTAACAAATACAAATAAATGAATTACTAGCGTCTATTAAAATGAAGCGTCATTTAAAATAAAATAATATTTCTTTCATGGCAAGATAATAAAAAGTGCGAGGGAGATGGATATTATTCCATCTCGCTTCTATATAGCCGCCAAGGCCGTTTACACTACGTCAGAAAGGGTCGTGACGGAAAAATCTTACACTTTTTCTCGCCTAGCCCCCATACGTCAAATTCGTACCTTCCGATAAGGAACTTTGTTCCAATAATTTACATTATTATTTTAAATAATAAATTATATTACTATTTCAACGTTGCTGGCGGGAATCGAGTTCGGAAATGTGCTTATGCAACCACAGCTTTTAAATATGTTGTGTTTAACTACAAAAAATTGCTTTGGCTAGCTGTAATGACCATTAAGCGACCATTAACAAACTGGTTATAGTATACTAATTTTACTTACTTACTTACTTATCTTGCACAGTCCCTGACGGGTAGCCAGAGAGAACAGATCGCCAAGTGTCACGATCCTTACATACCTCTTTCGCTTCTTTCAGATTCATAATCTTCTTCATACATGCACGTCTAGGTATCCAGTACTCTTGACCCTCCTCTTCGAGCAGTTTGCTCACATGGTCTTCGAAAGTTAGTCTCGGTCTACCTCGACACCTTTTAATATTAACTTTCGCGCTATATATTTTCTTCACCATTCGGTCTTCACTCATTCGCTCAACGTGCCCAAACCATCGAATTAATAATATATAATAAATAATAAATAATCAATTTAACCTAAGATCATAATCTTCATCAATCACAAGGTTTGTGATGTAATACCAACAACGCCTCTAATCGCTCGAAATGCACGCAACAGTGGAGTTAAACAAATATCACAGACCAATGAGATTATAAACATTATATACCAATGAAATTATAAAATATATTTTATGCTATTGATTAATTCTACCACACAATCAATGACATAGTCAGGGTTTTCTGTAATTTCAAAAGATCATAACTGCAAATAATAGGTATTAGTATTGATAACTAGCACTTCTGGAAAAATAACTACCAAAGTCTCACTCAACACATCTTATATCGAAATACGAACAGTGATAGAAAAGTTTTTTAAGTTGTTACTAACAGTCAGTCATCAAGACTAAATCATTAACTGTCAATAAACTGTGAGGAACCACCATAACAGTATAGTTGTAAAGACATATTTGTCTCTAAATGACAGATGAGATATTATATTCTCAAAGCGGAAATGAACAAAATACAAGTAAATATTATCCATACAATATTAGTCTGTACCATAAATAAATACGTCTTGTATTTGTAGCTAAAATTAAAGGCAATTAAAATGTAAAAGAAGACTTAGACCACGGAGTAAGGAGGAAACTTTACTCATGTTCTATGTCTATGAATTACATTCATTTAAAATGAAAAGAAAAATATTAGCCATCTTTTTCAGTTATAACCAAACCTTAAAGTATTTATAAGCAAGCTATGCTTATTTATACTCTAAGAAATAAACAGTTGTGTCCAAATAAACATGCTTTGAAGGTAAAAACTTAAAGAATAAGTGATAAGATATGTAATTTAGTAAAAGTAAGCGATTTTCAAACGTATATAGTATTAATAACTCGTTGTTCTATATTCATTCGTTAGAATGTTTAAGTTCAATTTTACTCACGAATATTAGGTATGCCGTGTGATCACTCATTTCGGCAATACATTTATTTGATACAAATGAACCCAAAGGTTAGAAGTAAAACTTTTATGTACACACTGTTTACAACACATTTTTTTTTATAATACTAAAATTTAATAACTGGCCGGATACATTTTAATTGTAGTTGGAGAATCCAGTTTTGATGTTTTGGCGGGGACTTAACCGCAAGCTTGTATAGTTTTTTATAATGATTTTAAGTAGATTTCGATACGTAAAAGTGGTGTGATTTTTCGAATTATTTATATTTTTATTAGAGAATTATATATAAATATGATGTAGAATATGTAAGGTATTGTTTTTGTAATGGCGCCATAATTTACATTCCTTAAATCGTCATCGACTATCTGCTTTAATTTTGTCAAAAAATTATAAAATAACAAATTGTTAAACATGAGATGAGCAGCAGCATCTTTCTGATAACAATTCAAAATAATAAAAAACTGCGGTTGACAAACAGCATGCCGAGCGTGGCTACTAAGGCGAAATCCCCCTGAGGCAATCTATGAGGGACCCCTATGTTCAGCAGACTTTTATAGGCTGTAATGAATGGATGGTTGGTATAATAGAATCAATACATCCCCCCCTTTTCACTTATAATACCGCTTCTCATCACCAATTCGAGAGTCTTATGTTCTACATTTCGAATAATTACACCACTGTTTGTCGATCTCTACAGCCTAGTTGGGCACTGCGTACAGGTGCAGGTAGGCGTATGCCTTAAACTTGTGCAAAAACACAAATTATTGACCGATGTAATGAGGCAGGGGTGAATTGGGAAAGTGAGTGGTTCCGTGTTGGCGCGTAAGTTTGTGGCGCTGTAATGTCTCCAGCACATTTGATAGCTTCCTAAAGTTCGCAAAACGTCATAGTCGATAAAACGACCAGAAAGACATCAAAATTAATAATAAAAATAAAAACGCAATTAATAATAACATAAAAACGCAACCAGCCATGACTATAACGTATACAGAATTTGTTATAGACAGGAGAACTAATTGGGATGAGATTGTTTAAATCAAAGTGAAGTAAGTGGTTCAATAAAATATTGACTTCGTAGTACGTCCATAAATATCCGTTACATCGCTGCTATTTTAAGTCGATGACAATTTGAATTAAGAACACGGACATCAAGATGTTTAATTATATCTTTTATTAGGTTTCGTACCCAAAGTCTAAAACGGAGCACTATTAATGTCACTGTTGTCTATTCGTCTGTCTGTCTATGACTGTTTGTCTGTCCGTCTGTTGATCTGTCCATCACTATGTCACGTATCTCTTTTTTTTCTTTAAAATAATGAAATGGAAGGCCGTCAAAGTTGTCGGTTGTCTTGTTTTAGACCTTTTGTGTTACGAGTGCTCATATCTCATAAATTAAACTAGTTAGGAGTTTGAAACTGCTGTTTATTATGTACTTACTTATTATGTACTATTTGTGTTAACTGCATTAAAACAACAAATACTGAAAAAGTCTTTACATTTAGTTGTATGTAGTTTGTATCCTGTGACCAAAACAAATGAACATTGTTTTAGGGTCTTTTCTTTCATTTGGATGTTCTAAAATCAAGTATTGATTTTTTTTTAAATTGTAGGCGTTGCATACAAGTAAAAACCGTGGGACTATGTATTGTGACTTTCCTTGGGAGGCCTATGTTCGGGAGTGGATTTGTGACTTGAGTGGCTTGTAATGATATAATATACATATCAGGGGCTTAAATTGGTCATGAAATGTACGACACCCTAATAGAGTTAGGCCCGACTCGCAATTGGCCGGTTTGCGTTTGTTGTTTAATCTACTTTATGAACAGCTTATCTGTGCAATATAATGATGACGTCAACAAAACACAGTTATTAGTGATTCCTTTAATTGACGCGGTCATGATCGCCGTCTAGAAACTTTGATAAAATACACGAAATCAATCAACAGTTCGCCATGATAAAAATAGATTAATTTTCCTTTTACTACTAAATATGTTTTGTGGGTATTTAAAATAAGTCATGTTATTTAAAATGAAAAATACAAATGGTGTAAGGAGCTTATTAATAATTCTGTAAAGCTGTTTCTGTTTTAATTAAGTTATATTGGCAATTATGACAAAACCATGTTTGAATAAACAGTATTAAATTTATCTGGTGCGTTAAGTTAATAATAATTCTTATATAGCTATATACATATATGCCTAGCTAGGCAGTGTGTATATTTTTATACGAACCATTTCGAGACATTCGAATAATTATCTGTAAAACTATTAGACCTACAAACTTGTAATCGAAGAATGTTTAATAAAGACCTATTGAATACTTGAAGTCTCAATTTTATGAAAAAAGCTGCTATGGTTTTTGAGTTATTGCGGTCTGAAAAGTGCCATTTTTATAATTCACAGATTCATTGATTCACTAATCAAAATATTGATACTTTCACGACATTTAATTCCTGTAGTTTAAATTATAATTAGAAAATAGTCAAGCGTAAACGCTATAAAAACGTTGTTGGTAATGTATTACAAGGTTATTAGCCTCTATGAGGCAATCTAGGTGGGAGGCCTGTGTTCAGCAGTGAACTTTTGATAGTGAACTAATGTTAGTAATATAAATATAAAGTAATAAAGTTAAGAAGTTGAACTAAATTATTGCAAGTATTACAAAGTACTTAATAAATTTATTCCAAGGCACAGGCATCCGCTGTTGAAGAAAAGTAATAATGCATTATTTCGTGTAGAAACTCAGTGACGTACGTAGAGCGGAGCGGTGCGTTCAGCGTGCATGATATTTTTACCCTTTCGCCTTGCACTTCACTCAGGCCTTTGACATTGTGTAAGGCTTCAGTGACAAACGTTCGGCGGACCGTTTAGCATACATTTTGAGCGACCGCCACTCAAGACACTGTAATTAAAAATCCTTTATGCCGGACGAGCTCATATTATTCTTAAAAAATGTTACCCCCATACTTGAATTTTCTTCTATATTATGGAGACAGTTTACATACATAAATTGCACAAGGATATACGTATAGACCCGGGCCAATAATTTGAAGGCCATACAAATACTCGTTCCGTGCGGGATTCGAAGCCGCGGCTTTCAGCGCCCTACTCAATGCTAAGCCACTGTTCCGAGCCGTTAAAACAAATCACAAAGAAACCACAGTCTCCATTGAAATCTTACATTACACCCTTACGCTACACACGGGGTGTAGAGGTTCGACATTTTGCAGACGCCACTTAGAACATTAATTATACTAGAGCGTGTGATTTCCCCGTTTTTCATCCATCACTTTAAGCTTATCGTGTTTAGCTATTACGTCTTTTTCATCTGTATCCCAATAGCCGATCGTTAGATCCCTATAAGCAACGCTACACTACCACCTTGTGACTTGATTTAACTATTCCACTGTTGCAAACTTGTGCGTGTCGTAAATTACAATCAGAACTAAAAGCATAGTTTTGTTTAGATTTCCTGTATTGATGATTTTATCTGTATTTGTTTTACATACGTGTATGCCGACGGTACACCGCAGTATATTGTTTATTCAGCTTATTATTTAATACAATGAACACTTTAATGAACATTTTTTGTTTGTCTTACTCATTCATCGCTTCGAATAAAATTTTCATACGAAGCAACAATATTTACTGTCGGTCCGTCGCAATTCAATGTTTTGATGAATAACTACAATTATCACAAAAAACCTGGAACTCCGTCATTTAAAGTTTTTTAAAGTAAAAATATAAACTAATTGCATTGCTTAGACAGCGATGAGTTGTATTTTTCTTCAATATTCATTAACTCCTGTAAGCAATATTTAATTTTAGGCACGAGTAATTTGTAGTTATTTAAATTATAACCACTTTTTTCTTTTAATTTCGAACTTCTTTTAATTGCGAGAAGCGTGATCGCCAATGTGGTATGGCAAATCCTCCTTGCTATAGGAAAGACCTTGAATTTATATTAATGATAAAAACCATCATCATCATTAGGTGCAATCCCTCCCCCAAGTCCACTACTAAACCTAGATCTACCTCATGAATTGCTACCCGACTCGGGATCGTGTTTTGTGGCAACCGGGCGAATGCGGGTGGCTCGGGACTCCCGTGCCATCCGCGTCAATTGACTTCCCGCATACCTTCGCAAGGTCATCACAAGTGTCACTGATAAGAACTCCTTAGAAGATAGTTCTTCAGAATCAAAATAAATAAAAATAAATCTTTTTGTGTCTTACGTTTTTATCAAAATTGTGGTTTATGTTTATACATACAAATATATTATAAAATTCACAAAGTCTTAGCACAGGGACTCATGAGATCGAAGATATTTGACAAACATTGTTTTTTTATGTGAAATAAAGTGAATTGGGTATACGCAATTGTTTTCATCATTACGTCATCATCATGATACTCTACATATTTCTTGTTTGCATATGAAAAATATAACGTGTTACCTAAATCACTGAAGTCTGGTTTTTGTACTTGGTATAGGTACAATATTAATGTGACAAAGAAGCTTACAGTTCACCTTCTTACGCTTATTCTATTCGCATTACTATCAATGTATTATTTATGAGTTTAAGATACCTTTACTTTATAAATACGGGCTTAAATGTTAAAAGTCGTAAGTCGGCATTGCTAGGATTTTATTAATTACTCTCAGTTGTTACATTATATTACCAAGATATTGATTAATGTTTTATAGTAAGCCTCCGATTATGTGTAACATAATAGAGATATTAAATCAATGTAACACATCAGTAAATAGCGAATTATACCTTTTAACAGACGAATTATAAGTAACAACAGTTCGCTTAACATCTAAACTAACTTATTACTGCTATTAAGTATTCACCTCGACACGTTTCATGATACTGACAAAAAGCTGATAGCAAGCACGTTCAGTACTAAACATCAGCTACTCATTTCATTGACATACGTTAGAGCATGTTGCTTACAAAACGATATAATTGCACAGATTCATTAAAACCTGTAAAAACCCGCACGTTGAAGAATCACTTTTTTATTCACACGTCAACGTTTTTTGCAATAATCGAGCAACGCCATATTAGCGAATAATGAAGATTCAACCAAAATGGCTTATGTTTTTTTCTCGAAGGCAGACTTTATTTAAAAAACTTCTTATGGATATTAAAAGCAGAGATTTTTTATGTGGTAGAGCCACGCTGCAGCTATATTATGGTTGTAGCATGAATGGGTCGGCTCGACCGTGGTTCGACCACGCTCTCACAGAATACCAGCGTAAAATAGCTGCTTAATGCTGCTGTGTTTCGTATGGTGAGTGTAGAGAACCGGAGACCCTTTTTACTGGCTATGAGGCATTCCATCGTAGTCCTCACGGCTGACAACGCATCTGCATTTTGATTCGTAATCGAGGATAGATGTAGATGTCTATGGCTGTAGCATCCACTTACCATCAGGTAAGCTGTGTGCTCGCGTGTCACCCTTATTCTATAAAACAAAAAGGCTCGTAACTTTTAATATATGTACATTAAAAAAACTATTTTGTAGCTTTTGTAATAATATATGATTAATATTGAGAGATAAATGCTTCTCCAAAATATGCCGTCATTTCAGTTTATTGGTAGTAAAAAATATAATGATTTTAAATTATTTTACACGGAACCAGCCAGAATGAAATTATGAATTAAAAAAAGCTAATAAAATTTGATCTTTCTGTAAAAGAAATGCATTATTGTTTACATCTACTTGTATTCTTGTACGAATATATTACAATACGTGCGAATTAATAGTAATGACCTACAGAACTCATCAGTTGTTTTCTATAGCTATGCAAAAAAGCTATGCTTAGAGCAATCGACATACCCAAAGAATAAACAGCCAAATTGGTATAATGCCGGTCATATAGCCGATAGATCCGACAATTTTAGGAAGGAAGATTGTTCAGTCGCAAGTGATACCGGTATGACCAACAAGAATCTATTGACTATCGTAATCTATCTAATCACGAGATGGATTGACTATCCAATAAGATATGCGTAAATTGGTGGCAACCAACGTTATTCATTAACAGATATGGAATTGTGATGTCAGTAGTGATGGTGATGACAGTGAATGCAAAAATTGCTTTAAATTTTTTTTAATTTGAGAAAATTAATTGATATTTTATAGCCGCAGTGCCACGCTTCTTCTGACTACAAGAATGCTACGCATCTCTTTACTCATCAGCGCGGAAGTCCTTTTTAATGTAAACAAACATAACTAACGCGTATGTTTAATGTGTTGGACTTGAGAGGCGGAACCGGCTATTGTCATAAATTGTACTGGGATATTTTATCAGAGATGCATCGAGCGTTCACGAGCGTTTTATTATTACGCGACGTTTTCCGGTTTTACAGTCGTCTCTTGAATATTACGATTATACTGTACCGCAACTGTCTGGTTTGGTCAAACTAACCTACTACGATCAAAATTTAAAAAGTAATAATTACCATTGTTACAATACTAAACCAAATGATGGGACTATGATTGATAATTTGTTCAAGTTCCATACTCACAGGTAGAGAAGGAAAATTTCTTTAAAGAAAAAAGGAAAAGGTGAGGGTTACTTTCAACCTATCACATTATTTTGCTAATTCAGGAAATGTGTACGATTGCATCCATTAGCTTAAATTATTTTCTCGAGTACTTTGGTTATTATATTGAGTTTTTTTTATTCCTTGACTTGTTTGTATGTATGATTGTAATGCATTTCAGTTCCGTTTCCAAGACAGATATTTTGCAGAGGCATTAAGAACCGAATTTCATGACAGTATTCTTACTCAGGAACTATCACAACTTATGATCAATAAGTTTTACAATTATTTTAAACTCAATTTGTTATTTTTCAAGTAATTTTCAAATCACTACGTATAAGCCGGATATGTGTAATTATTTTAATTTGTTTTGTCTTCCATAACCATAACTTTATTCATATAAAAGATTCGTGTAATGGCCTTTTTAATAGTTATCTGCGCCATTATAAAAATGAAGCATAGCCAGCTTCGTTTGAATTTTTGAATTTTACCGCAGAGTATATTTTTCATATTCTCTTAGGAGTTATATTGTTCTTTGGAATATTTTCATCAAACTCACATCAAACAGTACATAAAATACAGAATAAGTATAATAATTATATATATGTAATTATTTTAATTTGTTTTGTCTTCCATAACCATAACTTTATTCATATAAAAGATTCGTGTAATGGCCTTTTTAATAGTTATCTGCGCCATTATAAAAATGAAGCATAGCCAGCTTCGTTTGAATTTTTGAATTTTACCGCAGAGTATATTTTTCATATTCTCTTAAGGAGTTATATTGTTCTTTGGAATATTTTCATCAAACTCACATCAAACAGTACATAAAATACAGAATAAGTATAATAATTATACATGAAGCCTTTTGCCTTTAACAGTGGTATTTTGTAAATAAGTATTCGTCGTTAGTCTTGAAAACATACCAGGTCACCTTGGTGCCTTTTAAACGACAAAATAGCTTTAAAGGAATGGTTAGATTTAAGATGTAATTAATTAAAGGAAGGGTTGTCAAAAATTCCATCGAATGCAACTCAATTCTCTTGCACACAGGTAAATAATATATACATGCGAGACTCATTTATAAAGATTTCACGTTTACTTTCTCTCCACTGTTTTCTTTTATTGCCAGTTGCGCGGCCGCATCGAACTCGCCGCAGTCATCCTTTGAAATCATAATAATATTTAAGTTGCGTTTAAAATATTTAGAAAACCGATCGAAGGCCACATATCTTCTCAGCGACCTTGCGGCCGCTTAGCTAATATGGTTTTAGCTATGCTCTTCTAAAAAACAAATTAATTTTTAGTATGTTACTCATTCGTCTATAAAACCGAATAATTTAATAGCGATGACATTTGATGTACGTGCAGAACGAACAGAGAGTTCGCTCATTTTCCAAAGTGCCGCAAGTGTGCAGATAAACATTGGAGTAATGATTTCCTGTTAATTACGCGAATACCACACATTTGAATAAAACTAATTTTATATCGCTTTTAATTTTTGCCTATGGGGGGGGGGGGGGTCGAGAGTAACTCAAAGACCATGACCATGACCATGGGTATAAAGTTAGTATGATTTATATGAGATATAGTTAGAGGTAAGTACTACGGTCTATAAGTAGGTCCAAGTAGGCTTCGATGCAATGTTAGCGACACGAAGTCGAAGTAGGCTGCGATGCAAAGGCCATTAAACGTATAGAAATTTTCGGTAAATACTGGCTTCAGGTAGGTCGCGATTCGATAATAAAATAGCCTACTGAACTACGCTCTCATCATTATTTAATTGTTATACGGAATGTGGCAAGTTAAATAAAGCATATTTTACACTAGATTTGCGACTTGTTCGCATAAGTTTTAATCTATACATATAATAAATCTGTAGAACAGTCGTGTCTGTAATTCTAATATATTCTCGAAAAAACAAGTCCAGTGGACTAAATAAAGGGTTCTGAAGCCAAATTAGTGGTTTTTAGAATTTTTGTCTGTCTGTCTGTCTGTCTGTGTATTCCGGATTCACGCAAAAACTACTGGACCGATTTACATGAAATTTTGTATATAGGTAGTTAGTAACCCGGGGCAACTTATAGGTTACTTTTTATCCGATTACGGAACTTCAAAAAAAGAACGTTAAGTATTTTCCTTCCTTTAGATGTTAATTTTCTATTATATCTTAGTTATAGACGGATGGCGGGTGTTTTCAAATAAATACCATATTTATAAATAAAGATTAAAAAATATAGTTATATAACCTTGGTAAAATAATTTGAAACTACACCGATTTAGTTATCAAAACAGCGCCATCTATCATGGCATGGAAAAAGTAGTATATTTTGCCTTTAGTTACTAATAAATGAAATAATATAAATAACTTACATTTATATTATATGTTTTAATGATTAGATTTTAAATTATTTAAAATTCTGAATTTTACGATATGAGGTGTCGGATTCTGTTTCAACGCCACAACAAGGCGAAAATTTTTCTACTCCCGTTCATGAGTGTAGTGCTCCTCACGTCCACTGTGAATGAAATTTATAAGGAATAAAACTAATTTTAAGGATTTTATCGTGTTTAATTTTAACTTTTTTAATTCCCGATGTTTTGGGCACTTTACAGCACCCATGGTCACGGGAGGAGCGGGAGGACTGAGGTGTTTGACGACCTGATGTCATAGTTGAAATAGAATAGAATAAGAATAGAATAGAATAAATGCAGTAGTATGCTTGGGTTTGAATTTAATTTTATTAATTATGGAGTCCTTAGCAGATGGTAGCACTCAGCCATCTTCCCTATTAAAATTAGGATATTTTTAATTTCAATAGCCTCGCGAATCATCATTGGTAGGAATCGGTGTTCTATTGCAAGGATTTGTTGTCTATCAGATCCGATATAATGGTTGGGACGATACAAAACATGTTGACATACTTTAGACTGCCCGGAGCTTCGGTGCTTTACATCAACGATATGTTCTTTTACTCGGGTTTTTATGGAACTTTCCTCCAAGATGCGTAAAAGATCCCCACGTAAAAAAAGTTAAAATTAATCGTGATAAAATCCGTAACATTAGTTTTGTTCCATGTGTGGTACTTATTATTATAGAACTGCATTTATGAAATTTTTAAGTCTACTCGAAGTAAAAAATATATCTACATGTATTTTATGGTGCCAATCAATATTAAATAGGACCAATGATATGAATAAAATATCTCAAATAAACATTATACCGTAAATTGATAGAAGACCATGAATTCATCATTATTTTGTTAAAACTAAATTAACTTTAATTATGAATGAATGTAAAGAGTAAAATATAAATAATAAATTTTGATTCCAAGACAATTTACCTTTCTTATGGATACATCGGAAGACACGCCCGATATAAAAATAGTAGGTGTTTCTAGACATATATATTCACGTGTTCCTGTAGCATATTATGTCTATGTCAAATACCAATTATCTACGTCTAATAGTCTTTTAGAATTAAAAAAAAATCTTTGACAGACATAGAGACACAGACACTGAGGTGACTTTAAAATTGATCGAATTTTTCTAAATTTGCCACGGAACAACATTTAATCATGTTCCTAAATTCAAGTTCACGCGAGCAAAGCCGCGGGTAAAAAGCTAGTATTAAAATAAAACCTTTTAAAACATGGGAACTACTAGAACGATCTAATGACTTCCGATACATGGCGATACAACTGTCACGTATCATTTAGCGTCAAAGGTGCAATTTATCTGGTATTGATTGCCAATCCACCTGCTAAACTTGGGATATAGAAAATCCCTGCAATCCGAGATGCCCGTGTCCACCTTTACTTTTAGAGGGTGATGAAGACGTTTAAATGAAACTACTTTTCAACGTTAAGGATAATTATTAAATTATGATAAAAATTCAAGTTCAAGTTTTCTTTTTTAGCTAAATCTAAATAGAATTAATCTGCACAAAACTAAACAGTCCGTCATGGTCCGTGTAATTGACGAATAAGGCATTCTCTGGTTTGCAATTAAAGTCGCATTCAGATTTTATCGTAACATTCTTCTGCACCACACGTAGCATTCATTTGCTGAAAAATATCTGCTATAAATGAAACGCGTTGCCGTTCACGATACGTAGTAACTCACACAAACAAGTTTTGTTTTTTATTACTTCTCACGATTTTTTTTTCTCAGGCTCGGTCGCTACTGACACTGGATATAAATCGGCCACCGGTGAATTTGTTATCCAACTAATAAAAACAGAAATGACATATTAGCTCGTACAAGCAAACAAAACGGTCAAGATAACTTAAAAAGCGGTCAGAGGACTGTCATTTTGACTTTAGATAAACGAATTTTAATACCATAAACCTCGAAGAAACAATAATATTTTATTTACGACAAGGTTTTAATTTCGTCACTTCGTCAGGTGTTATCGAGTCAACCAATAACATTTTTTATTCTGTATCTTACTAATCAGATATAGAGGAGGAGTCCTATGTTCAGCTGTGGACTTCTATAACATAGATTAAGCCAATTACTAACGTAATTATAGATTATGCGTGAGTCTGAAATTAAATGTTATTCTTATTAAAAATATACAATATTAAAAAACTATAACAAAAAAAAAAAACTAAAACGAATAACTTAGATTATTATACAGTACTCCCCGTGGTATCGCGCCGAGAACGCTGGCTGCGTTTCCTCGCTGTATGGCTATACTTATTGGCTATTATTACAGGCTGTAGGAATCTTTAATAATTTAAAATATACCGAGAGAGATTTAGTAGAGATTACCAAATGTGAAACATACCGAGTTATACGTTGCAGAAATCGTGCTAATGTTAAAGCGATTCTAATCTCAAAGCGGAGAACAAAATAAAAATAATCTAGAACATTAATTTATGTTCATTACCATTTAACAGAATTGAGGTAAATCACTGTCATATTTTTTTCAAATGTTAAACATGTTAAAACGTAAATAAGTTTAGACTTTACTAAAATAATTAGTCATCAGATTTATTTACTTCATCATTATTCAATTCTTGTCCATTTTAATACCACTTCTCAGAACTTGAGCCACTTGCACTGTCAAGTCTTGTACATTTATTGATAGGATGTCACTCCAGCTAGTGCTCCTACTCAGTGCGTTAAAATCGAATCGAAGAATGATTCGAAAATAGAGGATCAAAGCACTAACCCATCCGTACGATCAATAAAAATTATAGCAATATGTGTTTTAAAGAATAAACTTAAGCAACGGCATTTATAAGACGGTCACATTTCCTCGATTTTTATACCTTATACCCATATATTTATTTATATATTATTCTTCACTGTCTATCACGTGATGAATTAGCAATTTAAAAACATGCGTGAGTGTCGTGGAACACTCGGTTGGAACGAAGTTCCTTTTGTAGTATATTATTATTGATAAACGTATTATATTATTGATTAACAAATACAAATAAATGAATTACTAGCGTCTATTAAAATGAAGCGTCATTTAAAATAAAATTTTAATGACGCTTCTTCATGGCAAGATAATAAAAGTGCGAGGAGATGGATATTATTCCATCTCGCTTCTATATAGCCGCCAAGGCCGTTTACACTACGTCAGAAGGGGTCGTGACGGAAAAATCTTACACTTTTCTCGCCTAACCCCATACGTCAAATTCGTACCTTCCGATAAGGAACTTTGTTCCAATAATTTACATTATTATTTTAAATAATAAATTATATTACTATTTCAACGTTGCTGGCGGAATCGAGTTCGAAATGTGCTTATGCAACCACAGCTTTTAAATATGTTGTGTTTAACTACAAAAAATTGCTTTGGCTAGCTGTAATGACCATTAAGCGACCATTAACAAACTGGTTATAGTATACTAATTTTACTTACTTACTTATCTTCACGCACAGTCCTGACGGGTAGCCAGAGAGAACAGATCGCCAAGTGTCACGATCCTTACATACCTCTTTCGCTTCTTTCAGATTCATAATCTTCTTCATACATGCACGTCTAGGTATCCGAGTACTCTTGACCCTCCCTCTTCGAGCAGTTTGCTCATGGTCTTCGAAAGTTAGTCTCGGTCTACCTCGACACCTTTTAATATTAACTGCGCTATATATTTTCTTCACCATTCGGTCTTCACTCATTCGCTCAACGTGCCCAAACCATCGAATTAATAATATATAATAAATAATAAATAATCAATTTAACCTAAGATCATAATCTTCATCAATCACAAGGTTTGTGATGTAATACCAACAACGCCTCTAATCGCTCGAAATGCACGCAACAGTGGAGTTAAACAAATATCACAGACCAATGAGATTATAAACATTATATACCAATGAAATTATAAAATATATTTTATGCTATTGATTAATTCTACCACACAATCAATGACATAGTCAGGGTTTTCTGTAATTTCAAAAGATCATAACTGCAAATAATAGGTATTAGTATTGATAACTAGCACTTCTGGAAAAATAACTACCATAGTCTCACTCAACACATCTTATATCGAAATACGAACAGTGATAGAATTTTTTTTTAAGTTGTTACTAACAGTCAGTCATCAAGACTAAATCATTAACTGTCAATAAACTTGTGAGGAACCACCATAACAGTATAGTTGTAAAGACATATTTGTCTCTAAATGACAGATGAGATATTATATTCTCAAAGCGGAAATGAAAAAAATACAAGTAAATATTATCCATACAATATTAGTCTGTACCATAAATAAATACGTCTTGTATTTGTAGCTAAAATTAAAGGCAATTAAAATGTAAAAGAAGACTTAGACCACGGAGTAAGGAGGAAACTTTACTCATGTTCTATGTCTATGAATTACATTCATTTAAAATGAAAAGAAAAATATTAGCCATCTTTTTCAGTTATAACCAAACCTTAAAGTATTTATAAGCAAGCTATGCTTATTTATACTCTAAGAAATAAACAGTTGTGTCCAAATAAAAATGCTTTGAAGGTAAAAACTTAAAGAATAAGTGATAAGGTATGTAATTTAGTAAAAGTAAGCGATTTTCAAACGTATATAGTATTAATAACTCGTTGTTCTATATTCATTCGTTAGAATGTTTAAGTTCAATTTTACTCACGAATATTAGGTATGCCGTGTGATCACTCATTTCGGCAATACATTTATTTGATACAAATGAACCCAAAGGTTAGAAGTAAAACTTTTATGTACACACTGTTTACAACACATTTTTTTTTATAATACTAAAATTTAATAACTGGCCGGATACATTTTAATTGTAGTTGGAGAATCCAGTTTTGATGTTTTGGCGGGGACTTAACCGCAAGCTTGTATAGTTTTTTATAATGATTTTAAGTAGATTTCGATACGTAAAAGTGGTGTGATCTTTCGTATTATTTAAATTTTTATTAGAGAATTATATATAAATATGATGTAGAATATGTAAGGTATTGTTTTTGTAATGGCGCCATAATTTACATTCCTTAAATCGTCATCGACTATCTGCTTTAATTTTGTCAAAAAATTATAAAATAACAAATTGTTAAACATGAGATGCAGCAGCATCTTTCTGATAACAATTCAAAATAATAAAAAACTGCGGTTGACAAACAGCATGCCGAGCGTGGCTACTAAGGCGAAATCCCCCTGAGGCAATCTATGAGGGACCCCTATGTTCAGCAGACTTTTATAGGCTGTAATGAATGGATGGTTGGTATAATAGAATCAATACACCCCCCCCTTTTCACTTATAATACCGCTTCTCATCACCAATTCGAGAGTCTTATGTTCTACATTTCGAATAATTACACCACTGTTTGTCGATCTCTACAGCCTAGTTGGGCACTGCGTACAGGTGCAGGTAGGCGTATGCCTCAAACTTGTGCAAAAACACAAATTATTGACCGATGTAATGAGGCAGGGGTGAATTGGGAAAGTGAGTGGTTCCGTGTTGGCGCGTAAGTTTGTGGCGCTGTAATGTCTCCAGCACAGTTGATAGCTTCCTAAAGTTCGCAAAACGTCATAGTCGATAAAACGACCAGAAAGACATCAAAATTAATTATAAAAATAAAAACGCAATTAATAATAACATAAAAACGCAACCAGCCATAACTATAACGTATACAGAATTTATTATAGACAGGAGAACTAATTGGGGATGAGATTGTTTAAATCAAAGTGAAGTAAGTGGTTCAATAAAAATATTGACTTCGTAGTACGTCCATAAATATCCGTTACATCGCTGCTATTTTAAGTCGATGACAATTTGAATTAAGAACACGGACATCAAGATGTTTAATTATATCTTTTATTAGGGTTTCGTACCCAAAGTCTAAAACGGAGCACTATTAATGTCACTGTTGTCTATTCGTCTGTCTGTCTATGACTGTTTGTCTGTCCGTCTGTTGATCTGTCCATCACTATGTCACGTATCTCTTTTTTTCTTTAAAATAATGAAATGGAAGGCCGTCAAAGTTGTCGGTTGTCTTGTTTTAGACCTTTTGTGTTACGAGTGCTCATATCTCATAAATTAAACTAGTTAGGAGTTTGAAACTGCTGTTTATTATGTACTTACTTATTATGTACTATTTGTGTTAACTGCATTAAAACAACAAATACTGAAAAAGTCTTTACATTTAGTTGTATGTAGTTTGTATCCTGTGACCAAAACAAATGAACATTGTTTTAGGGTCTTTTCTTTCATTTGGATGTTCTAAAATCAAGTATTGATTTTTTACGTGGTAGAGCCACGCTGCAACTATATTATAGTAGCACGAATGGTCGGCTCGACCGGGGTAGACCACTCTCACAGAATACCAGCGCAAAATAGCAGCGCAAAATAGCAGCTCAATGCTGCTGTTTTCGTATGGTGAGTGTAGAGAACCGGAGACCCTTCTTACTGGAAAGAGGCATTCCATCTTAGTCCTCAGGGTGACAACGCATGTGCATTTGATTCTTAATTGAGGATAAATGTAGATGTCTATGGGCCACAGTAGCCACTTACCATCAGGTGGACTGTGCTCGTTTGTCACCCTATGCTATAAAAAAGGCGTTGCATACAAGTAAAACCGTGGGACTATGTATTGTGACTTTCATTGGGAGGCCTATGTTCGGGAGTGATTGTGACTTGAGTGGCTTGTAATGATATAATATACATATCAGGGCTTAAATTGGTCATGAAATGTACGACACCCTAATAGTGTTAGGCCCGACTCGCAATTGGCCGGTTTGCGTTTGTTGTTTAATCTACTTTATGAACAGCTTATCTGTGCAATATAATGATGACGTCAACAAAACACAGTTATTAGTGATTCTTTAATTGACGCGATCATGATCGCCGTCTCGAAACTTTGATAAAATACACGAAATCAATCAACAGTTCGCCATGATACAAATAGATTAATTTTCCTTTTACTACTAAATATGTTTTGTGGGTATTTAAAATAAGTCATGTTATTTAAAATGAAAATACAAATGGTGTAAGGAGCTTATTAATAATTCTGTAAAGCTGTTTCTGTTTTAATTAAGTTATATTGGCAATTATGACAAAACCATGTTTGAATAAACAGTATTAAATTTATCTGGTGCGTTAAGTTAATAATAATTTTATATAGCTATATACATATATGCCTAGCTAGGCAGTGTGTATATTTTATACGAACCATTTCGAGACATTCGAATAATTATCTGTAAAACTATTAGACCTACAAACTTGTAATCGAAGAATGTTTAATAAAGACCTATTGAATACTTGAAGTCTCAATTTTATGAAAAAAGCTGCTATGGTTTTTGAGTTATTGCGGTCTGAAAAGTGCCATTTTTATAATTCACAGATTCATTGATTCACTAATCAAAATATTGATACTTTCACGACATTTAATTCCTGTAGTTTAAATTATAATTAGAAAATAGTCAAGCGTAAACGCTATAAAAAACGTTGTTGGTAATGTATTTCTCACAAGGGGTTATTAGCCTCTATGAGGCAATCTAGGTGGGAGGCCTGTGTTCAGCAGTGAACTTTTGATAGTGAACTAATGTTAGTAATATAAATATAAAGTAATAAAGTTAAGAAGTTGAACTAAATTATTGCAAGTATTACAAAGTACTTAATAAATTTATTCCAAGGCACAGGCATCCGCTGTTGAAGAAAAGTAATAATGCATTATTTCGTGTAGAAACTCAGTGACGTACGTAGAGCGGAGCGGTGCGTTCAGCGTGCATGATATTTTTACCCTTTCGCCTTGCACTTCACTCAGGCCTTTGACATTGTGTAAGGCTTCAGTGACAAACGTTCGGCGGACCGTTTAGCATACATTTTGAGCGACCGCCACTCAAGACACTGTAATTAAAAATCCTTTATGCCGGACGAGCTCATATTATTCTTAAAAAATGTTACCCCCATACTTGAATTTTCTTCTGTATTATGGAGACAGTTTACATACATAAATTGCACAAGGATATACGTATAGACCCGGGCCAATAATTTGAAGGCCATACAAATACTCGTTCCGTGCGGGATTCGAAGCCGCGGCTTTCAGCGCCCTACTCAATGCTAAGCCACTGTTCCGAGCCGTTAAAACAAATCACAAAGAAACCACAGTCTCCATTGAAATCTTACACTACACCCTTACGCTACACACGGGGTGTAGAGGTTCGACATTTTGCAGACGCCACTTAGAACATTAATTATACTAGAGCGTGTGATTTCCCCGTTTTTCATCCATCACTTTAAGCTTATCGTGTTTAGCTATTACGTCTTTTTCATCTGTATCCCAATAGCCGATCGTTAGATCCCTATAAGCAACGCTACACTACCACCTTGTGACTTGATTTAACTATTCCACTGTTGCAAACTTGTGCGTGTCGTAAATTACAATCAGAACTAAAAGCATAGTTTTGTTTAGATTTCCTGTATTGATGATTTTATCTGTATTTGTTTTACATACGTATGCCGACGGTACACCGCAGTATATTGTTTATTCAGCTTATTATTTAATACAATGAACACTTTAATGAACATTTTTTGTTTGTCTTACTCATTCATCGCTTCGAATAAAATTTTCATACGAAGCAACAATATTTACTGTCGGTCCGTCGCAATTCAATGTTTTGATGAATAACTACAATTATCACAAAAAACCTGGAACTCCGTCATTTAAAGTTTTTTAAAGTAAAAATATAAACTAATTGCATTGCTTAGACAGCGATGAGTTGTATTTTTCTTCAATATTCATTAACTCCTGTAAGCAATATTTAATTTTAGGCACGAGTAGTTTGTAGTTATTTAAATTATAACCACTTTTTTCTTTTAATTTCGAACTTCTTTTAATTGCGAGAAGCGTGATCGCCAATGTGGTATGGCAAATCCTCCTTGCTATAGGAAAGACCTTGAATTTACATTAATGATAAAAACCATCATCATCATTAGGTGCAATCCCTCCCCCAAGTCCACTACTAAACATAGATCTACCTCATGAATTGCTACCCGACTCGGGATCGTGTTTTGTGGCAACCGGGCGAATGCGGGTGGCTCGGGACTCCCGTGCCATCCGCGTCAATTGACTTCCCGCATACCTTCGCAAGGTCATCACAAGTGTCACTGATAAGAACTCCTTAGAAGATAGTTCTTCAGAATCAAAATAAATAAAAATAAATCTTTTTGTGTCTTACGTTTTTATCAAAATTGTGGTTTATGTTTATACATACAAATATAATATAAAATTCACAAAGTCTTAGCACAGGGACTCATGAGATCGAAGATATTTGACAAACATTGTTTTTTTATACGCAATTGTTTTCATCATTACGTCATCATCATGATACTCTACATATTTCTTGTTTGCATATGAAAAATATAACGTGTTACCTAAATCACTGAAGTCTGGTTTTTGTACTTGGTATAGGTACAATATTAATGTGACAAAGAAGCTTACAGTTCACCTTCTTACGCTTATTCTATTCGCATTACTATCAATGTATTATTTATGAGTTTAAGATACCTTTACTTTATAAATACGGGCTTAAATGTTAAAAGTCGTAAGTCGGCATTGCTAGGATTTTATTAATTACTCTCAGTTGTTACATTATATTACCAAGATATTGATTAATGTTTTATAGTAAGCCTCCGATTATGTGTAACATAATAGAGATATTAAATCAATGTAACACATCAGTAAATAGCGAATTATACCTTTTAACAGACGAATTATAAGTAACAACAGTTCGCTTAACATCTAAACTAACTTATTACTGCTATTAAGTATTCACCTCGACACGTTTCATGATACTGACAAAAAGCTGATAGCAATCACGTTCAGTACTAAACATCAGCTACTCATTTCATTGACATACGTTAGAGCATGTTGCTTACAAAACGATATAATTGCACAGATTCATTAAAACCTGTAAAAACCCGCACGTTGAAGAATCACTTTTTTATTCACACGTCAACGTTTTTTGCAATAATCGAGCAACGCCATATTAGCGAATAATGAAGATTCAACCAAAATGGCTTATGTTTTTTTCTCGAAGGCAGACTTTATTTAAAAAACTTCTTATGGATATTAAAAGCAGAGATTTTTTATGTGGTAGAGCCACGCTGCAGCTATATTATGGTTGTAGCATGAATGGGTCGGCTCGACCGTGGTTCGACCACGCTCTCACAGAATACCAGCGTAAAATAGCTGCTTAATGCTGCTGTGTTTCGTATGGTGAGTGTAGAGAACCGGAGACCCTTTTTACTAGCTATGAGGCATTCCATCGTAGTCCTCACGGCTGACAACGCATCTGCATTTTGATTCGTAATCGAGGATAGATGTAGATGTCTATGGGCTGTAGCATCCACTTACCATCAGGTAAGCTGTGTGCTCGCGTGTCACCCTTATTCTATAAAAACAAAAAAAGGCTCGTAACTTTTAATATATGTACATTAAAAAAAAAACTATTTTGTAGCTTTTGTGTAATAATATATGATTAATATTGGAGAGATAAATGCTTCTCCAAAATATGCCGTCATTTCAGTTTCTTGGTAGTAAAAAATATAATGATTTTAAATTATTTTACACGGAACCAGCCAGAATGAAATTATGAATTAAAAAAAGCTAATAAAATTTGATCTTTCTGTAAAAGAAATGCATTATTGTTTACATCTACTTGTATTCTTGTACGAATATATTACAATACGTGCGAATTAATAGTAATGACCTACAGAACTCATCAGTTGTTTTCTATAGCTATGCAAAAAAGCTATGCTTAGAGCAATCGACATACCCAAAGAATAAACAGCCAAATTGGTATAATGCCGGTCATATAGCCGATAGATCCGACAATTTTAGGAAGGAAGATTGTTCAGTCGCAAGTGATACCGGTATGACCAACAAGAATCTATTGACTATCGTAATCTATCTAATCACGAGATGGATTGACTATCCAATAAGATATGCGTAAATTGGTGGCAACCAACGTTATTCATTAACAGATATGGAATTGTGATGTCAGTAGTGATGGTGATGACAGTGAATGCAAAAATTGCTTAAAATTTTTTTTAATTTGAGAAAATTAATTGATATTTTATAGCCGCAGTGCCACGCTTCTTCTGACTACAAGAATGCTACGCATCTCTTTACTCATCAGCGCGAAGTCCTTTTAATGTAAACAAACATAACTAACGCGTATGTTTAATGTGTTGGACTTGAGAGGCGGAACCGGCTATTGTCATAAATTGTACTGGGATATTTTATCAGAGATGCATCGAGCGTTCACGAGCGTTTTATTATTACGCGACGTTTTCCGGTTTTACAGTCGTCTCTTGAATATTACGATTATACTGTACCGCAACTGTCTGGTTTGGTCAAACTAACTACTACGATCTAAATTTAAAAGTAATAATTACCATTGTTACAATACTAAACCAAATGATGGGACTATGATTGATAATTTGTTCAAGTTCCATACTCACAGGTAGAGAAGGAAAATTTCTTTAAAGAAAAAAGGAAAAGGTGAGGGTTACTTTCAACCTATCACATTATTTTGCTAATTCAGGAAATGTGTACGATTGCATCCATTAGCTTAAATTATTTTCTCGAGTACTTTGGTTATTATATTGAGTTTTTTTTATTCCTTGACTTGTTTGTATGTATGATTGTAATGCATTTCAGTTCCGTTTCCAAGACAGATATTTTGCAGAGGCATTAAGAACCGAATTTCATGACAGTATTCTTACTCAGGAACTATCACAACTTATGATCAATAAGTTTTACAATTGTTTTAAACTCAATTTGTTATTTTTCAAGTAATTTTCAAATCACTACGTATAAGCCGGATATGTGTAATTATTTTAATTTGTTTTGTCTTCCATAACCATAACTTTATTCATATAAAAAGATTCGTGTAATGGCCTTTTTTTAATAGTTATCTGCGCCATTATAAAAAATGAAGCATAGCCAGCTTCGTTTGAATTTTAGAATTTTACCGCAGAGTATATTTTTTCATATTCTCTTAAGGAGTTATATTGTTCTTTGGAATATTTTCTTAAATATTCGATTAAGTAAACAAGTTTATATAACTTAAGAAGGAAGCTAAATGACTATCATTGTAATAACTCCTACGCAAAAATCGATATAGAAATTCTACATACCTAGCTAGTAAGGAAAAGTGGATATAATAAATAATACCAACAAACCAGTGAGTGGGATGAGTTGGTAGGTATGGGAGGAACGAGGGATATGTTGTAATATTTATGACACTTTCTTTTACTTATATTACAAACCAATGCTTGGCTACAAGTCCATCCGGTGGTAAGTGGTGATGAAACTCTAGATGGAATTGTCTTAACTCAACAAAAGCCTATTCACTTTTGCCTTGAAGACACCCAAACACCTTTGCTCGGCGAGCAATGGAGCGGGTTTCGAAATTCTTCTGGGGAATAGACTTCGAAATGTGCATACCTGCAGTAAAACCAGAGTAACTAACATAGCCCAATGGATCGATAAGCTGAAGGCAATGGACTCGAAGTACCGACAACCGATGGGGAGGAAAGGTTCTCGATGTTTAGCAGTGGTCTAGTGCAGGGCTGTACTACTTAAATTATTATTGATTACTTACTGTATTACTTACTTTATTATCTTTAAATTTTTCATAATTATTAATATATTATATAATGATTTCAATTAGAACCTGGCATCAGAAGAAAAAAAAATTAATGAATGTTGCACTTATTAATTTTATATTTTGTATGCCTACTGGCGGGACATAGAGAACCTACCTTATATTTTATTATGTACATATCCAGATCTGTAAATTAACCTATGTTCACAAAATAAACAGATTTGATTTGATTTGTAATGACGATGATGATGATAATGCTGATCTTGCCAAATTTTTAAAGTTATGTACTAATTCCGTCACTTGTGTATTTTGTGTTTACCTTATCTTATTATTTTTACATCGGGTAAGCCTTAAAGCAATTAATTCTAATACTATTATCTCCTCTTAAACTAATATCCGTTTTCATTAAATGTTTTACAAATACATCATGTTTCTCCTTGGATAGTTCTTAAGATTGGCTACAGCCTGAATTTGCAGCTAGAGTTCATTAATAAGAGGCCAGTCACGTCCGTACATAAATTCGCGATAAGGAAATCGGGCTTCGCAACCGCTAAAAGTCAGACCAACTTAGAGTATACATAATAGTTTGTTTATGTATACTCTAAGCAGACCCGCAATGAATTTACAAGTACAAAAAAGGTATGTAAAATTTCGGTAATGCTTTTATGGTATTAGTGAAGTAAAACAATATGAATTAGATTTACTACAAAAAACTATATTTTTGTGTGAGGATTTAAGTGTTCCCAAGATTGTCAGAAGATTTTTTTTACATTATACTAGCCACACGTCCCGGCTTCGCCTAGGCGGGATCTATTAATGTGGTGTTATTTGTATTAATGACTAGCCATAGAATTGCTCTCTACCTGTTTGTGAAGTTTCATTACAATTGATTCAGCCAATCAGAAGATCAGTCCGGACAGAAACACAGACATAAATAATTCTTTTTTGAAAATAGTTATTCAGGTTTTAATAACATGCAAATAACACCCTCAGCTAAATATAAGGCAGTTATTTCGATATTACTGACAGAATTTCAATTTTAATTAATACCTATAGATAAAAACATATAATTAACATCTCCGTATGAAGTAACTTATAATTTGGAGCAAATATTGATTAAGATCGAGTATATAATATTTTGCATATGAGACAAAATTAAAAACAAATCTTTACAATATATGATTGAGTGATGATGTAATTGATGTAAGCTATGTGGATCCGGTTATGTTCCTATTAACGTTTAAACTCTTTAAAATTTAACCTTGACAACACAGAGCCAGACTGACGCTTCGTCCTGCACAAGAAATGAATAATGTACAAAAAGAAAACAAACGATTTTAGTAACGATTTCAACTGTTTCAATAATTACGTGTTTAAAAAAAACAATTCTTTGGTAAAATAATTAGAAGATTAAGAGCCTCACGAACATCAGCTTCTTGTTTTCTACTTAAAATAACGTAAGGCTGCATGCCAGAATAGTTAGGTGCTCCGCTGAATTGTTCTGATTAATTTCGCCAAATTTCACCATCGTACTTTGCACAAGATTCGAAATTCCGTCATTAACACCTGGTTGGTTGACGGTCCACCATAGGGAAGTATTTTAAAAGTTTTCTGGTTTGCACGGCAACGTTACGATTACTATGGTGTTACATATATACATTGGCGGCGATGATCACTTACCAACAAGTATATCGCTCTCCCGTTTGCCCTTCATCCATATTTAAAAAATATCTTTCGTTCATGCAATACATCCTTCTTTTTTCAAAAAGGAGGAGGTTCTCAATTCGAGTGTATGTTTTTTTTGTATATATGTCACGCGATATATTCGCAGATTGTGAACCGATTTTAATAATACTTTTTTTTATTAAATACGCTTTATCTCAAGGGTGGTCTCATTAAGTTTTGAAGAAAAAATTCCGCCCCCGAAGGTGGAAAATAGGGGAAAAAGTTTCATATTGGACTATTCTTTAAGGAATTTCATTGATATCATCGCAGATTGAGAACCGATTTTAATGATCCTTTTTTTATTAAAAAGGTTATACCTCAGGTCCCATATAAATTTGAAGAAATAATTCCACCCCTAAGGATAGCAAGTAAATAATTTTTTTAAGCAATTTGAAGTCGGTTTTTACTTTTTGTAAAAAGATATAATAATATTATGAAATAAAGATGACAAACGAGCATACAGTTCACCTGATGGCAAACGGATGCCATGGCCTACAGACACCTACATCTCTCATCTACATCCTCGATTAAGAATCAAAATGTAGGTATCAAGTCAAGCTTGAGGACTAAGATAGAATGCCTCGTTACCGGTATTCTGTCAGATCGCGGCTCTTCGCCGGTCGAGCCGACCTAGCTAACGCGTGACTCTATCACGTTCTAAAAAAAACACACACATACACATACTGACACTACTCTGATTCGCTATAATTAAGAAAAGTTTCGTTTACTATTAGTTTTAATATATGCGAAGTTTATGTAAAACCTGTTTTAAAATGAAAGAACTTTAAGCCGTCGTAAGTTGTTTAATCGGTCTTTTGTTTTATTAACGGTGTTATCGATCACTTCCTGCACTGTAATACGGTCTGTAAGGCAAAACAAACCATTCTTTAAATATATATACCAGGCTTTAGCCAAGTACGAAGAAGAATACCTATAACAATTTCTACATTCGCTGTGTGTAATATCGGATGTCGGCATTACAACCCACTATGTCGTTATATTATGTTAATAAGCGAATTGTAAGAATCGCTCGTGATTCTTTACAGATAACCAAATATTCTTCTTCTTAGGAGCCTTACATACACATATCCACTACCCGATATCAGTGTGGGTGTTTTAAGAAGTGACAGAGGGAAACAAATCAGGGGATGGGCAGCAACGTCTTCGTAATAACGACTAAAAATAAAAAACCGGCCAAGTGCGAGTCGGACTCGCGCATGAAGGGTTCCGTTACGTAGGTCACTCAATAAGTTTTGAGATGCTCGAAATTTAAAAATGGAACGCACCCGTGTTATATGTTTCTAAAAAGCAAATTTATTTAATAATAGAACTCCATAAGCCAATTGCTCAATAATAAAAAAAAAACAACAAAGTTCTATTAATTTTCCTGCAACGCTTCCCGCGATTTTCATTTAAAACGTTGGATCTTAACCGTGAACATTAAATATATTATGATTTTAAATTTGGTTTAACCGAACAATTAAGTTTACAACGGTTACAATCAGCATTAGGGGACAGCTCCATCACGCGCAACAATTTTTGGTTTGCTGAATTCAAAAGGGGTAAAATTAATCTTAAAGATGACCAAAGAACCACTGCCCCGCAAACAGCAATAACGGCAGAAATGTATGGACTACTGAAATTTTGGTGCGAGAAGATCCATGAATCACATACGGACATCGAAAAGATTGTAGACATTAGTTCGGGGAGCATTCATACCATCCTACATCAACATCTTGGAGTGAGGAAGCTTTGTTGTCGATGGATCCCTCGTTTGCTCTCCGAAAGCGAAAAACAGACTCGTGTGGATTGGTGCCATGAAATGCGTCTACGTTTTGAAAACGGGGCATCTAGGCATGTTTCAGAAATCGTTACTGGTGACGAGACATGGATCTATCAATATGATCCGGAAAATAAAAGGCAATCATCGGTATGGGTCTACTCAGAAGGACAGTTACCGACAAAACTGCAAAGACCTCGCAACGTCAGCAAAAAAATGTGGCTAGTTTTTTTCGCGGAGCGGACATTTGTCGACGTCCATGCTGGAAAATTGTAGGTCAGTCAACTCTGAATGGTATACTACAGTTACATCCAAAGACCGGGCTTCGGGGAATCATGCTACATCACGATAACGCCTCTTCACATACCTCCCTTAGAACAAAAGCATTTATTGAGGAATCTGGTGTTGAAACTCTAAGTCACCCACCCTACAGCCCTGACTTAGCTCCTTGTGATTTCTTTTTGTTCCCAAGAGTCAAAGAAAAATAAAAGGCAAGTTTTTTTCAAGCGCCGAAGAAGCCGTGGCTGCCTACGAAGAAGCGATTTCCGACCTGTCAGATCAAGACTGGCAAAAGTGTTTTCAGGGTTGGTTTAGGCGAATGGCACTTTGTATAGAGCATGATGGAGAATATTTTGAAAAGATGTAAAATAAATATTAATAGTATCTAGAATACTTTTTATATATCTTAAAACTTATTGAGTGTCCTACGTATTATGAAACATTTAATAAATTGTCTGAATTTTACATACTGAGTAAGACAAGGGGTACGATGATACTCTAATACAATCAATATCATGTTTTATATTTATACGAGAATACTTAATAGTACAAGGTAGTATTGTTTATTGTCAAGCGTTACCAATTTAGCTACCTCGCGGCGGATATTTAGGCTCGCAAGACGTTTTATTATATTTATCTGTCTGTAAGCAAACAACACACTTGCAGGAAGTTACATTACCTGCCCCATTTGAAAGCAAACGTTCGTCAAACAAAAATCGATTCATTTTATTATAAAAAAGTAAAACAAATTGAACAATAATAGTTTAGCAAAACCACTGACTTATTTAATGATTGACAACTCACATTGTTTAGCAAAACCACTGACTTATTGAATGATTTTTTTATGACCGCAAACACAAAACACTTTTAATAAAACCAATTTTACGGATTTTATTGCGTTTGATTTAAATTTTTTAGCTATAGACGTTTTGAGTGCTTTGCAGCACCCATCGTCATTTGGGGACCCAAATAATTGTAAATTATAAAGGTCGATTTCATTGCAAATATTATTATCGTATAACATGACTTTAGGTGATCAATAACTTTTTTTTGGTCAGGTTCTTCTTCTTTAGGCCTTAACATTCCATTGCTGGGCACGGAGCGCCCCAATGGTAGAAAGGATTTGCCATTCTCACCACGCTTGCCACGCGAATTAGCGATCATAGTATCAGTTGTTAGGTTTGTTTAGTATAAATAATAATAATAATTTAAAGAGGTGTACTCTGTATTCTATATTCTATAGATAGATGACCCATCAATAGAAGACTTGACAATAGGCTTGTGGCTATTATACTCGTATATATTTATGATCACGAAGGTTGCGGTTATATTTATATGAACATGAATTAAGTTATTGTTGGGATTTAAATCAGAGTAGACTTTTTATCTAGTAATAACTAAAACTAAAATTAGTTTCTGTACTGTAGTTTTAAATGTAGATATACACATGTACATACATACATTTCGTAAAGTTCATTAAATCCTTTTTCGCCGTGTAGTGGCGATGTAAGAGAAATCACTGCGGTTGCTAATCCGTCTGCCAAGCGTGGCAACTGTAGCAAATATCCCCTCTTGAGGCAATCTATGAAGGAGCTTTATGTTCAGCAGAGGATTTTGTAAGGCTTTAATGAATTAAATTGTTAAATTAATAAATTATAACAATATGTACCCAAGCAAAGGTATTATAAAATTTTAAATAGTTATTACAAATGTATTAAAATTTTAAAGTATTATTTCGTGTAAGGGTCAGTTTAAATTGCGCATTTTTTGCTATAATTACAAATATGAATCTGAGATATTCAGAATAAAAATCAAATTTTAGATATTTTGTTTGTATACTTCATTCAAATACCGTGAGAGTAATAAGGAAAATGAACGGAGGCAGTTTATTGATATTGCATTGATATAAAACTAATTCTGTATTGCTTCTTTCGAACTGAATTCTAAGAATTGAATAACAAAATCCTTTTTAAAAATACCCAATTTATTTTCTTGTTTCCTTAAACGTTGTTTTATTTTTAATAAACATCATGTATCAAGTACCAACATTATAACGAACAATAAAAAAAAACACATTTAAAAACTATTCAAATAATTTTGTTTTTGTAATATAAGCCTGGAGTAAAATTCAGTTACGTTAATAAGCAACCTGCTTCTAACGCTACATTAAAATATTTATTTACGACGTCACAATTATAGTTCTGCTATGCATATCAATGTTTCAATAACACCCGTAAATGAATGCGAATTGAGTGTCATTGCCAAAGTGCTCTGCGATTGCTGTCTGTTCGTTCGTACCAGCTGTGCGTGCTTTGCGATGCGTTGCGATGCTTTGCGTTGCGATACGTTGCTCACCGAACCGGTCTGGTTGTAGCTGCCGAGGGCTGGCCTGCCATTCGCCTGGACTCTGCCTCGCTGCTGCGGGGCCTCACCATCTGCATCGCGATAACTACAATCACGTAGTACGTATCTTTTGACAGCTTTTCAAGAACATTCACGTATGTATTGAACTGTTTCTGAGTTCCGCTTTCACTATACATATAAACGAAGAACACGTTTTAACACCGAGATACAGCCAAGCGCCATCAGTACTGAATTACTACTAAAACAGTAATTACTTAAATTTTTGATTCATAAAAAAATATTTTAAAACGTAAATAAAGATAATTAAAAAAAAAGGTTGCACGACAGTGTTTTTCTTTAATTGTTTGTTTTGATTTTCACTAAAGTTAGAATTTGTATTCTTATCAATATAAGATTGACAAAAACAATAATTTTATTCGTGATAAAATTATTAATAGTATGAATTCGGCAGCTCAAAAATGATTTAATATCAACTACGTAGTTAATTAATGAAAAAACTGTGAACTGTGACGCACGTTACAAAGCCTTTTCATTTACATGCCTTGTAAGGAAATATTAACTGGATTAATTTTTTATAATAGTTTGAGTGAATAGAAACGAAATCTAGTTAGTTAATCAACAATATTGAATTAATACATATTAATAAAAAATAACAGAAACAGCATCGTTATTTGAAGAGGAATTATTTACTCTTTTCTTAAGACAAATACCTTTCAGTGTGTCAATCTCAACGGAGACTAGCCACCTGCGCAGGAGATGATTATAGTGCCAGAGTGTATGCGCAAACACAAGTGCACTCTTTATTCCTTCACTCTCATAGTCCGATGGTGCGGCAATCCGATACGACCGGAGAAAAATCAGACGCAGAAGCGATGTGCTTACCGAGGCGCGGGGTTAAAACCCCACCATATGCCTACTTCGTACTGCTAGTGAGAATTTCTTGTCAGTAAAACTCAATAACAGATTTTTGACCCGATCCGGGATTCGAACCCGGGACCTCATGATCAGCAGCCGCGTTTACAACCACCAGACCAAAGAGGTATTCAATTTAGTCTGCTTATTGATATAAATCACATATGTTTTTGCATCTTATAATTGTTAACATGTTCTTAAAGTTTATCACCTCTAATTAAAAGAAAGAGAGAGAAAGAAAATTCTAATTCAGTGTCTCTAAGGCCTTATACAAGGATACCTCATGACATTGTATCCGTGAATACATTTATCATATTTGGTTTAGGTTTTTCATCATTTTATTCTCCATCATTTTCATCTGTGGTTTAGGTCATTTCACAACAGGTGGGTTCATGTTACACATATAAACTAAAATTGTAACAATGGATTCTACTTTATTAACTATAGAAGGTAGAGGATTTTTGGATGAACCAACCAAACCAATCAAATTATAGTTTAAAATCTAACTAAGTTCAACATCAAGACAGATGATTTTTAAATAACTTTTACAATATAAGGCACTTATAATCTTCTATAATTTTTTTAGGAGAGGTTAAGCTATACTAAACCAATAGCTTAACCTCTCCTAAAAAAATTATAGAAGATTATAAGTGCCTTATATTGTAAAAGGTATTTAAAAAAAATCATCTGTCTTGATGTTGAACTTATATAAAAACGCTCCGTGCGTAAATTGATCGATGCCAACGAGAGTATCGTAGATTATTAGTACGGGGACTTCTTAGATCCATACTCATGGTTTATATGTATTTGACCTAGGCTTGAATGATGCCCATAGCTAAAATAGTATCTTCGTTCTAGCTACTTTACACGTTTTGTATGATTATACATATGTGAATGTAAAACAAAGTCGTTAAATTAATAGAATACATATTATATTAAACACTACACCTAACTTTAACTTTTAAAGTACATGTAAATTACAGTAGGATAGCAACCTGGGCTCGATCCCCACCGGCATTAAAGAAATTGTTTATTGCAATTTTAAGTGCTGCTCTAACAAGGGGTCGGCAGTGAAGGGAACCATCGAGAGGAAACCGGCATATCTGAGAACATGGTACTAGAGTAACTGGTACAGCGCGGCGTACCAAACCCTCCATAACCCTCAGTAATGAGAGTAGGTCTATGCCCGGCTATGGGACGGGACGTATATAGGTCGAAACTGTACTTTTTTTCTAATAAATACTTAAATAAAAGTCGGGGTTTCCATAAAGCTATTAATAAGAAAATTTATGGATATGTTTTTCTATACTTGGCGTAATAGTTATGCAAAATTAAATAGCATATTATAACATAGATATCAGAGAGAACGTTTACCTGTAGTTTTTCATATATTGTTGGAATTTTAGTAATTCGCTGAACGTTAGGTGTCCTGAATAACATACAATATTGGAATATTTCACGATATAAATAGCGACATTTCGCAAAGTAAAAAGGCCTTCACACCGACGCAGTAAGGACGACAGTCGAAATTTAATACTACTTAACAAAAGTAAGGAGAAATAAAAAGTAATGCACACATACACCCAACAAGACTTGTAACTTTTCGTATCAGTTCCATGAGCGGCTATTACTATAGGCAGATAATATCTTTAAGAGCGAGCTGTATCCGCAGTAACGTTGTCGCTATCAGTAGCTTTGTAAGTAGGTAATATAATGTGTTCACACACTCCAACACCACGAGCATACGAGGCCGCGCTCTCGCCGGTGATAGCAACCTTGAAACAGTTCGGTTTTACGCTTCATTTCACACGACCGCCAAGACTGCCGAATAACGGCTACTGTGATCAAGTTTGAAAGTATTAACGTGATATGATAGAGCGAACATGCTCGCTCAAAATTCGAGCGTAAAATAGCAGCTTAATGCTGCTGTGTTTCGTATGGTGAGTGTAAAGGGCCGGAGTCCCTTTTTACTGGAAACGAGGCATTCCATCTTAGTCCTCAGGGGTGACAACGCATCTGCATTCTTAATTGAGGATAAATGTAGATGTCTACATAAATATAGATAGTGACGACGCATCTGCAATTTGATTATTAAACAGATATGGATGTACTCGTAGATGTCTATTGGCCACTGTGTGCTCTAGCCATCCTGTGAACTGTGTGTTCGTTTGTCACCCTAATTCTATAAAACAAAAGAAATTTTCTCTCTGTTTTCTGAAATGTTAGTGCTGTTAGCTCGTAGGCTTTTACAGCTTTATCGGACCGCCATACAAAACACAACAGAATGATGCTGCTTTTTTATAGAATAAGGGTGACAAACGAGCACACAGTCCACCCGATGGTAAGTGGTTGCTGTGGCCCATAGACATCTACATTTATCCTCAATTAAGGATCAAAATGCAGATGCATTGTCATCCCTGAGGACTAAGAAGCCTCGTTTCCAGTAAAAATGGTCTCCGGTTCTCTACACTCATCATACGAAACAAAGCAGCATTAAGGTGCTATTTTACGCTGATATCTGTGAGGGCGTGGTCCTTCCCCGGTCGAGCCGATCCATTCATGCTGCAACCATAATATAGCTGAAGCTTGGCTCTACCACGTATCATGGTGGTTGTACGTACCTCAGATCTTTGTAAAATATTTCCATGTCACTATTATCTTGTTTTATAAGTGTTCGGGGATACATGTAAAGTATATGTCGGAAAACGTATATACTATGCAGGTTGCAATGAGTTTTCAAATTAGACGACTTGGTGTTGCGAAACTCAGGTTTTATTCTCGTCGAAATGAGTATTTTGTATGGTATATCAAACAGCTGTTTACAATTCGAGTTTGAGTGTAATCCATATGCGATGCATGTGTTTGAAACGCCTTTAAGATGCAGGAAAAGTTCCTTAAGTGAAGTAACGTTTTAAATAATCTAGGTACCTATATTTCTTTATCGTCGTCGTATATGAATCCATGGTTAAACTTTTGCGTTAAAACATTTGTAAAATAAAGCAGTGTTTGACTGCGATGCTAAGAGTTGAAATCGCGCGTAAAAAAAGTATTTATATTATGCCCTATAAATAACTGCCCTGGGTTTTAGCATGTGAAATTTATGTTTATAAAACGCCTCCACGATAAAGGAGAAAATCCCAGTATGGCGTAACTTTTTTAATATTTAATAAATCAAAAATTAATTTAAATGTAAAATATGTATTACATTAATAAAAATGTTCAAACTAATCGTTACATATTAATTTGTATTGCTAATGTTAAAGTAAGTGCCACGTCATATGGAAAACATTTTCGCAATCCGTGTACCCGCAGTATTATAAAAGAACCATTAGTAAAACATAACAGGAATGTATGCATCATAATTCATTATATAAAATTATAATAGCATCTGGGCTTTAAGTATGTACCCCAGTTTCATCACACGTAATCACAAATAGAACAATAACTTATCACTAGTTAAAAAAGTTTTAAAATTTGAATTTTATATTTCGTTTCTAATATTTTATTGCCTTTTATAACACTACAACTGTACTATTGTTTCGTGTTTACGTGATTTTTATAGGTACTTTTCTTTTTTCTAAATTTAGATATGCACTGACCTGATACTGACTGATAAGGACAGAACTATTACGATCTTGGTATTTATCATATTATCACGATAGATTTATGAACATACTGCCATAACAAAAATTTACCCCTTAAAAATACCTATTAATTGGGATTATTTCTTTAAAGTATTTTAAGAAATAATCCCAACATTTTTTTATTACACTTTAACGTTGCAATACAGGGAACTAGACAAATAATTTAAAAAAAAAAAACTAACTGCGCTTCTACAGTTCATGTAAGTTTAAAAAAATGAAGATTCAGATTTACGGTCAACGTTATGCACAGAAACGACCTGTATGATATTTCTGCTCGTAACATTGACCGTTTATTACAAAATGTATAGTCTCAGGTTTAAACTAGAATCTATTTAACAAAAGTAGTACCGCGAAAATGTGCTAATACTAAAAATCCTTTCGGAACAAAAACTCTTATTAAGCCTCAAAGCTCAAGATTATCAATGAAACAAGTTTTGTAATTAGACGGTGAGAGTTTTAAATTAGGAAATAAAATAAAGTAAAAGTAAAATTGCAGCCTATAATACGTTACATGCCTTTCATTCCTGAAAGAGTTATAGAACAATTAGTCTGTCGCTCAGCTCTAGTGAGTCAACACTCAAAATAAAAAGCGTTGGCTGACTCCACATTTTTTTACAGAATGAGGCAAACGACCACACAGTCTATCTGATGGTAAGTGAATGCTGTGGCCCATAGACATTTACATCTATTATCGATTAAAAATCCAAATGCAATGCGTTGTCACCCCTGATCACTAAGATGAAATGCATCGTTTCGAGTAAAAAGGGTATCCGGTAAAGACATATATTTGAACAATTTATTTGAAATATTTTTTATTTCTCAGACATGCAGGTTTTCTTACGATGTTTTCCTTAACCGTCCCGAGCAGTTTGCCGTTACCAAGCACGTGACAAATTAGCATTTAAAATGGCAATCAACAATAATTTTATTTCGTTGATGCCAGCGGTGATCCAACTCGTTTAACGTCGCTTAGCATCTGAGCAATAAAGCTCACAATGAATAAACTGGATATTTAAAAAAAATATTATGGTTGTAGCACGAATGGGTCGACTTGACCGGGAAAAGCGAACGCTCTCACAGGATACCAACGTAAAATAGCAGCTTAATGCTGCTGTGTTTAGTATGGTGGGTGTAGAAAGCCGGAGACCTTTTTTACTGGAAACTGGCATTCCATCTTAGTCCTCAAGGCTGACAACGCATCTGCATTTTGATTCTTAATCAAGGATATATGTATCTGTCTATGGGCCACAACATCCACTTACCATCAGGTAGTTTGTCCCCCTTATTCAATAAATAAAAAAATGGAAAATAATATTTTTACATTTAAAACTGTCAATAAAAGTTAGACACTAGTTATAAAAAACCATAACTACGTTACGATACAAAGTATTACATAACGAAAACTAAAATATAAAATTCAAATAAGATTCAAGAATTCTTCAAGCAACTTTAAAGGCATAAACACTTAAGTCTAGTGGATATTAAACACGTGCGTAATGCAGTATCTCGACGACATTTCATTGCTCATTTGCATTCGACGCGTTCGATATAACATGCGTAAGTAGACCAAGACAGGAAGAACTATTAACGGGTTATGCTTGATAAAAAAATTGATAAAAAGTGCTCAAAGCGTCTATAGTATTCCGATTAGGCTATCTTTAATCGCCCAAGCGAGATTATGAACTTCAAAATCGTTTATGTTTAGTTTTATTCTAAGTATTTTTGGCATTGTTAATTACATCTAGGATCAAGGTAAGCTGCAGTTGTTTTGATTTTGCTGCTGTATTTTAAACATAGTGGGGTGAGGCTGACGGCACGTCTTTAATAATAATGTCTTCCAAGAACGATGGAACGGCAATCGGACAACATCGGAGAGAAATCAGACGCAGGCCGTTGCTTTAGTTGCTTTTAGAGGTACGGCGATAAAACACTACTAACTTATTTACTCCGGGCTGCTACCGAGAACTTTTTGACATAAAACCCAATGTGATTTTTGACCCGACCCAGGTTTTGAACCCGGGACCTACCGACGGACCACAATATGAACTAATAAATATGAAGAATATAGCCCTCTTTCAAATCGACCAGGTTATCCCAAAGCTAAGCTGGATATTGGATCCATGATACAATGTATGAATTAAAAACATAATGTTCATAATTTATTTAACACATAACACTTCTTATTAGTTTGGACGTTTCCGCAATCAGTTTTTATGTGGTCCAATACATTGGTAAACATTACTAAAAAATATTAATTCAAAGATGTAACATGTATGCTGACCAGTAATATTAAAAACAGCAAACAGTTTTTTTTTATGTTTTTTTACTCCTTCTTTAAAGTTTCCGTATGAGAAATAAAAAACATTTCAAATAAATTGTTCAAATATATATCTTTACCGGAGACCCTTTTTACTGGAAACGAAGCATGTCATCTTAGTCCTCAGGGGTGACAACGCAATGCATTTGGATTATTGGTGTATTCTTTGTGAAAATCGGCTTTGTGATTTGTATGTGATGCCCTAAACTAATTGCCTACAGCGATTAGTGTATAAACGTGAGAAAACATTTTTTCGCCTCTAACAATACAATCTTATATTCCGTTTGAGCAACTGCCCGTAAAAATTATCTGACTTGAATCATTTTTGGATCTCGACAGTAAAATAAGTATTGGGCTCGTGACTGTTGATTTCTGTGAAGTTAGTGTTGGTAGCCTTTTGGTTCTTACAGCTTCAACGGACACAGGCCGCGAGCTATGAAAAGGAGGAAAGGAGGAGGTTCATAATTTCCAATTTTACTTTCGTAACGATGTTTACCTATACAAGTTTTTAGTATACAGATGAGTTATCTAACCGAACAGGGGTTAGACTTCTGATAGGAGAATGACGTTGAGGCAATCTCAGGCTCCCAGCTATGAGAGATTTTTTACAAAGATGTTCATTTGTAAATATTTAATCATTTTGCACAAATATTTCGTTTTCGCCACAGTTGTCCGACTTCCACACACTTTTAAAAACCTTATTAGTTTACTGTTTATGCTAGATTCACTATACGAGGGGTGATCCAAAAGTAATGATAATGAAAATAAAACACGGTAATTAAAGTTAAAATAATAATTTATTTTTCTACATAGTCTCCTTTTTTCTTGATCTGCTTGGAACTTTTCGAGATTCACCCTCGAAATGTCAACTCGATTTTTCTTTTGCTCGTCGGTTAACATTCTGGGTACCAAACGCGCAGAGACTTCGCAAGGATTCTTTGAACGCTGCCATATGAGATCCCCTGTGACCTCAGCTACATGCCTGATGGTCACTCTTCGATCTGCCAACGCAACATCTTCGACTTTTTTCACGTTGTCTTCAGTGAGGGGACGTAGATGGGCGTCCTTCGCGATGTTCATCTTCAGTGGATGTTCTGCCCAGTTTAAACTCCTTGGTCCAGCGTGCAACTGTAGAATATGGAGGAGCAGAGTCCCCAATGTTTCCACTAAGTCACTGTGTATGTCTTTTGAAGACATTTTTTCAAACAGAGTACTTGATGACAGCTCTAATTTCGTTTTTCTCCATGTTGATGTTATCTCTTTGACAGTTCGTATTCAAATGAATGTATCTCCCGGAAATCGTGATCTATTTATATGATTTTTTTAGGCTGACGTAGTGAGTATATAAGCAAGCAAAAAATATTTTTTTTGGATTTTTATGCGGACCTGAAGTAACCGATTATCATTACTTTTGGATCACCCTCGTACGTATGTATTATCCGCTATGGCTGATTTACACTACAGGAAACAATAGTTTTTAACATATTTGTTTATAGATCGTTTTTACGTATATAATGGATAAGACAAATAGCAGAGACAGTAAGGAGAAGTAAGTCTTTAGAAAGTCCTACATAGGTATATAAAAATGAATTTTTATTTGTTTGCCTTGTATTACTATACTATTTAATCGATTACGATGTAACTTTAGTAAGTTGTTGTGTGTGCGTCCACGAAAGTTTCTGATAAAACAGTTAAAGCTTATTTGTTTGATAAAACTTCTTTGTTTGTTTGCCCGTAATAAATAGTAAGTTAGCAAGTAAATCTATTAAACACTAGGTTGTTTCATAAAAGTGTGAGGCAAAGGTTCTTATTCAAAGGTTCTCAATGTTATCAATAACGTCACTGTAAATATTAGACTAATGTCCAGTATTATGTTCTAGTTATTGAAATTATACATAGATATTTAAATAGTAAGTGCTCATGAACTTAGGTAGAGTCGTTATCTGCAAGTTAACGTTGCTATTTGCGTCGGGACTTAATGGTACGGTTTATTAGCGTTACGTCGTAGTTTTAGATTTGAATCAAAGCCGCTACTAGTATTTGCACATTTCAGAAATAATTGATGTGTTTTATTTTTCTCGTATCACTGCTTACTTTGCTTCCTTCGGAACCGAGCTGGTTCCTTTGTGTAAGCTTATACTTATTACTTGATATATCCTAAGAAGTTAGCAATCTACGTGTCACGGAAGAAGCTTATAGCAAAGTTGAAGCAACAAAACGCGGACACTTCCCAGTCAGATACGGGGCACAATAACGTGGTATTTAAACGTGGTAAAGCCATGCTGCAGCTATATTAATCGTATATATAGTTTTAGTACGAATGGGTCGGCTCGACCGGGGAAGGACCACGCTCTCACAGAATACCAGCGTAAAATAGCAGCTTAATGCTGCTGTGTTTCATATGGTGAGTGTAGAGAACCAGAGACCCTTTTTACTGGAAAAGAGGCATTCCATCTTAGTCCCCATGGTTGACAAGGCATCTGCATTTTGATTCGCAAACGAGGATAGATGTAGATGTCTATGGGCCACAGCAGCCACTTACCATGTGGTGGACTGTGGGCTCGCATGTCACCCTTATCCTATAAAAAAAACAATAGTAACGCAAAAAGTATACCGCACTCAGTACGCCTTTACGCCGTCTCTGCATCAACGCCGCAGCCGCATTTGATCCTGAGGAAAATATAGAGAAAACGGCCTCTTGAATGATGTCACAACTATTGTCTATGTGTGCCGCTCGCCTTACTACGCGGAATTTATTCAATAAAATGTAAATTTATGTAATCAAAAATGTGTGAAAAATGCAACAGTCCGTAGAGCACAATTACAGTCACTAATCACAGGGTAGAGTCTATAGAAAAATATTTGTAATAGCCGTGAATGAATAAATTATAAAATGAGGCAAAATAAAATATACTCAGTCAATATATAATATACAACATACATTATATTATAAAAAAATTACAACAGTCATTAGAAAACAAACTCTTTTGAATATGTAAAAAGTATTGCTTATTGTTTATGCTTTATTGTACACTCTTCCAGCAAAACCTTGGTGAAAGAGATATAATTTTATATGTAGGGCAAGTAGGTGAATACTCAATAATTAACATAATTGCTACTTAATAAACTTGGATATAAATTATATATAATTATTAATTATATAAAAATTAATATATTTATATATACTCGTATGTATGTATAAATATATAATTTATTTGATGTATACATTATTTGATAACTGAGAATCGGCCCCAAATGAATGACTTTTTAAGAATCGTAAATTGTAAATAATATCCTCAACTTCATCTGACACAATCGGATACCTATATAAATTAAATGATAGAGGTTTGCAGTTGTGCGCGCATCACCGAAAAACTACTGGACAGATTTCAATTAGGTTTTCTAAGCTTTATTTCTTAGACACTTGGCCCTTACCTAAAAAAAATATTGCGATATCTAATTTAATATAAAGTTATTAAAGTTTTAAGAAACAACTATTTTTACGAGCACTACGTGTTCAGTGACGTGTGTGACGAAGTCGGGGGTATCAGCTAGTTTTTGATAATTTCCTATCTCTGCCCTGAGAAAATATAAAATCTGCAACTCTAGATACTTGATAGAGTCACAGTGCAACTTTATTCCGGCTGTAAATCATCGCCAGCTTGAATTTGTCAAGATGAAAATGACAATGTAAAGTTTCAGTTGCAGTACTGCGATAGTACATGTTAGAACATGCAGTTATAATAATAATAATTTATTTCAGATAACCAAGTGATCAATAAAATTTGTTAGTAAATATAAAACTTATAACCTATTTTAGTACCTAAATCTAATTCTTAAATACAAGTGCCTTATTAACTAAACATACTCGTAAGCGGTAATATTACCGCCTATGTAATATGGTAAGTTATGTAGTACGAAACGGTCATTTTTATCACCCAGAGGTCAATGTGCCTTGATGTTTATTCCTGAGAATGAACAAATTATTTGTTTGTTACCCTTAGGTATTATAAATTAATCTCGTTAAAATGAGACTAGATGGAGTGTTAACCTGGTAATAGGAGCAGAATCGAAGGTACTCAGGACCGTGCTTTGTGGCGTTCTTTGAGGGAGGCCTTTGTTCAGCAGGGACTTAACGATGATCATGATTATGGTAAAAATATAAATATGAGTATGTTTATGATTTCTTATTGCTTTATATACAACGTGTTACAAAATACCCCGTAAAAATATAATTAATAATCAAAGCTAAAAATTTTGTCAACCCTAGTAAGCTGTCATGTCAGGGAACCAGATTATTTAACAGAAAGGCCTACGTACCTATTTTACCTAATAATTGTCTACTTTAATAGTTTTTCTATTTTTCATTCATAAATGTTTGCTATCTCAATACAAGAATGTCACTATACTCAAGTACTGGCTTCAAAAAATGTCAAGTTGGAAAAAAAATATGTTGTCAATTTCAAATCTAATCGATATCCTACAACTGTTTCGAGTTTTTTTTCAAAAGTTTTTGCAAAATAACGATGTTTTCTAACTCGAAATATTACGATATGATTTTATGCGTAGGCCATGAAGATAGCAATTTAAATCGTGCTCGCGAACTGTATCGGCAACGATTTATCGATGGTAGACCCCCCACTGAACAGCGACGACTGCCTTCGTACCAGTGTTTTTTGAACATGTCAAGACGACTACATTCCACCGGCTCTTTTCATCGGTCTACTGGAAGTGGAAGTTCAAGCACAGTCGACGCCAGGCAGGCTGAATTAGTGTTAGAGCATTTTGAAGAAGAGCCGACCACAAGTACGAGGCGAGCCGGAACAAGATTCGGTATAAACCATGTTGCAGTTTGGCGAATTCTTTGTGACGACAATCGCCACCCTTATCACAATCGCCGTACACAGGAGCTCCGATTTTGCACACAGGAGGAACTTCTGCGAGTGGTACCTCAGGCAGTTAGAGGAAAACCCCAATTACGTAAACTATGTTCTTTGGACGGACGAGGCAACATTCACGAGGTCAGGACTTTCAAATATGCATAACGATCACGTTTGGGCTCGCGTGAATCCACATGTTTCACGGCAGGGCAGATTGCAACACCAGTGGCGGCTGAATGTGTGGGCTGGCCTTTATGACGGGCATGTTATCGGTCCCGTCATTATGCCATCACGTCTGAACGGTAGCAACTATCTAACGTTTTTACAAACGGAATGCGAAGAGGCGATTGACGACTTTCCTGTGGCTGACTGGGATTACTTTGAGAACCAAAGAAACATGGTGTTTCAGCATGATAGAGTTCCGGCACATTTTGCTCGCTACGTACGAGAACATCTTAACGTTCGCTTTCCACGAGGATGGATCGGCCGCGGGCGACCGGTGCTATGGCCTGCTCGTTCTCCGGACCTCACACCTTTGGACTTCTTTTTGTGGGGTTATGTGAAGGACAGAGTGTATTTCTCCGATTGCCCAACGGTTGCCGAGATGGAACAGCGTGTTCGATCGGTTTTCGCATCAATAACACCGACGATGGTGCGAAGTGCCACACAAGCCATATCCCGACGAGCGAGGTTGTGTATTGAGCACACTTTGAGCCGTTTCTGTAAATTTGACGTTTATTATGTAAAAGTAAGTGTTCGTTTAGGTTGTTTCGTTAGGTTAGGTCTTTTAAAATTTTTGTCGTTCCGCGAATTAGGTAGAAATGTAGGTACATTCTGCGTAGTTTACTCTTTAATTGTATTGAAATAGGGTTTGCACATCAGTGAAAATAATAATATTTTTTTATTTTTTTGAGGTATGTTATACGGTTACTACGGTTTTTAAATATTGTGAATGGACTCGTTATAAGGCCCCGTTTAACCTCCTTTCGACCTTACGGGTAGTTAATTAGTTAATTATTTCCCAGCTGACTTCCGTTATTTAAAACACAATTTTTTACTTTAAAAAGGTCTCAGTTAATAATAATAATGTCTTATTTTATTTTAAAGATATTACAGAACGTTATAGATCAGCATGTTTTGCTACGGTTATACATGGCATGCAATTTTTTTTATACATTAATATTTATGGTTATAAAAATCCCTAATGCTATAGAAGTTACAATAATTTAACCGCTGATACAATTTTAATTTAAATAATCTGATATTTAATATTTTTAAGTTATTAGGTATCTTATTATGTAAGCGTACACACATAAATAAACTAATTTTATTACACTATAAATAAACTACTAAACTTAAAATAAACTACTTTTATTGTATTTTCTTATTCTAGGATTATCGTTTAGTACAAGCCTATATGGATCTCGGCGACTACGGATTTCAAACGTATTATGTATCTTATTTTTAAACGCGGTTTATTGCGTGTCCATCACAAGAGCGCGGAAATTATTGTTGCAATTAAAAATAATAATTGTTAGTGACGTGGTCGCCTCAGATCACGGATAATGGCTGACGACGAACACCATAAGCTTTCGCGTCCTTGTAAACAAACTTAAGAGGTTATAAAAATGTAAATGTAAATTAGCATCAATAACGAATAACAACGCGCAATATATGTACATAAATATATTGTATTTAGTATTAATATATATTATATGTATATTACTTACATTATTTAATCATTGTGTCCGGCACTAAACATAGGCTTCTCCCAGAAACAGTAGAATATTACAATATTAGGGAACTTCATTAATTATAAAAAATAACTTTCTCTTAATTACACGTGAGAAATATACATAAAATATATATAAATGTTCAAGCAAAAATAATAATCAACTGCATTGACATATCAAAATATTAAACGTATTGTAAGATAAATAAATAATTTATCAATAATACGTCATTAAATTGAAGTTTCCTTAACATTTTGCGTTCTTGAATGTAAAAAAGTGGAACTTTTAAATCACTACAATTAAATCTTTTATATTTTATTGATTACGGATATTCGCCATTTCAATGATTATATTTTTTGTGAAATTGAAAGGTTAAATTAGTGTTTTATAAATTATTATTATAGGTATGAGCGTAACATTTCTTAATAAAATAAATAAGTAAATTTAAAAATAAACAATGAAGATGACAACGAAATTACTTAAATTAGTAAGAATTCGAATAAAACCAATGAAATTTATTTCAAAACTGTTTCCAAATTACCAAAATAGGTGGTCACTCTATTCTTCAAGCCATATCAATAGAGCTCTTCGTGTGTACTTTATCTATACAAAGACTAGTAATTAAGAGTTTTAGAAACACACCGACTTGTTACGCTTTGCTAGTTTTTTTATTACGCAATTTACAAGTCGCAAAGCATGGCGACTTTATAATTTGAACGATACCCTTCGTATGTTCAACATACGAAGGGTATCGTTCAAATTATAAATAAATATCAGTACTAAAATAAAAAGAATATTAAGAAAAATTACCATTATTTCGCATGACATTATTTGGTTATGTTTTGAAACACCGAATATAAATACCAAAGCAAAGCTGCAAAACTAAAATATTTCTTGCGATTGATTTGATTCTTTGTTTGCCCCTTATGAATGTAGGCGACAGGTAAAATTTTACGGTTTATTTCGCACAACATGGACCCAGGGAAATTGCAATTTAAAACCGCAAACCATTATAAACATAAAGGTAGAAATCGGTGGGTGACCATGACTCCAGCTTCACCGCTGTTGAAAGCTACATAAATCGCGTAATGGCAATCATATTAGGTATAATATTTTTTAATTTATAATAATATTACAGTTTTAAGAACACGTCCCCTTAAAGCAATCAAAAGTATTGCGGTCAAACCCATGGATCGGATAAAAAAACAAAATTTGCAAAAATTGTAGTATTTATAATATATCATCATATAATATCATCCCACTTAAAACAAATTTAACAATGCATTGAATATAATAATAAAATTACATATGAATATAAAGGAGTAAGCTATTACGCGGAAATGTTTATAGAGACAAGAACCCTTTAGAAAACGTCATTTAAAGCACTATGACGCATGGCAGCATGAACGTCCGCGAACATAACATTCTTCAACGCAACTACCGCAAGGCACACCCTCAGAATAAGTTGCTTACATTTACTTGTATGTTATTACTCTAAGGACACACCGATGGATTGAGATCGACGCTTCTATGACTAGTTGGAGTTATTTATTGTATACGCAAGTTTCCTTAAGACTACCTCCGATAATCGCATATGCTTCCATCGTGTTTGCGTATACACTTAAAGCACTATATGTCCCGTGTAGTTGCCAACACTCGATATTTATAACTTGAGAGATAGCGACGAGGCTCAATAGAGCCTCTATTGAGCCTCGTCGCTATCTAAAAAATAATATTTTATTTAAATAAAAACTTACAAAATATACCGATTATTTTATATAATATGTTTAGTTGGTTGCCAGTATTTACTTACTCGTGCCGATCCGTTTTGTATATTTTTTAAAATTAATAACATCCCATTCTCAAACCAACATCTACCTTCTCAAGGCTATCCGCATGCCTTGGCATGTTGCAATATTAGCGCAAACGGGGGCCCTTTAACCTTTTCACATTTATTCTTAGTATAATCTCAGATGCATTTACTAGTTTGCGTCAAAGCAGTTCATAAACATTTTAAAATGTATTTATTTATAGATTTTACATAAGAAACACTCAGTTGGGTGTAGACAATATGGCGTGTCGCCAATGCACCAAACTTGATTATCACCATAGATTGTCGAGTCCAGACGCGACTGTAGTGACTAACAGTTGCAGTCTATTCTATCTGTCTTCAAAACAAAATAGTTCTAGTCTATTATATCTGTCTTCAAAACAAAATAGTTGTTTGTTTATGTTGTTGTACAAATGTTCTTAGTGCGATGACCGAAGCGAAGCGATCCGTAGAAATGTGTGAATAAATCGGGGAGTAGGTTTAGGGGGAATGGTAAGACTAAATTCGCATGGCCTTATAACATTATACTGTTTATATAGTATTTCGTAAAATTACACATAAGTTCAATTACACATCGGTAGGTGAGTATTGCTTAATATTGTGTCTATGCATTACATTCTTTAAAAGTCCACTGTTGAAAATAGGCTTCCACCATAAATTGCCTCTTAAGGGGGATTCGTCATAGACCATGCTTGGCAGGCGAGTTGGCAACCGTAATTTTTTTATAATATTATGTTGTATCAGGTCTATGCTGCAGCCTATCTCCTGTTTTAGTTCCGCGGAACAATACTGGCTAGAGGATACTTTACACCGCTCTACACGGTTAAGTTATGCAGCATAAGGCAAAATAAAACCTTTTTGAGCATTGTTAAGTCCATTACTGTATTTTTTTTAAATTTCAGGGTTATTTATTTTGGTTGTTCAGGGACTGCTGTGGAACTTTAAAAAGTGTTTAAAGAATAAAAAATCCACTTAGCGAATAAATGACTTTGTTTCGTTGATATAGTTTTTGACAGAAAAATAATAGTAAAATGTAAAGAGTAGTAGAAGTCGATACAGACACAGACACAGTGTATCGAATATGGCTAATTTTTGTATAATATGAAAAATCATACGCGTCGATCAAAGAACCTCCTTTTACAAAACGACAAGAATTATCGCGAAAACTGCGTGTATTCTCTGGATGTAAGTTTAGGCTAATAAGATCTATCAGTCAATCATAAATGATTGTAATTTTCACTTAGGCTATATACGTAAAGTATTTCAAAAATTAATATTTTTAAATCTAAATTTTTGCGACCAATAGAAACAAGTTTTACTCATCATAAAAGCTTGGTCACTCAGATAACAATAGAAGATGACGGAAAAAAGGCCCTTTTTAAAGGTAAGAACCCTTTGATTGAAATGGCAAACATAATTAATTAATCTAGTTATATAACATGTATACTAAAAAAATGCTCATAAACAACCCATACAATAAAAGGTGATCCCCTAACAAATCATAGATTAACGATTCTTATTATCAGATAAATAAAGGTCATTAAGGCGCGACAATAATCTAAAATCTTATCATTGAACTAAATAATAGATTTTGCGAAGGAATGTAAACAAACACGTTATTTTAAAAAAAATGTAGAGATAGTATAAAATTTATATACAATAGCTTGTATATTATTTGCTTGGCAAATACTGTAGTTTTAAAATATCTATGTTAAGAAAACTTTAATGATAAAGTCAAAGTCAGCTCAATTTTTGAATACAAAAACACCAGAATAGCACCTCTTAAAATTTTATGTCTGTAGTTGCACTTGCAAGGAGGGCTGAAGAAAAATATCATATTTATGAGGTAGCTAAACGAAAATGTAATTTTCACTTTTGTTTAGTATATGATAATATTATATATTTATTGTATTTTATACAATATTATTAGTTAACCATATTTTGAAAACCTGATTTTATATCCTTTTATACCTCACTTATGTAATATAATATAAAAACATCAAATCAGCAAGTCTGTCCAATGTGCTAACTTAGTTCTGCCAAGGTCACGTATTTTATTAATCTATCATTAAATAAAAAAAACTAAATATATTTAAATGCCACGGGTCTTATTCGCATTTCAGATAACTATTGAGCATCAACTTAGACACGTGTCTTGAGTACGTTTTGATATGGAGCGTTAAGGTAATCATTATTAAATTAAATGTAAAACGGTAATATTTTAATGGGCTATTAGCTAATTGTTTCCGGCAGCTAAATCTTTATTATTAGAAAAGTAGTTAACTAAGAGAAACCTAATTTTTTAATGGACCATTATGGAAATCTGACGACAAAAACGTTCAGTAATAAGTAACAAAATGAGATGAAATCTTACAAAATACTTTGTCAGTACAAATATCTAGTCTTAAAAAGCAATCGTTGGAAGTCGACATGCCATATCAGAAATTCACTTTTATACTTGGACGACCATCGCAATGTTGAAGGTCACCGTGCAATAGTTGCATTGAATTTCAACACAGTTGCATTAAGTAGCGCTAGACGTATAAATATTTTATCAGGACATTAGCTAAAAACAGAGCACGTTAAGATATAAACAGAATGAGTAAGCTGCGGAATTCGCAGGCGCGGCATTTCATCCGTGATATTCATGAATATTTATTTAACTGTCCCAACGTCACTGTGACGTCCAGATACAAGATAACTTTAACGTCAGAGTCAGGTCCTTGTCTATCGTAGTAGAATAAAAATCACACTGATTGATGTTTTGATACGTAGCTAAAACGCAGTTAAAACGTTGACTTGGATATCCACGTATTCAAATATCACTTTTAAGGTACGTGAAGGTAATATTGTCACCTTCAGCTTTGCTGCTCTATAAAACCAAAACTAGGAGGAGAACAGAGACAAAAACACAAAGTCATATACTATACCTAAAATATTAAAAAAAAGTAGCAAACAAGCTTTGGCAATAATTAGGAACACTTCGAAAAAATAACTTAAAAAAACTAACTACTCTACACAATACTAAAATCGACTAAAATATTTACTATAATATCAACTGTCAAAATGGCGTCGATAAAGCAGTGTCCTTTTGACCCTATTTGATTGACTTATGAAGAGCTATCGTATCACAAAGATATCTATGCAAACAAAGGCTGTAGTTTTTGAGTTATAAGAAAGTGACCATATTAGCCGGAAGACCATATCACTTTCACGTACTATATTATTTTAAATTAGTGCCTTCTTTGTTAACAAGCTTACGGTTCACTTGTTTTAAACACGTGAGTTTTAGAAATAATTTTTTTCTAAAACTCACGTGAATTTGCGAGAGGAAAGGAAAATTCGTTCCAATAGTAAAGCCTTTTATTGCTCTCATAGAATTTTGCAACGCTAGGACCCTAAGATAATGTAAACACTCTTGCGCCAGTAGGTAACATTCAAATTCACGTTGCGTCTTTCGTTTAAAGGGAAAATTCAACGCTAACCTTAGCGATCACGACACGATGAAAATTCAAGACAATGCAAACTATTTTCACGTATTGCTTGGTCATTAATGTTGCATCAGTTTCTAATTAAAATAACACTAACTACATACGACACTGTTAGTTAGACGAATTTCTAAATTTAATTTATGACTGATAGAACAAGAAAAAAGTGGAATATATTAAAAAAAACTAGCTGGCCAGGCAGATGTTTTTCTGACCTCTCCGACAACCCTTTGTCCTATAAAAAATCCTTAATTTCGTAATAAAAAATATTAAATGTCACTTATCGGGATAAAAACTATCCTTTCTCTCAAGTCGGACCAAACTGCACACAGAATGCAAGATTTCATTGAAATCAGTTCAGTATTTTAGGAGTTCATCACGGACAAACAATGGTACACCTAATTTTTATATTTATAGATTTAAACACACATGAATTATCATCGAATCTTTGTGTGACATCGAAAGACTGTTTGTTATCTTTTGATAAAGTAAATTCACTAAAACCGATTAACTACCATCAGAGGAATTACGCTAATTACTATGTACATTAAAAGAAGAAAGATCATTTGAATATATAACCTACTTTTCTAAAATCGGTTAAAATCAATTAGAAATACTGAAATATTAGGTGTTAACAAGATGAAAGTAGAACCATTTAGCATGAAAGTTGGACCATTTAGCTTACATTTAAACAATTCATAGCTAAAAGCTGGTAAGATTTATCAATCTAGGAGCTGAGTTATGGAAGATTAAGTAAAATATAAGTAAAGTAATAAGCGTATGGCGCTAAACTGAGGCCTACCTACTTACTTCGCCTGTGATGGGTTTCTCAAATAACAACATCAACTGCTATTTTCTAAACTGTCCCATTACTGGACACAAGCTTCCATGTAATTCAAATAGTAAATAAATAGTCAACCAAGCTGACTTCACATACCTTCAAGAATGCAAGCAGGGCTACTAACATAAATGTTGCCTTACCTTCAATGCGAGTGATAATCAATTTTAACAAAAAAAGGCGTAACTAGGAATCGAGCTCGATTCCTCGGACTTTGATGAGTACTTTTCTTAGCATACCTTAATATGATGCAATCACTAGGAATTTGATGGAAATTGAGGTTAGGTGGTTAATCCTAAAGAAACCCATATTATTTATAGGTATATTTTAATCGTTATCATATTTTATAGCGGTATCTTTGACACCTATTTAAAAATTTATTGTTTATTATAATTTGTTATAGAAAACTCCATACCAAGCTATTGTTGTTTTTGAATATTATGACAACAATTTTGTATAAAGGTTGATATTTTGTATAAATATTTTCGTTGATATTATGAAGTGGCTATAAGGGTACTAATTCGCAATTCTTTTTCAGTGAGCCCGTTATAAAAATAATTAAATAAAAATTAATTTAAAAATTGATCTTGAAATTATCAATATATCATGGTGGGATATCAGGGCTTAGTTCAAATAAAACTATTGTTTTACTCATAAAAAACAACTATAATTTTGACTAAATGACGATAGAAAGAGACAGGTACAGACATAATTAATACTTTATTAAAGTAAGCGATTCTAAAAGATTATAAGTAAGGCCGTTATGGCCTTCAAAGGCCTTCAAAGTTTGAACTGTCAAGTTTCAAAAAGAGAAGACATTTAGGCCCGTATTAATAAACGTTACTCAACGACGAACTCAAGTGCGTAATGATTTGATACGCCCTCATTACGAAATCGGCATCTCAAGATCTTTGCTAATTAATAAGCACATAAAAACAGTATCTCAAAACGCTGTACTTAGGAATACTGTTCTGTGACTTGCACTCAAGTATACACACTTGAGAGACGAGTTTCGTTTATTAATCAATGTGGCACTCAGTTGATATCGTAAACCTAAACCGCATCTTGAGATATGTTTATTAATAAGATTATAACCTCAAGATTTTACTCAAGTGTGTGTACTTGAGCTGAGTAACGTTTATTAATACGGGCCTATGTAGGTTGCGTTCAGAAACGCGAATTTTACTAGTGTACCTATGTTAATCGATTTATTGACATAAAAAATTTTTTATTTCTTCTTTTCATTAGCGAATTATATATTTTCGTTCTAAATGGGTTCAAATGTCATTTAAATTTATAATATTTTAAATTAAAACTCATAATCTTTTTTCTTTTTGAATCAGATTAAATATAGAGTCGATTGTTTTAAAAATATGTCTTTACCTATAAAATTGTCGTTTTGCAGTATTGACCACAGAACACAATTACTCTCTATCAAAAGGTATTGGCCATTTGAAATAAAAATAATTTTTGTTTGGTTAAGAATTCTAATTTCAAATTAATTTTATTTTAGAAACATGAAATTCTTTTTTCGAAATTAGTCATTTGTTTATTGATTAGCGTTATGTTTTCATCGCATTTGAATATTTTTCGTCATCATGGATACGTTAAAAATTAGAGTAATTATGAAATATGAGTACCGTCGTGGCAGAAACGCGGCACAAGCGCCACTCAACATCAACGACGTTTACGGAGCGAATACTACAAACTAACGCAACACCTGTTATTGATTTGTCCGCTTCCGTTCTATAAATTACTACCTGATAAATGAACCCGTGGTCGTCCGAAAACTTTGGTCGACAATGACGAATTAAAGGCGATTGTGGAAGTTGATGATACTCAATCTACGGTTGAATTAGCATCAAAACAATATTGGTCCATTTTCGTCAAATTGGCAAGGTAAAAAAGCTTGACAAATGGGTGCCCCACGAACTCAATGATCGCCAGCGCAGTACGCGTCTAGACGTGCCTTGCACTGCTCAACAGGCACACAAACGAAGGAATTTGAACCGCATTGTTACCTGCGACGAAAAATGGATTCTGTTTAACAATTTCAAAAAGGATCCTAGACAATGCCCTAAACGAAAACTTACCCCTATAAAAGTGATGGTCATTGTTTGGTGGTCTAGCGCCTATGTGATTCAACACAGCTTCTTACCAAACGGGATGAGCATTACTGCAGATCTGTACTGTGAAGAACTGAACACAATGATGGAGAAGCTTGCACGTCGTAAGCTTTGGTCAATCGCTCGTCCCCGCTGCTCCTGTACGACAACGCGCTACCTCATACTGCACAACAGACGGTCTCCAAGTTACAAGAGCTGGGATTGGAAGCTCTCCGTCATCCGCTGTACTCATCAGACCTTACACCTACAGACTTCTACTTTTTCCAGATTTGGATAACTTTTTGGCGGGAAAAAAAATCAATACCCGAGAGGCAGTACAAAAGGCCTTTGAAGAATTTGTAGCTTCCCGTCCAGCTGATTTCTTCAAGAAGGGCATCAATAAACTGCCACTGCGTTGGCAAATATGCATCGATTGCATTGGTGATTACTTTAATTAATAGAAATAAAATATGTAGAAAAAAAATTACGTTAACTTATTTCATAATAAAACGGCAATTTCATAGGTAAAGACCTAACATAATCGGTTTTCTAAATTATTATTTCCTATTTTGAAGTGTTTTCGAATTTTAGATTGTAAAATATAGCCAAGTTTTTAAAAGTATATACCAATATTTAGCTTCGGGCCCAAAAGTTCAATTCCCCTTTCCGGATCACATACGTAAAATTTTAAAAATTTACAGATTTAACATATGAACCTTTATGAATAATATAGGTATAATACTAGAAACGAAAACAGTGTCTTAATATTAAGTACGAGCGATTTATTACTACTATCGCCATCTAATAAGACATCGATGATGGTCATTTAATAGAAACTGTATCCGTTTCAACTAATTCAATGGTAAATCAACATGGTTTACTTATATAGATACTTCAATTTTTTTTTAATTTGTGCACTTTTAAATTTTAATTGACAGACGAGACGTCAACAATTTAATTAAATGGCGTCGATTTTTATTGCGCATTTGTCCTAGTACTTGATTTAGTGATCTAATTGATGCACATTTAAGGGCTAACTGTCCATCGCGCTACAATGATCTGAAATTGTTGTGTTAGCCAGAATTCACCCATTTATTAACGCTATATCATAGCGTTAATAAAGTCTTAAAATATGTTTTTTATCGAGGGCTTTTCGTAAACTTTTTCCAGCAGAATCACTTTCAATAAAGCGTCGTTGTTGGGACAAAATGGGACATGCTGTGTGTCGCACTTCTTTACAAATCATACTTTAAATGTATTTGATTTGTATTAACGTTATGTGTACATGCATAATTAATATATTAATGCCAATAAAGCAGCTGCTCTTGTAGAAGTTCTTACATAAAGTCAAGTCTACTGGTCTACTGTTATCGCCGTTGTAAACATCGGGCAAAAAGTGTTCGTGTTTGCAACCAAGTAATTTAATCACCTTAGAATATCATGACAAGCACTGTAGTCTGGAAGGAAACAAGAAAAACCAGTACTCGCTACTCGCTTCGATGAGCGCTTATTTATAAAAAGACCGCTAAAGAAAGTAAACTAGATATAAATAGATTAAACATTGTTATGGTTTAACATAGTAAAAGTGAAGAAATCTTGTTATGGTATGCATTAGCTTCTTTTGCACATAGCTGAACTAAATTATAATTTAAAAAAAACCATAAAGATATTGCTTTTATTAGTTTTATATTAGCTTTTATTAGCTAGATTTGCAAGTATTAGTTAAGCCTATAGCAAACAGCTTTCTTAGTATCTTTGCATGCAAGTGCTGTTGGCAAAAAAAGATAATACAAAGCATTAGCCACGATAGCTACGAAAAAAATAGTTTTTACAGTTCGCAAAATTATATGACAAACATGAGGTTAGGTTGTTACTTACGCTCAAAACTTAGTAATTTTTCCGGTCAGTCGAAAAAAAAATGACTTAACAGTTAAAATAATATAACAATCTCTCCCGTCTGCCACCCAGAGAGAAGGCTAATCTCTAAGTAATGGAGCTTTGCTTTACCGTTGGAAAACGGCTATTTATAAACTATAAAAATGGCGACAAGGAATATGTACAGATACATAGACCCATACATACTTTCAATATTTGACAAATTTTTTGATACTCTTATATATCCTATTACTTTAAGAACCAGGGTTACTTTAAGAAGATTATTAAAGGATATTAAATTGTGTTATTCGAAGTCGTTCTACAACTGCCAACTTTGTAGTCTTTGTCGAGGGCTTAGTTATAGCTGTTGGTGGCCATTCTCAAGTCAAAACCATCTATACTGACTTCAGTAAATCTTTAGGCGTTTCTGGAACTATACTACAAGGACTATATTCTTACCTAGTAAAAAGCTATTTTTACGTAGTTTTAAATTGGAATGAATCAAGTAAAAGAATTGTTACGTCGGGCGTTCTGCAAGGATCTTATTTCTTTTTAATGCTATTTAACATATATAAAATTTATAAGATGTCGTAAAATGTTTCAATTTAAATAATTGCTGATAGTTGGACATTTTCATTGATAATTTAATTATTACAGAATTAGAAATTATTACAGAACTATTATTCGAATCGTACCTGAATAGTCTGCACATAATGAAATGCACCTTTATTATGTGCAGACTTTTTTTAATTAGGTTCTCTAGGAGTTATAAATTAATTCTAACCATCTATAAAATCAACAACGTGAGGTAAAAACAGTGAGGGAACTTAGCTTAATATTAGGCAGGAAATTGATATTCGTCGCTCATTGAAATTATCAGTGCGAAAGTTTCTAAAATGCTAGGTTTTGTTATACGTAACAACAAAGTATTTCATAAACGTAAAACCAAAATATTTTTGTTTCACACTTGTTCGTAGTATTCTAGAATATAGCAGCATCGTTTGGACACCTCACTAATCTATATATCATCATCATCATAATCATCATCATCATTACAGCCCTTCACAAGTCCACTGCTGAACATAGGCCTCCCCCAAGGAATGCCACAAAGCACGGTCCCGAGCCACCTGCATCCATTGATTTCCTGCATGTCTTACCAGGTCGTCACTCCATCTAGTAGGGGGACGCCCTACACTTCGCCTGCCGGTACGAGGCTGCCACTCGAGAACCTTTCTTCCCCATCGGTTATCGGTTCTTCGAGCTATATGGCCGGCCCATTGCCACTTCAGCATACTAATTCTTTGGGCTATGTCGGTTACTCTGGTTCTACTGCGGATATCCTCGTTTTTAAGTCTATCTCGCAGAGAAACGCCGAGCATAGCCCTCTCCATAGCTCGCTGAGCGACTTTGAGCTTCCTCATACGGCCAGCAGTGAAGGACCACAGGTCATCACTGGCAACACGCACTGGTTGTTGAATTTAGTTTTGAGGTTTTGAGGTATGTCTAACGGGAACTTAACATAATATGTGCTATTAATTAATTTTCAATACTACAAAGATTTTTAAATTAATTTGACTACATAAATATTTTATTAAAATATTAATTCATTACAAGGATTCGTTTTATCCATTATTCAACTTATTAACTTGGATTTATAAAATTTTATCTTAGGTTAAGTATATAGGTGACGTGAAGATTAAATAGGTCCGTGATCTATCGCTTTATGGAAAGGTCCATAAACATTGTATGAAGTCATTATAATCATAGTGGCGCGGCGGTCGGATTCTCAGAATTTTGAATCCCGTTCATTATATGTTTTCTTTCAATACTATTCACAAAAATATTTAAATTCGTTACAAAGACGGCATCGATAATAATTACTATACAAGGAAAATAATACTTCATAAATAGTAGTGATTAGTATAACGAAAAAAGTAACTGAAGATTTTTAAAAGCGTTTCAAAATACCTTGAATCTCATTCATGCGCAAAAAATGCAGAGAACAAAACAACATTTTTGCATGCGCTTATCCAATTATTGCAGAGGCGTGGTCGTTCTGAGATATCGCACACAAACACGACTCTCTTAAATTGAAATTATAGTAACCAATTTAATTACAATTTAACAAACAATTTATTTAGCCGTTGAAAAAAAATGAGATTGTATAACATTTTATTACGATTTTTATATTTTGTTTTCCGTCACGAAAATATTGAAAGTAATTGTATTGCACGGCTTAAAGTGTTATGGGTACTATTGTATTTTATGTGCAAACAACAATCAGTTGTACAGTAAATTATAGATACATTTTGGTAGCAAAAAGCTAAGTTCCATAGTTACTGCCTAAAAATTAAGTTTATATAACACAGTTATTTGGTTATAAAAACAATACGTATATAACATTTATTATATACTACAAAGAATGCTACGATTCTACGAAATGCTACGAAATAATTTATCATACTTGTACTATCTGATTGGGACTTTGTTAAACTTCAACCGTGGTTGTTTAAACGTGGTTTAGCCATAGTCTCGGGATTAAATAATTTAAGGAATGTGTTGTTGCAAAAAATGGGTTAGCTCTTTGTCCTGCCTTATCGACGCAATAATTTAAAACCCATTCGGAGCGTAGTTTATCTTTTAGTTTTCGGTTTAAGGAATATCAGATCGATCTTGTTATGCCATCTTATCTTTAACATTGTATAAAGTTAAAAGTTAAAGTTACAGTCTATACACGTCTGTCTCACTGCTGGGCTATTCTGTAAATAACTATTTCGATATCGAGCTTCACCTGAGTGACAAAGCTCATTTTGGAAGCGAACTCACTTGACCTTGATTTGGAATTCGGTAAGTATTTGGTACGCACTTGCGAAGTGAAGTAAGTCAGAGCTTTATAATGCTGGAAGCATTTTTGTCTTTTAATATAAATAGAGTAGAATCCGAGGTGGTGGGCTGTGTTACTGATTATTGCATTTCATTAATTGTGCTTATTTGACATTTAAAAGTTATTATTTTCGTTGTATTTTTAACACGACAAAAATATATTATTCATCATTCATTACAAGGAGAGTAATCGATGCGATTTCATGGATATTGCCTTCTGACTTTATTACTTTTTCCGTTATTTTAAATCGTACTGAAAAATATTTCGTTTATAGTAAAGTTAGGTCTTTTCAATTACACACATTTTTATTGATAGGGGAACGAGTATAATAACTAGATATATTCTCAAGGTTAAATTTATTAAAAATCATCTTACTTACATTGAAGGGAAGCCACGACATTGTATAAATAGTCGCTTCTCACTTGTTTGCGTATTTGTACAAATGATTCCACGAAAAACTGACTGTATTTTTAGTTTACTCACATCATTTTCCCCTCGTTATTTTTTATTAGTTTTAAGGTGCAATTATGTGTTGACGTCAGGTTTAGTTAAAGCGTTTGTGTTATTAATGGTTTGCAATAATTCTTCATCAATTGGTATATACTTAATTTGTTTGATCCCAAGCCTGAAGGGATTATTGTAAACAATCTTTTACAAATACTTTTTTACACATCACTCATATTTTTATATTTTTAATTTATTGCTTCCCTCTAAACAATATTCATATTGATGTATTTGATCCAACGGCATTACCTTTTTAGTGATTTCTTAAAGCATAATAAAATAGTGAATGTATATTATATATTCGTGCAAAACTTGAATATTATTACAAAATATAATTTTGCAAACAATTTTTCCTTATTATTCGATGAATTTTTTTTTCATAGCAGGCAAATATGTGATATTAAGTTAAATTTCTTTAGTCTGTAGTGTCGTGTTAGTCATCTAAAAATTATTGGTCTAAAGTTGTGGACGCTAATACAAGCTGCAAATCGCCTATAAAGAAATTTGTATAATATATTCGTTATGTATATATGCTTTTATTTGATAAAAGTTTGTTTCATGATGCAATGTCATCAATTTAAAACAAATACACTTGATAAAATAAATGCTCGTTTTATATTACATTCGATTTATACTGTTCTTAATCAGTGAATACGAACATATAGACACTTTGGATAATAAATGTATTAAATCATTCAAGTAAAGTTGAAAATTACCTGTTTTTTTTCTCTAATTTGATTTCAGTCTTTGCTGTAATTTTCATCCCGCCTTCTCAACTCAACCCATATTATGTGGACGATGAACATAGATTTCCTACAATGTTCACAATAGGTTTTATAACTAAAATCAGTTCAAGTTATTTTTTTAATTTATACTATTTGCTATCAAATGCTATTATGTCGCCTTTTGCGTCCAAACGCTATTCTACTGGCAACCATCCGCATTTTGTTTATTAGTGTTTACCAGAATTATTTAAGTATTAGCAGCGACACACTTGAGACACATTTCAGAGTACTTCATACTGACCTAATAATTTATCACCGTCGTCTACGAATCGAATAAATTGCAGAAAGCGACAAAGAATTTGGTTTTCCTATATAATTCTTTACTTTAAGGAACTTTCAGAACTGACTTTATATTACCTAAATACCATAGTGATTGTTTGTTATTGCTAAATGACCTCGTTAACGCCGCTGTCGTGTGCAGATGTTCTGGGATCAACGACATGATCAAGAAACCGACTTTGTCCTGATCAGCCGCAATATTTCAGATTTAAGTGGTTGTAACCAGCTTGGTCCGGTGGATTAATTACAATGAAAAATTAAAGATATCATGATGTTGTATGTGATGAGGGTATTTTAGATTCCGCGTAGCTTGCGGGACTGGAGCCACGATCCGTTACAACCGTAAATCTTTTGAATACTAACACAGAAATATCTTTAACGTATGCAAAATATATCCGAACCTTGCCAGTCTGAGTGTGACGTGAGTTGTTTCGTGCGATTTTTGTCTATTTCTTATATAACTCAACATAATGGACATACACTTGTTCGATAAAACGGTAAACGTAGCTTAAGTGAACCGCTGCCTGTTTCTTAGACAGGAATTACGGTTCTTAGGGTCATATTATGCAAACGGAATGTTGAGAAATTAAATTCGTTTTGCCTCTTTGATATCGATCATGATTGTTAGAAAGCTCGCTTGAATAGTTTTTTTTTTCTTTGGCTACGAATGTAGCTCGCACTGGCACATCTGCATAGAAATATAGGACTTAATTATGATTGTACATTTATCAAAGCATGAAGTAGGAAATGATTTTAATAAATAAGTATATACCTGAGAGAAACCGGTTGTTGGAGTCTCGAAATCTGATTATTGCTCGGCTTAAAATATTTGTAAAAAAAGTTTTTAAAAAAAATACTTACTGGCCTGATAGAAGTTGTTTTGCCCTTTCCGTTAGGTGACGCAATGAGTTTCACTCCGCATTTATTCGGAAATTTAAATACACAATTTAAACAACATGACTACAGTGCCACCTATTGTATCCTAGCATAGCTATGAATCATCGTCTCGACATAGCAGATAAATATAATTTATCAATATAGCCTCAATCGGTCAAGTCGTTCAGAAGCGTACGATCACTAACAGATTATATATATGTATAACTTTAAAAGCCAAATTTTAATTATTATTTTAATACTAACCACGATATAAATTTTACGATTTCCGTTAAGTAATTTTTTAAGAAATTTAAAAATAATTTTATATATTTAACTAGTAAGCATAAAAATCGTAAAACAATAATCATAAGAAGTTAAAAAAAAATCCGCACAAAAAATTTCGCGCTGACGCCCAAGCAAAACAATTAAGAACGCTTCAAAGAATCGTAGCTCCTAATAATTGCTTTAAACAATACAGACGGCTGTATTTAGATGGAGCTTCCACGGGCAATGTTTGTTTTCTTGTTTTCTATTCTATTTACCCACAGTATTGATGAATGGTTTTAACAAACAGCCACTTGCGTGACGAAATAAATTAATTGTAGGAGAATCGCGTTGAGAATTTTTCCATGATTAACGCTGGCGCGATGATCTCGACCCTCGGCTGTAAGTTTTATTATCACGAATTATTGCGATTAGTAATCCCTGGCCCAGATAAAAAAGAAGCCGCATGTTCCAGACTCAAGGCTACGAGTAATGATGAATATTAAAATTAACTTATCCACTATATCGGTCTAACTAATGACCATATTCGTAATAAATTCACCATTAAAATGAATAATCCAATGAATGAATCTTATAATCGACTGCGGTTTTTCAATTTCATTCCAAACTGGCAGATTACTGACCACTTTTGGAATTGAAACCCTTATTGGTTCAATTATACCTACATAATATGTTAAATAGTTATATAATATGTTAAAAAGTTATATAATAATAATATTATAAGGTATAAATTACTTAGGTACCACTTTGTACACTACTTAGATTCACAGAAAAGCAAATTAACCGTAGCGTACCAGTATATTTAAACGATAAACACCTCAACAATTTTCTAACATGTATTAAAATAGTGAAGGGATGAAAGATGATTGCGTGTTTTTTTTTTTTTTTATAGGAGAGGGGCAAACGAGCATGCGGCTCACCTGATGGTAAGTGACTACCGCCGCCTATGAACAACTGCAACACCAGGGAACCAGAGGAATTGCAGATGCGTTGCCGGCCTTTTAAAAGGAGTAGGCTCTTTTCTTGAAGGTCCCTAAGTCGTATCGGTCCGGAAAAATCGCTGGTGGTAAACTATTCCACAAAGAAGTTGTGCGAGAAGAAAACATCTTCTAAATCGCACAGTGGTGGACCGCCAATCATCCAGATGGTGTGGATGGTATCAGGAGTTCTGCCGCGATGTGCGTTCGTGAAATTTGGCGGCTGGGATTAATCCGAACAATTCCTCAGAGCACTCCCGTGGTAAATGCGAAGAAAATGCAAAGAGATGCAACATCTCTTCGCAGCGCCAATGAATCGAGCCGATCGGAAAGGACTCGGTCGTCGACGATTCGAGCCGCTCTGCGCTGGATGCGGTCAAGTGGAAGGAGCTGGCACTGGGGAGCCCCAGCCCAGAGATGGGAACAGTATTCCATGTGAGGCCGAACCTGCGCCTTGTAAAGTTGCAGGCGTTGTGCCGGCATGAAATACTGTCCCGCTCTCCTGAGCACGCCAAGCTTTTAGAGGCCAATTTGGCCTTCTCTTCCAAGTGACCGCGAAACTGCGTCACTCGATATGTCGACGCCGAGGATTCCGATACTGGCTGAGGCAACAAGGGAGTGCTTGAAACTGAGGAGATACGACAAAGGGGTTCTTTTTAGCGGTAAACGCGCAAACTTGTGTCTTCTGGGGATTAAACTGGACTAGATTTAGTCGCCCCCAATCCGAGACTTTGTTCAGCAAAGACTCGACTTCAGACACAAGTTTGTTCCGGTACTCGGCGACGTTTTCCGAGAAATATTCGCACGGCCGGCGTATAGAGCATCACCAGTGCTATCATCCGCATAGCAATGAATGCTACCGGTTTGCAACATATCATTGATATGCAGAAGAAACAGCGTTGGTGATAGCACGCAGCCTTGTGGAACACCAGCGTTAATAGGCTTGTAGTCGGAGCATGCACCGTCTACAACGACCTTGATGCTCCGATCTGCAAAGCTGGTGATCAATTGCACAATTTCTCAGGAAGCCCATAGGAAGGGCTTCGTAAAGCGCTTTGTGCCAAACCCGATCGAAAGCCTTCGCAATGTCAAACTAACGGCCAATGCCTCCCCCTTGGACTCTACTGCCTCCGCCCATCTATGAGTCAGGTAGACCAGAAGATCACCAGCTGATCGACCCCGACGAAAACCGTATTGGCGGTCACTAATCAGCTGGTGATCCTCAAGGTACCGCATGAGCTGGCAGTTTATAATGGACTCCATTATTTTGGAGAACAAGGGGTGATGGCTATAGGCCTGTAGTTGGACAGGTCTGAGCGGTCGCCTTTTTAGGATCGGTTGGACAAAAGCTGTCTTCCATGATTTCAGGACTACGCCTAGGGAGTAGGAGTACCGGAAAAGACGCGTTAGAACCGGTGCCAACTCCGGAGCACGTCCTCAGCACAATTGGGGATTCCGTCAGGCCCACTCGACTTGTGGATGTCCAGGAGAGGAGTGCTTTGCGAACCGAGCGCTGTGAGAACCGAACATCCGGCATGGAGCACTCACACCGCGGGATGGCCGGCGGTGTGTTCTCCCGTCATTAAGAGTCGAGTTGGACGCAAAAGTGAGCCTAAAGGTCGGCTTTCTCTTTTGCGGCGTGGGCCAGTGAGTCGTCCTCCTGTGCAGAGATGGTAGTGATGGCTTACAGAAATTCCTTGGACAGCCTTGGCGAGAGACCAGAATGCACGGGTTCCCGAAGGAAGGCGAACTAGTTTCTCGCCAATTCTGCCTATGTGCTCTGACTTTGCCTTGGCAATAACACTTTTGAAGGACCTGGAGGCGAAGTTATACTTCTTTTTAAGCATGCTGGTGTTTACATCCCGAGCCGCCGAAGCCTCAGCCCAGGCCTGATAGCACTCCTGCTTACTGCAGTCTTACAGGAGCGACCAAACCAAGGCTGCGATCTGCCTCCGATGGGTACCACAGATGATGGAATAAATAGTTCCATTCCCTGTAACACCACATCAGTGACAGAGTCAGCAACAGCGCTGGGATCATCCGGCGAGAAGCAAACCCGCCCCCATGGGTAGGATGCAAAGAAAGACCGCATTCCGTCCCAATCCGCCGACCTGTAATGCCAAACACGGCGGCAACCTGCAGAACGCAACCGCGAGGGGAGCGTGAGTGGCACCACACTTCGGATCAGACAATGGTCCGAAGAGCCGAGAGGGGCATCGACGGAAACCTGATATCCGTCCGGATGAGAGGTCAGCAGTCCTTTACATCTGGAATCCGCGTAGGCGAAGTAACCAGCTGTGTCAGACCATATGCCAAGGCAAAGTCATAAACAGATCTCCCCGCATGATCGGTTAAACGTGAACCAAGCCATTCGGCGTGGTGGGCGTTAAAATCGCCAAGGATCACGATCTCTGCGGATGGGACCTGTTGTAGCAAGGAATCTGTAGCCATTTGGACGTGGTCGATGAGTCGGTCTGTTTCGGCATTACCGCTATGGGACCTATAGAGGCACCCGTAGACGCGCGGATGGTCGTCGCTATCTACACGTAGCCAAAGGATGGACAGGTCCGAACCTTCAAGACTGCCGAGGCGTCGAGAACAGATGTCCTTCTGACGTATACGCAACTCCAGCCCGAGGCACAAAGGAGTGTTCCAATTTGTACCCCGGTAGGAGAGATACGAAGTATCAGCCGGAGAGGACACCTGCGTCTCGGTCAAAGAGTGGGTTGCTGGCTCGCCGTCTCGAGATGGTAGTGGACGGCGTTTAGGTTCGAGTGAAGTCCCCTGATGTTGCATAAATCCACGGATAGCGCGGCAGGGGTCGCCTTGGTCTTGTTGCTCAGTTTGCCCCGAGCAGTTATTGTTTTGAGCGGAATTTTGCCCCCCCCAGAATACGTGGGGCAGCCTGAGCACCCACGCTCAGGAGTGGAGTAGCATGGTCGTGGATGCTCAGCGAGGGATTCTCCAGGGGTGCTGGTACCCTCCTGGGGTAGTCTAAAATTTAATTCCGCTACCATGTTGATGGGGGAGAATTGGGCCTCCGGTCACCTGCACTCACCAGACGAAACGCAAAAGCAGAGCTTTCACTTCACGCCGGTATTCTGTGAGGTCGTGGTACTAACCCGGCTCGAGCCTGCCCATACGTGCAACAGCAAAAGCTGCTGCGTGGCTCTACCACCGCGTGTGATGAAGTGAAGGAATGAGCGATGAATGATGATGATTAAGTATGAATAAGAAAATATATTTATAATGAATTCTCTTTTTATTATATATATTATAAGACGAATGGCGGCGATAATACTATAGTACATGGTTTTCGATCAAAAAAATTTATAAAATTAAAGTTTTTAAGCAGGCAGTTTTTAAAAAGTTTTTACATTAATCGATTATCTTCAAATTTAAAACGAAGGATTGATTTAATGAAAATAGATAAACAACCGTAGAAATAATCAATTAGGAGCCGATTTTTCAGTACTCATATAAAATTAATTTATAGAATAAAATACAACATAAACAGATTAAAACTTACAGTAGTATGAATAAAATTGTTCAATTGCTTCACTTTTGTATTCGTTCAGGTTATAATTTATTCGATAAAAAATCAGCCCTAAAATACATATACGTGCCAACTTATCTTTAACCAAAATATACTATTAAGTAACTAAACAAAACAGTTGTACAATTCTAGAACAACGAAATGATATATTTTGTTGTCTTCATAACTGTATAAGCAAGAGGTTGTTTAAGTAGCCCATAATTTAGTTAAATTGACAGTTAACCACGTGTTTAATTTAATAGCGCAGAAGCAACAACCAGTTAGAGGGATGCTTTTTGTGTTTGTATATATAATGAAGCGTTTATTGCACGACAATCATTAAATTGTTTGTCTTATTTATTTTTGATCCCTTTATAAAGTGGATGTTTACAAGGTTTGACTTAAGACGAGGACTTCCTATGTTAAAAGACTTTTAGCGCTCCCTTCTCCGCTGCATGCACTCGTATACCTATATATCCAGAACGAAGTAAGCGTGCGACATTCGGTGGACAAAAAGCTACTATAATTGAAACGTTTTTGATTATTGTCAGGAAATAAAGGATAGAAATAAAAATGTAACCGATAAAGAATCTAATTCAATAAGATTTATATTATCGAAAAATATTATTTAGTTGTCGTTTAAAAGAACGAGATCTTAATTAACTTTTACATGTATGAGATATTATTTTCACAGTATTAATAAATTATCTTTACGCATAGACAAGACTTCATAAATTGTTATTAAATATTATAAATAGAGCTAGAAAATAAAAGCTAAATATAGTCACATTGTCATAAAGTTGTCATTACTTATTTTAAATATTTCAGTTACATCGTATTATCGTAAGCCTATTCACAGCTGAAAATTAAGCCTGTCTGAAAGCGGATCACTTGCCTGATCTTTAGCTTAAAATTCAGTATCACTGCTAACACTGCGCTGGGAGAGCGTCACACAATACATTTGTCCAATATATATATTTTATGAAACGGTTTACACAATACAGATGGCTCTGTAGGTATATTAAGTTTAACTAGCTATACCCGGCACACGATGCTGTGGCTCTAACAGTTTTTCGAAAAGTATCTATATTACACGTACGTATTCGAATGCAACGTGTGTCAAAATTTCAAAGCAACCGGTGGAGAACATTTATTTTGTAGATTTAAGATTCTTAACAAAAAAAACAATTACATTTTCATTCATATAGATATTATATATATTATATATTATGGCTGTTGCAAAATGTTCTTATTTTAATCAAAACTCCAGTCATATGTTTGTGTACTAGGAAGTTCTTTATGTGGAAGTCTTAAAGCCTCATTTTAAGCTACGCATTTCATGACTTCTATTCGACCGTCTCCATTGTGTTGCCAACCTTGGGCACCAATTAAGCCAACCACATACCTAACGCTCTGTAATAAGGCTTTATTTCCGGACACAAAATGAAATATGCACGTATTATACAATGATCATCATCGTACTTAATTACACTTGGTTTGCGCATATCATGTTATTCCTAACAGATAATTAACCAAAATAAACTTTAACAAGGAAGACTTTATTCAAATAATTAAGGAATTAAAAATATTTCATAATTACTTTAAGGCGCTCCGCAAACATGGGCACTTTTTGTTACTGACACGGCACACCATCACAGGAAACCGTAGTTGCTGTGTCCGGTAGCGGCAATCGGACACAGTCGCCGGTCGCTAGTTCTGGACACTGGTAACAATTCGTTGCTTGTTTTCCTTCAGTTTCACCTTGGATGTCGATGGAGGAACATTACCTCTGCTTGTTGTGTTGACGTAGACGTCATCGTCGTCAATATTTACAGGCAAATCAACCACGTTAATTTCAGCGCCGTACAATTATAAGGAATTTTGCTTTGTGTTGCTTGTGTTTTCAACTGACAACTTAAAGTTTTCAGTTATCTACACCGAACACTTTTTGATTGGCGGTCGGTATGTGTCAAGTGGAAGCAACTGGACATAAAAAGTGTCTGCGTCTGCGCAAGGAATGGCTGATTTCATATTGATTACATGAAAATAAAATATTCATTGGTAGCTTGTATCCCACACAAGACACAAAAGTGTCTAGGTTTGCGCAGCGCCTAAACATTGTTGCGTATTGCATATTATCCTCGTCACTTTAAAAATATTTAAGCTATTTAGCGAAAAAATGAATGTTCGTTAATACAACGTAGCAATGAAAAATCGGTCAAGAGGAAAGATGTGCGTACACAATCGTAATGGCCGACTTGATGTCCTTGCATGAGACCAGTTTATATTTATTGAACAATGATTTCTGATTGGGGACAGCAATTGACGCCTAAAGAATTATCACCTAAGCGATAAACACATATTAAATGCCATCGCAAAATTTCCACATACAATCCATTGTCACACAACTGTAAACATAAATTATTGTATTAATTATAATTATAGCTTGTCACCGTTAGAATTTGTTTATATATAAGTACATATTACCACGATATATTATTATTACTATGGAAAAAATAATAATAAATATTATTAAGCATTTATTAATTTTAAAAAGTGTATGGTAACACTAGTTACCCCTATTATCCTCACAATTTTCTGTTGTATCGAGGATGGACTGTGAAAGAGATCGAAATTAATTCGGAAAGGATTCGAAACTGCCGCCTCGCCCGATAGCCAATGCGCTACCGAGTGCTTTTGTATTTCTAAATTCCAATCTTCATCTATTAGTAGTCGTAATGCAGGTCAATAGAGATTTGCTGGCCTAGTAATGACACGTTTTTTTTGCATTAAATATAACGGCATAGTGTGAGGTAAATTAAAATAAAGTCGTAAAAAATCTTAAAGCTAATGACCAAGCAGTAAGCTTAGTAATGAATTATGTATAGATCAACGCTAAATATTCTAGATGACGTTATGCGTAATTCTAAAAAATGCTATACCTATTCATAATATAAAAACTATATCAATCTTACTATTAATACCGACCTGCTTTAATTGAAAGTGTTATTTTTATAAGTTAGAGAAAAGTAGGTCTTAATTGCAAATCTATCAATATTAATTTGTCATAATTTATTCGTAACGGAATAATGACAAATTATGACAAATTAATATATAGAATACGTTATTTTTCAGCAGCGTCCATAAGGTCGTTTAACATCTGTGCTATTATCACAATACCATCGTTTATAATCGGACCTCTTTTTCTAATTCATAACATTCGGCTAATATTTTAATTAAAATAATGTATGTATTTCAAACGCAAAAATCGTGTATACCCCAAACACCATTTAATATACTTTAACTTCACAACTATAAATCAAAGTATGCAGCTTATTATGCTGCCTGTCAAACTATCACACCAATCCGCTCTTATCTCAAAAGTCGTTAAAACTGACGCGTTTTCTGCACGTGGCCTAAATCTTTACGCCGCGCCGTATTAACAGATTATTTACGAGTATATTAGAAGTAGTTATCATCCCACACTTCTTTATATTCAGTTTCTTATAGATAAACTAGCTGTATCCCGCGGTTTCACCCGAGTTTAATTAACGCCCCCACAACCCCTCCCTTGCGGGTGGATTTTTGTAAAATCTGTTCTCTCTACTTGGCGAAAGGAATATTCCTACCAAATTTCAAGTCTCTAGGCCTTATGGTTCCAGAGATATCGTGATGAGTCCGTACATAGGTGGAAATCTCTTATAAATATATATAAGAGATTTCCACCTATGAAAAATAAATATAAATATAAATATATATAAGAGATTTCCATCTATAAAAGAGAAATATATATAAAAGCAGTAAATAATTTCGTTATGTCAATTCAACGTCAACGTCATCGAAGCATTTTAGTTTCGTTTCTTTTTTTTATTATTATTTAATTAAACATTGTACATGCTGGCTTACAGTATGCCCAAAACGCCAGCTGCTAATTAACAAATTATAGTTTTAAATAATAAGTAATGATACATGTCAAAAAGGTTAAATTAAAGAATACATGTCCAATAGATCAAATAAATTAAAATATTAAAAGATACATGCCAAACAGATTAGATGTCAAATAGATTAAACAAAATGTCATTGTCAAAAATAGAAGGGCTTTGTTACATAGTTGCCCAAAGCTATCAGCAAATAAGTCAGTCTACAATAAGCCGTATAGCGCAAGTAGTGGGCGCGTGAGCGCCGCACTTGGTGCGCGCCGGCGACCGCCACAGAAGGCGCGGCCACCGCCGCGGTGCCACCGTCCCCTCCATATCACAGTCCACCCGCTTCAAAGCCAATAACCCCACTCTGCTTAATATCGTCGGGCTATCTATTCTATTATGGATGATTGCTAGGTAGTATGTTATCAACTGCATAGTCCGCCTAAGTTTAAGAGTGTCCAAACCCACCATACCAGTAACAAATAAGGACGGATATACATACATAGATAGGGGTAATAACCGTATTTCTGCTTATATAGCCATCGTGCAAATTTGCGCTGTATTCTCTCTATCATCAAAATATATTTCTCCTCATAGGGATTCCATACAATGGCACCGTATTCAAGCTTACTACGAACATATGCATTGTAAAGTACCAAATCGACCCCTAATCCATCGAACTGTGAAGAAGTGCGAATAACGAAGCCAAGCATTTTACTGGCCATTTTACATACAGTAGTCACATGGTTATGAAAGTCAAGTTTAGCGTCTAATAATAATCCTAAGTCACGAATTTCGCTTACCCTTTCTAAGGGCGTGTCAAATAAACTATAATCTTCATTTAGTGGACAGCGTTTACGCGTGAATGTTATTATTTTAAATTTATTATTATTCAATGGAAGACGATTTAATACACCCCAATCCATAACCGCACCGATGTCTGTTGGCAATGCCTCGCAGTCTAGTCTTAATTATAAAGCGAACAACAGACATTTGGAGGCAATCACGCTATTCGGTAAGTCATTAATGAAAATAAGAAAAAGCTATGGCCCCAACGTACTTCCTTAACTCACCCCAGATCTTGTGTAATAGTCACTAGACTCAAATGCACCCACTCTAACAAACTGACGCCGATCACGTAGGTAATTTGAAAAAAAAAACTTGACAAATTCAGGGGCAAAGCCTATCACCGCCAATTTACGTAACAAGATATCATTGTCGACCAGGTCAAATGCTTTTTTTTAAATCCTGCCTACCAGCAGTTTCGTTCGTTTCTTTCCCTAAAGGGTTATTAAGTTTGAAGTTCCGCTTTTCTCATATACCTAGCCATTGGAGCCGCAAAAGTAGCTATAACCGGTCCTGGCTCGGAGATTTCTGATTATTTTACACAAAATGTATAAAATTGTTATAATCCAAGCCGTTGGTTATCTGTCAGTCAACATACATGTATGTCCTCGGTGGCCTAGTGATCGTGAGCGCGACTGCTAATCATGAGTTCTTGGGCTCGAATCCTGGGTCAGACTAAAATCAGTTATCCTATTTTTTGATCAAAAACCTGAACTTGTTAAGGTTTATGATAAAACTTAAGCTTAGGTTAGATTAGGTTTAGTTACCTAAATGTATTATTTATTTAAAGAAATAGCAACCGATATTGATTTTATCATAAAACTAAATCAGACTAGATTTTCTCAGGTTTATGATAACATAAAGTAGTAATTTGTCTTCATCCCATTCTTGATCAAAAGCCTAGGTTTCTGACCAAAAACCTGGTTTTCTCATAAACATAGCCTTATTTAAATTCGATTTGCTTATTTTGCGCACTAACTCAAACGCAATTATTGTCTCTCCCTTTTTGATTCTCTTCCAAATGATATTCTTTAACCTATATGTAACTTTAGCAAACTTTACTCTGTAGATTCAGCGTCACTTACATGTAGAACTACAATACCTTTTCGATTAATCGCAACATATGATTTTGTGTCAACAAATTAGAAATAAATGAATGCACATTATACATACATCCATATTACGGTTACATTTCTATTGTGTTGTGTAAGATTGCGATAGTTCTAACATAACGCGATTACTTAATTTAGAACGCGGGCGTGTAATCAAATTGTAATCATTCAAATAGCAATCTTTTTCGTTTGCTATAAATGAAACATCGTGTCATCACGGGTGGTATCTGCCGCGTAGTGAGTATGGAGTGAGTAAATGCTATCAAATTACAGACAGTGATATCATATCGTAATTACATAATTATGATCATTGCACGTCGCGGTGTTGAACAAAAGCTTGTCTTACACTGAACGAATCGACAATCAATAATAAGGTTGTCGTTTCAAATATTTTATCATAATGAAAATATTTTGTGCGGTTTCGATTTAATGTATAATTGTTATTCATCAGTTAAATACAATCCACTTATCCACTGTTGGACATTTGCACCTGCCATTGTTGGGAGGATATGCCATAATCGACACGCTTGGCAGGCGGATTGGTGGTTTTTAGTGTTAAAGTCGTTATTCAATACAGATGATCGCGATGCATTTATTATCATAGCGAATTGATTCATTGCATAAATAAACGCTAACGAAAATGTTCTCGGTTTGCACTTCGATTAACGGAATTGATTACTTGGCCTTCGTGGATTTATTTTCTATTATCCAAGTGCAAAGAGTGCATCGTAATTTCACGGATTTTAATTGACGCCTGCATTTTTAATTACTGGTAGTATTCATTAATGCCGTTTGTTTGCGGAGTAAATATATCCACCACCCCGTTTCGTCCCGTGTGTGTCGTAAGAGGCGACTATGAGATATTATAAAGAGATCTCATTATCTAGGATAGGTGGCGGTGCAACCATCTAAATTATCCATTAATTATAGCCAACAAAAGTCCACTGCTGAACATAGGCCTCCCCCAAGAAATGCCACAAAACACCTGCACCCATCGACTTCCTGCATCTCTTATCAGGTGTGTCACTCCATCTAGTGAGGGGCCGCCCTACATTTTTTTCACAGGGTAGAGACATGGGTCGGCTCGACCGGGGAAGGACCACGCTCTCACAGAATACCAGCGTAAAATAGCAGCTTAATGCTGCTGTGTTTCGTATGGTGAGTGTAGAAAACCGGAGACCCTTTTTACTCGAAAAGGGGCGTTCTATCTTAGTCCTCACGGCTGACAACGCATCTGCATTTAAATTCGCAAACGAAGATAGATGTAGATGTCTATGGGCCACAGCAACCACTTACCATCAGGTGCACTATGTGCTCGTTTGTCACACTTATTCTATAAAAAAAAATCGCTTGCCGGTACGAGGTTGCCACTCGAGATGTTTTCTTTCCCATCGGTAGTCGGTTCTTCGATCTATATGGCCGGCCCATTGCCACTTCAGCTTACTGATCCGTTAAGCCATGTTGGTTACTCTAGTTCTTCTGCGGATATCCTCATTTTTAAGTCTATCACGCAGATAAACTCCGAGCATAGCCCTCTTCATAGCTCGCTGAGCGACCTCAAGCTTCCTCATATGGCCAGCAGTCTTATTATTATATCTCATTTATACCAGACGTTAAACACCCTGGCCGGCGTTAAAGATGCAAGGCATCTGGTATGCGATTTCAATCCGCTTGCCAAGCGTGCCGATTTAAGCAATCCTCACTACAAAGGGAGAGGTCCTTGCCCAGACTCCTAACTGGCAGATCGTGAAGAAGTACAGATTCAACCAGCAGATTTTGAGGTTTATAGGCTATGAGGCTTTGAATTCATATCTTAACTAATCTTTATTTCGTCAAAATAGGTTAAAGAATTACCGGAAATCATATTTCCAAGTAAAATAAAAAATAACATATCATTGTTTTTTTTTACGATTGTAAAAAGTGGATCAATTACGAAATAATTCAAGTATACAGATAATAAATATAAGCCAACGCGTACAGGTTCGTACGTCGAGCATAACGCCCTTAAAAGCGTCATGGGGAAATAACATGATTCTGCTATATACTTCTATTGTTAGTAATTTTTTGCTGACATTTTGATCACAGGCCTTGAAATGATAATTAATTCACGATGACAGGGATGGAAAACGCAGGAAATGAAAATAGATACGTTTCGGTCATTGCTAACAATAAAATTATAGCTTTTTCTTATCATGTTGTTATACGATAAAGGATATAAATTATATGATTAGATTATATCAGGTTATTTTGCGATAACCGGCCAAATTTGCAGAGAAGGTTCAGAATAAGTAAGTAATACAGGCAAATGGTGAAAAAATTTATTAAAAAAAATCTCAAACATTCTGCCTCAAAATTCGTGGTAATACATGACACGCACACATTCGTAAGGGTCGATCGGTAGGCAAAAACGTTGTTGCCCATAAATCACATTCAATTTGTGATAATTTAAAATAAAATGCCTTATTTACTCGTATTTTCAAAAATTGCAATAACGTTTATCATTACTTATATATTTGAACTTAAGTTCAAAATTTGGCTACTCTTTGAAAAATAACCCTGTATATCATTTTGTAATTGAAAAAGTGAATAATATTTTTTCTTTGTCCCGTGGGTGCAGTATAAGGTGATTATGGGAAATGCCAGAAAAAATTATGCTTAGGTTTCGCTTTTCGTTTACGCCAGACGTAAAATACCCAGACAAAGGACGTCTGTTACTGCAGTCCGACGCACACTGGATCGAAAATCGCGTTTCGAAGACTTAGAGCTTTTAAGTATTAAGTGTCGTTTTTTAAGGTTGAAATGGCTTTGAATACGAGGATATAGAAACTATTTTATTCGTTTTAGTTCTTTGAAATTGGTTTTTTATTTTTGTCAAACTTTTAATTTTTTCTCTTTTAATGGACAAAGAAATATTACAAGCTCGTTACATAACGGATCATAAATTTTATTCAACTTATATTAACACTTATAAAATATCTCTTTACTCCGTCACTTTATCGAATTTTAGTACTTTTTTCTGTCTAATGAAAAACAACAGAGATTATTTAATTATTTTTATTATGTAGGGGATGTCTCTTTATCATTTTGAGGCGTCTTGGTTCAGATAATTCACCTTCTTCCTTGCACCACTAATTAACCTTGTCTCTCAATTATCTCAATTTTATCCCTATAGAACATAATAACATTACTAGCGTCTTTCTTGTATTTCACGCATAATTAATTCAAAATAATGCGGACAATTAGTTTTAAATAACAATCTTCAATCTATTATCATAATAAACAATTATGTCATGAGACTTTAAGGAGCGGCATCAAACATTGTTTAATCTGTCGTGTGCCATTATTAAAGTTATATACTGATTTGCGTCCATTATTGATCTGTGTAATTTATTTTAACTGTTTTGGTAAAAACTTAATTTTAGAACTTTGTAAGATAAATATTTAGTTTCATTTTCTTGTTAACTATAGTAATTTAATCCTAAAATTGGTATTAAATTATTTCTTTGAGATTTGATTTATTTTTAATATATATTAAATTCGAATTATGTTTTAGACACTATATTAAATAACTATATAGTTAATAAAAACTAACTTTTCGGAAATTTGTTTAATTATAACACTCGCGTAGTTATCAAGCGTGTAGACTATTGATAATTTGCCTGAGATACAAGCTTATAGCTTAGTTCAGGCGCAGATGCAAATGTATGTTGTAAAAAATTGTTTCTGAATAAAGAAATATTTTTTTTATCTCCCGTTTTGAGGGGTAAAGAAAGATATATTCAGCGGGCTTAACGCTAAGCTAGAATGATATATCTTATGTTTATGTAAGCTATAAATAAATAAAAATGTAAAAATATGTATGTTTATGGTGTTTTCTTATCTATCATAGGACATAAATCTACGCACAATCCTACAGGTATTTAAAATAACTGCTTTCTGCAATCATAAATATATTATTATTATTATATACTAATACTGGGAAGTAAACTCTACGGTGACAACTATTCAGATGTAGTAGAATGTACATACATGGAATAAATAGAATAGAATAATTTTTACAAATATAATTTTATTTAATTCTAATAGAAAGTAATTTTTTACTTTGACCACTGCTTCGGAAAATGCTGCACTGCATGCTTTACAAAGCTTCGTTGCGAAGCGAAACACGTAATGATGTGTATTACTTAGTGTCGTGTTATGATAATGCTTAAAAATTGGTGTTGATAGTCGTAATGCATGATTTTGTGAAAGGAAGGGTATTGCTTCAAACAAAGTTCATACCATTTAACTTCAATTTCATATCTAAAACTAATATAAGTCAAAACAAATTAAGAGCAGGAAAACGGTAAACACATTTCTTTCTATTTTACTATCTAGTGTAGATAATGATAGTAAGATCATCCATTTTAGTTAATTTAATCATCCCAGATTCTTTCCTATCACAATGGTATTAACAGTTTGCAATAGAACAAAATGAATGTCAACACCTTGTTACCGATCTAACAACAGGTGCAGACTTCGTACATACTCATTAAGTTACACAATAGAACATTCAATGGCTATAGCTAGCTCATTTTGGTGTCTGCTTGTTCGGAATATGCTCACAGTTGTTTCGACATGGCCTCAACTCAGAACGGCCAGCACATCAGTCTCCTTTTAATTATATTCAGCCCTTTCTCGTCTACCAGTCGATCGCTTGAACACATTCATACGTATATTGATCACGTACTGTCTCTTCGGAATAAAACTTAATACTTATTTGATGACAGAACAGACACGTTGTTGGAGGACGCCGACTGAGTCACTCTTTGTGACTAGCTGTTTTCAACAAATAATGGAACTATCACAAGAGAATAACAACCAGTGGATTATGCTAGTATTTACCGAAGTTAAAAATTTTAAAATATTTTTGAACTTGGCGCTATTCAGCATCTCTTTCCTTCCTTTTATATTTTGATGTTTACATAACATAAAGTTTTTTTTTTAAATTGTGATAATATAATTCTCTCTTAAAATCACCGTGACTGCAATATCAAGAAAGTAGTAAGAACTAAATTTTGGTTATTCGTGTACACTACAAAAATAAATACGGAACATTTGTTTAATAGTTGTAGTGATCCTACAAATTTAAAATTTTGTAATTTGCGTGTTATATTTTGTATTGATAAAATAAAATAATTAAGGTAAAAAGTAAACTTAATGAAGTTTAAATGTTTTTTGGAACGAAGTTCCTTATCGCACGTATAATACGTTTGTTCCAACCGAGTGTTCCACGACACTCACGCATGTTTCTAAATGATAGGGATCGTTTCTGTATGCGAATTTGTCCGGAGCAGTATGAAAACTACTATGCATCCACTATTTTGTTCTTTTTTGAACGGTAGAGAGCGTATATAATTACTGGCTATACAAAAATTTCACTATAGCCTTCGAAGGTGACAGTACATCTGTGCCCCCTTTTAATTAAAATTGGCTATAGATGTCCACGGGCTACAGTGGTCACTTATAATTATATGACGAAGTGGATTGTTAGAACATTTTTCGATGCAATATTTTCTGTTTTAATAGTTTTTCTTTCAACGATATACTTTTTAAACATTTCCATAGTACCCAAGTCCACTCCTAGATAAGCCTCTCTTTTATTAAAGAACCATTGCAAAGTGCCATTTTTGATAATTTTGTAAATTTACTATTTTTATTTTTTATCCGACTGCTCTAAAAGTAGGCTTAAGTTTTTCATGTGTGTTTATGTAAGTAAGTCTGTTCCTTTGTAACCTACTTTTACCTAAAAGCCTTGATAGTTTTTAAGTACGAGGACTCGTTAGATATGTTTTCATGCCTTCATGCTTAGCCTCGGCGACTTTCTACAATCGTTAACTCACATAGAAAATTACTAAGTGATAGGAATCTATTTTTGTAGGAGTTCGCCTAGGTAGGAACCATTATCTTACCTAATTATGCTGCCAAATAGCAGTGCGTGCCTTTTATTACAAGCTTTTGAAATTGGTTCTACGAATTTAAAAAACACCTTGAGGATTTTGTTTTTCGTATGCAATTTTTATAACATCGTAAATTAACATAATCTAAGTCTAATACACAATATTAATAAATTTAATGCACAAAAAGCATTAATTAAAATGATATAAATAAGTACTATTTATTATTAGACTAATAGAATTAAAATGATATAATATTTATTATTAAGCCATTTAGTATTGAAATTATATTACAATGCTCGCAACGAAAGAATTCTTGTGCAAAACTGTAACCACTAACTAAAGTTTCATTTCATAACAAGCGAAAACCGAAACGTGCAACCGCAGAAGAGATTGATTTTGCCGCTGTTTTTGCTCCCGCTGTAAGTTTTTCATATTACGGGGGCAATACAACCATTATTAACATGACGAAACCGAAAACACAATAGTGCGACATGTACTCAGCCGATGTCGTTCATTGTGACGTTTGACGCGAGACAAATTGCAATTGTTACAGAACTTCCTCCGCGCTCATCGCTACATCAAAACATGTGTAAAGTCACTTCAACCACCTGATGATAACATCATTCGGTAATTAATTATCTTCATGTAGGCCGAAAATAGTACTGCAAAATACGCCTAAAATAAAACTTTCGTTTACTATCCGAAGAAAACAATTACGAAGGACGATTTATTGATCTTAAGTAAATACACAGGCTCGCACTTTCTCTGAATTACCTGTATCCTACATAACGCTTATACGATAATTAAAATACTGTTATTAAAATACTGTTATGTTATGTATTATATATAATATAGTATTTTAATATAGATTGGATACTGTATGAAACCAAAAGACTTACAATGATTTTTGCATTGAACGCTGAACAATAAGTCACTCAGTCATTTCACGTCATGTTATAGATAATTCCAAAGAGATTTTTTGGATAATTCTAATATTACGTAATAGTTATGAATATACACTGCTACATTTGGACAACTAAAGCATTTGGTTTTTTTTTAAACGTTACCCCCACACTAGAATTTTCTCCTGTATCGTGGAGGCAGTTTACAAACACAAATTGCACAAGGACGAACGACGATATCGTTAAGCCTCCACCGCTGCCGACTGAAGAGGACTCGTACGCCACGGGAAAGGTGAAACTATCGAGAAATGAAAAATGGAGGATATTAAAAAACGTGGCGGCGGTGAGCGCCGCCTTCATGGTCCAGTTCACCGCCTTCCAAGGTACGGCGAACTTGCAGTCTTCCATCAACGCCGCAGATGGACTCGGTACAGTTTCACTGAGCTCAATCTACGCTGCGCTTGTCGTGTCCTGCATATTCGTTCCCACGTTCCTTATCAAAAGGCTAACCGTGAAGTGGACGCTGTGCCTTTCTATGATGTGCTACGCACCTTATATTGCTGCGCAATTCTACCCGGCTTTCTACACTCTGGTCCCGGCTGGAGTAGTCGTAGGGCTGGGAGCTGCGCCTATGTGGACGTCCAAAGCTACGTACCTCACCCAAGCTGGTAGCGTCTACGCGAAGTTAACGGACCAGGCGGTTGACGGTATCATCGTTCGATTCTTCGGCTTCTTCTTCCTGGCTTGGCAAACCGCTGAGCTGTGGGGTAACCTTATATCTAGTTTGGGTAAGTCAAGTATATAATATTTTTTCGACATAAATTCAATTAAACGTTACATAACAGCATTCCCAGGTAATATAAGTACGTACAAATTTCCACCAGAAAGAGATCGTAGAGAAGAAACCTACCTGCAAACAAACATTTAAGAAACACATTCGAGATCATTTTCTAAAATTGCTTTACAACTGCTAATGTTCCGTCATCATTAGTATATTACGTATCTTTATGTATTGTATTATATTATATTTTCTTATAATATATAAATTTATATACTATATATACATACATACATATATACATACATATTATATATATATATATATATATATATATATATATATATATATATTTTTACGTGGTAGAGCCATGCTGTAGCTATATTAGTAGTATAGTTGTAGTATGAATGGGTCGGCTCGACCGGGGAAGTACCACGCTCTCACAGAATACCAGCGTAAAATAGCAGCTTAACACTGCTGTGTTTCGTATGGTGAGTGTAGAGAACCGGAGACCCTTTTTACTGGAAAAGAGGCATTCCATCTTAATCCTCACGGGTGACAACGCATCTGCATTTTGATTCTTTATTGAAGATAGATGTAGATGTCTATTGGTCACAGCAACCACTTACCATCAGGTGGACTGTGTGCTCGTTTGTCACCCTATCCTATAAAAAAAAATATATGTATGCATCTATGTATGTGTGTGTATATGTATGTATATATATGTATGTACGAGTATGTATAATATGTATATGTATGTGTGTATGTATATTTCTTTGTAACCGCCTTCGTAGTTATATCACTGCCTTAAGGTTGACAGGCAGAGAATGCTTTTAGCATTAAGTCCGCCTTTTGTTCCTTTACTTAATGTGTAAGATTCAATAAAGTTTAAATTATATATATTATATATATTAAGATATTAACCCACTTTCACCCGCGATTTCGTACGTGTAAAATTTAAACAAAAAGAAACCTACAGATCATTCTTTGGTTTTCTGAACCAATAGTAAAAAGAAAAGAGTAAAACTGTGTTTCGTATGGTGAGTGTAGAGCACCTGAGACCCTTTTTACTGGAAACGAGGCATTCCATCTTAGTCCTCACGGGTGACAACGCATCTGCATTTTGATTCGTAATCGAGGATAGATGTAGATGTATATGGGCCACAGCAACCACTTACAATCAGGGGGTCTGTGTGCTCGTTTATCACTCTTATCCTATAAAAAAAGGTAAATTATAATACATATTACACAATTTTTAGGCTTAATATTAATAATTAAAATAATATTAGATAATATGTATTCCGTTATTTTCCTACTTTTTTTGCTGTGCCAATATTTAGATGGCACTGTGCTACGGATTTTTCACATCCATTCAAACTTCTTGGATTGTCTTCATGTAACAATAACAATTTTTCCAGCAGTTTAGCCGCATTCAGTGATTGTTTGATAGTGGGTGATTCAAACTCATCGGATTATTCTTCTTGAATGTTGATCTGTTGACCATTTTTGTCTTTCATGGCATCTCTGAGAATTTCTTCGTCAGTTAGCTTCATGGTTGTGGTCAGTTCCTCATCGACGGAAACAAAGTTCTACAGCTCCTTGCGGCAGATCATCTCCTTTCGATTCGGATTCCTGACTTGTATCGATGCCTGCAAAACCAGTAAATGGATCAGCATGGTGAAAATAATGCTGTATGATTGCTGCTGTCACCTCATCCCAAGCTCTGCTCAGGAAGTTTACCGCGTCTAGTAGTATATTAATGGAGAACTTTCCATCCGATTCATAATGTTCATTAATATTTTTTTCTGTAGTGGCTTTTAAGGCTTTTTATTACGCTCTAATCCATCGGTTGTAGTGTTCGTGACAAAAAATGGTTAACTCTATGTTTTGAAGACTGGATATAGCAGGATGAGCAGGGCAGTTGTCCACAAGAAGTAAAATTTTTCTTCCTTTTAACTCGGCATCCCACCTCCGTACTTCTTCCTCAAAAAGGAGCGACGTCATCGCCCATGCACACTTGTTTTGCTTTATAAGTGACCAGCAACCGTTTAATGTTCATATTTTTTGTTGTACCAATCATCATCAATTTCCTTTTTTCTGTATTACTTATGTTGGCAGCCACAAGTGCCGTTATACGTTCTTTAAAGAGTCTGTCACCCACGCATTTTTCAATTTTAAGCTTTAGAGTCTTATCTGGTGTCAATTTGTAAAAAATGCCAGTTTCATCGGCATTAAAATTGTTGTCGGGAGAATACGATGCCCTAATCTTTAGCCACGTTTTCTCAAGTCAATCCGTTCATGACGTTTTTGTTGACATTACGGGCTTCTCCACTCATCTGGCCGTAGATTATATCGTCACGCCTTTCAAATTTTGTCAAATTTTGTGATACCGAGCTGTTCGGAGAACTTTTCAGACTTTGATTTTACAATAGGCCCAGTGATTGCCATAATGTTGCCATAATGCGCTGCCGGTGGAAACACTGCAGCATAGCTTTATCTAGGTCTTCAAATTCTGGCTTTCATGTCTTCTCATTTGTGCTACCTTCTTCTTCGACCTGCAGGACCTTCTCTTTGCACTTCCAAATTGTCAATACAGTGGATGGAGGTAGTCCTAATCACCGTTCAACATCACATATTCTACAATTTTATTTATATGTATGAATAGATATAGTTTTAATAAATATATTTATTTTATTTATTGAATTCCTTATTTAGGTAATGAATTCAGAATTTTTTATATTGGTTTTTAATAATGTGTGCAAAAATATTTTAATAGCGTTAAGTATGACTAATATTATTTCTTTTTGGTGCAGTATTTTCATCTGGGGAACATAATGCCAACAAATCGATGGATAACACGAGCAGCACGGTACTAACATGCGGTGCCAACTTCTGCATGATCGGAGGTGGACACCACGACAACACAAACCTCCACCGGCCCCCAGACAGCGAGATTCAAGAAATTAGTGCCATATACCTCGCATGCGTCGTCGTGGCCGTCCTTATGGTCGCACTTCTTGTTGACCCTCTATCAAGGTAACTTCGAATGATTTTAGTCAGTTAGTAGTTTTTAATTTACATTTTTTAATCTTATTATATCAAATCCTACTTTTAATAAAATTAAAACTACGTGGTAGAGGCATTTTGCAGTTATATTATGGTTGTAGCACGAATGGGTCGACACGACCAAGGAAGGACCACGCTCTCACAGAATACCAGCGTAAAATTGCAGCTCAATTCTTTTCTTTCTTTTTAATTCGAGTTTAGAGAACCGTAGACCCTTTTTACTGGAAACGAGGCATTCCGTCTTAGTCCTCAAGGGGTGACAACGCATCTGCATTTTGATTCTTAATCGAAAATAGATGTGGATGTCTATGAGCCACAGCATGCACTTACCATTGGGTGGACTGTGTGCTCATTAGTACCCTATTTAAAAAAAAATATGTTTACGTGGCACATTGCTAGCAATTTGTTTTAAAAATATGAAATTAAACATAAAGATGACCTTGACATTAGTTATTGACTAACGTTTTCTTCATATCGGTCTTATGACCATGACGAATTCAGTATACGGTTTAGTATACGCCGCATACTGAATACGTCATGGTAATTATTGAAAATATTACCAATTACCAATTATAATAATTGTTAATTGCAATCACTCATTACCTTTTACCTGACTGCCCAAGAAGGAGGGTAACTTTTTCGGATGTATGTATGTTAATGTGTGATGTCGTTAGATTCTTATTTATCTCCTGAATATCATGTACTACGTTCTACAGCCGGATATTTTATTTTACTTTTAATAGTGTTACTTTTCTTTTTTATTTTAGATTTATATTTTTATTAAATTTTTTGTGATTTACTTCAAATTAGACTTTAATACAATTCTTTGTTCAAACATCTGATCAGAAAGTTTGTGATATTTAGGTATATTAATCATATTTGAATAGGAAAATAATCTCTGAAGGAATGATTTATTTTTCATGATTAATCGATTGATTCATTCATAAATCATTTTTGTTTCGGAGCGAATTGGTTGGGTAGGTAATGTGATTAAGTGCTGATAAAAATAAATCGTAAATGAATGGTAATGTTACTGAAAACTACTGTTTTATTTTCAATATCGATCCCAATAGTATCAATCCTATCTTATCTATACAGGGTATTTGGAAGCTCGATGCGAAGACTTGAAGAGTTGAAACAAGTAATTTCAATTACTAATTAATGATTCTAGAATAACCATAATTAATGCAATTAGTATAAGTGTAATGCCAATAGCCAATAACGCTATGCAGTTTCAATTACTTGTAATTGAATTACAGTTATTTCAATTACCGTACCGTTACAGCCTGTTAAAGTCCACTGCTGAACATAGACCTCCCCCATAGATTGCCTCATATGGGGGATTTTTTTCCATAGTTGTCACCCTTGGCAAGCGGGTTGGCTACCGCAGTTTTATTTTTATTTTTAGTCGTTATTAGAAGGATGCTACTGCCATCTCCTGATTTGTTTCTCTCTGTTGCTTTTTACGACACCCACGGGATGATATGGGGTAGTGGATAAACTTACACCGCCGCTACGCGGTAATTATGTTTCATTTAATTGTTAATTAAATCACAAAAGTAATTAATTACGCCCAACGCTGGTAAATTTCAAAATTATTTATAAATTTTTAACAAAGCCCAATGCAGAGCTTTTGTAATTTAGAGAAGAACAGTAAATATAAACTTAAAAAAGTCGTAAAAAAATAAATAACATCTACTTTTTGATAGGCAATTATACAGACTCAATTTCCCGCGAAGTCACTATCGTTAATTTTTTTGCTAGTCGTGTGCTACGTTGATTGATATTGTGTCGGGCGTAGAGGCCAACGCGGATGTTATTTTTTTTTTGATCTCACGATCTTCGAACATCTCTTAACAAGTGTCAATGTCTTGGCCGAAGCTTTAAGCTCAAAATCGTTATTCGATATGTATAATATTTCTAACTATTGCCATACCTTTCGAAAACTGACAGATCACGAAATTCGTTAGACATTATTTTATACAAGTCTAATAATTAAGACAGTTATTTAAAAAATCACCCGCGTTTAAAAGTTTACTGAAAAAAAAACCTTACCTTTCTTTGTATTTGCATAATAATATCCTCCAGACCGAATTTCGGTCACGGTGGCCAGTCTCAACGGCGACTAGCCATCAGAGCAGGACAGGATTATAGTGCCCAAGTGTATGCACAAGCACAGGTGCACTCTCTATTCCTTCACTCTCATAATCCGATGGGACGGCAAACCGACACGGCTGGAGAGATCAGGCGCAGGACCGATCGGCTTTACATGCTTTCCGAGGCACGGGGCTGAGCCACCGCCTGTATTTTCATAAATTATATAGCCTATGTAGCTCCCACATTTAATACGAATCTAACGACACCTTATTTGTGTAAAGTCTATTAAGCCGTTTAGGCAGGGCCTGCCAAAGAAATAGACATATACATACATACATACAAACTCTCAAAAAACATTACGCTCTGGAGCAGTCGGGTAATCACAAGAACATAATAGAAACATTAAACAATTTCCTATCTATAATACCGATTCCAGTATGTTTTAATATAACTTATATAGTTTTAAAATAATTTAATTTCAATGATTATTTAAAGCTTTCTTGTGCCCTCACTGTATGCATAATAATATTTTAAATAATAACAGAAATTGTGTATTAGAAGATTAAAAAAACTTATAAATAAATATATATAATTTATATATAACTAGCAGTCCGCCCCGGCTTCACCTGGGTGATTACTGGATCTCGAACAAAGCGCCAACTACCGTTAATAAAAACCATCCAGGGACCTATTTGAACACACAAAAAATTTCATCAAAATCGGTCGAGCCATTTTCGAGCTTTTGCGAGATAGCAATTGATTTTTATATATAGAGATATATTATAATATTATTTTGTCAGTTACCACAGGAATCTAACAATGCTTTTAATTCTAGGTATGGTGAAAAGCAAAGGAAGTCCGATCCATCTAAAGAGCTAACTGGAATACAGTTACTGTCAGCAACCGCGTACCAGCTGAAGAAACCTAACCAACAATTGCTTATTCCAATAACGCTCTGGATCGGTATGGAACAGGCGTTTATTGGTGCTGATTATACACAGGTAAATTGACTCTGATACTACGTACGATTTACTATTATTAGAACGAAGTTCTTTATCGGACTGTACGGATTTGGCGGATGGGCGTTAGGCGACAAAAAGTGTAAGATTTTTCCGTCACGACCCCTTCTGACGTAGTGTAGACGGCTTTAGCGGCTATAAGGAAGCGAGATGAAATAATATCCATCTCCCTCGCACTTTTTCTTATCTTGCCATGAAAGAAATATTATTTTATTTTAAATGACGCTTCATTTTAATAGACGCTAGTAATTCATTTATTTGTATTTGTTAATCAATAATATAATACGTTTATCAATAATAATATACTACGAAAGGAACTTCGTTTCAAACGAGTGTTCCACGACACTCACGCATGTTTTTATTCTGTGCTGATACTTACTAAAACTTAAAAATAATATTGTGCGCATAAAAGATTATTCAAAGAATTAAGACACACAATCAAAAGAAGTTATAATAAAATGTGATATACTTTCTGTAAACTTTAAGAACAAACACAAGCTATTGTTACTATGTTATTCAATTCCACAAACTCATTAATATATTCATAGGGCAATGTACATATTACTCGCCTTTACAACAAAATATAAGAAAACATACGAGAACTGTATATCACTAAGTTTAAAAAATTTATTAATCATTTATGAATATGTACGTGCTTAATAAGATAAGATTAGATTTATTAAGATTTTTTTTACGTGGTAAAGCCATGCTGCAGCTATATTACTGGTATAGTTGTAGCACGAATGGGTCGGCTCGACCGGGGAAGGACCACGCTCTCACAGAATACCAGCGTAAAATACCAGCTTAACGCTGTTGTGTTTCATATGGTGAGTATAGAGAACCGGAGACCCTTTTTACTGGCAACGAGGCATTCCATCTTAGTCCTCACGGGTGACAACGCATCTGCATTTTGATTCGCAAACGAGGATAGATGTAGATGTCTATGGGCCGCAGCAGCCACTTACCATCAGGTGGACTGTGTGCTCGTTTGTCACCCTATCCTATAAAAAAAAGGTATTTTAAAATTATTTTCATAATTAATTGTACCAACTATACTCTTTCATTCTAAAGTAGGACTTTGGAAAATAAATCTTTCCAGGACAAAAGTATTTTTTGAAGCAGCGACAAGTCAGAAATGGCTTTCAATAATTATTATTATTTAAAATCTATATTAATCAAAAATTATTCTATTCTATTGTATAGGTATCGATCGTAGAGAATTCTTGCTGTTCACAAATAAATACATGCCATACATTCTATTCACAAGTACGAGTACATCCGCTTTAATTTTTTGCGTTCATATAAACCGTTAGTAATTTTAAATGCCAACATTCTTATTATTGTAGCAATTGTAAAAATGACGCATTCCACTTCATATTGGTAGTCATTATGACTAAAAATTATCACCATGCTACATTTATTAGTTTATTTATAAATCGAAACAGTTTTTCGTATATACCAATCCACGCTAGACAGGAGCCTCTTCCATTACAGGATGGCCGAAAATTTGCCAGTATTCTTACGCTTGGCGTTGTGATACTGGCGTACGAGCGCAGAACAGGATGTGACATTTTGATACTGTTCCCTATTGTCTCGTATTTTCTTGAATCTGGCACATAGGAGATCGTACACCGCAAATCAAGAGGTTTTTGTGGCCTTCCCATGTCCTAACGAAATTATCAAATAAGGCAATAGATTTTCTTACGCCTTATATAATGATCATTTATTAAACACTTTTTGGGCTGCAGTTACTTATTGTTGATTAATTATTCTCCTCGTTAGACCTCTTCCATAGATTGCCTCGTGGAGGGGATTTTGCCAAATTTGCTATATTTTTCACATTTGGCTAGCGGTTTGTCAACCGCAGTTTTTGATTGTTTTCGGTTGCCATCAGGAAAATGCTGCTGCCCATCTCCTGTTTCAGTTTCCATATGTCACCTCTTACGACACCCACTGGTTGGTAGGGTATTGGATATTCTTATTAAGCTGCGACTACACTGCAAACTTACATACAATTAGCGATACCTTATTTATGTTTTAGAACAAAGTTTATTAAATGTTTAACTTTTTGTTACTAGATAACTCAACGAAATGCGCAATAACAGTTTTTTCTTTCAGGCTTACGTCTCGTGTGCACTTGGCATTCGATCGATTGGCTACGTCATGATCTGTTTCGGAGTCGTGAATGCTGTATGTTCACTACTCTTCGGATCTGCGATGAAGTTCATCGGACGGTTTCCTATACTCGTTATGGGAGCAGCTTTACATCTGGGATTAATCGTATGGCTTCTGATATGGAGACCGAACCCTGAATCGCCCACCGTCTTCTTTGTGATATCCGGTCTTTGGGGAGTCGGTGACGCCGTTTGGCAGACACAGGTTAATGGTAAGTTGCGAGAATTTCATATCTGTTTAATTTGTTATGTAATATCGCATATTTGTTTTTTTTTTGTGTAATAATTACTCTTATGGTATCACTCGTCACTTACGGGGTAGACCCAGCATTAATATGCATATAAGCAACCAGCATCTTCATAAAGACTTTACCTTTTCCTCTTTATAGAACCAGAAATAAAATATCGTCTGCGTTTTTTTTAATAGAAATAGGGTGACAAACGAGCACACAGTCCACCTGATGGTAAGTGTTTGCTGAGGCCCATAGACATCTACATCTCTCCTTGCGCGAATCAAAATGCAGATGCATTGTCAGCCTTGAGGACTAAGATGGAATGCCTCTTTTCCAGTAAAAAGGGTCTCCGGTTCTCTACACTCACCATACGAATCACAGCAGCATTAAGCTGCTATTATACGCTGGTATTCTGTGAGAGCGTGGTCCTTCCCCAGTCGAGCCGACCCATTCGTGCTACAACTATACTATTAATATAGCTGCAGCTTAGCTCTACCACGTATAAAAGCGTTCGCAAATATTTTTTGCGTGCCGCAAATATCCTTCATGTCGGCGAGTTGTTTTCATATGTACTAGTGATCCGGCCTGGCTTCTGATTCCAGTGATTTTTGGATCTCAACAACAGCACCAACTACCTGGTCCAGAATCTAAACCATCTAGGGACTCATTCAAACACACATAAAACTGTCATCAAAATTGGTCGAGCCGTTATCGAGTTTTAGCGAGACTAACAGACAGCGATTAATTTTTATATATAGAGATTAGGCGAGTGTCAAATGTTTAACTCTTTTTGACGTTGAGCCATTAGGGTGATGACGCAAACGTTCTTTTAATGAGATCCGTATTTACTCCATGTTCCTTATCTCCATGTTGTTTATTACTTAGCCAACACTACCGGGCAAACGAAGTTATTTAATCAGGTGCGATGAATAAAATTATCGGATCTAACAACGCAATTATTCTCCTTAATGACTGACGGAGACCATATTGTACATCGGAATAATAATATTGATATTCGATTGAATTAACATACAAAAGGGTTTTATATTTTTAATTTAGATTGTAAACAAACATAAAACAAGCTCATGTGAATCATGCGGTCAAATAAAAAAAAATGGTTCAGTTATTATCATGAGAAAGACATTGTTAACAGCCAGTGGTAATTATTATCCCACATGAATTCAACAAAAATTGTTTGAAAAATTATATTTATGCTGTAATCACATATGACTATTCAGATAACTAAAGGAGTATTTTTTATTCAAGGAATTTAGAAAAAAACTAGCAAGGCTACTTTTTAATTCAATAATTAGATTGTTACTATACCATTATATGAGTAATACTCGTATAACTTATATTCCCGTAGGCAAATAGTGCCTCCCAACCTAGCTAGTGGGTTAACATCGCGGACTTCACGGTAGCCGCACAATATAATATAAATGCCGTTTACATTTTGATTTGTGAAAAGAATATACATGGTTAGTTTGCAATAACCGGCCAAATTTGCAGAGAAGGTTCAGAATAAGTAATATAGATAAATGGTGAATAAAAATTAATTAAATACAATCGCAAACGTTCTGTCCTTTTTATCTTTTAAATTCAAAATGCGAGGTAATGCATTATTTTAACTGATTTTACTGTGCACGCACACATTCGTAAGGGTCGATCGGTAGGCAAAAACGTTGTTGTCCATAAATCACATTCAATTTGAGATAATTTTAAATAAAATTAGAAACCTTATTTACTCGTATTTTCAAAAACTGCAATAACATATTATTATTTATATATTTGAACTTAAGTTTAAATTTTGCTACTCTTTGAAAAATAACCCTGTATATTTATTTACAAAAGAAATGGCAGAATCAGATCTTAAAAAGCAGGTTTATATAATTTTTATTATTATTTTTAATTTCAATTTTGAATAAAACTAACGAAAATATCCAAAACGAAGTAGCTTCAAATTATTTTCTATTGAAAAATGAAGACCAAAAAACGTTGATTAAATTAGTGTTACCTTTGCGATTCACAGTTGTTTCATATAAATTTCAAACAAGGACGAATATAATTGAAATATACTTTTATTATTTGAATAATCCAATTATGATTTTAAGCAGAAAAGCCAACAAGTAATAACATATAATTACACCTAATATACCTTTATTTTAAAATATTTACTAATTTCCTTAAATTAATGTCGCTTACCGCATTAGACTAGACATTTCAGAATTTAAAAATTACGCTGGTTTAGACTTATAAAACTACCAAATTATCTGTAATCATTGCGTATCAGGAAAACGAATTGCACAGGTGATGAAAAACTGCGCGTAATTACGTGGGCAATTTCGTGAGTAATGTTAACGTGGGAATGGGTGATTGTTCGTCGCGGTAGGGTTAACACTGATAAATACGGACTAAAGGCCTCAGCATGGATTGTGGATTCAGTAAATGTCATTATATAAAATTCCGGCGTGCGTGTGTGCGTAATTCTCTCCTCCAAAACGGCTTGACCGATATTGATGAAATTTTTATAGGATACTTAGGTTGTCACCTGGATGGTTCATAGCTATAGCTGGAACCTACTGGTCTGCTGTTATCGACATCCAGAAATTTCAGAAATTGCACTTGCTCTTTTAGAATTCTGTTGTTATAAGGAACCCTTTGTTCTATCCGTATGTCCTAATGTGTCACAAGCAATATATACATTCTATTTTGGGTTTTTAAGGAAGGGATGTATTCAACTAAAATAAATCTTCAACCTCAGTTAAAAATAAAAATGCATGATGCTGTGTGGGTGACGCATGATGCTGTGTGGGTGACTAAGGTTTAAGATGGAATGCCCCGTATCTAATGAAAAGGGTCCCCATACACTCACCATACAAACCACAGCAGCATTAAGCTGCTATTTTACGTTGGTACTCTGTGAGAGCATGCTCCTTCTTCGATTGAAACGACCTATGCTACAATCATAATATAGCTACTACTACTAATGTATGTTCACTGATTTCTTGGAAACGGAATTAAAATAAACTAAATTAATAGGTTATACTTCAGGGTTGGCCCAATACAAGTTTGAAGAAAACACCCTTCTCTGAATGTGCAAAAATAGGGGCCAAAGTTTTCATGTAACTATTTAGACAACATTCTAGTTTTGCTACTTCAAACTTGTGACTTTCCTTAGTCCATTATGAGGGTAAGAAAATTAAACTTTTAATCAAAAGAAAAAACCGACGTCAATAACTAAAAAGAAATGAATTAAAAAATTATTAATTTTAAGCTTCAGAAATCGGGGCTTTAATTACTTGATACAACGAGGTAGCGTTGCAACATTTTTTATTTAAATTATTTCAAAAAATTCAAAAGTCTTTGTTTCTAGAATATCCATATACATGGTATACTATATCTAGCCTAGACGTGCGCCTGCCGCTTTGCCTGCGCTTCTAGAACTAGTTTCAACTGAACGCTCCTGACTCGGAGCTACAACGACGAACTTACGAATCGAAGTTCACCCGCATTTCGCTCTGAGAATATTTCTCGCTCTGAGAAACTGTCACTGAGAATAATTATATGTAAGAGAATAAACAAATCGCCAAATGGTGCCTCTAATATATAAAAATAATGTTTTTTTGTTCGTATTTTATGTGCTGCCATACTGTTCATCAGATTGCGGGAAAAATTTGTGAAGTTATTGCTTGCACTTACAATTAACATACACTTGGTGGCGTGCGTGTCATACCGACAATTTAAAACAATATTTCCACAATTATTTCTTCTGCGGCAGCAATGCGCCGGGTACCATCTAGATAAGAAATAAAATCTAATTAATACTATGCGGTGCACAACGATGGTTACATCAAAATTCTAATTCTAGCCTCAACGAATATAAAATCAAGTCGTTAATTGTATTCAACGAACATTATTAATAACAAATATCTTTTGAATACATCTTGATGATAAATGAGCAACGACGGGGTCATTATTAACCCCGTCAACGCTTATTTATAACTGTGTACTGTTAACGCTAACTTTATGCTAAATTCGTTTGTGTGGCATTTATCTTCATGAATATTGTATACAGAGAAAGTTATTTTTAATCATAAAATTTGCATGGTTCTGTGTATGCGAATTATTTTGGTTGCCATTATATACTATATTTTTATTTACATAACGATAGTAGATAATGCATTTATGTATAAAATAATATTATATGATTTACTATTATACATTATTATACAGAAAATGAAATAGCAGCTTAGTGCTGCTGTGTGTATGATGTGTATAGGGAGTGGAGAGAACTGGGTACATCTTAGTCCTAGGGGGTGACAACACACCATAAGAATAAGATGAGACGAGATGGCATACCGCATCTGAATTTTGATTCTTAATCGAGGATAGATGTAGATGTCTGTGGGCAACAGCATCTACTTACCATCAAGTGGACTGTTTGCTGATTAAACACCCTTATTTTATAATAAAAAACACAATAGAATAATTTAAAAAAAATTATTAGTGGAAAAATGTGCCTGCATCTTTATCCTTAGCCTAAGGGTAACCTCATTGAAGAGTGTGAATAGCAAGTACACGCTTTTGTATTGCAGTGTGCTAAGCGGCTGCTACTGGGGACAGCTAGCTACTATTATTTTTTTAGAATAAAGGTGATAAAGGACGTTTTTCGTAAACGCCTACTAACCTAAAGTATGTCCAGCATACATTCTAAGTAGCCGCCACTCCCACTCATGCCACTTTAATAATGTCAGCCCAATAACTCACTCCTACTCTGACGGAAGAGTAAATTAATCCCGCACCGGAGACCTGGCGTTCAGATCAGACACATATTGACATCATCATAGTTTCTCATCATCTTCGTCAGTTGTCTAATCATCGTCGTCATCTGCAAGCCTTTTATGTAACTGGCGGTATTACGGCTGCGTCCGATAATTAGAATAGAATGACTTTTATTCATAGACTAAAAGACCTCTGTCCTGGGAAAAAAACAGCAAAAACCCAGCGGGACTTTTTTAAGCATTAATTTACAATAGGTATAATATGTTATGCAATTAAATATCGACACAAAAACAGCACGGTAGCGATCACCTCATTCCCATTTAATTTGAATCAGATGAGTCCGAGTAAAAGCCTCCTGGCTAACAAAACGAATATCACCGTAAAACCTCGTCTATAATTCAAGAGCGTAGATTTACTGTCCACGCTGAATATGAATATTCCACCCCGAATATCGTTCACCCATTAGACCTTTTTTACAGGTTAGTATCATTTCAAAACACCACAACAAAAATTTATTACAAAAATCTATATTAACTGAATCTTATGTGGACGACTGAATCTTATGTGGACGACTGAATCTTATGTGGACGACTGAATCATTCATAAAATCAGTTAAAACCAATGTAGCTCCATCGCTCTTAAATTATTTTAAATGTTTCCAACAGGTCATTCTAAGAGCGGCTCGACGCTCTACGGTGAAAAGCTACGAGTATTATAGTATAAACTCAATATCACGATCGGACATTCTTATTGGGATATAAACCTTCTACCTAAAAATAGAAACCAATAAAAATAGGTACTTTATAGTTTATAGTCCGCCATTATTAGTAATGCTGAGCCTCTCGTGTAATTTTCAAATAAACCGTAATATGCTTATATTCCTGACAAAGTACCTTCCTTATTAAAGTAAATCTTTTCTAGAACTCCCGTAAATGCTTTACTTTAGATTCAAAGATTTAAAAAAAAAACAGTAAAACAGACATAAATGAGATAAGGAAAAAACTTAAACAGTGTTTAAGTTCAGTTTAAACAGTGTTTATGTTTTTAAAGGCGTAAGAGTAAACTGAGCATTTTAAACGTTTATTTTTTATAATTTTATTAACTTTTAATAAAAAATCAGCGGCAAAAATTAAATGATTCGTCGGTTTTTTACATAGATTTAGTATAAACTGACGTTAGAATAGATTGGCAATACAAAATGGAAAGAGCATAGTGTACGCGTATGTTAGAGCGAGACAGACAGGCGAGACTATTAACGTACGCTATCAGCCTGTATCGCCCTGGCGTCATTCGTGAACAAAACAAATCCCTCTTGTATTTGCAAAATCTCAGGGTTTAAAGTGAAAATTAGTGTTTAATAGACGTACTAAATTATGACTACTTGCGTAGTAGCTAAATATAACTCACCTCATTAAGAAAACAGGTTGAGAACATTCTGAATTACACCTTTTATTGGATATCCAGACACGCAATAAGCCGCCATGTTAGTTTTTGTATATTTTTTTTTATAGGATAGGGTGACAAACGAGCACACAGTCCACCTGATGGTAAGTGGTTGCTGTGACCCATAGACATCTATCCTCAATAAAGAATCAAAATGCAGGGCGGGTTTGCTTCTCGCCGGATGATCCCAGCGCTGTTGCTGACTCTGTCATGATGTGGTGCTACAGGGAATGGAACTATTTATTCCATCATCTGTGGTACCCATCGGAGGCAGATCTCAGCCTTGGTTTGGTCGCTCCTGTAAAACTGCATTACGCAGTAAGCAGGAGTGCTATCAGGCCTGGGCTGTGGCTTCGGCGGCTCGGGATGTAAACACCAGCATGCTTAAAAAGAAGTATAACTTCGCCTCCAGGTCCTTCAAAAGAGTTATTGCCAAGGCAAAGTCAGAGCACATAGGCAGAATTGGCGAGAAACTAGTTCGCCTTCCTTCGGGAACCCGTGCATTCTGGTCTCGCCAAGGCTGTCCAAGGAATTTCTGTAAGCCATCACTACCATCTCTGCACAGGAGGACGACTCACTGGCCCACGCCGCAAAGAGAAAGCCGACCTTTAGGCTCCCTTTTGCTCGACTCGACTCTTGATGACGGGGAAAACACCGCCGACCATCCCGCGGTGTGAGTGCTCCATGCCGGATGTGCGGTTCTCACAGCGCTCGGTTCGCAAAGCACTCCTCTCCCTGGACATCCACAAGTCGAGTGGGCCTGACGGAATCCCCCCAATTGTGCTGAGGACGTGTGCTCCGGAGTTGGCACCGGTTCTAACGCGTCTTTTCCGATACTCCTACTCCCTAGGCGTAGTCCCGAAATCATGGAAGACAGCTTTTGTCCAACCGATCCCTAAAAAAGGCGACCGCTCAGACCCGTCCAACTACAGGCCTATCGCCATCACCCCCTTGTTCTCCAAAATAATGGAGTCCGTTATAAACTGCCAGCTCATGCGGTACCTTGAGGATCACCAGCTGATTAGTGACCGCCAATACGGTTTTCGTCGGGGTCGATCAGCTGGTGATCTTCTGGTCTACCTGACTCATAGATGGGCGGAGGCAGTAGAGTCAAGGGAGGCATTGGCCGTTAGTTTGACATTGCGAAGGCTTTCGATCGGGTTTGGCAAAGCGCTTCTTTCGAAGCTCCCTTCCTATGGGCTTCCTGAGAAATTGTGCAATTGGATCACCAGCTTTCTTGCAGATCGGAGCATCAAGGTCGTTGTAGACGGTGCATGCTCCGACTACAAGCCTATTAACGCTGGTGTTCCACAAGGCTGCGTGCTATCACCAACGCTGTTTCTTCTGCATATCAATGATATGTTGCAAACCGGTAGCATTCATTGCTATGCGGATGACAGCACTGGTGATGCTCTATACACCGGCCGTGCCAATATTTCTCGGGAAAACGTCGCCGAGTACCGGAACAAACTTGTGTCTGAAGTCGAGTCTTTGCTGAACAAAGTCTCGGATTGTGGGCGACTAAATCTAGTCCAGTTTAATCCTCAGAAGACACAAGTTTGCGCGTTTACCGCCAAAAGAACCCTTTGTCGTGTCTCCTCAGTTTCAAGGCACTCCCCTTGTTGCCTCAGCCAGCATCGGAATCCTCGGCGTCGACATATCGAATAGTGTGCAGTTTCGTGGTCACTTGGAAGGGAAGGCTAAAAAGGCCTCTAAAAGGCTTGGCGTGCTCAGCAGAGCGACAGTATTTCATGCCGGCTCAACGCCTGCAACACATGGAATACTGTTCCCATCTCTGGGCTGGGGCTCCCCAGTGCCAGCTCCTTCCACTTGACCGCATCCGGCGCAGAGCGGCTCGAATCGTCGACGACCGAGTCCTTTCCGAGCGGCTCGATTCATTGGCGCTGCGAAGAGATGTTGCATCTCTTTGCATTTTCTTTCGCATTTACCACGGGGAGTGCTCTGAGGAATTGTTCGGATTAATCCCAGCCGCCAAATTTCACGAACGCACATCGCGGCAGAACTCCCGATACCATCCACACCATCTGGATGAGTGGCGGTCCACTACTGTGCGATTTAGAAGATGTTTTCTTCCTCGCACAACTTCCTTGTGGAATAGTTTACCACCAGCGATTTTTCCGGACCGATACGACTTAGGGACCTTCAAGAAAAGAGCCTACTCCTTTTTAAAAGGCCGGCAACGCATCTGCAATTCCTCTGGTTCCCCTGGTGTTGCAGTTGTTCATGGGCGGCGGTAGTCACTTACTATCAGGTGAGCCGCATGCTCGTTTGCCCCCTCTCCTATAAAAAAAAAAAAAAGATGCGTTATCACCCGTGAGGACTAAGATGGAACGCCTCTTTTCCAGTAAAATGGGTCTCCGGTTCTCTACACTCACCATACGAAACACAGCAGCATTAAGCTGCTATTTTACGCTGGTATTCTGTGAGAGCGTGGTCCTTCCCCGGACGAGCCGACCCATTCGTGCTACAACTATACTAGTAATATAGCTGCAGCATGGCTCTACCACGTAATGCAGCATGGCCCTACCACGTCTACCACGTTGTATGACTTCATGCAGCCTTAAGCCCGCGAAATGCTTCTAAAGATATCTAATTTTTCAAAATACGTAGTCTTCTAAAATCGTAACCATCCTTTTTGCTTCGCCATAGTCGGGTAAAAATATTCACTTACATCATCTCGTCAAATCAGAAGACACGAATATACTGCAGTCGGTATCGATAATTGAAGTTGAGGCAGGCAATGCATGGTGCAGTACTATTTGTTTCCCACACATGCACATTACACACTTGTGTATTTGATTTTGGTTTCGCCCTAATCACTCCATCGCCAATCTAGCTATATCTATGGTTATCACCGTTCTTGCCAAAAGAGCCTCTTACAAATTCTTCCAATACCCTCCATTTTTTCTGGGGTTTCCCATCGTCGTCTGTAATGACACTCACAGGACGAAATGGGGTAATGACTAGAGACGTTTATTGGTGACTTCTCCGGTGCGCAGACGGGACTTCAGAATCACGTTGCGACTTTAAAAATACATAAATTCTCTTGTACTGTCACAACAATGCTTACAGGCACAATTACACACAATGTAGTAATTTTAACTTGCGATTTAGAAAATGCATTTTCTTACCTGTGAGTGAAATGAAAATTCTAATTTAATAGGTAAAGAAACTCTCGTGCATCCGGCTATAAAAGACAACGACATAAGATAAAAACGAAGGACGTCTCATTAAAAATCATAGCGATCGCATCTTATACACGTTTTCTGTTTCATTATATGAGCACTTTTAAAATTGCATGAATCATGTTGATTTAAATTTTAACTTTATTTTGCGTACTTTGCTAATTCTTCAGCAAAATCATAGCGTCTACCTAAATATAAAAAAACTTACCAAAATTTAATAAGTAACAAGTCATCACGAGAAATCTCATGTGTGATTTACTATTTTAGTGTAATATATATATATGACTGACTCATTACGAGATCTCTAAAACTATACACCCGATTGACTTGAAATTTAGTATAGTTACTCATTTCGAAATGTAGACACTCATTAAGAACGGATATTACGATAGTCTACTAAAAAAAATTCTTGATACTTTAGATGCAGGTTCCGCAATAAAATATTATCGTGCGCCCAGCGAAGCGAGCGGGTATCAGCTAGTAAGAATATAATTTACAATAAAATAAATTCATATACATACATCAAATTGCATCTATCTTTTATATTATTATGATTATTCATTTGTTTTTAGATCAATTGACCTTAATGTACTTGTAGAAAAATTTGAGAATAATTTCGATCTGTGGTCCTGTGTGTTACCTCAATTACAGTCTTAACAAGTTTTCTTGGTGAGGATAAATACAGGCTTATTTTTCAAAGAGTAGCCAAATTTTGAACTTAGTTCAAATATATAAATAAAGATATACCGTTATTGCATTTTTTGGAAATACAAGTAAATAAGGCTTCTACTTTTATATGAAATTATCTCAAATTGAATGTGATTTATGGACAACAACGTTTTTGCCTACCGATCGACCCTTACGAATGTACGCGTGCGCAGTAAAATCAGTTAAAATAATGCATTACCACGCATTTTGAATTGAAAAGATAAAAAGGACAGAATTATTGAGATTTTTTTTATTGATTTTCTTCACCATTTACCCATATTACTTATTCTGAACCTTCTCTGCGAATTTGGCCGGTTATTGCAAAATAACCCTGTATTATAATACTAGGTGTTAACCGGCGCGTCGCTACCGCAGAATTATCTTTTTAAATTTAGAAGAGTTATATTGTTTAATTAGGAATGATAATGATGATGATATATAAATTTCAAATAATTTTGTCGATTCGATACGCGCGCTACTTACTGCATGTTAAGTGTACTATGCCTATTATAACTTTCGCGCAAGTGCAAGCAATAAATTGACAAAGTTTTACAGCAATCTGATTAATGGTATGGCAGCGCATAAAATACGAACAAACAAACATTAACTTTTATATATTAGATATATGTATATTGATATTATGGTACAAATAACGTTCTCTGAGTGCGGAGAGGGAGGCATGTAACGGGGCTCTCACATGAATAAATACGTGCTGAGTCGTTTGCGGTGATTGTGCGACGATTTCTCACGCTTCCAATACTTTCAGCCTCTCGACAACGCCAATTGCGGGCATTTAACCTCCTCCTTGATCTGCAACCTAGTATGGACTGTATTTTACAAGCTTATTAATTTCGCTCCACTACTATTAATAGTAATATTGGTTGAAAGTAGGCCGTATGATGCGTAGGAGATGCCTTAACAAATCTTATAGCATTAAAAATGTAGCAGATTTTTTTTAAATTTCCAGATATAAAATATCGTAATCATAGAGAGCATCAGCAGTCAACCTACTTTGCTACAACCAATCAGTCCACTTAGCGCAGCAAATAAAAATTGGAGAATCATCTCAAACCGGGGGAGGTCTAGTTTTTAAAACAGAAAGAATAAAATTGATGGAATGACCGAACCTTAAACTTTGTATAATAAATTTATATTTTTATTTTATTTTTGTATCAATTAAAGCAAAAAAATCCGTTCCGTGCGTAATTACTGTAGGCGTCATTAAGTCCGTGTATAAATAGAAAAAAAATATGCAATATAAAATGTACTTACATAATATAGGTAATATCCATAGATATAGTATACATTAGATTGGCGATAGAGTGATTAGGGCGAGACCAAAAACGAAATGTACCGGTGTGAGTAAAATGTGCATGTGTGCGAGACGAATAGTGCTGCGCCATGCATCAACTTTAATTTATCGATACAAAGTGCTGTGTCCGTGTCATAAAATGAACATTTTTATGTTTGAGGGCATAAAAATAAAGTTTGTGATTTTTATTTTCCACCAAAAATAATTAATTTATTGTAAAAATGTCGTAAGCTCTCCTTAGAGGTATTTTGCAATTTTGCTTCATACTTCAATCTAATAATGAAATAAATTTCGATTATTAATTTAATACTTAAGTGTTTATGGTTTAATATTGCTGGCGAATCATACATATGTATGTCAAGTATGTTAATTTTTTTTGCAGGAAACAAGGTATTCGTTTACTAATTTTCGAAACATATTTTCGTTTACAATTTTTCCTTTCATATATTTTCGAAAAACTCGTTCAGAACGAATACCTATCTCATAAACGTCTTGAGAGGGATAAACAGAAATACACAGCAGTGCTTACACCGCTGTGTTCAGGCCTGTTGTGTATAGAGAACCTGTATAATTATTAACTGTAAGGCATTTTAGCTTAGTCCTCAGGAGTGAAAACATATTTGTAGCTTTCTTTGTTTGAAGCTGACTGTGGTGACCATGTACTGCAGTAGCTTTTTACCATCAAGTAATACTGTAAGTTCCTTTGTTACTTTCGTTTTATTAAAAAATATACATTAAGGATGACGACAACAAGTTGTACACATTTGAACATGCGTAAACAAAATAAACATATGTACAGTAAAATATAAAACAAGGAACTACGCACGGGCATAAATAATGCGGGTGTTGAACCAGAACGCAGCTTTACTAAGTGCTTGCTACATATAGTTGAATATTTTTTGGGAACCCAGTCTTCTCTATTTTTTATTTTTAACCATTTTTGTTTAACCTCAATATTTTTTGGAAATCTGAAACATTATAAGAGTTTAAATTATCTCATTAAAGTATTTACTATAATGCCATTTGGCTACGAAACCCTAAAAATTAAAAATAGAAAATTAAAAAAAATTACGAAGGTAAAGAGGCTGCACCCAAAGATATGCCTTTGCCTGTTAGAAACATATTATCGATAAGATGATATTGATATTGTCAATCTCTACAAAAATTAAATCAGAAATAGCGGGAATTCACGTATTTGTCATTATTTTTAATATAATTTTTACGCATTTAGAGTATTATCGTAATAAAATGCGATATTTTCCCCTATCCATTTGTGTATAAAACATTTGTACCAGTTCTAAAATATTGCATTTAGAGTGCTAAATATTTTAATTGTACTTACGTGTGAAATGTATAATTTTGTGGATTTTATTATCTCGACGAACTGCATTCAGGTATTGCACACGTCACCATATTTAATCACACCGTTTAAACACTTATTAATACTTTAAAATCAAAGATATCGCGAAAATAAGCGGGATTTGTTTCGTTAACGATTGATTTCAGCCTGATATAGGCTTATAGCGTGTACGTGTATGGTCTAGCCATTCTATCTCGTTCTAACGTAAGCATATGCTATGCCCTTTCTCTTTTACATTGCCAATCTAACGTAAGTATATACTAAATCTATGGTAATATCCATATACTCTTCAACTTTTGTTTATTAATTGTAATATGACAATTACATATTTTTACTTAATTTGTTAATCATAGATACTAAACTCACTGTAACCGGATTAAATTTCATTTCGCAAGTATTGTAAAACTGGAAGATTATCAAGGCTAGAACCAACTAGTAATTGACCAGTTTTGAATTAAAGCGAGCTCTTGAATTGGCTACGATCGTATCTGTCTGTATTCATAATGTAATAAATTTGTAATAGTTCAAATGTTTCCGGCATCAAGTCTTTGGGCAAGTAACGCATGAAAAGTGTATGATATTTATTTTATAAACCCCTGATATTCATGTACTTTCCCAAAATATCTCCAATTTTGTGGAAACTTGTAAAATTTTTAAATAATAATTTCAGCTTATTTTCTTTAACTTTTTAGTTGGTAGTGGGTTTACTTTTCTGCCTAGAAGTCCGCCTTGATCCTTTTTATCTATTTCTATCGCTGTGAAACATGGCTCCCACTGCTATGTTCTGTTTTGCTTTAAAGAGAAAAAGAGACGACATTATTACAGGCTGGGTATAAAATATTTATAAGAAATAAACTTTTTTTAAGCTAGTAAAAACATCTAACTGACTTACGTAAATGACAAATAGAATCTTTAAGTTTTCATGAGTATTTAAAAAACAAAAGTTATTTTTTTTTAAAGTAACGGACAAAAAGTACTGACGCAATGAAACTTCGTTTAAAATGAATGATACGACAAATTTTTGTCTCATCAATAAAAAAGTAACGCTTCGCAAAAGGCAGGCACGCATTCTTAACAAAAACACGTTTTTATCAAGTGCTAAGTTATTGACTCTTCCACACAATACATAATATACCCAATTGTTCGACAAAATCACCTGAGAATGATAAGGTCTACAGGTTTTTGACCCTAAGCGACAGAACATTAAACCTATACCTACATATATAACGAGAAAACACGACGATCTTAAAACATTTTATAGCGATTAAAATACAGGTTGAGTCATAACTTGAACTTTTCTCTATAAACAATAAAAAGCAGTTTAAAAGACAATAACAAAAAGACGACCGCGTGGCTTATTGGTCAACTGGCTGTCTACTGTCTTGCAAGTCCTCGGCCTTGGTTAATATTCCAGCGGATGCCAATATTTATATAAAAAAATTGTTATTCTATCTATATCAACCTCTGATCATATTATATCTTGAGACGTACATTATAGACGGGTATGTTATTTAGTTAAAGTGTGGGCTTCTATATTTGCGAGTGTATCACAATGTATAGGTTATTGCTCATATTACGTAAGACTTTTTTTAATTTTTTATAGATTTATATTTATTTGATTAATAATTAGACATTTATTATTTATGACTTATTAAAAATAGTAAAATCCTGTGGTATCCGATATCCCATACCTAATCGCCATCAACGTCTAAAAAACTTAACACCTTTTATATTAACCTTTTTTAATCTACAGCTGGTTATAGGTTTTCTTTTATAGAAGTAAGAGTGACAATCGAGCACATACTCGTAGTCCACCTACATCTATCCTCGATTAAGAATCAAAATGCTCATCAGTAAAAGGGTCTCCGATTCTCTACACTCACTATAAGAAACACAGCAGCATTGAGCTGCGATTTTACGCTTTTGTGAGAGCGTGATCCTTCCCTGGTCGAGCCGCCCCATTCGTACTACAACTATAATGGCTCATGCTCATGCAGCATGGCTCTACCACGCATAAAGGTTCTATCAAGTGAAACATTCAGTCTTCAGAAGTGACAACCCATCTAAAGACTTCTTTGTTTTAAGTTGGCTGCCGTAGCCACTTACCATCAGGTGAACTGCAAATTCGGATGTCACTTCAGTTTTTTTTATATTGAATAAAATTAATTTTATAGTTAAAAAATGCAATTCTTGTATAATAAGTTTTATACGATACGAGTACATACCACGCTGGAGAAGCTTGGTGAACTTACAGCTTACCGAGAGAGCAGAGGCAACTCTGTTAGCATATTCAAATGTATGTTCCACTGATTCCGCCATTTGCAATTGTACAGACGGCTCGGTAACGCAATAGCTAAGTGTTTGGCTGCGGTGCTACGAGCCTTGGATTTAAATCCCCAATGAGGGCTAATAATTTTAGTGGGGGTTCGTTTTATTAAGCGAAACCAGAACAAAAGTCGGTTGCTAGAGCAGCATTCGTTAGTTATCAAGATGCTCCGTGTTGAGGTGTGGTTGATATTTGGAGCACAAATTCAACAACTCTCACTCTGAGAAATTGTAACATATAAAACTTTCAGAGCCGTAATCGGAGCAGCTTCTGATATGCAAGGTTTTGCAATCACTAAATTAACGTAACATTGAACAGGTCTATAATTTTTTACTTTTTCTTTTTTTCTTTATTTGTTTATTTTAGGCAACAAACACATTTACTAATACAATTATAGCTTATACACTGATACATAAATATGCCCAGCAGTGGATAATTAAAGTAGATGACAACGCAATCGTTCAACAAAGTTATAGATATGCTTATCGGCTAAGTAAGCAAACAACTAAACATTTTTATTTTTATTTAACGTGTTTTTTTCCGCAGGATTATACGGAGTATTGTTCAGACGCAACAAGGAAGCAGCCTTCTCTAACTACAGGCTATGGGAGAGCGCCGGCTTCGTTGTCGCTTACGCCTATTCCACCCACTTGTGTGCCAGGATGAAGCTATACGTAATGATGGTCGTATTGCTCATAGGATTTGTGGGATACATTATCGTGGAGATTCTTCATAAGAGAAAGGTGAGTTTAACTTCATATTTAAGAATAACTTTACTCACAATTATAAGAAATTATTTTTAAATGTAGACACAGGTCACGTAAAAAGTCAATTAACACGAATGCTGTTCTATATATTTTTCATTATCGTGGAATAAGGCAATGTACTCTGTGTAAATTTGGGTTATTCCGTTTATCTACCCTAAGAAATCCACCCTAGGGTGGATTTCTTAGGGTAGATTATATTTAGGTTTATCCACCCTAGACGGGGTGAATAGTCGGAATTCACTTTTTGATTGTTGTTCCGCCTTTCTACCCCAAGTACAGTTCAACAGAAAATATATTCATACTTTAATATATTATTGATTAACTTTTAATAACCACAAACTTAAACAAAAATCATATCATTATGATATGTAATTGAACAATTAAAAGTATTTCAGTTTTGACCTTTAAACAAGAATTATGTATGTATTTTTATAAGTCCACTAATTAATCTTAGGCCAATTTCTATCATGTTTTTATAAACGACTATACAGAGCCGAGGGAGCAAATCGGAAGAAAAATAATATACGAATGGGTAAACGAACACGCGTTTCCGAGTATCCACCCTAGGGTGGATTTCTTGGGATGGATAACCAGAATAACCCGTAAATTCTTATAAATTAAAGAAAATGGGTGATCTATGTCAAAACCGACCAGTCCTAAAATCTCCGAACCGGAGAATGGAAATTGACATTTATCTAAATGCCAGTTTCAAAAAAGTTGTCAAAGTGCAGATCACACTTACACATAAAGCATTCTTTGTAAAGATATGCCGTAATCTCCAGCATTCCGTAGAAACCCATACTTAGTGTAGGTCTAAGCTAGGTGGTAGAAACCCATTAAGGGAATACAACACAGTTGAAGCTTTAATAAATTTATGCACCTTTGTTTTTTTCACGCTTTAGGCTCGTCGTCAGAAGGCGATTGCCGAGAACCCAGTAGCAGCAGCCGAGGCAGCGAAACAACCCCCAGAAGAAGACGACGAAAAGGATGAAATCGACGACGATATCATAATCACACACCTGTAAACGGACAGACAGAACACATTCGAGTGATCTCCGTCTATGATCTAACAAAGCGCACGAAGGCGCAACATACAAATTTGCCATACATCCACTTCGTTATGTACAAATGAACAGAAAGATGATGAAATTGTAATCGCGATATTAATAAGATCTATTTATATACCCAATAGTTAAATGTTTAAGAGACGGCTTCCGAATTAAGTGAGCTTAATTGAAGACTTCACAAGTACAAACGTTCTCACCGACTGCTAAATACGCGACCCCATTGCAATTGTTTCGGAAATCTACGTTTCGTTAAGGTCACACTATAAATTATTATAGAGCTTGAATTGAGAGAGCTTGATGTTGTTTGGACTGGTGACACGAAATATTAAATGGACAGTTTACAAGCTGTGATATAATAATGACAGGATTTTGTTAGTATCTAAGTATAATATGTTCGTAATTTAAAATATTATTGGGATTTTATCGAGCAGAGAAACTAATTCAAATTTGTAAGTCATTTTAAATACGAGCAATGCTCTAAAAGGGACAAGTGATTGTACAGACTGTTTATATCATATTCTCACTTCTAAACTCATTCATGATTTTAAACTTATCAATATTGGGGCATCGACGGTATAGGCAGTTGCTTGCGCGCACACGCGTCAATGTAATTACAGAACATCTGTATTTATTATTTCTTCAATGGTAATTACTCGCTTTGTCTTATATTTGAGTTTATAACCTTTAACGCCGCGTATTTAATAAATTCATTTTGTATCTTTATATGTTATTGTACTCTGAGGAAATTAAAGAATTCACTTCTGCCATACTTTATTTTTTACACTACTATATGAAAAAACATATTAAGCTAAACATTTGAATGTGTCACAAATTCAAAACGCAGGAGTATCGCTATATTTTATAACCTCATGACGTAGAACACAGTATCACTTATTTTATTCATGAAATTTAATTTTTTGTTTGATTAGTTACTTATCAAAAACATAGTTTTTAACGCTTTACGACGTAGTATTAACATGGGGAAAATCTATAAATTGTCTTAATCGGAAACGTCAATTGGCAAAAAAAAATCTCGTAGTTTAAAAAAATTATATGTATATTTTTCACGCGTTAAAAACGTATATATATTATATATAAACATTTAGCAGCTATCTTTTCTATAGTTTTAATTTTTCGTGACGGCTACTCATTTTTATCAAAATATGTTTTGTATATTCTTAATTATACATCATTGTAATAATTAAGAATATAATGCACATACAAATATTTGATTTTATGTAAACCGCAAATCCAATTAATTCGTGAATATTTCCTAAATATTATTATCCACTGTATATAAGACAAAACGTGTTTTACATCAACTTTGAACAGTTTTGTCTATATTTCGTGTGCTTATTTTAGAACACGATGTTTTTAATTTAAGCATATAAATACAGACAAGGCAGCGTGTTGTCGTGTATAGATAATTTAAACTAGTAGTGGTCGCTTGTAAAATTATTTGGATTTGTTATTATTATTTAGTAAAAATTTAAAATGATAGCAAATTCATTCCTATTTTAAGGCTCTTAGATCAAATAAATTAATATCATATAGTTAAGGTTATAAATATATTTTAGAATATTTTTACCCATTACTTTGATGGATATAGTGATGATTTTATAGGAAAATAATGATAAGCCAAGCATTGCATCTTAACTTGATTTGGGGAAATTCTTGTGTACACCATAACAATTTAAATGGGTTCTTGTACACATTATATAAACTTGTGTTATAAATAACTCGTTGGATATGCCTTGAATTATTAAAAAAAACAGCAAAAATATTGACTGTAATATATTGACTCTTTGTCTGCCCTTTTAGTTATCGCTTAGTTTAGACATCACTTATCCATATATTAATACATCTTAATTATTTTAATGCAATATGTAAGCAAAACCCTGCCCAATTCATGAGGATGTTTGTAGGTTTTTGTTCATGTAATCCTCTTCAAAAATAAATAAAAATTACCCTCGGAAAATAAAATAAAAAATTAATTAAGTAGGGAAACTTACATGGCTAACAAATGTAACAAGTGGTGCGGCAGGCCGTCGGGTAACGATACCCGCCACACGTTCAAAGACACTAAATCAATTTTTAGCAAAATTTTGAAAGATGGCTTTATAAATAAAAAATAATGTATTTTAATTAACAACAACAAATTTATTCGCATAAATAACATTACTCATAAAAAATCGTCAAGAAATGCTTAAAGTTCTTTCTCTCACTCTCTCTCTCTCTCTCTCTCTCTCTATATATATATATATATATATATATATATATATATATATCGTTACTAAATGATAATAGTAGAGTAGGTAGGTAGATAGGAGATAATTGAACTTAATTTATGTAAGCGTAAATCAACGATTGTAGTTAAGGCCGATGATGTTTTACTTTATTTTTTTGGTAATGTCATAAAGGTACCTATGTGTGTCTTTCGGATCGGACAGGGTTTTCTTCAGGGTTTTTTATTCATTGATTTTTTCTGTTTCAGCGAAAAATTTATAAAGGGCTAAATACCGGCTGATTTTAGAACTTTACTGTGTATGATAATCTTGTGACGACTGGTGAGGGCATCAATTGGAGCATACATTTCTGTTTTTTAATAATTGTTTTAATGGTAATAAAAATTTACAAATTCTACCAAATTAACCCAATTTTGTAGAATATATTCAAGCCATTTAATTATTTACATTACACTTACATATAATTTATAATATATTTGTAAAAAAAACTTACAACTTACTATATTTACCTCTTTCATAATTTGTCGAATTGTTTAAAAAAGAGTCGCTATATTATATTGTTTATATGGGTCTTAAAACGTGTTGTAAAATGTCCTCTTTTTAATCATTTGGCTTTAATTAAAAAACAGACTAATGATACGACAATACTTGTAGATATTATTTATGAATATTGAATGAAGTATTGAAATAAGTGTGAAACATGATCTGTTGCTTCCTTCTCCTTTATGTCTACTGTTGTTAAGATAAGACGTGCCTTTGGATTTGCAGGGTTGTCCGTGCTACCCCTGGGTACACGCAACATGTACCAACATAGGATAACATAACCACGTGATAATTAACATTTAAAATGTATAAATTAAGGCAATTATTATATTATTAATGTAAATTAAATTTGAATTAGTAATAGTTCCCTAAGGCTATTATATAAATAAATCTATTATATTTTTGAGATAACCCTCATTTTGTTTAGTACTATAAAAAATGTTATTATATTAATTATATGAATTTGTGATGAAAATAAACATAGAAATTGTTTGAGAAACTGTTTGGTCAATGTTTTTTATATCACCGATCTATGATCATTTTCCAAAACTTAACAAACCCAAAAAAGATTAAGTAAACGTCAAAAGTTATGTTACAATTAGAACAGTAGTAGCTTAAGAGTCGAGAAATCAAAGATTTCAAAAGGAAGGATACGCCCATCTAAACATTTTACTTATACCTTCTTCGTACAAGCAAAAGTAGCACCATCTGTCATAACACATACGAACTACATGAGTGCCGCGTTGCATTGGTCAAGGACGTAACCAGGGCTGGATTTCGAAGTATAATAATTATCCATAGGATGTAGTATGTAGTATCCGTAATAAATAAAAATACATTTATTTCTCAATAATACTATTTCATTAATTAGTGGATAAACAACCCCAGAGAGTAATTTAGTTCCTCGTGTTGGGGTGTTTCACTCTTACCTTGGTGCTTAACTGTACTATTCCACTATACTACGCAAAAATACCATAATTTTATCTTCAGGTCGACCGACTTGTGTTATTGGTGGTCCTTTTACTTTCAATATTTATCCTACAATATCGAGAATCTCTGTAGGTTCGGCAACACCAAATCAGGCAACGACAGGGTAGGCGGGGATTCTTCATGTGATGTTTTACTATCCCGGTCGTTCTCACAGAGATGATATCATGTTCATAGCAATATTTTTGAATTTGCTATGAACATGATATCGTAATGCAATTTTATTTCAATTCAAAACAAAAACGTGGAAAAATGAAACGTATAGATACGCTAAATGCGTGACGCAAAAACCCCGGCGCATGGGAAAACAACATGAAACATCAAACGTGGTATAATTTTGGAAAAATTATTTTATTTTCGACGTACAATATTTTGAGGATCTGAATGCAACCCTGGTGTAAACTAAAGACGCGTTGGTCCTAAACTGTCACATTTTAGGGCCAACGCATTTGTGCTATTTAGTTGCGCGCATGTAGTGTAGAGGTAAGGAGAACCATCTCATATGGGGGGAAAGTTGAAAAAGTGTCCAACTGTATACTGAAAATAGAGGTTCCAAAACCTACCAGAATAGCGCTGGCGTCTGAAAAACTACGATATGAACATAGCTGTTGTAGATGGAGTGAAGTTTGCTAAGTTCAAATTTTTAAAAATTTACATGACTAGAGTAGTTAGTAAAATGCCAGTATATAAAACCTCAACTATTTAGGTAGTCTAAAATAATTAAGTAAATATAACCAATAAACAGCTGTGAGAAAACGTGATTTTATTAGTGTTACTTTTTTAAAATAATTATTAGTGATTTGTATACAATGTACATATTTTTATTGTGGTGATAGTATAAAACGTTATAAAATAATCGAACAATAATAGGAAAAATTTGTATTCTGAAAAGTTGTCCAAGTGGACGTAAACTAAAAACTATAAAAAATGGTTGCCTCAGCTTTTGTCTTTTTTCCGACCTATGTATGGTGAGTAATTTATTTTGAATTATTTATTTAATTTACGACACAATAATTGAAAAATCTAATTAAAAATAATTCATGCCATGCAGTGTATATTTATATAGTATTTAACTCCTTGTTTATTTCTTCATCTTATTCTAATTACTTTTGGCGCTTTTTTTTTATTTATCCTATGCTACCGCAGCGCCACCCTTATTGGACGCGTTTTTACGGACACTTAACACAGAGATGGTTCTCCGTAGACTCCATAGTTGCGCGGTTGGCCCGGTCCTTAGTCCTTACGCTAGTAATATATAAGACAATGCGAGAAATGATTATTTAAAATAGTGACTTCCTTCTGTTATCTTGTTATTCCCCATAAGCTTCTAAAATTCCACTTGTTTGACCTGTTCGACTTACGTCTATGTGTGGACTGTAATATTGTAGCGAGGTTTTCTTCCAAATGGTTAGCATCTTTAACGCTGCTCTTCGTTTCTCTTGATAAGCAACGGCTAGCGTAAACAGGTCATAAGATTTGTCTGGCATTTCTTATGATTGCCTCTTACAACAATCACGGGACAAATTCTTTAACGTCGTCACCACACGTCAATTTTTTTATTAAAAGTGTGTGTACTTACTGACTTCGATATCCTTTTTGCCGACGCCAGTAAAATTGTTCACAGAAAACGTTGCTATAGATTAAGGTGACAAACGAATACACAGTCTAGTAAGTAGACGTTGTGGCCCTTAGACATCTACATCTATCCTTGATTAAGAATCAAAATGCAGATGCGTTGTCACCCTAAGGACTAAGATGGAATGCCTCGTTACCAGTAAAAAAAGGGTCTCCAGTTCTTGAACATGTATCCAATGTATTTTTATACTTATCCCTATTCAGAAACTAGTTATCCCTAAATGCTGCCACCTAAAATCTGGAGCCAGGGAAATTTTATTGACCTTTTTGTTGTTACAGCTCAATAATTTCAAGAAGTTTCTGTGTAAGATTTCTTTTGCGTGGAGTTTAAATTGCTTTTGACATTACACCTATTATATACCTACCGTTACATTTACCTAAAATATTTTCGTCGTTTGGTTGTATTAGGTTGCTTATCTATTATACTAACTCATCAGCTGTTCTTTGACTTTAGAAGAGTATAACAGCAATAGTGTGAAAAACTGCTTCGTGGACTATCACACGGGGCGTTGGCCGCTCCCTGGGTTGAACACCTTGCCCGGCGGGAGATATCCCCTTTTCCTTACACGGTCAAAAGCAAGAGAGTAATTGTGTTCTGTGGCCAAAAGTGAAATACTACTTTCAGTTGTAGTAATAGTTTTATGGGAGAAACAGACTGATCCCACGTACGCAACGTATGCGATGCAACGCTCCCAAGTTGGTGTACACACTTGACCTACGTATGCAATGTACGTTTGGCGTCAGACACTCTTGTCACTTCTTAGCGGACGCACGAGTACAAACTTATAGCATGTTTTCTGACTCTGGGAGTGAGAATGATTTTCGTAGTATGATGTTCATAAATGAATATATCCACGCCATAAAGAAAAAGAAAAAAGTTAAGAAGCGAAGACATTGGGTACATGAAATAAATAAACAAAGCGAGGAGTTTGGAGAATACCAAACCAAAAATATGAACTGGAAAATGATGACAAACGATCTTTTCTGTACTTTCGTATGACAAAAGTGCAATTTGAGAAGATTCATAAAATTATTAAAAGTGATATAAGAAAAGAAAATACGCTTAAGGCGTTTGGAAACATAAGGATTGTTTACTGTTGTGTCAAAATATCTTTCTTGACCCAATTTAACAATTTCTTGATCAATATCATATTTGACTTCCATTCCCAAATAATTTCTTATAGGTCCAAAATTACTCATTTTAAAATTACAGTTGATGTCAGTTCTTACTTTTGAACTTAGATTGTAAATAATCGAAGCTTTTGAAATTAGGTATTCATCAGGACATATCAGCAAAATATCGTCCGCATACAATAATAAATAAATAATTTCTTCGCCATGTTACTCTTTATCTACAAACAAAAATCACTTTTAGATCGTTCAAAACTTCGTTACATCATACTGAATTAAATTTCGTGTACCAATTTTTAGGTGAGAGTGTAATTTACGTAAATCGTAAGTATAAAGATTTATTCGTCTTGTACACGCAATTATTTACTTTTGGCAATGTGAAATATACTTCATCTTCTTTTTGCCCCTAATAGAAAGTTGTTTTAACGTCAATTTAGTAGACAAATCCCTTGGTGTTATTAGCTATTAATATAAGTAAAAGAATCGTCGTAGTTTTTGGTACTGGCAAGTAAATGTCTGACAACGAAACATAGTTTTGTTTATAACAGCGAACATACAATCTGGCTTTGTATAAATTAGTACTATCTAGGTGTTGTTTAATTCTAAATACCCATTTAATGTCTATAACACTCCTTCCTTCTGCTTCTTCCTTAGATAGCTGCCCATGTGTTTTCTTCCAAATATTTTAATTGCTCATTCATCGCTTCTTCGCAGTTAGTTTTTCTAGGTAATTTATTGTCTTGCCTATTTTTTAAATTATCTCCCATAGTTATATAACTGTAATTATTGGTCTAGTAATCATTCCACTCTATTGGTCTTTGTCTTTCTCTCATTTGGTCATTTTCTTTTTGTTAACGAAAATGAAATGTAAACTAAATTCTCTGTAGATTCCCCATCGCACCTTTCATCTTCAGGTTAAATAATAATTAATGGATGAATAATAAGTAATATATTTTCACATTTATTTTCTCTTTGATCATATATTTCCTCTCGATTTCTACCACTTTTCCCTTCATGCCTTGATAGTCATTTTAATATAATTATTTCACCTTCTTCATTTTTGTAAAGAACTTTATCTTTCCAATTCATATCATTCTCCTCCTCACTTGTTTTCTCTATTACTACTATATCTCTAGTTATTACCACTTTTCTTGTAGAAGGCATAAATAATTTATAACCTTTAATATTCTCCTTTGCTGAAAATTCCTTCCTTTGCTTTCATGTCTAACTTCTGTTTTTTCTTTAAGAAATAATGTCTATTCAACATATTATTATATATATGTTGAATTACAGTTTGTGATGTAGTTTATAATTCAATTGGAGAACAGCCAGGACGAGTACTAGTTACAGTACAGTTTAAAATATACACTACAGTAATTGCAGCTTCTGCCCACATTTATTTTAATAAGTTTTTGTAAGTAAGTCATGTACCTCCTCTATTATTGTGCGAATACCTCTTCCGATACGTTTTTTTGTTGAGGGCTAGGTATATGTAACTGTTGTCTGATGTATTATAATTACATATATCCTATATTTTATTGTTCACGAATTCTTTCCCGTTGTCACTCCTTGTTCTTTAAAAAGAAAATAAATCTATAAAGAGAAAAATCATCTTTAATTTATAAAAAGTATTTCAACCCTCGAACAGACTCAGTCTCAAAATGTCCACATAGATCAACGTGTAAAATTTCACAAACAGATACGCTACACTTTAACTAGTTAAAAAAGGTTTTCTACTTATTTTTCCCTTTATACAATCTAGACACTGTTCTCTTTTATTCCTAAATCGAATGTTATTTTCAAGCAGAACCTTTCTCACCTGATTAAAATCTTTATGTGCTAACCTGCGATGCCATTGCGATATTGAAACTACAGCAACTGGTGCTCTTTCTAAGATAAAGTCCATAATATATAAATTTTCGTACCTTTCTACAACCGCTGCCATTGTATGGTCACACGCGGAAACAAGTTTTTCACCAATTGAATTAGTATGCAAAAAAATCCTTTATCTGTGGCACTACTTACAGAAACTAAATTATAATCAAGTTGAGGAACAAACAAAACAACCTGCTATTTTTTCGATTCATACCTGCGCCCATTGAAAGCAAGCTACAAATTAAAAATAATTCACTTTTTGCAGTTTTGACAGATAGGCATTATTTAAAAAAATGTACAACTTAAATTCTCGATACCCATCCTAGCTCCAACTTTCAACGTTTTTACGGTTAATAAGTTATAGTAAATGCATATAAAGTTTTAATTGGCATATAAGTTGCTTCTCCTCTATGTATTATAAATATCAACAGCAGTTATGTAAAAACATCTAAAAAAAAACTGAACTCGTATTTTCAGATAGCCGTGGTTGCTTAAAATTCAAGAATTATATCGACGATGGTTCAATTTAAAAACATTGTGTTCAATGCCCTAAATCTAAATGAAAACTTAACCCTAGAAAAGTGATGATCCCTGTTTGGTGGTCTAGCGCCGGTGTGATTCATCACAGCTTCTTACCAAACGGGATGAGCATTATTGCAGATGTGTACTGTGAAGAAATGAGCACAATGATGGAGAAGCTCGCACTTCTTTAACCAGCTTTGGTCAATCGCTAGTGTCCGCTGCTCCTGCACGACAACGCGCGACCTCTCAACAGACGGTCTCCAAGTTACAAGAGCTGGGGTTGGAAGCTCTCCGTCATCCGCCGTACTCACCAGATCTTACGCCTACAGGCTTCTACTAGTTCCAGAATTTGGATATATATGAAATACTTTTTTGCGGGAAAAAATTCAATACCCGAGAGGCAGTACAAAATCCCTTTGAATAATTTGTTGCCTCCAGCTGATCTCTTCAAGATGGGCATCAATAAACTGCCACTGCGTTGTCAAAGATGCACCGGTTGTATGGAGTTTTTGTTGATTAATAGAAATAAAAAAATATAGAAATAAAATTACGTTAACTTATTTCATAAAAAATTCATAACAAATTAATGTCATTTTTACTAATAATTAAATTTTTACTACGGTTGTAGATTTTTTTTGGAATCGTCCTGTTTTAATATATAAAAAAAACTAATTGAACTGAACTGAACTCCTATTTCGAATGATACTTTTAAATTGCTTAAGCATAAATTACTTTAAAAAAATCTTACTTTGATTATATAATTAACGTTTGGAAAGTCATACAAATAAACAAATTTTATTTGTATGACTTTCCGAACGTTAATTTATAAACAAATTGTACTTTATTAATGTAAATTGTTATTTGCTAGAGGAAATTTTAAAAAGAAGACAAAAATTACATGTTTAACACCAATCTTATATTTTCTTTTAAAAATATGTCGTATTAAATTTCGCTTATATCGGACAGACTTAATTTTGTAAAATTATTGATAATTGCGATGGCAATGTTAACTACATTGCCATCGCAATGTTCAATTAAGTTAGCTGTAGATTTAGTTTCATGAGTGCAGCGTCATACTGGGAACGTGCTCAGATGAACGGACTTATTTTAGCCGGCTTGGTTAACTGACTTCCTCTGACACCTTAACCGTGTAGTGGCGGTGGGTTTCTGGTTTCTGATGATGTTAGTGCTGTTGGCTTTTTGGCTCTTATAGTTTTGTTGGACTCAGGGCTCGCGGCCTGAAAGGCCGCAAGCTAAAAAAAGTGAGTGAAGTTTAATAATTATTTTAGTGCAACGTTAGTTTCATAACTTTTTTTTTCTATGTGAACACTTCGTGACATAGATGAGTCATCTAACGGCCGTCCGAACAGGGGGTGGCGAACCCTGCTCTAACGGCTAACTCGTATCGTTCGATGTTCTGAACGGTGAGAACCGCCCATGGACGCGGGTATACGGAGTGTACACGGTGTGGAGGGGTGTGTGGCACGCCCGCCTGCGAACACGCTGCGTCCCATCCGTTGTCCTAGCGGTGTTTGTGGCTCTAGGTGAGTGTGTGAAGTATGTGTGTGATAGGCCGGCGACATTTGGGTCGTCGGAATCAAACGGAACTGGGGGTTCGATAGAAACGTTATGGGGCCTCCGAGACTTTCCGTAACGTTTGGAGTTGGAGCGTAGGTGACCGCGTTTACCACTAGCGGGTTGGGATGTGTTTCGGCGCACTCGAAGTAGCGCTGAGACATTTTCTTGAAACACTAAGAGATAGTCGGAAGTTGGCAATCCCTGTGTAGGTCGGAGTTTCGCTGGTACCACCGGGCTTTGGTGGCTAAGCGAATTAATCTATTTTGGACGACTTGGAGCTTGTACAAATTACGATGAGCCGCGTGCGCAAAAACTACGCTTGCGTAGGACATGATAGGTTCTATGCACGCTTTATAAAGATGGCGCTTGTGTCTTAAGGACAGTTTGCTCTTGCTGTTATCTAGCGGGTGGAAGCGACTAGTAACGAATTTGGCACGTTTGCGGACATTGCGAATGTGTTTCGCAAAGGTCATGTCGTGGTCGAATATGATCCCTAGGTATTTGGCCTTTGATTGCCAGGTGATCTGGCGGCCGAATAGATATAGATTTTTTGAGATTTAGGTTTTGACGATTGAGAGAAGGGTTCCTTTGAAAGTATATTGCTACACCTTTCTCAGGATTCACTTCGGTTCTTCATAAGCGGAACCAATTGCCTAAGCGGTTGATGGCTGTCTGGATCTTTTGATTTTGATGTTGATGGCATCTTGGTGAGAATTCTTTTGTTATAATGAGCGACGAAAAGTGCCGTGTCATCGGAGAAGAGAGCTGTATTAACAACTGGGTCTTTAGAGATGTCACTCGTGAAGAGTGTAAAGAGGAGTGGGGAGAAAACAGAGCCCTGAGGGACTCCAGTCTTGAGGAGGCGCTTTGAAGAGCGAGTTCCCTCTATTCGATATCGAAAGTGGTAGTTGGCAAAAAAGTCTCTGATAATGTAAGTGAGCCAATCAGGCACGTTGAGTTTATACAGCTTGTAAAGCAAACCGTGTAAGAGGGAACCGGTGTTAGACGTTCTACGATTTCTTGAGATGTTGAAGTCTTTCAGGATGTACTCTGTAAAGCGATTTAACTGATAAGTGCACGACTGTTCGGGTCTGAATCCGAACTGCTCGTCTAGGAAGAGCTTGTTTGCAAACACGTGTTTAGGAAGGCGATTCAGTATGATTCACTCGTCAACTTTCCCAAGTGTACTGAGGAGACTAATGGGTCTATAGCTGGAGGTTAAGTTCGCGGTTTCGCTCGTTTCGGGATTCCTATAACGTCCACCTCTTTACAAGCGTCCGGAAAGCAGCAGCTGGAGAGAAGAGCGTTGAAAATGCCTTCTAGGAAGCAGACGAGTGGCGCTGAGAGTGATTTCAACACTGTTGCTTATGCCGTCAGGGCCGAGTGTAGATCTCTATTTGAGATTTTTATTACCTCTGTGACTTCGTCGACTGTCACAGGATCTAAGGGGTCGCCGCAGGTGGTAGTGCAGTCTTACCATTGACCTCCGCTTCGACCGCTGTAATAGGTGAACGGCATCTATAGGCTCACTAGAGGGAGTACATTGGCTCTCTAAACTGTCCGCGAGGCATTCGGCCTTTTCAGAGTCGTCAAAGGCGAGATCGGAGTTTCCTGGCCTAATAAGAGGTGGCATGAGTGTAGTCTGTTCTGCTTTCAGAGCTCGGGTCAACTGCCAGAAGGCAGTTTGAGTCGGCTAGATATCCTCCAGCAGAGTATCTCATTTGTCCTCTCACTTTGCACCACACCAAACGTCCAATACACTTTACAGTGAGACTGGTGTCTCCCAGGACAGCGTGTTTCGCGTACCACAGTGAGAGCACTAATGCAGCGACCAATCACATAGCGCCAAATAATACAATAAAAACTGCGGTCACATACCCGCCTACCAGGCGTGGCAGCAATGGAAAAATTCCCCCAATGAAGCAATCTAGGAGGTTCAGCAGTAGACTTTTATAAGCTGTAATGGAGATTTAGTTTGTTTCGTTGCTTCTTCGCTTGGTTTCTTTTAAGATTTACCGACAGGTGTCATTATTAACTTTTAATACATGTATATTCTCAAAACTAAGTAACTAAGGTCCGTATTAATAAACGTACCTCAACGATGAATTCAAGTACGTAATCATTTGATACGCCCTCATTAACTCAACGATATCAGCATCTTAAAATCGTTGCTAATTCATCACCATCATCATCATTACAGGCCTTCACAAGTCCACTAATGAATATAGGCCTCCCCAAGGAACGCCACAAGGCACGTTCCCATTTATCCATATCCATTAATAAACACAAAAATAGTTTCTCAGTTACGAAAGATCAAGTGCATCAATGATAACAACATGCCATAAACTACAAAAAAAATCAGTCCGTTTTTGCTAATTTGTGAGCTACGATACGTCCTGTGAGTTTTCTTCATAATTATTGTTGATTTTGTTTGTTAATATTTTTGCATAAAATATTTACATGCCATTAAGACATGAGTAACCATTTTTAAAATTTTCGTTTTTCTGTCTGTTCGAGTTAATCTTCGGAATGGCAGAACCGATTGTAATAAAACTTCACGAACAAATAGAAAATAATGCTAGGAGTGATTTAAACTAAATTTTATCCGAAAAATTTAGAGATTTTATTAATATAAAAATATTGATAAGATAAATTAAATGGTCTTTAATGATTATCTTAAGTCTCAATAACGCCACATTAATAGATCGCACCCAGGCGAAGCTGGTGCGGGTCGCTAGTTATAAATGTTATTTTAAAATTAATGTACTTACTTTATTTAAATATTTTCCCATTAATAGAAAACTTCCAAACAACCGATTAATATAAAGTTATAACGATATACCGTTATTAGCGGGCTTTCGCTATTGGTACTGTGCATGTTGACGGTACAGGCTCGATGAGCCGCCATTTCTAATCCCATTCTTTATCTTTACGGCCTGTAAACAATTACTCTGTAAAATAACTAAAATAAGCATTAAAGTGACAGCGTCAATGTCAAAAGAGACAACACCAAACAACATTTGCTTGCTTAAAACGTAGTGATTTTAAACTCTTTACTTTATTTACTTATAACATCACTGATCTCCAAATATAATAATTAATAGTCTCCAAATCTTTACATTGGTACACGGCTCAAATTAGTTATTCCTCAAAGAACGTGGTAGACACAGATATAGCCAGCGGTTATGATGTGTTTTATCTCGCGAATTCGCTTAAAACGAACACCTACAACTTTACAATGACAATTAACAACGCGACTTGAAAGAGCGATTTAAGGATTGGAATGTGTCAGAGACACTTTAGTCGCATTACTTTAGGACGCAAATATGTCAAAGAAATTATCTACTCTTCTTATCTGTCATCATCAGCCTGTAAAAGTCTACTGTAAGAAATCGACCTCTTACACTGTAGGAATGATTTGCTATAATTGTCATATTTTGGCCAATTTACACAATATCTTTATGAATTATATAGCCTATGTGTGAGGATGTATGAGCTATATAACTGTAAAGTTTCATTAAAATCCATTTAGTACTTTTTGCGTGAAAGAGTAACAAACATCCATACATCCTCACAAACTTTCACGTTTATAATATTAGTAGAAAGTAGGATAGTAGGATAATATTGAACGAATACGACATCATCGGTGTTGGAATCATCCATACACTTGATGGATTTATGATGAAATTACTACTTATAAGTATAAAAATATCTATACTATTACTCTTTAAGTTGGTACAGTGGTGTAGTTCATAAAATATAGTCAATAAATAAAACTTCAAAACAAATAAGGTGCTAATAATCATTCTATACGAACAAAGCCGCGGGCGCAGCTAGCTTATTCATATATTTAATTAAAATATGATTACATGCTGTGGAACTGCTTTTACTAATGCAAAATTGATTTCAACTTATTATGTGCGAAACAGATAAGTGTAAAAGAGATACAATATGAATTCCCATTGACGTTGTTATCTCTATGCACACGTAGGAAGACGCTATACTGTGTGACTCAAAGGTTTACGTTTATCATTACACATATTGCGACGGCGAACGAAGTCGGTCGCGTTAAAGACAACAAAGGAAAACGTCATACAATCATTTAAATATTTATCTTGTGAATCAAAACCTCTAAACGTTTAAGTGACTGTTAGTGGCAGTGATGTGGATTTCTGGAGATGATCATAGCCATGATCAACCGGTGCGCCGCTGGGCCGCGTGAGCACCATTTCGGAGATTGTACCCATGGATGGAGCCAATCTGGCTACCTCTACAGCTGCACCTAATGTTGGTAACCTCAGTGTTACCAAGTCCTCCCGCGTTCACATTGGTCCGAAGTTTGTTTCTGTAACGCAAAATCTACAAAATACCGAGGTGGTTAAAGGTGAGACTCTATGTTTACTATAAATCATCGAATTTTCCGTTACTGCGCGTTTTTTTAGAAACAATAAAGCATATCTTAATTAATCTTAAGATCTTTGTTGCAATTAAGGTTATAATTTCTTTTAAGTACATAAACTGGTAATGGTGATAAAACATATCTCTTTTGTTCATATTGGTTGATAGTTAGGCTCCATTAATTTATTATTTCGTTTGCATGCGCAAAACATTCTGCATACCGCTGGCGAACTGTATGTGATTATTAAGTTAGTCAACTTGTTTGTTTGATAATTGAAATATATGTAAAAAGAATATCTTACAAAAAAACAAGTAATAAAACATATTTGCAAATTTGTCATTGTTTTCTGTCTGTACAGTAATTGTGGTTGTTAAAGATATACTTATTCGTAACATTGATTTTACATGGAATACAAAAACCGACGATTTCTGGCTGTGGCAGTCATAATACACTAAGGTATAAAAAGTTATTATCCTTGATCACTTGCAAGTTGTTTGTAATACAATAATGAACATGCTGCGCGCGAACTACATGCGAAATTTATGACATCATTCAATTTGGAAACGATTTATAATATTATATTTATATTATTTATATATAACGGTATAAACTCTTGTTACAAATACTGGCGAAATGTCCTATAGAAGCAATGAGAGAAAATTTATGGACTGAGTTTACCAGCAAGCGGGCTCTATGCGCGGAATCTCTTTTCGATTTATTTGCCCTATTTTTCGGTACAAATCCACTCTATGACTCCCATAGTCACAGAGTGGATCTGTACCGAAAAATCATCTGTACCAATTGACATGAATTATACATATCTATATTCCTAATTTCCGTGCCTAAAACATTTAAGAAAATTATGAAATATATTATAAGTCAATGCGCTTTACTATCTTCGGCTGCATCACCACTTACCATCGGATGCGATATTAATCAAGCACTGCCTGAGAATAGTTAAAAAATGAAATTGCAAGTTGAAAATATTTTTTTTCTTGCAATCATGTTCGTATCGTAAAACTTAACCCTTTTTTTATCTTTATTCAATAAATTTATCGCAATATTGCGTTTCAATAAGTGTGTAGGTATACAATTGCAATTCATACAAATATTTTATAAAATTACCAGGACTTTAGCACCCAATCCCTTTGTGTACACTGCATAACATCCGTTATCGGTGATTTTGAAACTCTTTAATACCTTGATGTCTGATAAATTTTGATAACAAAAAATAAATTAGCGATTTCTATATGTAGAAAAGCTTCACAGGTTTCTCTTATCACCATAATAAAAGAAGTAATCTTATTTGTTTCATGTACTTATATTTATAGCATCTGTGTTACTAATCTGATAATACATGTTATACTTGCTAAACAAATATTTTTCATGATACTTTTGTATTCGATTAGAAAATCGAGTTTAATTCCTTGAAATTTAAAACTAAAACGAGTTAAGAAAAGGATAAATATAAGATATTGGATGTAGGTACGTAAAAGTATCCTATCCCAAAAAGTTACCTTTAACTTTTGAAATATTGAAAATTGAAAATTGTGGTGATGGCTCGCTTTGACTAATTTGTAAATTTTCTATTTATGGCTTTCGACTTTTCCCGAAATTATCTTTACTATTTTTATACTATGTTTATGTCTATGACTCAAAATATAATAAATACGGTGCTCAGGTGGGTGAGGGGGTAGTTGCCAATCGTGGCAAAATCAACCTATTGGTCTATGTTTAGCAGTGGATTACAGCCTATAATGGAGCTGCAATGGATATGTTGATGGATGCAAGTGGCTCAGGACCTTACATTGTAGCAATCTATGGCGGAGTCCTATCTTTAGCATTGGTCTTGTGATGGGCTGTAATAATAATAATGTCCTCTAGACCGAATTTGGGTCATGGTGGCCAGAGCCAACGAAGACTAGCCATCAGCGCAGGACAGTATTATACTGCCCAAGTGTATGCGCAAGCACAGGTGCACTCTCTATACCCTCACTCTCGTAGTCCGAAGGGACGGTAAACCGACACGATCGGAGGGGAGATCAGGCGCAGCACCAACGGCTTTACGTGCTTTCCGAGACACTGGGGTGAGACACCGCCAACTTCCTGACTCCGGGCAGCTACTGACAATTTCTTGACGAAAAAACTCAATAACTGATTTTTTTGTCCCGACCCGGAATTTGAACCGAGACCTCATGATCTGCAGTCGCGTTTACAACCACTAGACCAACGAGGCAGTGAGCTGTAATAATAGTGATAGACATACGTAAAAGTAGAGTCACCCTAGAGTCTAGAGTACCTTAAAGATTTTTGAGCATTGTAATATTTTTGACCCAAGTAAGAGTTGAATCCTTTTTGCTTAACTAAATTAAATTTTATTCCGACAAGTAATGATTTATTGTATGGATAACTTTAATCCTAAAAAACTTATACAGGTTTATTTTGCAATACACGGCCAAATTTGTAGAGAAGGTTCAGAATAAGTAATATATTATGCGGATGGTGAATAAAATTCATTTTAAAAAAATCAAACATTCTGTCGTTTTTATCTCTTGAATTCAGAATGCGTGGTAATGCATTATTTTAACTGATTATCAATCATAAATATGTAACGCCTACTATTTTACTACGCACGCACACATTCGTAAAGGTCACTCGGTTACAAAATTGAGGTACCTTGTCGCGCGTCTTCCCGCGCCCTTCCCTTCCGTAAACCGTTACACCGCAAGGTACATATGTCCGCCGGGCAGGCTGCCAGCTGACAGTGTTGACCGTGACCTAATTACGTATGTACAGGTGTGCTATTGCTATTTTTAAATTTTCGTAAGTAGTGTCGCTTCATTACCAATGACTCAACGAAAATATTCAATCCGCGAATACTATTAAACTATGAAATGGTGCGGTATTACATTTTAGCAATGAAATTTTACATGGTGCGCAAAGGTTATACGAAACTGTGTCTTTACCGCGGCAAGAAATTAACGTACGTGTCCTACCAATCGAAGAACAATTGACAGCTACTCAAACTATTCAAATGCAGTAAGCGATAATTAAAATAGTGAATATGAAGATAGGTGGGTTGCGCACGTAGTTCCTATACTGTAGCCTGCAAAGTTACAAGCAAAACTTACAAACGTTAAAAGCGCGAAGTGAAAATTGGAATAATAATTCGCGTCGTGTAGTTATTAACTTAGGCATTAGTAGTAAGCGTGTAACTAAGTAAACGTTAGGCAAAAACTTGAGAAACGAAAACGTGAATTGAATCGCACACATTCAATTTGGGATAGTTTCAAATAAAATCAGAAAACTTATTTATTCGTATTTTTAAAAGATAATATTGGTATATCATTATTTATATAAATATTTGAAATGAAATATAAAATTTGGCTACTCTTTGAAAAATAACCTTGTATAGCCATATAATATGGATATTTAGGTACTACTACGTCTTATTTGAAGTTTTTTCATAACTTTGCAGTCATAATCGAGCTCACTAATCACGTAATAGCAAAAGGCCACTGCATTACATGGACACCTTCAACAATTTTTTATAAAAACCACCACCAGCCCACACGCGTAAATTAATTATATTTCCAACTTTAATCTTTACTTCATACGAGTATAACAGCCGACCAAAATCCACTGCTAAACATAGACCTTCCCAAAGATTGCCTAATAATAGGATATTCGCCATAATTGCTACGTCCAGTCCAATCTAATTAGGAACACGCTGCTGCCAATCTCCTGGTTTGTTTTGTTTTCATCTGTAGCCTCTTACGACAACCACGTGGCGATATAGTTAGCTTACACCGCCACTACACGGTCGAAACTTTAACTATTGTTTAGTAAATATAAAACGAATAATTTCATATGGATTTAATTGAATGTTGCGCAGATCTTACCTTGAAAATTTCAACTTACAAACATATCTGATTGTATGACATTCAAAAAATCAAATAATTCAAATCCTTTGCAGCTTATAACCAACTCAAACTTTTCAATGCTCATTTATATAGTTTTCAGAAGGTGGTAGGTCTCCTTTTCTGCCTAGGTGTCCGTCTACGTAGATACCACCCTATTACCTACTCCTGCCGCCAAATAGGATAGCGTGCACTGCGGCGTTACGCTCTGAAAAGTATCAGGAGCTAGTAAGTGACGACGAATCTATAACTTTCTATTTGAAGTTGGTTGTAGGTGTCCATGGACTACAGTAGCCACTTACTCACAAGTGGACTGTAAGTTTGTCACATCAATTTTATTTAAAAAAATATGAAGTAACAAAAATAATGTTAAGAACTGATTTGACTTTTGCTGAAAAACCAACTACAAATACCATACAAACGTAGTAATTAGGTATATTCAATTTGTACCATATTTCAAAATACTTCTACGCTGAGTTAAAGAAAATCATAAAAGAGATTTTTTGATTTTCATGAGGTAATGCATTAAAGTTATTTCTATACCTAAATATTGTATTAATCTATACAAATAAATAAAATTGGAGTATCTGTTTGTAATTTCAAAATAACGGCTTTTCACTAAATGCATATGAAAGTATATATACGGTACTTATAACAAAAACACAATTTTTTAATTTTTTGTCTGTCTGTCTGTTTGTTCCGACTAATCTCCGAAACGGCTGGACCGATTTTGATGGGACTTTTACTGGCAGATAGCTGATGTTATAAGGAGTAACTTAGGCTACTTTTATTTAAGAAAAAGAATTAGGGTTCCGCGCAAAAAAAAAATTAAAAATCTAAATTACACGCGGGCGAAGTCGCGGGGAACAGCTAGTGTTATATACAAATGTGTCCACCTTATCAACCTAAGTTATGGTTGTTTATCTGTGTTATGCTGTACATATGTATTGGATACAGTGGCGGACTATCGCTAAGGCAAACTAGGCAGGTGCCTAGGGGCGCACGGTTAAATAGAGGCGTGCGCGGAAGTTTTTCAACGAAAAAAAATCGTCTATTTGATTACTCCTACATCGTCGTCACTCTCTTATCATATTTATTATTCACACCCATCTATTAAGGGTACTCGTGTCCTTATTATTTTGCAACTAATATGTTACTATTAAATTATATTACAAATTATAATATACACTCATGGACACATTTAGACGAACGCAAAAAAGCGTGTACAAAACAAATTATCATGGATATTTCTGACAATTAAGTTTATTAATTTGGATTTTGCTTATTATTCGTTCATTTTAGTATAGCAAACGTCGAAAAAACCAACGATCAAAGAAACAAAGTTAACCAAATTATGAAAAAAAAATTCACAGTAAAGAAACATTTTTGTACTTAAAATTTTTTGTTATGAATAGTTAGGAAAGGCTTTAACGTGGGCTATAGTCAGTACTAAGTGTTGCCTCCTCTAGGTCTTCAAACTGCTTCCAGTCTTCTTGGCATACTCCTAATCAAGTAATCAATAAAATCTTGAGAGATTGCGTTTTATTCTTCCTGTAATGCGTTTTTAAGATCTCTCAAATTAGCGGAGGCATGATTTATTTTCTTAATTTTTCTTCCAAGCTTATCCCATACATGCTCTATGGGGTTTAACCCTAGATTCATAAACATAATATGTAGGAGAAACACTATTACTAAACATTCGTCTCACAAACAAACATATTCAGGTATGGTTATTTATGATTTTGTTAATGAAATAAAGAAATAAATAATTGTATTGTTTAACTCCTTTATTGGCCTATTTCAAACTTATGGAATAAAACAAAATATATTTATTCTGAACATTCCAGACATATCAGGCTACGGTGGTCCATACACATGAACATTTTACAGTGGTTACATTGGAACCTCGTCAATCGACGCTTTTTGTAATCACAGAAGCTACAAATATTTTTTTGGGTACCAGGTATATCGCTGATAGGCGTTTCATTCAAAACTTCTGCTATCTTCCTTTTTAGGCCTCGCATCAAAGTTGGCATTTCGCGACGCTTACGTAACCACGATTCGGTCATTTTCTCTGAAACATCTTTCATGAAACGTCGTCTGCTTGCTGTTTTTTTCCCTTGTTTTACTATATTATGTACGTAAACAAAATACGAGTTTATGATTGCTTTTTGCTACAAGACATACCACTGCACATTTGATCGTAGGTATCCACGGCGCCTTTAGTCGAATTGTAGAACTCAATGAGATCTGGTTTACCAGAAGATGCAACAGTACCATTGCCACGAGTGGTAGAAAGCAGTCGTGCTTTGTCTATCATAACAGACTGTCGTTATAAACCGATCGGTTGTTCGTCATCTTGAGCTTCATTGCCGTCGGAATCTGTAGGGAATCTTCAATATCGACGTGATAATTAATTCAATTCGATTCAAATAATACTTTGTTTGCCGATCTAGTGCGTCCATTTCTAAAATAAAATAAAATGATTTGAAGAATAAATGCTGATGTTTACATGTAATACACACGATGTTACTAAATAAAATGTGCTTGAATAATTATGACTAATTAAAAATATTACAACAAACTTTCCGTTTACTTTATCAAACTAGAAATCGTCAAAAATCTTGATTTAATAATTGCAACTGTACTCATCAATCGTGTATCTATTCATAAACATTCGTCCCCCAGACGAATAAAACTCTCTAACCGCTCAAAGACACGTCACTGCAAGTAAATTGCACTCGTTATACTAATGGTCGTATTACTTAGGAAGGTGCTTGAGAGGTCAGCTTTCTATCTCTTTCACTCTAAAAATTAGAACCATTTTTACGTTTCGCGCGGTCTGTGAGACGAATGTTTATGAATCTATGGCTAAGTCGGGCGAGCGTGCCGGCCACCACTTAGCATTAAATTCAACGTCTCTAAGGTATTCTACAACTACGGCCCCAGTATGGGTGCGTGCATTATCACACATAAAAACAAATCTATCTGCTATAAAAGAGGCAAATGGCACTACAGTTACTTCTAAAATTTCAGTTACATATCGTGCCACTGTTAGTGATCCATTATTAATGACGCGGAATTCCGTACGTGCCCCATACAAATACCTCCTCACACCATAACTGACCCTCCTCCATATGCCTTTTTTCCAATGATATTGTTCTGTACCTCTCTCCCGGTCATCTCCACGCTTTAATCTTTCCATCATCGGACTTTAGGCAAAATCTGGACTTAGTGAATAGAACTTCACTTCTAGCTTCGTTATTCCAATTTTCGTGAATGCGTGCAAAATTAATTCAAGCTACTCGATGGCATGTGGCAAGAATGGGCCTTTGGCAGGCGAGTGTGAATTTATCCCGGCCGATTACAGTCTTTTTCTCACAGTTTTTGTACTTACTGTAACTCCTCGAAATTCTTGGAGCTTCGTTCTTACCTCAGTGTGCCCAGCGCGAATTTTTTTACGTGTTTGATCCCGAGAAAGTTAACTACGATTTGTATGGAATAAAATCTGCGCCAACTAGTTGCAATAATCGGAATCACAATTCATGAGTACGAGTTTATTAGGTCGTCGATATCGACTATCGAGCATTGACTCGCATTCGACAGTGCAAAACGTTTACGCACGTGATTGGTTGTTTCAAGTATTTTGCGAGTGCGAGCGGCAATTTCGATCGTTCGAAACGTAACTTATGTAAACTTTACGCCGTCGATATCGAAAAAGTTTTTACCTAGAATTTTACAGTGAGATAGAATAATGAGAATAACTTTTGAAGAGTTAATTTTATTTCGTTTTGTGAGAACGATATATAATTTTGGCAGGACGTTTTTTTTTCGTTTGGAGGATGTTTGCAGCCGCAAAGGCATTAATAACTAATAATAATAGATGACTGCTATTATAACGCTAGTGTTGAAGCAAGAGCTCGTGCATATTTTAGTCCGGTGTTACACCTCGATGACAGGCAATTTAAGGACAGATATCGCCTTCCAAGAAAGTATTCAAGTTTTTGTGTAAATAGCGTTCGATAAATCCAAGTTCCTACCATCACTATTCAATAATTAAGTAAATTCCTCCCAAATCTTCATACAGGCCATCCTATCGCTTGCATTAGAGGATGCCTCCATGCCAAAAATCTAATAAATGCTAGTCTGTAAACCCTCATAAGTTAAAACACACGCATCTTAAGTTCACTTAACACTAAGTAACTAAATTCCATTTACTGCTCCATAAATGTCACCATAAAATCATATTAGAACGAAAAAATCTTCATGTTTTTTGCTTTCAATTTAATACTTTCTAATTCACTATCTCATAATACTAACACAAACTGTCGAAACCTAAACAACGAAACGAAACATAAACAAATAGGTAATAAAGATCGCTATAATAACCACAACTTTGATAGACAGATGCTAATATTAAGACCACTAAATAAAAATGTCGTTCTCAATTTGGTTAGTTTATCTTACGACGGGAACGCGCTGCCAACGTAAGAGAATGAACAAACGCCATTCACAGTGAGTAAACGCGGATCGCAGAGTTAGCTTCGATTGTAACTCACACTCGCTTGTCTTCGCTTGTCGATACCTATGACGTTAACTCGGTTAACGCAATGGTGAAGTCATTCGAATGATTTTGTGGAACTCGCACTAGGCACACTGAAGAAGTTAAGGTCCCGTTTCTAAGAACGCTAGTAACGGTGAACAGCCCTAGCAACTTGAGTGGCGTTTAGATCTGGCATTCTCAGTTTATTTGCAGTAACAATTCACACTTAACACGATAAACAAGGCAGTCAAGGCAAAAATTAAACAAAACCTAAACCTAAACAAACTAAAATTCAAAAGTTGACAAAATTTTCGCAGTGTGAAAGAACGCAATATTACGCAATAATTACATAAAAACAAAACTTTTTTTTTTAATAGCATTTACTAATGTTTGTGACAAATACGCACGGTGAATATAACAGGAGAGATTAAACATTTTTTTGCATTCCTCGAAATTTGTCCATGGTCCAGCTTATTTGCAATATATTATAATTTAAAATATATGGCCGCTAGAGTGGCGCCGATGCGATGAGGTGCTAGCCCAGGGCGCTGTCAATTTCGCCTCTGATTGGATATAAACGCAACTTGGCGAAGATACTGACTAAAGAACGCCTGAACATAAGACCGAAAGTGCTGTACCAAATATAATGAAAACTGTTTGGATATTCTCGAGTGTGTGTGACAGTAAAATTTACTGACGTATGAACGTTAACATACACTCACACATACATTGTTAAAAAATCGAAACGATTAAGCGTAATATAACATATAAACATGTCCGTCACACAAAGGGGTAGGCAGAGGCTACGGACATCCATTTGGCACAATCCTGACTCAACTATCTCGCCTTCTTTACATCCGTATATGCCAATGCATACATGCTCGGCGATTAGGGTACTCTTAATTTATCCATCCCTACCAGCCAGTCCATCCTCAACATACCGCTAATTTGGTAGATAAACTTCCGTATAGGGCGTCCTTTGCCGAATCTGCTGTTCACTATTACAACATAAATTTGGTTTGTCCTTCTTTCTTCATTCATTCTTTTTACATGACCAACCCACTGAAACCTACTTTTCTTAATCCTGGTTACAAAATCATCTTTCTCTTATCACACAATTTCTCACCCTAACATTCAGATGTAGCCCTAATGTAGATATTAGGATACTACTTTAATAACCGCACTTCCACAGCATTTATTCTACTCTCGTGCTTCTTCTGTCACTCTCAAATTTCAATACCATTAATTAAGCTATACAATAAACATAATATCTTCAAAATTTTTTACATATCTTCAAGTAGTGTTGAGTTTAAAAAAATAAGTATTCCAATATACAAAGTTTTAAAGTCATAAAAGTTACATCCCAGAACTATTAAAATTCTTATTGTCTCTATTGAAAGAAAATTTTCACTAGATGAGCACAGATACTTAAATGTTTCAGGCCGGTTCCTGGGCCTTGAACTGGTGTCGTCAAAGCGTGCTAGAAGGCTGCGTTGTAGCGTGGCTGTCTTCGTGTGTTGGGCCTTGCTAGTAGCCTGTGGTCTCGCCATCTACCTCATTTGCGTCGCCTTGCCAAGGCAACAGACTCGTCTAAACATAGGTAAATCGTTTACTTATCACTTAGCTCGGTACTTGGCTTTTAGATCTTACTAACAATTAATTTTTCTTCCTAACAAAGCTAGTCGAATGTGACGAGTCTTTAAGTTTCTAATCTTAACGTATTTACTTGGCTTTCATACTATTATCCATTTCTAAGTTCTTTAATACAATCTCTATAACAATGTCCTGCCATTTTTAAACATTTGTTGGAGAGAAAAATGTTTTGCAAATTTAGATTTTATTAAATTAAAATTATTTTTGTTCTCTTTCTTTACACATTCAATATACTTTTCTTATATCGCCAGCCTTTATCTAAAGGTTATTTTATGAATTTCTTTTGGTTAGGTTTAAAGGAGCCGTGGTACCTGCGGCGCGGCGACTGGCAGGCGATGCCTCCATATAGAATAGAATTTCTCGAGCTGCCGCTATCTTATGTTATCATCGGCCACGCTGCATCTAATTACTGCAACCAACTGTACTCTTGTATAGAGCAAATGCTTGTTATACAGCAACAATTTTTGCGAAGAGGAATGGACGACATCGGTCCTAATTTTCTCGTAGGCGGAAATGGATACGTTTTTGAGGGTAGAGGTGCAAATGTCTTTGGTGCTATGGTAACTTCTTGGAATGTCAAGAGCATCACAATAATGTTTATGGGAAATTATGTTTTAGATATGCCGGATCAGGCACAGTTCGATCACATAAATGTCCTCTTAGATGTCTTAGTAAAAGAACGAGTGCTGCGATCAGACTACACTCTGTATGGCCAGTGTCAAGTACAACCGGACACATATGCCCCCGGTCGACATATAACGGAGAGGATGAAAAACTTTCCCCATTGGAACCCTCATAACATAAGTGGATGCTTAAGTTGACGTAATAACAATGATTCTAAAATGGATTGTGTATGAATACAAGATAGTGCTCAATTTATCATTATTTTGCTTGAATATTTATGACGAGTTAATACATTATGAGTTTGTTGAAAATCGCAAGAATAACGGAAAACATGGTGCTTTCAACTAGCTTTATAGCCCTTGGATTAGACTGATAAGATGTCGCACTAAATGTGGAAGGTCTGTCTCCCCATCATGCGTTAGTGAATGCAATTTCATACGAATTACTCATACGATACCAAATGCTATATGGAAAATGTAGACAAATTTTAGAAATGGTTTTCAAATATGAATATATAATACGAGAAATAAAACTACATTAAACATAAAAATAAGAAAGAAAATTAGTTTATTTTCTGCTTTCATTTCATTATTCATGTGTGTATTGTTCGATCTCTAATTAGTTAATAAAGATGACTCTTGACCGTTTTAAGTAATGTTAAAAATTTGTGGATAATTATATAATAAAAATTAAGAGCAGTTTTTTAAATTTTTCTATGTACAGAAAAATAGAGCTACTCTGTAAAATAATCTCATAAAACACCTTACTACGATATAAAATACCAATACTACTAACTGTGATACTCAAAAGAAAATATAAACCAAAGTATTGCCAGCTGTGAAATTCGATCCGAATGTGGGTGTGGCTTCGCGCAGGTACAGTTAGGTTGACAATTATGTCAACTGTCATAGTGAGTATATAGAAATATATAAAGAAATAAATTATCTATTAGTAAGAAATGTCAAATTTGAAATACAAATAAAAAAAATTGGAAGTTAATGTTCACTTGAATTATAAAAAAGCTAGCTGCATATGCATCTAAAGTTTAAACGAATTTCATTTAACAATAGGGAACAGAGAAACTGTCAGAAAATAATAATATTATTACTAAAAAAATTGCCAGTATACAGTTAAAACACATAAAATAACACTCGAATTATTAATCGGTGCTTATTTATATCGATGAAAAAAGGAATTCTTAAATTCTCGAAAACCGACAACCGATGTGGAAGAATGGTTCTCGAGATGCAGTATTGGGCGAGCCTCCTCTGAACCTGAACTGATGAAACACAAGTACCAGGTAGCCGATGGGTACAGATGGCTCAGGACCGTACCTATGGCTCAGCACCTATGTTCAGCCGTGGATTTTGATGGGCTGTTGCAATTATGATAAACTCATACATCTTTATTTATTTTGTCCATCATTTAGATTAATAATGGATTTTTTGTTTGTTTAATTTTTGGCTTCGTAAACTGCTGCTTAATTTGTCGCATCTGTTCGACTTTCTTTCATAATCTATGTTCCAAAAAAAATTTAACACAATGTGTAAAGCTAGCTCTCTCTCTCATGTTTTACTTATCATTACTTACGTTACGAACTTCATATTATTAAATACTGAATAAATTGCAACCCACAGTGCGATGGTGTAATTTTGATGGCAATCGTTTCTCGGCGACCGGTGGTAATCACTTAGCAATTGTGTTATATTTTTCACTGTGACAGTCTTTTGAACCTAAAATAAAATATTATTATAAAAAGGTATCTGCTTCCATTCGATTCTGATACATTTACACAATAAAATAAAACCCAACTTCAGACGTCAAAAGGAAGCTAACCAAGATTCCTACAAGCTACACAATCGCTCCGCCAATTTAGGTACTATAAGCGTCTATTAAATGGTACGATTTACAGATATGCCCTTTCCTGTGTACGTGTGGTATATTGTGAAGAACAGCTCCCGAGCCGAAAGACTCTCCTGCCTCGTTGCCCTCCTGGTACTGATCACATGTGTCACACTGATTGTGTTCTTTGCGGTACAAGCCACAAATAACCCGGAGGACTATATAGACGTTGGTAAGATTTTTAATTAGTGGTTGTTGCAGTTAGCAAGCTCTCAAAAAGTTTTGTTTTGTTTGGATAGTTGTTTTTAATTCGTTATTATTATTTTAGTGTTTTGTTGTTATTTGCTAGTTGCAAACTTATTTTTATTACAATAAATGAGAAATAATTAAATTAAAATATTGGGTTGTTGCATACCTAGTATAATAACGCTACTTTCAGTGGTGTAAACTTATATGTTCGTACATAAGGTTGGCTTAGCTGTCTGAAAATCGCCTTATTTGTATTTGTTGTTTGCTATAATAATGGCAGAAAATTTTAATATTAGCAACGCTTTAAACACTACATTTTTGCTTAATTTACCTCTTCCGTCCTGACTTTAAGGAGTTTTGGTGCATCTTTTAAGCGAATATGCCAAGTTTTTGGTGGCTAGTGGACAGAGTACATTTGATAAATTTAAGCAGAGGATTACAGCCACGACGAACGACGAATCTTGGTCTCGTCTTCACTCTTTTTTTTTTTTTTTTTTTTTTTTATAGGAGAGGGGGCAAACGAGCATGCGGCTCACCTGATGGTAAGTGACTACCGCCGCCCATGAACAACTGCAACACCAGGGGAACCAGAGGAATTGCAGATGCGTTGCCGGCCTTTTAAAAGGAGTAGGCTCTTTTCTTGAAGGTCCCTAAGTCGTATCGGTCCGGAAAATCCTGGTGGTAAACTATTCCACAAGGAAGTTGTGCGAGGAAGAAAACATCTTCTAAATCGCACAGTGGTGGACCGCCAATCATCCAGATGGTGTGGATGGTATCGGGAGTTCTGCCGCGATGTGCGTTCGTGAAATGTGGCGGCTGGGATTAATCCGAACAATTCCTCAGAGCACTCCCCGTGGTAAATGCGAAAGAAAATGCAAAGAGATGCAACATCTCTTCGCAGCGCCAATGAATCGAGCCGATCGGAAAGGACTCGGCCGTCGACGATTCGAGCCGCTCTGCGCTGGATGCGGTCAAGTGGAAGGAGCTGGCACTGGGGAGCCCCAGCCCAGAGATGGGAACAGTATTCCATGTGAGGCCGAACCTGCGCCTTGTAAAGTTGCAGGCGTTGTGCCGGCATGAAATACTGTCCCGCTCTGCTGAGCACGCCAAGCTTTTTAGAGGCCAATTTGGCCTTCTCTTCCAAGTGACCGCGAAACTGCACGCCACTCGATATGTCGACGCCGAGGATTCCGATACTGGCTGAGGCAACAACACTCTGCATGCAATTGAAGCAATGGCATACTCTTACACACAATTGCCCTCTCGCCGCAATACTTTAAGCTGGTAGGACCATCTAGTTATGATTGATGAGAAGTTGGTATTTTACAGAAAGATTACGCGCGCAAAAAAACAATGGGTATATAAAAGCAAACTCACGAAACTTACCTTCAGCCTCTCCCGAAACCAAGAAATACTCAAGAAAACGTTATGTTAAGTCAGACGCTTGTAGCGTTGTACGCTATTGGAGAAATATACATAACTATTAATGTTAATTGAAATTAAAAATGTTAGGGGTTAATGTATAAATTTGCCATTTTATATTAAATAAAATTCAAAGACCTTTTTGTCTAAGAAAAAATATATTTAATTAATTTAAGTAGTTACCATCATTGTACATTTCTGACCTCTCGAAGGACGATCAATAACATCTTTGCGATAAAATTTTTAGAACTTGGGTTCGACAAAGTTTATGAAGGCATTTTGTACCGCTTTCTGAGAACAACATTCTTTTCCTTTAAGGAAATTGTCTAAATCTATATACCTACTAATATAAAATAATAAAGCTGCAGAGTTTTTTTGGTTATTTTTTGTTAGTTTAAACACGCTAATCTCTGAAACTACCAGTCCGATTCGAAATAATCTTTTTTTATATGTTAACTAGATTCATGAGGAATAGTATCTATCTAGCATTAGGCTACACCTCTCAGCTGGCCTTAAATATTGACTTTTTTTAAACAAGTCGGAAGAAAAAGCGCACCCAAACTGCTTTACCTGCATGTCCTGGCGTAATAGTTAGAGATACGAAAATACAATATTCATAAAAAAAACTCCATTATACTATACATATGTTTATTTCGTATACATAAATCACAATAAGGTATTTTGTGACAAAAAAAGATTGAAAATTAAAAAGTGAGAGTAAGTTTTATGAGGATTATTATTAGACATGGCACATTCATTCTCTTACGAACAAAAATTACTTCATCATCAAGACAATTTTATGAAGATAAACTTTGCTCTTTTTAGCATGTTGTTTGGACGCATAGTTTAAGAGATAATGATAAATTAAAATAATTCAACCAACACTCAGCTCGGCGCGCGAACGACGCATGGTAACGGGCGAACGAGCGATGTGTCATCGCGCGGCTCAGACGCATGATATACGTGGATGAAACCGCGGGGCACAGCTAGTTGCGGATAAAATGGTAATCGATTCCGTCTGGCGAATACGGAAAATGACGTTGGTTGCTAATGCAGTTAGCAACCAACTTGTAATGTTATACGGGTTTTTCCGGTTCCGGTTTTACCGGAGCAATAATAGCAAAGATCAATTAACGAGTCGGGGTTGTTTCTCTGAGATTTTCGCAACCTTTGTTCGAGGTTCTTCACAATAGATGTGTTATTGATACACCATATCTCAAAAACCTACAGTAGGTAAATTATAACATGAAGTGACCATAAAACAGTTACCATTACTCGTCTATTGGTGAGCTTCACTTTAGCGCATTGTTTCAATATTTGACATGGGTTTGTGTTATATTTTGGTATATGATGACCATTGCGCTTTTCGCTTGAGATTACCTATACTGTACAGCTCCATTTGTGCCCCTATTCATCAAAGCAAGGCAAGTATCAACGCGTGCTCTTTTATGCATATAGTCACCCATTTCTTGTTTTTTTTTATTAGGTAGTTGTGGGTAAATTAACGCCAAACTATGACATAATAATTTGGTTGTTTGATAAGGATCAGATTCTACCATTATTTTTAATTCAACATAATTTACTTCAAGTCGAAGTTTCCACTAGGAAAGCGATTAAACCAAAACGCACTGTGTCCGCACTAAGTTGTTTAATTCTGCGTCAGGCAAGTTAAAATGTGCAAAATAATTCTGTGGTTAAGGGTATGAAAGGCAGCTGGAATGTACCATCATTCATTTTCCTTGCGAATGACAACTCTCAGCTCTCAGCTATCTACGTACGAACAGAAGTGAACATGAAGTGACAAACGCACTTACAGTCCAAATAGTGACAAGTGGCTACTACAATCCATAGACACCTGCAGCCAACTTCAAATAAAGAAGACTACAGATGCGTTGTGCCACCTCTGAGGACTAAGATGAAATGCCTCGCAGCCTATAATTATACTTGTTCTCTAACTCTCTATAACCTTCAGACTGCACATAGCAGTGCGTGCACTACACTATATATTTACACGAATACTACTCATTAAATGAAACTAAAATTATTACGGATTTTATCGCGTCAAATTTTAACTATTTCAACGTGGTCACGTGGAGGACTGAGGTGTATCACGACCCCATGTCATGGTTAGCCCGGCTACCTTCAGCTATTGAATATTATTTTTTTCGCATCTAACAGGAACACGATGAAATCCGTAAAATTAGTTTCATTTAATGTATTCTTTCAATTAAATATGAGGATTACATTTCCAGGGAATTCATGCCCTGCCTAACCGATAAAGGAAGGTCGTATATTCAGAAGGTGATTTTTGCAAATAGTAGATATGTGTTTTTATTACCTCTGCATTTTCCGGGGAGTAAGAGTATTGTCAAAATCCCCACTTTACCAATGCGAATGTGTGTTAGAGGTATTAAAACCACATACAATTTCCATTCCATTCAATTTATTTAAATTTAATTTAATTTTTAAGGTCGTGTTCATGAAGAATAGTATAGGCTATCTAGCATTAGGCTACACCTCTCAGCTAGCTTAAAATATTAACTTTAATTAAGCAAGTCGGAAGAAAAGCGGTCCCAAACTGCTTTATCCGCGTGCTCTGGCGTAATAGTGATACGTAAATACAATGTTCTACAAAAATATTGATCTTTACTCCATCTAAAGAAAAGTCTGCGATACCATATGCCTATTTCTTATACATAAGCCACAATAAGTTAATTTGTGACAAAAACTATTGAAATATAAAAAGTGATATATGAGCGTTAGTATTAGGCATGGAATATTAATCCTTATGAACTAAAGTTACTTTATCATCAAGGCAATTTTATAAAGATAAACTTTGCTCTTTAAAGCATGTTATTTTTACGCACAGTTTAAAAGATAATGAAAAATTTAAATAATTCAACACTCGGCTCTGCGGGCAAACGACGCATAATTCTAGACGCCCGATGAGAACCGTGAGAACCAGTATATTTTAATTGCCACCAATAATATGATTAACCAATTATTTCAGGTCTGTGCCTTTGGCTTGATCTTTCGGAGATTACCCACCGTTATCCTTTCATGTTTACTTGCCCAAATTTACCACTAGAGGGCTCCAAAAGGGGCTTCATCCCCCTTACGGCCCCCTTGAACCCTAGCCCCTTGGCCCCCGTGACGGCTAGCGCAATCGGCTCGCGGATGCATTCCACAGTACGCTGTCGTTTTCTGAGTAGTGTGTACATAACGTTGTGTAACGTATAACGTTGTGTAACGTTCGAAAAAGTATTTAATTAATTGTGACAATAAAATTGGTAGCAGAATATTAAGTATTTCAGTATATGCTAGGACGTTTTATTCTTTTATGTCGTCGAGTGGCGTTTGTTTCGCCTCACCAGCCGCAGCAGCAGCCGTAAATGCTCGCGAAACGCAGCCGTCAAGGCTCGGCTGGCAAAAAAAGGCAGCTTCCACGGGCCTTATCAGCCGAGGTGAGGCGATAGCAGCCGCAGCCGTAGCCGAGGCGCAACGGCAGCCAAGGCGCAACGGCAGCCGAGGCGTAGCAGCAGCCGAAGCGCAGCTGAGGCGTCCGTTTAGCCGAAAAGCAGCAACGGCTCGAATAAATTTTTACGCAACGCAAATGTTCGCCAAGATTTCCGAATATATGAGCCTCAATAGAGGCGCAAGTATAAATAAAACGCTCGCCGACATTCTATCTCGAGCAAAATACTCAAATTTGGGTAGAGAACATCTCTTAATGAAGTCCTGGAATGTTTCAGATGGGTGGACAACCAAGCAGGATAACAATGGAGGAATTGTTGGAGATATCAGCGGACACGGCAGAGGATGACAGAATTTTAGACCGGATTAAGCTGTTGGCGCAGGAATCGTTACCGGTTGGCTGGTTAAACTGGAAGTCGTTGGATCTTTCCAAAGAAGCTCTGTTTGGGAGTGAGCCGAATGTGAACCCACAGATATTGAATAAACTGCGTTTTGCCTTGCCAACAGTAGGCTTGGCTCAAGCCTTTAATCCACTGGCGGTGGATTTACCAGAGAAACAATATCGTGATCTTAAGGTAGTTATGTGGAACTGGCCCTTTTGTAGGGCACTCATCATGAGCCCTACGACCTTAGTAAATAAACTTAAGCGTTCGGTTGGGCGGGCGGAGATTTTTCTGAAAAACTCAAGCCTCAAGATTCATATCCAGAGTCGGATGTAGAAAATATACATCCGGGCTTAAAAAGAACGAGTAACAATTCGGGTAATAAGAGTCCTGTGGCAAAAAGATCCAAAGTAGCTGTACTGCAAGATGAGATGAAACATATGTTTGAAATCGTCTTGAGTAAGATCCAGAAGATTGAGCAGCAGAGTAAGAGAAAGGGGGGAGGATAACCAAGTAAAGACGGGGAACAGTCAGATAGTCAATCAGAGTGCTCTAGTGATGACTCTCGTTCGGCAGGACCAGAGAACTGGACTCTGCCAGTGATGGAAGACTTACCAAAGGAACCGGTGAATGACCTTGAGGCTCTGTCGTTTGCACCTCAGGTACCTTCAATCCCTCCTCCAACAGCAGATATCAAGGCGCAAGGAATTTCCTATCATAAGTTTGGTTCTTCAGGCTGGAATAGGATCAGATACAAGGAAGTCCATAAGAAGCTTCACGCGTCACCAGTTTTCAACTCGCTGAAGGTTAATACGCAGTTGGAAGGCTTAGTTTCAAAATCTTACAATCAAACGCTTTACTCATGGCTTATTGAAACAAAGACAGAAACTGATGGAGGGTATAAAATCTTTAGCCACCAAACACCCGGGTGCTTATGAGGACATCAAGCAAGTGTTCTTAGGAGAATCCCAGTTCAAAGAGGTGTCAGATGATTTATTGCAGTTCACATGTGCCAGAAGAGCGGAGATCATTGAAATGCGAAGAAAAGTCTTCAAACTCAAGGAACAGCACCACGCGGCAAAGCTGGCGGAAATCCCTCCATTGGAGACTCATTTATTCGATGAAGATCTACTCTCAAAATTTCTAGATCAGCGAGGTGGCCTGAGTAAAGTTTTTCCGCAAAATCGAAGACCGCTTAAGGAGAAATTTTCTTATGCATCAAAAGATAATCCTGCTCAGATGATGATTAGTTCAGGGAATTCTTCCCGTCAGAAAGTAAAATTACAGTCATCGTCTTGTGCTTCCTTTCGTAAGCATAGCGCCAAGGAAACAAGAATGGGCTACAAAAGAAGCAACTCCGGTAAAAAAGGCCGGAAGTTGAGTAGGCCATGACTGCAGGTTTCAAGTGGGTCAGCTAAAGTTTTATATTCCCCAATGGCGCAAGTTGGGCGCCTTAGATTATATTTTGAAAATAATTGGGGGGTATTCGATACCATTTATAAAAAACAGACTTCAGTTTCTTTTTCCAAGAAGAATATAGAGAAATTCAAGACAAAAATATCCCGTCAGATGTCGCAAGAGCTGCAAAAACTATTGGAGATGGGAATCCTAGAAGATTCCGAGTGGCCCACAGGCTTTCTTTCTCCAATGTTTTTAATCCCGAAGTCAGATGACAGTTTTCGCCAGATTTTCAACTTACATCAGCTGAATCAGTTTCTGAATCCAAAGAAATTCCGTCTGATCAACCAATCAAAGGTTCCGCAATTCTTACAGAAGGGCGATTTCATGGTCAAGGTGGACTTGTCTCAGGCGTATTTCCACATTCAAGTGAAAAAGAGCCAGCGAAGATTTCTAAGTCTATCATACAAAGGCCGGGTTTACCACTTCACTTGCCTTCCATTCGGTCTGGCCACTGCTCCATTGGAATTTTCCAAGATAAGCAGTGCCACTAGCCAGTTTCTTTCGTAAGTTGGGAATGAGAGTGTTGGTTTATTTGGACGACTTCCTGTTTGCGCACCAGGACAAGAATGTTTTGCAAGAACAAGTCAACAAAGCAATTTATTACCTTCAAAGCTTTGGTTGGGTAATAAATCTGAAAAAGTAAAGTAAAGTAAAGTTACAGCCTATATACGTCCCACTGCGGGGCACAGGCCTCCTCTCATCTCTGAGAGGGTTTTAGGGCAAGGAAATGTCCGCCGCGCTGCACCAATACGTGTTGGCGAACTTCACATGTCTTCGAAATATTTTTTTTTGATTTCTCAGACATGCAGGTTTCCTCACGATGTTTTCTCTTACCGCCGAGCACGTGGTAAATCAGCACTTAAAATTTCAATTAACAATTTCATTGGTGCCGGCGGGGATCGAACCCGGGTTGCTCGCGTACTGTGAAACTTACAGCGAGCGCTAACTATCTGAGCTACCACGGCTTTCTGCTACCACGGCTCTCTTCTGAAAAAATCGATCGAAATCTGAAAAAATCGATAACAAAACCAACGAAAGAACTGGAATTTCTGGGTATAAATTGGAATACAGACCAGAATGTGATGTGGTTGCCATACAAGAAAAATAATTGCATTCTGGAGATAATCGGTGGAATAAAGGCTTCGGGAACATGGAATTGGACGATAGGTGCGTCTCTGCTGGGCCAGTTAAACTTTGCAGCCCTGGTCACTCCATTGGGTCGTTTATTCTCGCGCGGACTTCAGAGAGCATTCAAGAAACTGTCGGAAAAAAGCCAAAGAAAAACATAAATATAACACCGGAGGCACTGGAGGATTGTGGATGGTGGCAGGAGAATATCAACTGCACCAATCCGATATTCGTGAACGATCCAGACATCTTCTTGACAACGGATGCATCTGGACTGGCCTGGGGTTTCCACCTGGACAATGTCACGGAAGCAGGTATTTGGGATCACGGTCTTGATTGCTATAAATAAATTCAAGTACTGATTGAAAAACAAAGCAGTGTTGGTACAATCAGACAACAAGACAGTGGTGGCTTATATTCGCAAACAGGGAGGAACTCGGTCTCAAACACTCCATGCTCTTGTCAAACAACTACTATTAATAACGCATCGTTTCCAGATTCAACTAATTCCTTTTTACCTGCCAGGCCAATACAATTGCCTAGCAGACAGATTGTCTAGGGGATTACCTTTAACAGATTGGCACCTGAAGCCCAGCCTGACCAAAGTGATCTTCAAGAAATGGGGAACGTCCAAGATAGACTTGTTTGCCACGAGCAGGTCCAAAGTGGTACAGCAGTATGTGACAATAGAAGCCGAAGACCAGGAAGCATGCTTCATAAATGTTTTCAGCAGGCCATGGTTAGTAGATCTGGCGTGCGTATTTCCGCCGCCGCCGTTGATTCCCAAGGTCTTGCAACATCTAAATTCGTCGAAAGATCTTTTCTTGGTAGTAGCGCCCAGGTGGGAGAAGATCTTTTGGAGAGGAGACCTGAAGGCCAGGAGCACGGCAGCACCGCTTCAGCTGTGGAACCTGGAGAAACACCTCGTGGACATGACAACGGGACTTGAAAAGCCAAAGGCACAGACCTGAAATATACAACGTTTTCTACCCCGAAGGGAGGAAAACGAATATTTCGGGTCTTGCCAAAGGCTTGACCTGAGTAATTTCTTGCCGGCTTCTTTCGGAGCTGTACTGAGGAATGCATCCGCGAGCCGGTTGCGCTAGCCGTCACAACCTTCAAGGGGGCTCTAGTGGTAAATTTGGGCAAGTACACATGAAAGGATTACGGTGGGTAATCTCTGAAAGGTCAAGCCTTTGGCAAGACCCGAAATATTCGTTTTCCTCCCTTCGGGGTAGAAAACGTTGTATAATTTAACCACATGAAATTATTACTAAAAATATTATTGTGTATGCTGAAGTATTATAAATCAATTAGTAATTTCTTAAATGATACGCGGTTGAAACCTCGGCACAGTTAGTTTATTATCATGTATAGATTAATATGCGTCATTAGCCTTATTTCTGCTATAAATAAAATAAATATTGGCGAAAGTCGCAAAATTTAGCATTAACATGCCTAACCGCAAAAATATATTTGTATTATTAATAATATATGTTATCAAATTATTGCATTAGCGATAAAAGATAAGATAATATTTTTGCAGACGAAACGATTTATTGCTTTCATAGCTTTACTTAAAAATGATTATCAAAAGATATTTTCGTATGGTCGTCTTAGTAAATATTGCAAGTTGTATAAATAAACTAGCGACTCGCTTCTGCTGCACCTGCACGTAGTGTTAACTTTCCACGAGTACCATGTACATCTAGTATATAATTTATCTGTGATATAAACGTCAACCATCCTCAAACATTTTTCTAAATTGTGTTAACATCAAAATCCAGAAAGGGTTTTTTTTTAATTTAAAGCAAATACACATACAAGCGAGGATACGCAATTTTTAATACTACTTAGGTACTAAGTCAACAATTAATGCAGTGTTTGCAATGTGTTTGTATAAAAATACAAAATACCAAAAATATCAGAAATTGTATTTTAATAAGTGTCTATTGTGTTTTAAATATTTTGATATTTTATTCAAACTAAGTATGTGATAAAATTATCGGATGCTATTTTTACATTATTTTTTTGTATTTTTCTACCTAATGCTTGTAAACAGATGTAAATACGGTATTGTTACAAAACGTGATTAATTATACGCTGAAAGTCTCTGGTTCAATAGAAAAGTACTTAGATATTTGTCGCGAAAGAAATCCCTAGGCCGCGACGCCAGTTTTCGCGAAATTGACATTTTGTTGTTAAATTCCAAACTACATTTTCGGTTCAAAAAATTTTCCAGGGACTTCTTTATTCAAACTGACTCTTGTATAGGCCTGATACTAATAACTATAAAGTACGTTATTTTTGTAACAAGACGATATTATGTACTATACAAATAATATCACTATCATTACAAAAGTTCACTGCTTATACTCGTAACATAATATTAAGGCCGCCTCATATAGCGTTACCAAGGACTAGAATTTCGGATCTGGTTGCAGGTGATTACAAATTCTGATTTTTTGTAAACGATCCGGCCTTTTGCCGGCATCACGGCATTAAAAAAAGCAAAGAGCCAGCCTCTTTCTCATTATTCTCAAATGACGTATTCATTATCAAAGTGTTAAGTTATCCAGTGTTATGTTTGCCGTAATAAATTCGATTCGATCGATTCGAAATTTAAAACTAAGCTTTTACATATTTGATGCATATTTGTTCTATTTTTATTTCCGCAAAGCTCCACATGAATGGAACATATCACGACAGATGTGGTTGGCGCAAAATTTTACTAGCACCTCCACAACAGAGCGCTTCGATCCTGTGCGACTAGTCATAATCCAGCACACCGTCAGTCCTCCATGCTCGCGGTTCGTTCTTTGTGCGGCAGAATTACGCAACATACAGTCTTGGTATATAAAGTACTACAACTATGACATTCCGTAAGTACTTTTGAATTCATTTTATTTAAAAATAGGTATTTTAATTTTACAGATAGGTATTATTATCTCACATACCCCATACCTCTTGTACGTACTGTCTTTGTTAGTAGACAGAAGACTGACATGGGTATGTTGTACACAAATCACAATTGTTCTAGAGGTTTCCATTTGATTTTTTGTAATTTTACTGTCATCCTTAAGATAAGTAGCGGGTCATTCCCAACACGAATATCTTCTAATTACTCACTGGGAATTCTCAGCAAAATGTTGTTAACAAGATTACCGAAATAAACGCATTATTTATTTAAATTTAAATGTGAAAAAGGGGCAAAGTTGGCACGACTTCGGATTTTATGGGTTTTGTTTATAAAAGAGTGAGAGTGAGATGAGTAAGATATGAACGGGTGCCAAACTCCATAGAATTTGAGGTCATATTATGGTCTATCGTTGTCATCATTATGTAGGAAACAACGTTCTTTGTGCTGCTTTTGCACATTTATGTTTTTGATGGGAATTCATTAATTTTTGAAAAAAGTTTCATCCTTTTATTAGGAAATTTAAATAAATACATGATCTTCAATTTAGATTATAAGAATTAAATGTCGAAAAAGTTCTTGCTGCGGTTAGTTTTTAAGTACATACTGTACTAAAAGTACCTCCTTGAAACTAACCGCACCAGTAATTGTAAATACCTGTCGATCAAACCGAATTTCAATAATTTGTAGTTTTTAAAACTTTTTTCTTTTGTATACTTTACATTTTTTGATGAATGAATCAGAGAATCAGTCAGTTAGTGATAAAAATGCTACTTTTCAGTTAATCAAAAACTGTGAACTATGTGTGTCCTATTCATGGTATTCTAGTTCCGGGTTTATTCAGTGTGGGACGCCCCCTGGCTAAATGGAGCGATCTGCGGAAGGCGGCTGACAGCATCTGGATGCGTTTAGCCGCAGATCGGGCTCACTGGCGCTCTTGGGAGAGGCTATGTCTGGCAGTGGACTGCCGCAGGCTGTTCATAATGACGATGATATGTTTAGTCCGCCAACACGCACTGGATCAGCGCGGCGGAAAAATTGCTGCAAAATCCTTTTAGCAAGTCCCTTCACCACTTAGTACATTAATACAACAGCGTGTGTTTATTATATATTATAATGTCACCATCCACGTCACGCTCCATATAACGACCCCACTGAGACCTTAACCTAAAGCCAGCAATGAGAGACAATCTCAAGTATGAACTTAAACTCCACAATGTGAACCTTATGTATGGTCTAGACTTAAATATTATCATTGTGGGGTGTGAATTTTATTAATTCATAATAATTAAACTTTTAGAAAAGTAAAAGCCTACTTCAAAGAACTGAAAATATCCCACTCATCGAAATCGTTTGACGAGGTAAAGAATTAACCGAACATGTGCCATGCCTTTCCAAATTGAAAAGAGTTTTACTTTGTTTTGGGACCACCGCTGAGGCAAAAGCAAAATAATCATTGAAATCGAACAACGTGCTCAAGAATGATCGCTGAACTAATACTAATAATAACTAATAATGAATATATTGGTTACATACAATAGTTCTTAATTGCAACAAAAGTACTGGGCAATCTGCCTTTTGATGAGCAAACTAATTAAATACTCGGGAAACAGTTTTGAATAATTATGATAGGAAATTCCTATACCAAGGTAATATGTTAACAAAGCCTATTCTTATTCGTATTACCAACATTATAACAAATTAACACTTAATAAAATTCAAACATAAGTTGAGGGAACCTCTAAGCAACCACATCTAAGTGTATTTATTCTATGAAAAAAAACTGAGCCATAACCATAACTAATAACCATTTAAGTTATTTTTATAATCTGAGCGTCCTATGTATATTTTTAAAACATCTATGTTAAGTTAAATCGAACAGTTTAAAGTATAATTATATAATTTATTTCAGCTACAACTTCATAATTGGTAACGATGGACGAGTGTACGAGGGACGAGGATGGGGAATAGAAGGAGCGCATACCTTTACTTACAATCGATGCTCTTTGGGCATCGGTTTTATTGGTAAAATTATACAATGTTTTAAATTTAAATATTCCACTTGGAAAGTAATTAATAAAGAAACAGGTTAAAAGCTATTAAATTGCGATTTAATAGCTTTTAACCTGATTTTGGTCTTAAAGTAGACAACACAATAACTGAAACACTTTTGAAATACTTGGCACCTGCAATCTTCTTTTGTAGCAATATCTTTTCTTAGACGAAATATCAAAACCTTACCTTGTTGTGGGGGAGTAAGGTATATATTCACTAACCCCTATTGTTCCCATGGGTGTCGTAAGATGCGAGAGAGGGAATCTTACCAAGTGGATGGGTGGTGGCCCCGCGATTGTTGGCCACAGTGGCAACCATGGTAACGGCAGAGGTGCTAAAAATCTCTGACGGAGGCTCTCATTCACAACGTAGTCAAGATCGCGAGTATGTCGACGTATCTTATACTCATAATCACTAAACAGGTATTCGTTAAAGGACATACAGGTTTATGCACTAGCCGACACATCCCGATTATTTTTATAAAAGTGAGTGAAAGTGAACACTATTTCTCACTATATTATTAACACTCTTTCTTCCAAAAACGGAAGTCTTCACAGAAGGTGGACTTGATCGAGGTTAAAACTGGCTTTATTATGAAGACAAAGTGACAACTTTTTAGCGATGGCTTAGTGATCGCAACGGTGAAAACGGATGGCAGTCACTGAATGGTGAGAGGCACATTGAACCACAACGTTTAGTTGGAGTGGTCACGTATAATGAAGTCATCGCCCCGTCCCCCTTGTTCCCTTATCCAAATCTCATTTTCAGCTCGAGTTTTAAAATCGATTTCAGTTACCCCAGAAGATTGCAATAAAGATACAACAGAATAATGTAATATGTAAAAAAAGTGTGACTTACACCTACTTCCTCACTTTAATAATTTCTGTGGCTTTGAACTTGGTCAGAGCAATAACATGTAACATGTACGTCTATTGACCCACCACATTTATTTTTGCAAAAAGTTTAGAAAAAACTAAGAAGTGCCTAAAGACCATGCTTTAAGGCAATCTATGAGGAAGGCCTATGTTCATCAGATATATTTTTTAGATTGCAGATAAAATTAAAATCTAATATTTTTCTTATCAACAGGGGACTACCGAGAAGAATTGACAGTGCATTCTCGCGTAACGGAACTACAAATCAAGAGAGCTAAGATGCTCCTTGAAGAAGGTGTTAATCGTGGTTTCCTGGACAAGGACTTTTCTGTAGTTGGCGCCAAAGATTTAAATGGATCGGCTAGTCCTGGATCAAACCTATACAATGCCATCCGTGAGTGGGAACATTATGACCACGTTAATAAATGGCGAAATAAAACCTGTGAAAACATGTACGGATTTCTGCCATAATCTTAATACGCCATTTTGATTTGCTGAAATCTATTAAGATAATTTACGCTGTACTCAATTTTTTTGAAAAAGATTATGTTCAAGATAATAATACCGTATTTAGTTATAATTACTTTTCATATTTTACATAGCTGTTAAACAGTATTCGTTCAAATCAGAACGATACGGATGCCCCCACTACAATCCCCACCCCTAATACGAGCCTTTTTGTCTCGTTATCATAAACTAGATATATCTGCGACACAAAAAATTTATCTTCGATTGTTTTAAAGTTGAGTAAATTAATAATTTACTTTAACTGTCTAATTTTATTTTATAAACTACACCACTGTTCTAATTCGGAAAGGTATATATCTACTATTTTGTTTTATTTTTAAGAGTATTAAAGGCAAATAAGTTTATGTTCTTTCTTTCTTTCTTAACAATTATAAGGAGTGCGTGGATGACTGCAGTTTAAAACCTAACGTAGGTTATGCACTAATAAAATACGAAAAATTAATTTTTAAACATTTTAAATAATGTCATGCCATATTATAAAAAACGTGTCTTTTACTAAAAAATAAATTTAAATAGATTTTACTATTTTAAGTGTAATAACATAGTCTTTAGTCAAAAGAAAATAACCATGACACAATATGTAGACAAATAGACAGACAAATTCTTCAAAAAGATCTTTCTTGGACTTTTTACGTACGGAAGTCTAAAATATATTTTTAGATTTAGTTGATGTATAAAAGGGCCTCGTTATAAACAATGTTGGACATTTTATTTTGTGATGTTAAAACATAAATCGGCAGCATCGCTGATAAGGAATCACTGATGCAATTGCTCGTGGGATTCATGCCCTGAGCGTTGTTTGATGTCACTGCGAAGCAAACACTCACCAGCTCTTTTTTATATAGAATAAGGGTGACAAACGAGCACACAGTCTACTTGATGGTAAGTTTATGCTGTGGCCCATAGAGATCTATATCTATCCGCGATTAAGAATTAAAATGCAGATGCGTTGTCTCCCCTGAGGACCAAGATGGAATGCCTCGTTTCCAGTAAAAAGCGTGTCCGGTTCTCTACACTCACCATACGAAACACAGCAGCATTAAGCTGCTATTTCTCGCTGGTATTCTGTGAGAGCGTTGTCCTTCCCCGGTCGAGCCGACCCATTCGTGCTACAACCATATTATAACTGCAGCGTGGCTCTACAACGTATAAAACGTTTTCGTTTAAACCGAAACGGATTACGGTATATGAATGACTGATATTTGTGGAAGAAAATTCTGATTCTACTTTTTCATTTTATATCATGTAATGTAAGCTATAAGTTTCCAAATAAAAAATAAATAAAAATACCTCTTTCACCTGTCGTAATCTCTGCCTATCACAACCTATTCTAGTCTATCACAACCGTTCGTAATCTCTGCATATACTACGTCAAATTGGGGCCGAATCGCTTAAAAATATTCGGAGGATTTTTATCAAAAGAATTGCCAGTGAACAGTGACAGCTGTCGGTAATTGTTAAAACTAAATCTACGGCTAAATAATTGAATTGGCAAAGTTATAGTAGTAGTAAGTTTATACATTAGTACAATTCAATTCGTTTTTTTTAATATAGGGAAATATAACGATTTATGATAATAATTAATTTTAACCATTTAAAGAAATAGATTTTCTAATTAAAAGAAATATGTACCTTCGTGATTTTGTTGCTATTTAAAGAATGAATGTATTGTCGCCAGCATTTAAAACTATGAGTCATAATTTTTAACGCGATTGATACATATAAAATCACCTTCTAAATGAGGAAGATAACTATAGGTTTTCAGTAGTCGGGAGCACAGCGATTATACATTTAATTTATATATTTATATCGTAAGGAAAACCGTGGCAGATCAAAGGGTAAGTGCCTCCGTACCAACGGAATATCCCACTGTTTTTGTTGGTTTAATTCCAACGGAACATTCTCGTCATTACAGAGCGTTCGCCACATCTGCCCTGCCTCCGCAGCAAAGCACAGGTTTACTTTATTATTTAAAATTATGTCACATAAGTCACTGACACTATACACGGAAGCAAGGAAAGCAGGCAATGCAACGCTAGAAAGATTTCTCACACCAATACCTCCAAATGTTCCAATACCTCCAATACCACAAAATATTTAGAATTTTTTCTATAGCTATTTTAAGATTATTATCAATGTCTTTTAAAATATCCGAACATTTCCAGACTGGACTAGAGCGGAGTAAGTATGTAAATCTTGGTACTTGCTCGACAGTACACAAGCATCCCGAGTTCGATTTTCGCCACAATCAGCGCATTTATTAAAATTTGTAATTTACTTTTACTACTTATTTGTATTCGAAAGTGAAGGAAAACATCGTAAAAAGCCTATATTTAAAAAATAAATCCATGAAATGAAATAAATCTGGCAACACGCAGAAATGACGAACTCTTATTTACCACTAGTTCGCAAAATACTTGTCGTGAGAAGAACCAGCAAGAAACCTAGCAGAATATTTTGAATTAAAAAAATTACAAAATATTAAACAATTAAAATATGTTAAATAAAACTACTTTTACGGATATAATCCGTAAAAGTATTCAACATCGGATTATAAATACTATCACCACTCAGAGGACACACAAGAGCACACACTAAGGATTCATACCATTTTGTCGGTGAAATAAAAGACCTATGTCTTACTGACAATGAAACTATGGTCAGTTTTGATGTTCAGTCTCTATTTACATGCCTACCTGTTGAAGACTGCATCTCAATTGTAACTATGAAACTAGAGGAAAACAAGATGCCAGAAGAATATGCAGTATTACACAGACATTGCCTTACATCTGGCTATCTATTGTGGAAGGAAGAGTTTTACAAGTAAGTAGATGGTGTTGCGATGGGCTCACCAGTATCTCCCATTATCGCCGATATTTTCATGAAGGACTTTGAGGAGAAAGCCCTGCTTACTGCACCAGTAATTCCAAGGTTCTACAAGCGGTACGTAGACGATACTTTCACAATTTTACCATCAGACAAAGTAACTGCATTTTTAGAACATCTTAATTCCATAAACTCTAAAATTCAATTTACTATGGAGTTAGAGGCAAATAATTCTTTAGCTTTCCTAGATGTGTTAGTCATTCGAAATCCTAACAACACCATAGGTCACACTGTGTATAAAAAAAAGACCCATACAAACCTATATTTAAACGGTGAATCCCACCATTAAACGGTAAATCCCAGCATCATCCTTCTCAGTTAGCTACCGTGGGCAAATATTTGTTACAGAGAGCACGAGGGATCTGTGACAGCAAACTACTGGCCGCCGAGCTTCAGCACGTCAAGCAGGTTCTGCACGACAACAAGCTTCGGGTCCCGCGCCTACGTCACAGTAACCGAGTGAAGCCGGCCACAGTCGAGCGTGTGCCTGCTGTACTACCATATGTCAGAGGTGTCACAGACAAGATTGGCTACATCTTGAAGCGAGCTTCTATTAGAACATTCTTCAAGCCGCCGAAGAAGATTAGTCAGTTCTTACCATCCATCAAGTGCAATATTCCTCTACAAGATGCAGGAGTGTAGAAGCTTGATTGTGAATGTGGTCTCTCATATATAGGGCAAACAAAACGATCAATAAAAACCCGCGTAAAAGAACACATAGTTGACGTGAAGCACCAACGTTCCGGAAAGTATGCAGTTTGTGATCATATCCTAGACGGCCCCCGCCATTACATTAGATTTGATAAACCACAAATTCTCGCGAAAGAACATCGATTCCTGCCAAGGATGATACGTGAGGCTATTGAAATTAAAAAACCATCCTAATTTCAATAGAGAGGGAGGCTGCGTACTACCACCTGCTTCTGATCCTGTAATTAATAAAATTAAAACTAAACCCAGGCATACCACTGCAAGACTTCAAGACACAGTAAGTTCATTCTGCGTAGATCGGAGCAAAATTAATAATTAAAAAAGCTGAAGGTACTCCGGGTTAACTCTGACATCGGGACGTCAATCACCTCAGTCCCCCGTGACCATGGGTGCTGTAAAGCACCCGAAACGTCAGAAATTAATAAAAATTAGTTATTAAACGCGATATAATCCGTAAAAGTAGTTTTATTCAATGTGTAGTGTTCGCGTAAATATAAGAAATCATTAATTAAAATATGATTTTATACCCACTCATTTCCATAGGATATTTTTATTCAGGTACTAGGGAAAATAAGTCTGTTTGGTGCTTGCTCCTTCAGATATATAGGGGGCCCAATGAAGCTATGCGTCAATGTAATTCCAAGAAAAACAGTGGAACTTACAAGGCATGTTTAACAGTACGTATTCTAAAGGATTTACATTGTGTTTCGTTGCCTTTTAAAAGCAAACTCTTGGCGTTAAGCAAATGTACTTATTTCCATTAGCAATATTCACATCGTCATAATTTTATTATTACCGCATAAGATGAAGTATCATCAGCAATTAATACTATATCGCAGTAATCTCGTACGAGGTAAATTAATATGAATTAAGAACAGAAATGAGCCAGGAAATTAGCCCTAAGAAACACCCATATATACCAACTACCTGGAGGAACTATATACCTTTAATAAAGACTAGCACTGGCGACTGCAATAGAGCGACCCTTTGTAAGCCCAAATTGATTTTTATGGAGTATTTTATTTATATTAAAAAACCTGAACATTTTGTTCTAAAACTACTTTTCTAAAAAATTCACAGACTTTAGTAGAGAAATATATCCAAAATTAACGGGGTCCAGTGAATGTACCAGATTTAAATAAATATAGTACTTTATATTAAATTCAATAGATTAAAAGATTAATAAGTATAATAAATAAGAGCAAGATAAGGTGCAATCATAAAATAATCTATTAAAGATGCAATAACTTTAACAAAATTCTCCATAAATCCCATCTTATGGTAGTACTTTAATTATGAAATCTAAATTCTTTAACATTATATTTAATACATAGATTTAATATAAATTGACGATTTAATAGTAGTGTCATGGTGACAGTTGGAGAAGAATTCGATGATTCTGTAGTCGAGATATGAATAAGAGTGAAAAATTTCTCAAAAACCGCTACGAATTCCTGATTTGATGGAGTAAGTTTTTTGTTAATATTTAATTTGTAGTGAGTTAGGTACGAGGTAGTCTTTACCGGATTTCTTATTTATTATTTGTCACGTGATTTAAATTTTATGTGTAGCCGTTTAAATTTTATGGCTAAGATATAAATATTTTGCTGTAAATTGTAAGGTATTTACAATTTTACCACGTTTTTATTAAACGTTCCGGGTGGAGTTTAGTAATTGATTTTAAACTAACTTCCCGATGAGCTGGAACCTTGAAAAATTGAATATAGCTCAAATTGGGATACAATGCAAGAATATGATAAGAAAAAAATTCACTTGATTATATCGCACACCTAAATCGTTAGCCTAGCGTTAACTCAGAAAAACACATTTTTCAGAAAAGGCGAAAAACTGATTACTGTATTCCTGTACACTGCAGGAGTTTTCTGTATTGATCAATGCTTTTTAAATGCAGATAGAAGATAGATGTTACAAGAATCTTGTGTTTTAATCGTTTATTGAGGCTGAAAATTGGATATTTGTAGTTATTTCCGTATTGTTTAACAAATGTTTGTATATTTTTTTGGTATTTAGAGTTTAACCTGTGTTGGTGAATTTAGTTTTTAGTTGATTCCCTTTTGAAAAATCAATATACATTCAAATGTAAGACCATTTTGAATTTAATTATAATAATCCAACTTATATAGACCCCTATATAATTATTATAATTAAATTCATGGTGACCAACATTAGGGGTACATTGGCTTATAAATTAGCAAGAAAACATTGAATTAAAAACTTAAATCAAACATATTTTTTATTAACAATTAACAGTGACATTGAAAAAACTAAAAACTAATGACAGCCTTTTACGTCCTTTAATTATGTACTGCAAATAAAATTATCGTATAAAATAGTAACGTAACATAAAAAATTAGGAACCTACCATTTCATGAAAAACAAAAGTATTAGCTCTAAAATATTGTGTGCTTGAGTGAGATATTTAGGGTTTATTTTCTACCAACTTCAAAAAGGAGGAGGTACTCAATTCGAGTGTATGTTTTTCTTTTTTTCATGTGTATCATAACTTTTTTCTGGGTGAACCGATTTCGATGATTCTTTTTTTGTTTGAAAGCTGGTACTTTTCATGTGGTCTCATATAAATTTGATTAAGGTTTGATCAATAATTTTTGAGTTATTCTTAATAATTTATATTGAAGTCGTTTGTACAAAAAATTTAATTTTAAATTATTGTGAGTGTCGGAACTACAAATCCTTTTTGCCTTTCAAGTTTTCCGAGTCCCAAAACTTCATCAAAAGGCAATTATTATTTCTTCGATTTCAACAAAGACTGGTAGACTTAACCAGAATCTTTCAGCACTTTTGCAACTTTCAATTTCCACATCGTTAGTTTTCGTATTTTCTTTTATCCTTTTTTTCTTCTATTACGGACTCTTGGGCATTAATTTCAGCAACCAGTTACTTGAGTTGTACATGTGCACTATTATCATAGTGTTGGTGTCTGACAAGCTAGATAAAGATAAACGAGATAGAACTTGATAAACTCTTAGAGCTACTACTGCTGGTGCTGGACGAAGAAAACGATGAATTCTTACTTTTATAAATCAGTCGGAAATTGGAATCCTTATCTAATTCGTCAATGCAACCTTCATCACTTCGGATTGGTGAAATGTAATAATTTGTTACACCATTCTGCTGTTGTTTAGACGTGCTCGAAATTGATTTATCAATAACGAATAAGGCGGCATGCCTTTCCTTAGATGAGTCTTCATTGCTTAATGACACCTTGAGGTCACCTTCTAGCTGTGGCCTGTTTACTATTTATTAGTACAGTCTCCTTCTGTGTTATTTGTTGAAACTCCTGTTCTAAAGGTCTAGTATCAGGTTGCCTTTTTTATGTTGAGTCAGTAAGTTAGGGCTAATCTTTTCTTTGGCCCTCTCTTCAACCAAAATGGATCTTGGACGGTTTTTAGTAAATATACTAAAACCATACATACATAAACATACATAAACACTCACGCCTGTTACCCAGAGGGTGAGGCAGAGACTACGGACTTCCACTTGGCACGATCCTGGCACACCTCTCGCCTCCTTTACATCCATATATCTACGCATATACGCTCGTCGGTTAAGGTACTCCTAATCTGGCCCATTTTCAATATATCGCCAATTTGGTCGATAAACCTTCGTCTAGGGCGTCCCTTTCCATCTCTGCCGTTCACTTCTGCAGCATAAATTTGCTTTGTCACTCTTTCTTCGTTCATTCTTTCTACATGACCAAACCACCGAAGCATTCCTTTCTTAATCCTGGTCACAACGTCATCTTGCAAACCACACTTTTCTCTTATCACTATTTCTCACCATGTCATTCAGATTCAGCCTAGCATACTCCTAATGACCGCATTTCTACAGCATTTATTCTACTCTCATGCTTCTTCTGCCAGACCCAACTTTCACTACCATACATTAAAGTAGGGACTAACACAGCATTGTGAATTGCCAAACGTGCCTTTTTGACACATTCTGACTCTTCACAATAGCGTGTGAGCCCCATTCACTCTATTTCCTGCGTTCACTCGTCGTTCTATATCCTTATCATATCTACCATCCCTACTAAATAAACATCCCAAATATACAAACTCATCCACTTGCTCAATCAACTCCCTTCTATTCTTATTTCACATAACGTTTTACTTTCTTCTCTTTCAAAAACCTTCACTTTCGTCTTACTTGCGTTCTTTTCATACCTCTTTCTTTTAATGATCGGTTCATTAAAGTAACCATCATTGCAACTCGGCCGCCGACGATGCAAATATGACTTGATCATCGGCGTACAAAAGGCATTTGACGGTTAGCTCACCCATTCTCAACCCATATTCTTCAACTTTCAAAGTTTGCAAACAACTGTCCATAAATAGGTTAAACAGCCAGGGGGAAGCTACACAGCCCTGTCTGACACCTTTTTGGATGCCAAACCAGTCCGAGTAGACCCCGTTGATCCTGACACAAGCACTAGAGTCCCTATAAAGAGACTTACAATGCCTGTATCAAACCAGCGCTCAAACCAAATGAGTTAAGTGTTTGCCATAACACATTCCTGTCCACTCTGTCATAAGCCTTTTCCAAGTCCATGAAAGCACAAAAAACTTTCTGGTTTTTGGCCAAAAACTTCTCCGCAATCATGCGCATGGAAAATACTTGATCCGTACACCCCATTCCCTTTCTAAATCCAGCTTGCATCCCAAATTTTTCTATCAGTTTCTTCCATAACTCTTTCAATTAACACCTTAGCATACAGTTTACCCATAATGCTAAGCAAGCTGATCTACGGTAGTTTTACAGTCCTGTTGTGACCCTTTTCCTTTATATATTGGGACTATAACGGCTTTGCACCAGTCTTCCGGTACCCGCTTCAGTTGCCAACATAAATTAAACAAGGTGTACAGCAGGCCTGCCACCACTCCCTCTCCAGCCCTTAGCATATCAGGTGATACTCTATCATATCCGGCTGCCTTACGTGCTTTCATGCTTTTCATTGCTTTCATTATTTCATCTACACTTATCTCCCTACCTCTCTCCACTTCTTTCGGAATTTCTTTTTCACTTAATTCAGACGACCCTTCACTCATAAACACGCTTTCAAAGTATTCCTTCCATCTCTTTAAATTCAAAACTTCATCATTCAGCATACAGCCATTCTCGTCTCGTATAGCATTCATTCTAGGCTGATTTGAATTTCCCCTAGCAGTTCTTACGAGTTTCCAGAACATTTTAATATTTGCCTGGAAGTTATTAGATATCCTTCTATCATTCTTATCCGTTCTTTCTTGCTTTTCCTTTCAACAACTTCTTTTACTCTCTTATTTATAAGTCTAAAGTCTGCCTTTTTCTTTTAATCTCATCATTCATACCTCCAGAATTATCAGCTTTGGTTGCCAGTAAATCTAGCCATGCTCTCTTCTTTGCTTCAACTTCCATCCGAATCTCATCATCCCACCACAACGTATTATTTTTCCTTTCATTCGTTCTCTTACTTACACCACATACTTCGGTGGCTGCATCCACCAAAACTTTCTTAACATTATTCCATACAGTCTTCAGGTCTAAATCATTCATACATATTTCATTCAAACCATTTATATTCTCCTCAGTCTACATTTATACTTCTCTTTCACCTTCATCTTGTAACCTCTCTGTTCTTATACGCTGTAACGCAGTGGTAGACACAGATGTCCGATGCCGCCAACGCCTGAATAGACCATTAATTCGGCATAAGACCAAGTAATGATCCGTCCCTACGTTGGATCCCCGGTAAACTCTTGTATCTACCACTGCGCTCCGCATTCTTTCATCCACAATTATGAAATCTATCATGCTTCTATCATCACCTCTTTCCCATGTATACATGTGAATCCTCTTATGGCGAAAGAAAGTATTCGTCACAAAAAGATTCTTTTCCTCACATACGGCGAAGAGTTCTTCACCATTCTCATTTACACTTTCATCGCCAAACATTCCTAATATCCTTTCATAACCAGACCTCTTCACCCCAACCTTCCATTAAAATCTCCTAACATAATGATATTTTCATTTCCTTACATTTCATCAACACCATCCTTACCATGTCCCAAAACTGCTCTCGGATATAAGTGGGCTTAGACATGTCTGGGGCGTACACCCTAGCACAAACAACTTCTTTAAGCCCACTTTCATTCGTATCCACAGCAGCCTTGGGCTTACACATTCATACTCTTTCACACATTGACTCATTATTTCTGAAAGGATGACACCGACTCTGGCATGCCCGCTCGGTCTCGTCTACACCAGACCAGTAAACGGTATACATGCCATGTGCAGTGGCATCCTTTCCTTTCGTTTCGTCTCATTTACACATAACACATCTATTCCTCTATCATTCATCATTTCGCATATTTCATCCATCTTATCATTCATTGCTCCACATACATTCAGCGTAGCCAGACGGGCCTCCGCAATCCACTTTTCGCCCTCCGGGAGACAGAACGTGACGGTGGCGAACCTCGTCGCCGGTTTTACCCGGAGATTCTTCGCACCCTGCCCCATTAAAGGGGCGCCGGGAATTCCATTTCTTTAATGTGTTGGCTCATGGTGCGATCTAAGGGTGGTAGATTTTACGCCGCTACCATACGGCGAGGAGCCGAGTCTATCCTTTCGGCTTTGTCGCTCGTTTAGCACCACCCGGGGGACACGTGTAGGGTGGGCCTAGGGTTAGGTGGTCGAAGCCTACGGACGCGAGCGACTCATCCCCTGAGCGACCCATCTCACTAAAACCGTCCACGATTTATTATTTTTCTGAAATTGAAAATGTAAATTTCACTAATCATCAGGTCCGGCACGCTAAATCGATTTAATAAGCCATCGGTGTAACGTGTTCGATCCCATGAGCTTCGATGTAGTGAAATTTGATGTGGTGTACTGGAGCCCATCTAAACAGCTCTAACTTAAAAATTGTTCAGTAAAAACACAACAAACTGTGTAGTTACCAGGATGAAAATAATGTATATATTAAGATGAAAAGACTTATTCGCCACTTGCGAGAAAATTCAATTTCATTTGTTTTAAAAAATATATATAAGCGTTTAAAAAATGACTCAACAAAATAGAGTCAACTACAAATTCAAAATTTTTTCAATAACACGGTAACAATTCTAAATAAAAACAAAAATATTACTCACTTTACTAACAACACTGGTTTAACTCAAAGTGTAGCTTTAACTTTCTCAGCGCTCACCATCAAAACGGTGGCAACTCAAAATAATCTTACTATAATTTCCTCATTTAACTTAAAATACGGAATTAACTCAAAATAACTCTAATTTGTTTACGACGGGCACGTGCGTTCCGCTTGTAATACTGACTGCAACTAGCGATGTCCCTGTTTTGTTGGGGAACGAGCGGGGTTTGCTCATGCAACTAAAGGGGCTTCTACGGTCACCTAGCGTTGAGTTGTTAGCTATTTTTGAATCTCTTTTATTGGTATGCATAACTCAAAAATAATGAAATTTTTGAATTAGCTCTCTTTAGATCTAGGTGTGCGATATGTTTGCTTAGCAGGACTAAACAAACACTGAACTTTGACTTTTTGACTAATAAAACAAGTTAACAAGCATACAACAGTTAGTGCTATCTTTTTGGATAAAATAAAAATAAAATAATAAACCACTTAATCTAATTGGATAAAAACCATTACCCGCAATTATACGAATTGGCTAAAAAAAATATACAAAAAATATTCGATATCTGAATATTTTTTCACTATCATGCCATGCCTCATGGCGGCATTAATTGACGTTTATTTATTTATATAAACATAAGATATTTGTGCATACATTCAACCTTGGACGATCTAATAACAAATACACCTTTCGTCCAAGTATTAAACAACTAATTGGTTCTGCTTATATTTAATCAATATAATAATTAACTTTCTTTGTGGAATATGTATAATCGACTTGATTACTAACTATATAAAACATCTATTAAACTGTTATTTATTTGCGTACGTAAGTTGATTATTTGTATATACCTATACAGAAATGGTTAATGCTGTCGGCTCAGTGAATTTCCAGGTAAACAAATAATACTTTTAATAAAACTGATAACAAAAAAATGTAAAGTACTTATATATAAATTAATAAATAAAATAAATAAATAATTTGATATTTTACCATATTAATAAAATACATTCGTTACCAAATATCGGAGTAAAAGCCGACATTCCACACATTATCTCAAGATGTCGTAAATAAACTACAAGGCCCGCATAATGATTTAATAATTTATGAAAATCGAAGATAGTAATGTGTATATGATATCAGTAGTATCTGGCAAACAATTGGTTGATTTCGATTTGCCCATACCGCAGCGAAGGGAAGATTTACCAAGCGATGTTGTAAAGGGGCTCAACTACATTGCCGAGGATTTCATAATCCACGTGAATGAAATGACGCCACGTTTGCTTCTGCAGCGCATAGATAGTTGAGACGGGGAGCTCTATTTTCATGATGTATCAGGGGTACGAACAAAACATAGTGCAAACAAACAGTTCTGAACTTACTGCTGGCTCAACTTTGCAAGACCAAATATAGCCTTGACTGGAGCTTTCTCGGACATGGATGCAACGTTGCTAGAAGTTCGATGGACAGCCTATTTGATTTTGAAATTGTCACTTAATCTTGCAAGTGAAGCAGCACCAACATGCAACATCAGCAGGAGTAGCTGCCTCGGCATTCTCTGTGCAAGTTGATCGTGCAAGATGAGTGCAGGATGTCACACAAGTGCGCGGTACGCTAGTAGAGCCTTAAATCGCAGCCTGCAGGATATCCGCGGCAACCATACTCTGGCTGACAACCGGTGTTATCGGTTTGCTCGCAGGCGACTTTAGATATACACTTTGAGAAAGACACACCGTCGGTTGTCCTTGAGACATGCAGTCAGTGAAATGACGCGTCGACACTGACTTGCAACATGCGTGTGGAACTTTATAATGACCAAGAATAATATGCAAATGGAAGTAAACTGCTATAAATCGGAAAGAGTCGGCTGGAAACGGACGCAAATATTTTTATTATATATTATTATCTATATTACCTACTAGCTGTAACCCGCTCGCTTCGCTGGGTGCACGATAATATTTTATTGCGGAACCTATTTATTTTGTTGATGGGACTATCGTAAAGTCCGTTTATAGTGAGCGTCTACATTGCGAAATGAGTAACTATACAAAATTTCAAGTCAATCGGGTGTATAGTTTTAGAGATCTTGTGGTGAGTCGGTCAGTCGCTTATATGTTAAATTACAAAATTACATTTCACGGAACTTAGCATTAACGGCCATACTAGCATAAAATGTGTTCAGACGGTAGCGTCTTCCACCCTGAGTAGTACAAAACAAAAAAGCATATCATATTACACCAATTCACAAAAGTATATTGTGCTATAAAGTTTATAATAATATTAAACAGCTATTTCAGACCAGCTTTTCACCCGCGGCTTCGCTCGCGTGGGGTTTAATTTACAAACATCATTATTACTATTCCGTGCCAAAATTAGGAAAAGTGGATCACTTGCAGATGTCAGTGTTATATTGGACGTAAATGATTGAAATTTGGCAATATAATATGCTACAAAAACCCGACTCACGAAATAAGTGAGTTCATCATAATTGCATTATTATCATACGTCTAGCAACACCTTTTTTATATCGGGCATGTCTTCCGAAGTGTAATAAAGGGTAAATTGTCCTGGAATAAGAAATCCGTTATTTAGATATATTCATTATTAAAGTTGATATACTTTTGACAAAATAATGTTAAATTTCATGGTTTTCTTATATTTCATATTTGATTGAAATCATTGCCCCATTGAATATTCCGATATTGTTTACGTTCGAGTAGACTTTAAAATTTCATAAATGTATTTCTATACACGGTGAACATGTGAGAAGAACTATATTCATGAACGGGAGTAGAAATATACAGAAGATGGGCAGCGGCGTCTTTCTTATCACAGCTCAAAATAATAAAAAGATGCAGTTGGCACCGCGTGCCATGCGTGGCAACTACGGCAAATATCCAACTTATTTGGCAATTTATGGGGGATTCGAATTGATGAACGGGAGTAGAAATATATGTAGAGGCGGCGAAAAAAATGTTACATGTTAATAATGCTCACATGTTAATGAAGCTATTGGCCGATTTTGATTTTCAATAAAGTGACTACTTTATTCAAATAATTCATTTTGCTCTTCTATACCAAGTAGCGACTTCTCTGTCACTCCTACTAAATTCGACAGTGCTCGTTGAAATTCACCGTCTAGACGGATCTGAACCGCGCGCTGACTCGGCTGTCAAGATATTGCAAAAATGATCGAAAATAATTATTTTTACTTTCATGTCGAAGACTATCTTGTCCTATTTTATTACGGTTAAATGTTAAATGTAATGTTGTATTTACAAATGATTTCATTATTTTGTTAAACAATTGCTTACAGTTATTATCACATTTTAGCTTACATTGGCAATTCTTGGTGCCTTATTTTTGTCAACAACTATAACGGATATTTGGTTTATTTACTAGTGGTGTTTCAACACAATCTTAAAAATGTTCAGTGTATTAAAAAGAAACTACCAATTATTATTTGATTATTCGTCGGTCTTTTACCTTTGAAGATCAGTTATGAAGAAACATCAACGGGACATTTTGAAAAAGCGAAACCTATTACATAATCTTAAAACCTATCTTAAGAATTCTGCTTGTAGGTCCTACACCTACTAAAATATTTTTTAAGACGTTTCATCAGCAACATTCTAAGTTTTTGATAAAACAAAACTTGTCAGTTTCAAAAAAATATATAACTAAGTTGATATTGAAAAAAATGCACGTCAATCAGATTTCTATGTAAAATGGGACTTCTTAAAATTTCAAATTTGTATTTTGTGTTTAATTTAATTCGAGATTAAAATAAATGTAAAAATAGCATAGACTTCTAAAAGTCTTACACACGGTCAGTCATACTGATGATGATCAATTATACTAAAAACAGTTTGATAGACTATTTCAAGTATTATGTCCCAAAAATCATCATTAATGTAGGTATGACTGGCACACTTAACAGTTTTATCAGATGGCTAAATGATGAACTATCATTTTTATCTCATATTGCTAAATTTATAATGTCACTAAATGAACATGCGCCGCACTGTTTTAAAGTTCTTAGATTAGTTGACTTTAAAGTACTTACTACACTTCTTTTAATATCCTTGAAATGTCATGTATCAATTTCTTTTCTATCCTTCTTGTTTTATTTACAGCAAGTGGATATGTTTGGATAACAGTTCTGAAGAAGACGACCACAGAGGGTTGTTTTGCAAAATTGAGTAAAATAGTGACCGAGTTCCTAATGAGCATAATACATTTTGGTATTATTTTAAAATCTACAATATTTATGTATTACAATTTGGAAAATGCGTCACAGTCATATACGAAAACATCAGAAGATAAAATTATTCCTGCTCAACATTATGGAAATACTAAATAAGTAGTCCAATGTTCACTAGGCTTGGCATTGATAGACTTGCCAGTTTCCTGTGTTACATGTTTAGATAAGATTAACTTTTAATCACAAACACGACATTGAGATAGAGTTTTTGCAGAGACAGGTTAAAAATAAAATTTAAAATAAAAGATAAAAATATATTAGGGCTTTTTGCTAACCACTTAAGCTAGTTAAGGCTATTTAAGGCCATACTTTTCTATAAAAAGCTGCAAGAAATTTTCAATCACGTACTTCTTGGCTTGTTTTACTATTCATTTAATAAGCGTAAAACAAGATGGACTGATCGCAAAGTTCATTTTCTTGTGTAAAAAGTGTTATTTAGAATTTTATGCAGATGATAATTAACGGTTCGACGCCAATAGGTATGCCATAGCAGGTATTATATCTATTAGTAGCGGCCATATTTGAAAAAGTTTTCTGCGGCACTAAGCCTACGAATTATTTCAAATGAAAAATACCAAAGCCGGCTTCATTTTCGGTTAAGAAACTGGGAAAGTGTTGCTCGAGGCACTCACTATGAATAACGCAGCTGATAAAAATGGTATACCCATTGCTGTTAACAAAAATTGTTACTGTATACGGTCATATAGAAAAGACTATTCCACAATGCATCAGGTGCGGGAGCTATCATTAGAAGGAGAAGAGGTAAAATTTTGTTTTAGAGATGCGCAATAAATATTGTTTCGTCCGCAATCGTGCCCATCAACTAGTGTGGAAAAAGAAATAATTGTACGAGGTTCCAAAAATCTGTAGATCTGTATGTGCATACATATTGATTTATGGCCGCTTAATATCTGACGGTGACTCAGTACCTACCTATGTAAGATCAGTGAATGAGACCTACAGTTACGCCAACACCAAGAGGAGAGAATCACTTAGAAAATATAGAATATCGTAATAATTTACTAATTTACTGCGAAACTTTTGTAATAAAATTTAAAAAAAGTTACTAGCTTATGCAAGATACCCAATACGTTACAGAAAAAAAATGTAACAAAAAATAAAGTAATGAGCTTGCGTCAGTTATAAAAAAGGTTACAAGATATAACAAAAAACAAAAAAATTATGTCAAATAAGTTTAGGACCTGATTGACGATATACAGCTGACACTGTATTATGCTTTTGGAAACCACGCCAGTTGTAAACAAAACTTCTATGAAAAATGGTGTACACAAGTGGATTAAGAACAAACAAACTCTTTCATTTAAAATTTCGGCCGAGTTGTAAGTAGAAGGCCATATACGCTATGTGCTAATTTAATAAAATATATTTTATATAAAAGTTATCTGAACTACGTTTCATCAATTTTACAATTATGTTTACAAGAAACAATATCAGCTAAACCTCGCAGCTTGTTCTTTATTTTTATTATAAATACTTATAAACGAATATTTTAATAAATCATTCCCATAATATTTTATAAAACTTTTTATTTAGCTCTATCTAAAACATTCTAAGCTCTATAGAAAACGTGGCGTATGAAATGACTGACATTCACTGGAACATTTTACCTAAGTACAAAGATGTTTTACGTTTTCGTGGCCTCCACATGATATTTTTCACAGCATTACGTACCCTTCTGTATCTGAAAAGAAAATGAATATTGCATATACAGGCTGTCCTGTAAATAGTAGTCCAAACGAAATGTGGCGAGAGATGAGACCGTGCCCTATGAGAACAGCCAAAAAATGTTCAATAAAACGGTTACAGTTTTCAAGATTTTTTGATTTTATCGAAAATTTATCACCTTAATATGTATAATTTATGCCATTCTATTGAAATAGCGAAAACGTTTTTTTTTTATTGAATATTATTTCTGACTAGATGTGTAACTGCATGTTTATTGCAATTTCCCAACAACGTGAACAGTTTCTTTAGAAAAAAATATTAAAGTTGTAAATTTCTACGAGACAAGATTTTTCATCCAAGTTTAAGATACTGTGGTGTTAAAAAGAGTACTACATCCTTGATGCCCATTGGCTTCAAAAATAGTGCAATGAATGAAGATTTAAAAACAATAAAACAAAAAATATTTTTTTAATAAAACAAAAAATTTATTGCTATTTCATTGCTTTTCGATAAAAGTTTCTTTTTTATTTTATTTTGCAGTACATCTCAAAGTATTGTAAAAATTAGAGATTATGGCCAAAATTAGAGAGGTCAAACCAAAACTAACAACAAAACATGTTTTCAAGTTAATCAATTTTATCCACTTGCTATGTTAAACAATTTTTATTTGGTCATTACATATGAAATTAGCGTTTTGTACAGGAGGAGTATAAAGTCAATTTTTTTGTAAAATATATTTAATTAATCAAAGCATGCACCGTTTTTATCTATGCAATTTTACCATCTCATAGGTAGTTCATTGATCCCTTTACTAAAAAAACCATGGGGGCGAGAATCAATAAACTCATTGAAGGCAGTTTGGACTGCCGCATCGGAGTTGAATTTTTTTCCTTGTAAGAAGTTGTCGAAATTCCGAAAAAAATGGTAATCTGTTGGAGCAACGGTGGATGTCGCAGACATTCCAATTGTAGCTCATCTAACTTAGTGGTTGTTTGTTGTGCAGTGTGTGGTCTTGCGTTGTCGTGAAGCAGCAGTGGCCTAGAGTGATTGACCAATCTCGGTTGTTTAGCAGCTAGTTCTTCCTTCATGGTTTGCAGTTGCTGACAATAGAAATCTGTCGTAATCGTTTGGCCAGATTTTAGAAAGCTGTAGTGAACGACACCGGCGCTAGTCCATCAAACACTCACAAGTAACTTTTTCTGAGTCAATTTTCGTTTAGGGCAGGATTTGGCTGGGTCTCCAGAGTTCAGCCATTGCGACGAGCGCTTCCAATTATCCTACAGTATCCACTTTTCATCACAAGTAATGATTCGATTTAAATTCCCTTCATTATTGTGTCGGTTGAGCAAAGTAACACAGCAGTCGACGCGTGTTTGCAAGTTCGATTCACTCAATTCATGAGGTACCCATCGTTCAAGTTTTTTTACTTTCCCGATTTGCTTCAAGTGGATTAATACAGTTTTATCACTTATCCCAAAGCCTGCAGCTATCTCTGAAGTGCTTTGTGATGGATCCGCTTCCACAATAGCCTTTAATTCTTCATCATTCTTTGGTCTCCGGCCGTCCACGGGTTGGTTCTGAAGGTCGAAATTTCCAGAACGAAAACGTTGAAACCAAAAACGTACCGTGCTTTCTTTTGCGACACCAGCGCCGTACACATCATTAATCCTTCGTACTGTTTCTGCAGCACTGGTGCCACGGTAGAACTCGTACTCATAAATATACCGATATTTCATGTTTTCCATTGTGCGGTAATAAGCGCCGCCAAAGAAAAAAATAATGAGGAAAAAACAAACGAATGACTGTTTTCAAAACTCAAATGTACCAGCTAAATGAATTTATAAATTTGAATTTGGAATTCTTAACCAAAGAGGAGATATTTCAGATCAAAGTGATCAGTACGACAAAACGCTAATTTCATAAGTAAGGACCTAATATTTTATCAATCAACGAGTATTCTGTGTCGTTTAGGGCTTGAGCTCCGGAATTCCGAAATTAACAAAATTCCGGAATTCCGATATGTTTCAGTATCGTTTGTAATACCGGAATTGGTGTGATCAAAACCGGAATTTCGATATCGAGAAAAATATTTTTAAAAAAAGGCGGTGATAGAGAGCAATATCTTACCAAATGCTTCCAATATTTAAAAACGATACCGCCAACTAGTGTCGAAGCTGAACGCGCTTTTTCAACAGTTTCGTACATGTGCAATCGTGTAACAAGTTGTCTAAAGGATGACAGCTTAAATGCACTGACATTCTTGAAATTTCACTACCAACAAAATCCTAGATTATCATCTAGGACTTTTGTTGGTAGTGAAATTATTTTTTATTTTTGGTATACTTATTTTAATTAAAGTTCTCAGTTATTTCAATGATTTAATTTTTTTCTATTCAAAATACTAGCCCTATATTTCCATAATATAAAATAATCAATAAATATTATGCATTTTGTATACCATTTTTAAGGGAGGCTTCGAATTCCGGAATTCCGGAACTGTATTGCTTAATATTGAAACCCAATTCCGGAATTGAAAAATGGTCCGATACTCAAGCCCTAGTCTCGTTCATAGAAAAAAATAATACTCGTAATAAATAATAAAATAAAAAAATACGTTTTCGCTATTTCAATAGAATGACATAAATTATACGTATTAAGGTGATAAATATTCGATAAAATCGTGAAAATCAAAAAATCTTGAAAACTGTAACAGTTTTATTAAAAATTTTTTGGCTGTTCTCATAGGGCACGGTCTCATCTTTCGCCACATTTCGTTTGGACTACTATTTACAGGACATTCTGTATAAACGATACAAAAGTAAAGTTACAGCCTATATATTCCACTGCTGGGCACAGGCCTCCTTTCATTTCTGAGAGAGTTTTAGGGCAAGGAATTCTCCGCCGCATTGCTCCAATGCGTGTTGGCGAACTTCACATGTCTGCGAAATATATTTTGCGAAATATTTTTTTTTTCTTATTTCTTAGACATTCAGGTTTCCTCACGATGTTTTCCTTCACCGCCGAGCACCTGGTAAATCAGCACTTAAAATTGCAATTAACAATTTCATTGGTGCCGGCGGGGATCTAACCCGGGTTGTTCGGGAATTGTGAGATTTACAGCGAGCGCTTAGCCCCTGAGCTACCACGTCTCTAACACGATATATATAACATACATACAGCAGCACACCGTGCAATGGAATTGAACACGCTTAATACCGCGCGCGTGACATAACTCTCAGTGATGCGCAAACATAATAGGCAGTATTCCACGTATATACTTGTTACCTCTGCAGTCTATTTATCTTTGCACTTGTCTAAGTAGTACTGAGCACAGCCGTTAGACGGAGTTGACGTCGGCTAAAATCTCTGCGGTCGCCGTTTCGTCAAAGTCATTCAGGTTTCTTAAAGTCTTAAAAATTGTGTTATATTTTTCACTATGACAGTCTTTTGAACTTAAAATAAGTAATAATCGGTACATTTTTATTATTATAAAAAGGTATCCGATTCCATTCGATTCTGATACATTTGCATAATAAAATAAAACTTAAGACGACAAAAGGAAGCTAACCAAGATTCCCACAAGCTACATAATCGCTCTGCCAATTTAGGTACTGTAAACGATTTACAGATATGCCCTTTCCCGTGTACGTGTGGAATATTGTGAAGAACAGCTCCCGAGCCGAGAAACTCTCCTGCCTCGTTGCCCTCCCGGTACTGATCACATGTGTCACACTGATTGTTTTATTTGCGGTACAAGCCACAAATAACCCCGAAGGTCTATATCGTATAACCGTTGGTAAGATTTTTAATTAGTGGTTATTACAATTAGCAAGCTCTCAAAGAGTTCTGTTTTGTTTAGATAGTTGTTTTAATTCGTTATCATTATTGCTAGTGTGTTATTGTTTTATGCCAGTTGTAAACTCATTTTTATTACAAAAAAATGAGAAATACCTAACTTAAAATATTGGGTGTTGCATACCTAGTATAATAACGCTACTTTCGGTGGTGTAAACTTATATGTTCGTACATAAGGTTGGCACAATTGTCTGGAAAGCTTATTATCGCGCAGTGCTGTACTGTGTTTGCTATAATAATGGCAGAAATTTTAATATTAGGTACGCTTTAAACTGGCTGACTGACTTTAAGGAGTTTTGGTGCATCTTTTAAGCGAATGTGCCAAGTATTTACTGAATAATGGACAACATATTCTGTCAATTTGATAAATTTAAGCAGGGAATGACAGGTATGAAGACTAACCTCGGTTTCGTCTTCACTCTATGTGCAATTGAAGCAATTGCATACTCTTATATGCAATTGCGCTCTCGCCGCAAAACTTCAAGCTGATATGATCACCTAGCCGAAACCAAGGAATACTCAAGAAAAAACGTCGTGTTATGTTAGATGCTTATAGCGTTGTACGCTATTGAAGAAATTTGCATAACTATTAATGTTAATTTAAATTAAAAATGTTAGGGGTTAATGTATAAATTTGCCTTTTTTATTAAAAAAATTCAAAGAGCTTTTTGTCTAAGAAAAAATATGTTTGATTAATTTAACTACCTTGCCGTCATTTTCTGTACATTTCTGCCATCTCGAAGGACGATCAATTACATAATTGCGACAAAATTCTTAAAATTTACGTATTTTCTTGGCTTTTATACTGTTATCGGTTCCTAAGTTCTTTAATACAATCTCTATAACAACATTTTTTAAATATTTGCTCGATAAAAGAATATTTTGCAAATTCAGTTTTAGTCAATTGAAATTATTATTTTAACTTCATATTTACACATTCAATATATTTTTTTTATATCACCAGCCTTTATCTAAAGGTTATTTTATGACTTTCTTTTGGTTAGATTTAAAGGAGCCGTGGTACCTGCGGCGCGGCGACTGGAAGGCGATGTCTCCACATAGAATAGAATTTCTCGACCTGCCGCTATCTTATGTTATCATCGGCCACGCTGCATCTAAATACTGCAACCAACTATACTCTTGTATAGAGAAAATACTTGTTATGCAGCAAGAATTTATGCAAAGAGGAATGAATGACATCGGTCCCAATTTTCTAGTAGGCGGAAATGGATACGTTTTTGAGGGTAGAGGTGCAAATGTCCTTGGTGCTATGGTAACTTCTTGGAACGTCAAGAGCATCACAATAATGTTTATGGGAAATTACGTTTTAGATATGCCGGATCAGGCACAGTTCGATCATATAAACGTCCTCTTAAATGTCTTAGTAAAAGAACAAGTGCTGCGATCAAACTACACTCTGTATGCCCAGTGTCAAGTACAACCGGAGACATATGCCCCCGGTCGACATATAACGGAGAGGATGAAAAACTTTCCCCATTGGAACCCTCATAACATAAGTAGATGCTTAATTTGACGTAACAATAATGATTCTAAAATGGATTGTGTATGAATACAAGATAGTGCTGAATTTTTCATTATTTTGCTTGAATATTTATGGCGAGTTGATTATATTATAAGTTTGGTGAATATCACATGAATAACGAAAAACATGGTGGCTTTTAACTTGCTTTATAGCCCTTGGATTAGACTGATAAGATGTCGCACTAAATATGGAAGGTCTGTATCCCCATCGTGCGTTAGTGAATGCAATATCATACGAATTATTCATACGATACCAAGTGTTATATGGAAAATGTAGACAAATTTTATAAATGGTTTTCAAATACTAAAATACAAAAAATAAAACTACATTAAACATAAATATAAGAAAGAAAAATAGTTTATTTTCTGCTTTCATTTCATTATTCATGTGTGTATTGTTCGATCTCTTATTAGTTAATAAATATAACACTTGACCGTTATAAGTCCTGTTAAAAATTTGTGGATAATTATATAATAAATATCAAAAGCAGTTATATATTTTTTTATATGTATAGAAAAATAAAGCTACTAAACTACTACTACTAAAATATAAACCAAAGTATTGCCAGCTGTGAAATTCGATGCGAAATGGGTTTCGCGCAGGTACAGTTAGGTTAACAATTTTGTCGGCTTTCTTTGTGTGTGTATAAAAATATTAAAAGAAATAAATTATCTCTTAGTAAGAAATGTCAAATTTGCAAAACAAATTAAAAAATAGGAAGTTAATGTTCACTTGAATTATAAAAAAGCTAGCTATATATGTATCTAGAGTTTAAACTAATTTAATTGTACAATAGGGAACAAGAGTAACTGTCAACAAAAGTAATATTAATACTAAAAAATTGCCCACATAAAATAACACGTGTATTATGTTCTATAATCTGTGCTTATTTATATCAATGAAAAGAGGGATTGTTAAATTCATGAGAATGGTAAGCAGAAGTGGCAATGGGCCAGCCATATTATTCGAAAAACCGACCACCGATGTGGAAGAAAGGTTCTCGAGAGGCAGTATTGGGCGAGCCTCTTCTAAATCTGACCTGATGAAACACAAGTACCATATAGCCGATGGATATAGATGGCTCAGGGCCGTACTTATAGCTCAGCACCTATGTTCAGCAGTGGACTTTCGGTGGGCTGTTGCGATATTGACAAACTCATACACCTTTATTTATTTTGTCCAACATTTAGATTAATAATTGATTTACTCTTTGTTTAATTTTTAGCTTCGTAAACTACTCTCAATTTGTTTTATCTGTTCGACTTTCTAACTTTCTATCACAATCTATGTTCCAAAATTTTTTTACGCAATGTGTAAAGCTGGCTCTCTCTTTCTGTCACGTTTTACTTATCATTACTTGCGTTACGTACTTCATATAATTAAATACTAAATAAATACAACCCACAGTGCGATTGACGATTGTGTAATTCTGATGGTAATCGTTTCTCGGTGACCGGTGGTAATCACTTAAGGCGCTAATAGCGGGTGAAATCCCTAAAATCTTGGATATTTAAGTAAAAAAATCACAATAACTGTTAGTTTAATCTACAAAGAAAAAGGCATAGGATTCGATAAATGATTTTAATTGAAGAAAATTGAATTTTTGTGAACAACTTATCAGAAAAAAAATCCCAAAAAAATTTTTGTTTCTTCATATTTTGCTATATTTCTCCAAAACCACACAAGCTGTATAAATAGCTTTTTCACTAAAAAAAAAAAAGTGTGTGTGTACTTATGTACGCACGTAGGAAGTTATACTTCTTTATCGTAACAAAACAAAAAAAACTTGAGAGACAATTACCCACTGAAGTTGTCGTTTTTAGGAGTCGGTGTACGCACGCATCGTAAAAAATTCACTCTCATCATTTTTCCCAAACGCCCCAAAAGTAGTATAACTTCAAAAAAAAAAGGTCGCACTGTTATCCCCCGCGAGCTCTGTCGCAGTCCGCATAGATAATATACTATATAGGGCAAGTCCCTTTTAGGACATCATCGAAGGTGGACCGCGCGGTGTTGGAGCGACTTCGTTCAAATATATTTTAGTTTTTCAAGAGTTTATTTATACTCATTCATTAATATTTTTATGAATAGAAATACTTAATTTGGTTAAAATCTGTACAATGTTAACTGTAAATATTATTTTGTAAATAAATTAATTTTAAAGTGCCCAAAGAAGAAAAATTTCTCGGCGACGTTGATTAGTGAAACTGAAAAATATGCATTATTATACAGCGTTATTTTGCAATAACCGGCCAATTTTGCACAGAAGATTCAGAATAAGTAATATAGGCAAATGGTGAAGAATAATTAATTAAAAAATCTCAAACATTCCGTCTTTTTATCTTTTAAACTCAAAATGCGTGGTAACCCATTATTTTAACTGATTGTCATTCATTAATATCTAACGCGAACTATTTTACTACGCACGCACACATTCGTAAGGATCGATCGGTCGGCAAAAATGTTGTGAATTGAATCGCACACAGAGAAGCACCCGTACGCATAGTTGTTGCCTATAAATCACATTCAATTTGGGATGATTTCAAATAAAAGCTGAAGCCTTATTTAGTCTTATTTTCAAAAACTGCAATAAAGGTATATCATTATCTATGTATTTGAACTTAAATTTAAAATTTGGCTACTCTTTGAAAAATAACCCTGTATAGTATTAAAACGTTTATTGTGCTCTACTTATGTACCTGTAACTCGTATTAGTATTTAAGTATGTAAAAATCAAATATATAAAGAATATATAATATAAAGTTAAGTAGTAGTTGAAATATTCAACGCGACCTCAAAGCAAACATTAAGCCCCAATTAAAACCTCATATTACAAAATGTTTTTCATGTCAAATCCGCATACGTCGACGTTATTTAGCATTTATTTTTTTATTTGCACATGAAACTGTTGCGAAGTTATGCTAGCATATATATTTGGGATTTGAAATTGAGCGCTGTATCATTATGTACATATTTGAACTTAAGTTTAAAATTTCATTGATTTATAACTCAATGTAAAATTTGACTACTCTTTGAAAAATACCTGTATAATTTAGATGTGGAACGACCAACATGCTCTCGTTACTTAGATTTTGATAGTTTTTAGTTACCCTATAAAACTCTGCATGCAGATATTATTTCTCTAACCAAGCATAAAAATGTATCACGTGTGATTGCAATATGTACTAGTATACAAGAATAAATGTTGTCTCACAAGGGACTGATAATATAATATAATATCTTCCAATCTTCAATATAATATTATATCTTCCCGTGTAGTGGGGGGCAAGAATACCCACTACCCCATATCTTCCCGTGGGTGTCGTAAAAGGCGACAGAGGAAAACTGAGGCAGAAAGATGCTGCGCCAACTGCGGCAACTGCGGTCGCCAACCCGCTCACCAAGTGCGGCAACTATGGTAATATACCCCCCATGATGAAAGGTCCGAAGAGACGGTCCCCAGTCCCCGGCGGCCCCGCTATCCCTGGCTACGATGGCGACAATGGTAACGACGGGGAAAGGGGTGCTAAGAATCTCCGCTGGAGGTTCAGTTGCCACCTACGACCACTCGACCTGGCAACATATAACGCACGCACCCTGAGGACTGACGAGAAGATCTTGGAGTTGGAAGAAGAGATAGACAAGTTGCGCCGGAATATTATAGGATTATCCGAGGTCCGAAGAGAGGGGGAGGACACGGTAATCCTCGAATTCGGCAACTTGTTCTGTCATCGGGAGGGCGACCATCAGTCCCAAGGAGGTGTCGGATTTATCGTCCACAAGTCTCTCGTAAACAACGTTGTAAAAGTTGGGAGTGTGTCGACCAGGGTTGCGTACCTTATACTCAGAATCACCAAACGGTATTCGCTGAAGGTCATACAGGTTTACGCACCAACCTCGGCACATCCCGACGAGGAGGTGGAGTAAATGTATGAGGATATCTCTAGAGCCATACATTCCTCCAAAACCCACTATACGGTGTTAATGGGAGGCATCAACGCAAAACTAGGCACAAGAGAGAACGTTGAACTGAAGGTATGGAAATTTGGAATAGGGCAAGGGAACCCAAGAGTCAGCTGGCCCACTTCAAGGAGAAAAAGGGACTCTTTATGATAAACTTTTTCTTCGAGAAGCGGCCCCATAGAAAGTGGACCTGGTCGACCCCCGACGTTTCGACAAAAACATGAAATTGACTTCATTATGATGACCAGATGACAACTGTTCAGTGATGTCTCAGTGGAAACTGTCCATGCGTTCGGAGCTAAGTTTTGCAAGAACAGCCGCAGAAGAACACAAAAACTCTCCGATCACACTCCTAATCTCATGGCTGTTAGACCGGAGATGAAGCTGCAGTCTTCAGCAGATTTGACACAATACAGGCAGTATGCGGCGGGACTTACGCGACTTTAATACAGGTCGTATTGAAGAAGCGATTGAGCGGAACCAGGGCTCCAAAGTCTTTGCCAGAGATCTGTCTGCCAGAAAGAGCCAACTGTCGAAGCTGAAGACCGAATGTGGCAGGATTGTTTCCGAGACACCTGAGATTTTGAGTGAGATTGAGAGGTTCTATGAGCAGCTGTACACATCATCGTTGGAGCCACACGCGAGTGTGAGTAACGATCCAAGAGCGACTCTTATCTGACACTATTCCGATGATATCCCGGACGTCAGTCTGAGCGAGATTAGAATGGCTCTCCAGCACCTTAAAAACGGCAAGGCCCCAGGCGAGGATGGAATTACAGCGGAGCTTCTGAAAGCGGGTGGAAAACCGGTACTTGAAGTCCTTCAGAAGCTCTTTAATTCCGTCCTCCATGGTGGCATTACACCGGAGGCGTGGAGCAGAAGTGCGGTGGTCTTGTTCTTCAAGAAAGGCGACAACGCTCTCTGGAAGAACTACAGACCGATTTCCCTTCTGAGCCGCGTCTACATGCTGTTTTCGAGAGTCATTACGAATCGTCTCGCACGCATACTCGACGACTTCCAGCCTCCCGAACAAGCCGGTTTCCGAAAGGGCTTTAGCACCATAGACCACATACATACCCGTCCGCAAATTGTACAGAAGACCGAGGAGTACAATTTGCCTCTTTGTCTTGCGTATGTAGACTATGAGAAAGCCTTTGATTCCGTCGAGATTTGGGCGGTGCTGCAGTCCCTTCAGCGGTGCCAAGTTGACTGTCGGTATATCGAAGTGCAGAAGTGTTTGTACAGTAGGGCTACGATGGCTATCCGAGTACACAACCAAAGTACGAAACCTATCCAACTGCAGAAAGGTGTAAGACAGGGTGGCTTTATATCCCCGAAACTCTTCACCGCTGCATTGAAAGATGTTTTCAAGCTAATGGCCTGGGAAGGATACGGTATTAATATCAATGGCGAGTATATCACTCACCTTTGATTAGACGATCAATGACTTCGATAGTGCCTCCCAACGGATTTTTATACATACGTACGTCTTAAGATGAACATGGACAAAACAAAGATCATGTATAACGTCCATGTCACACCTATGCCAGTAGTTGTTGGGAGCACTAAGCTCGAAGTTGTTGACGAGTATGTTTACCTGGGACAAATAGTCCGACTAGGTAAGTCGAACTTCGACCGAGAGGTCAATCGACGGATCCAACTCGGCTGGGCAGCGTTCGGGAAATTACGACACATCTTATACGTGGTAGAGCCATGCTGCAGCTATATTAATAGTATAGTTGTAGCACGAATGGGTCGGCTCGACCGGGGAAGGACCACGCTCTCACAGAATACCAGCGTAAAATAGCAGCTTAATGCTGCTGTGTTTCGTATGGTGAGTGTAGAGAACCGGAGACCCTTTTTACTGGAAAAGAGGCGTTCTATCTTAGTCCTCACGGCTGACAACGCATCTGCATTTAAATTCGCAAACGAAGATAGATGTAGATGTCTATGGGCCACAGCAACCACTTACCATCAGGTGGACTGTGTGCTCGTTTGTCACCCTTATTCTATAAAAAAAAAAAATCGTCTCGTCAGGTATACCACAAAACTTGAAAACGAGATTGTACAACCAGTGCGTGTTCCCAGTGATGACATATGGATCTGAGACGTGGTCCTTCACTGCTGGCCGTATGAGGAAGCTCAAGATCGCTCAGCGAGCTTTGGAGAGGGTAACGCTCGGAGTTTCCCTGCGTGGTAAACTTAGAAATATTTCCATATTACGAGGCTGAATAGAGCCCAATTGAGCTGCATGGGGATCGTTTTGTGTGACATCTATAGCTCTCATTGAGCGTATTTCAGGAGGCAGTTTCCACAAAATTCACTCAATAAAAAATAATTGTAAAGTAGCCTCTGAAAATACTTAAATTTCCAACTTTCTCAGTTTTCCTTAAAATATTGTTGAGTATAGTAATTATTATGTGTCACATGTTAATAAAGCTATTGGCCGATTTTTATTTTCAATAGTGTCTACTTTAATTTAAATAATTTATTTTGCCCTTCTACACCAAGTAGCGACTTCTCTGTCACTTCTACTAAATTTGACAGTGCTCGCTAAAATTCAGCGTCTAGACGAATTTGAATTGCGCGCTGACTCGGCTGTCAAGATATTGCCAAAATAATCGAAATAATTGTTGTTACTTTCATGCCGAAGAGTATCTTGTTTTATTTCATTACGGTTAAATGTTTAAAAATAAGTATTTACAAATGTTTTCATTATTTTTTTATACAATTGCTTACAGTTATTGTCACATTTTAGCTTACATTTGAAATTATTCGTGGGATGCAATGTATAAATAGGTACCTTATAAAACTACCACTAAAGCTAAAGCTTCAACACAACCTTAAAAATGTTCAGTGTATTAAAACAAAACTATTGGTAGTTAGTAATATATAAGTAATTAATTGAAAAGTTCGCGGCCTGAATATGAAAACAAAACTAGAAGATTTTAAAATAATTTTAATTTTTCGTCGTAATCACCACTTTTCTCAATGCACTTCTTCCATCTGGTTCTAAAGCCATTAAACCATTTTTTTAAAATGCCTCATCTTGGCCCTCAAAATAGGCATTAATGGCAGCTTCAATCTCTTCGTTTGATAAAAATTTCTGTCCTCCTAAATGTTTTTTTTAGATTGGGGAAGAGGTCAAAATCAGATGGTGCCAAATCAGGCGAATAAGCGGGGTGTGGAAGTAATTCGAACCCACAATTATGGATATCAGCCATCGTTTCATAGGACGTGTGAGGGCGTGCGTTGTCTTGATAAAACAACACTTTTTTAGTTAACATTCCTGGGCGGTTTTTCTTAATTTCATCACGCAACTGACATAAAAGCATGCAGTAGTAAGTAGAGTTTATGGTGGTTCCTTTCGGTTGGTAATCGACCACAATGGCTCATTTCGAATCCCAGAATACTGATACCAGCACATTGCTTACAGAAAAAATCACTTTAGCAGGAGTTACTATGTGTTTGTTTGTTGTAACCAAGTTAGAACCCAAGTTTTATCAGTAGTAACAAATCTCTCTAAAAAGTTTTATGGATGGGCTTGAAACAACTCCAAACAATCGCGCGAAATCGCAAGTCGGTTGCGTTTATGTTCGGCTAAAAGGAGCCTGGGTACCCATCTCGCAGAAACTTTCGAAAACCCCAATTCATTATGAATTATATTTTGAGAGAAGTGTGGTTTGCAAGATGACGTTGTGACCAGGATTAAGAAAGGAATGCTTCGGTGGTTTGGTCATGTAGAAAGAATGAACGAAGAAAGAGTGACAAAGCAAATTTATGCTGCAGAAGTGAACGGCAGAGTCGGAAAGGGACGCCCTAGACGAAGGTTTATCGACCAAATTGGCGATATATTGAAAGTGGGCCAGATTAGGAGTACCCTTTACCGACGAGCGTGTATGCGTAGATATATGGATGTAAAGGAGGCGAGAGAGGTGTGCCAGGATCGTGCCAAATGGAAGTCTGTAGTCTCTGCCTACCCCTCTGGGTGACAGGCGTGAGTGTTTATGTTATGTTATGTTACATTTTGAGTTCGTTCAAACGATCAGCTATCTCTCTGATTTTCAATGTACGGTCCCCCAGTATCAAATCGCAAATTTTTCCGATGTTTTCTTTAGTACTCGAAGTTGATGGCCGTCCAGTGCGGGGGTCATCTTCAATGCCCTGCCGACCACGTTTGAATTCTGCCGACCACTTTTTAACGGTTGTTTACGATGGAGCAGATTCTTCTAAAATCGCCACCATATCTTCGTGAATCTGTTTCGGGGTTAACCCTTTCTTGAACAGATACTTGATAATGGCGCGATGTTCGATTTTCTCCATTTTCAAAAATCGCTTCACTTAACGCTAAATAAAACACTGTAAACTCTTAACCAAAAGTAACACTAAAATGAAATTTCACACATTGATAAATAAAGAGTTACTGAATTTAATGAAGGCAGAAATAAATAAAAATTTTAATCATGTCTATATGAGACCGCGAACTTTTCGGTATGTGATTTTCAGTCAGTCTGTTACCTTTAAAGATCAGTTATGAAGAAACGTCAACGGGACATTTTGAAAAAGCGAAACCTATCACCTAATCTTAAAACCTATCTTAAAAATTCTGCTTGTAGGTCCTACACTTACTAAAATAATTATAAGACGTTTCATCAGCAACATATTATGTGTTTAATTCAATTCGATACGAAAATAAATCTGAAAGGCCCTTTATCTGCAATAATATTTTCCTTTAAAAATAGCATAGTGTTATAAGAGTCTTACACACGGTCAATCATACTGAAGATGATCAATTATACTAAAAACAGTTTGATAGACTATTTCAAGTATTATGTCCCAAATATCATCATTAATGTATGACTGACACAATTAACAGTTTTATCTCAGGTTGCTAAATTTGTAATGTCACTAAATGAACATGCGCCGCACTGTTTTGAAGTTCTTAGATTAGTTGACTTTAAAGTACTTACTACACTTCTTTTAATATCCTTGAAATGTCATGTATCAAGTCCTTTTCTATCCTTCTTGTTTTATTTACAGCAAGTGGATATGTTTGGATAACAGTTCTGAGGAAGACGACCACAGAGGGTTGTTTTGCAAAATTGAGTAAAATACCGAGTTCCTAATGAAAATTCTGGTATTATTTTAAAATCTACAATATTTATGTATTACAATTTGGAAAATGCGTCACAGTCACATACGAAAACATCAGAAGATAAACTAATTCCTGCTCAACATTATGGAAATTCTAAATAAGTAGTCCAATGTTCACTAGGCTTGGCATTGATAGATTTGCCAGTTTCCTGTGTTACATGTTTAGATAAGCTTAACTTTTTATCACATACACGAAATTGAGGTAGAGTATTTGCGGAGGCAGGAAGCAGCGGAGGAATCAATTTAAAATAAAAGATAAAAATATATTAGGGCTTTTTGCTTCCTTAAGCTAGTTGAGGCTATTTAAGGCCATGAATATCTATAAAAAGCTGCAAGAAATTTTCAATCACGGACTTCTTGGCTTGTTTTACTATTCATTTAATTAGCGTAAAACAAGATGGACTGATCGCAAAGTTTATTTTCTTGTGTAAAAAGTGTTATTTAGAATTTTATGCAGATGATAATTAACTTTTCGATGTCAAAAGGTGTGCCATAGCAGGTATTATATACATTGGTAGGCACTATGAATAAAGCAGCTGATAAAAGTGATATACCCATAATTATTAACAAAAATTGTTACTATCTACGATCATATAGAAAAATATTCCGCAGTTTCAGGTGCGGGAGCTATCATTAGAAGGAGAAGAGGGAAAATTTTGTTTTAGAGATGTGCAAAAAATATTATTTTGTCCGCAATCGTGCATAAAAAAACTACAGCCAAAGAGCACATGTTGCATTATAATTACTCAGGCCCATCAACTGGTACCTATGGAAAAAGAAATAATTGTACGAGGTTCCAAAAATCAGTAGATCAGTATGTGCATAAATATTGATTTATGGCCGCTTAATATCTGACGATGACTCAGTACCTATATAAGATCCTACAGTCATGCCGATACTAAGGGGAGAGAATCACTGTAGAAAATATAGAATATCGTAATAGGTTATTGCAAAACTTTTATGATAAAATTCAAACTAATTACAAACTATATATATATATATATATATATATATATATAGTTTGTAATAAGGTTATATAGGTTAAGAACAGACAAAATCTTTCTTTTCAAATTTCGGCCGAGTTGTAAGTAGAAGGCCAAATAGGCCATGTGCCAATTTAATAAAATATACATACATAAATACATAAACACTCACACTTGTCACCCAGAGGGGTAGGCAGAGACTACAGACTTCCATTTGGCACGATCCTGGCACACCTCTCTCGCCTCCTTTACATCCATATATCAACGCATACACGCTCGTCGGTTAAGGGTACTCCTAATCTGGCCTTTTTTCAATATAACGCCAATTTGGTCCATAAATCTTCGTCTAAAGCGTCCCTTCCCGATTCTCCCGTTCATTTCTGCGACATAAATTTGCTTTGTCACTCTTTTCTCGTTCATACTTCCTACATGACCTTGTCATTAATAAAATATATTATATATAAAAGTTATCTTGACTACGTTTCATCAATTCATCATTGATAAAAAGGAAAACAGCAATTTTACAATTGTGTTTACAAGAAACAATATCAGTTGAACCATGCAGCTTGTTCATTATTTTTATTATAGATACATATAAATGAATATTTTAATAAATCATTCCCTTATTATTTTATATTACTTTTTATTTAGCTCTATCTAAAACATTCTTAGCTCCATAGAAAACGTGGCGTATGAAATGACTGACAATCACTGGAACATTTTACCTAGGTACAAAGATGTTTTACGTTTTCGTGGCTTCCACATGATATTTTTCGCAGCATTACGTACCCTTCTGTATGTGAAACGAAAATGAACATTGCATATATATACGATACTAAAATAAAGTAAAGTTACAGCCTATTACGTTCCACTGCTAGGCACAGGCCTACTCTCATTTTTGAGAGAGTTTTAGGAAAAGGGATTGTCCAATGCGTGTTGATGAACTTCACGTGTCTGAGATATATACATATATTTCTTTCTTAATCCTTAGACATGCAGGTTTCCTCACGATGTTTTCCTTCACCGCTGAGCACGTGATATATTAGCACTAAAAAATACAATTAACAATTTCATTGGAGCAGTCGGGATCGAATCCGGATTGCTCGCTGTACGCGAGCCCTAGTCTCGTTACAAATATCGTTATAATATCGTTAAAAATAATACCCGTAATAAATAATAAAATAAAAAAATACGTTTTCGCTATTTCAATAGAATGACATAAATTATACGTATTAAGGTGATATTCGATAAAATCGTGAAAATCAAAAAATCTTGAAAACTGTAACAGTTTTATTAAAATTTTTTTGGCTGTTCTCATAGGGCACGGTCTCATCTTTCGCCACATTTCGTTTGGACTACTATTTACAGGACATTCTGTATATACGATACAAAAGTAAAGTTACAGCCTATATATTCCACTGCTGGGCACAGGCCTCCTTTCATTTCTGAGAGAGTTTTAGGGCAAGGAATTCTCCGCCGCATTGCTCCAATGCGTGTTGGCGAACTTCACATGTCTGCGAAATATATTTTGCGAAATATTTTTTTTTTCTTATTTCTTAGACATTCAGGTTTCCTCACGATGTTTTCCTTCACCGCCGAGCACCTGGTAAATCAGCACTTAAAATTGCAATTAACAATTTCATTGGTGCCGACGGGGATCTAACCCGGGTTGTTCGGGAATTGTGAGATTTACAGCGAGCCCTTAGCCCCTGAGCTACCATGGTTCTAACACGATACAAATAAATACGATTCAAAAAATATAATAAAAACGCTTACATACTTAAAACTTAAACACTTGATAGCTCGTGATGCCTACCGGACAAGGCTATAGCAGCACACCCTGCAACGGAATTAAACACGCTTAACACCGCGCACGTGACATGACTCTCAGTGATGCGCAAACATAATAGGCAATATTCCACGTATATACTTGTTACCTCTGCAGTTTATTTATCTTTGCACTTGTCTAAGTTGTAGTGAGCGTAGCGACTAGACGGAGTTGACGTCAGCTAAAATCTCTGCGGTCGCCGATTCGTCATGGTCATTCAGGCGTCATAAAGCCTCAACAATTGTGTTATATTTTTCACTATGATAGTATTTTGAACATAAAACAAAATATTATTATAAAAAGGTATCCGCTTCCATTCGATTGTGATACATTTACACAATAAAATAAAACCCAACTTAAGACGACAAAAGGAAGCTAACCAAGATTCCCACAAGTTACATAATCGCTCTGCCAATTTAGGTACTATAAGCGTCTATTAAATGGTACGGTTTACAGATATGCCATTTCCTGCGAACGTGTGGAATTATGTGAAGAACAGCTCCCGAGCCGAGAAACTCTTCTGCCTCGTTGCCCTCCTGGTACTGATCATATGTGTCATACTGATTGTTTTCTTTGCGGTACAAGCCACAAATAACCCGGAGGATCTATATAGTAAAGATGTTGGTAAGATTTTTAATTAGTGGTTATTGCAATTAGCAAGCTCTCAAAGAGTTCTGTTTTGTTTGGATAGTTGTTTTTAATTCATTATCATTATTGCTAGTGTTTTGTTGGTTTTTGCTAGTTGTAAACTTATTTTTATTACAATAAATGAGAAATAACTAACTTAAAATACGCTACTTTCGGTGGTGTAAACTTATATGTTCGTACATAAAGTTGGCACAATTGTCTGGAAAGCTTATTATCTCGCAGTGCTGTACTGCGTTTGCTATAATAATGGCAGAAATTTTAATATTAGGTACGCTTTAAACTGGCTGACTGACTTTAAGGAGTTTTAGTGCCTATTTTATGCGAATATGCCAAGTATTTGGTGACAGAGTACATTTGATAAATTTAAGCAGGGGATGACAGGCATGAAGACGAACCTCGGTCTCGTCTTCACTCTTTGTGCAATTGCGCTCTCGCCGCAAAACTTCAAGCTGATAGGATAATCTAGCCGAAACAAAGAAATACTCAAGAAAAAACGTCGTGTTAAGTCAGATGCTTGTAGCGTTGTACTATTGGAGAAATTTACGTAACTATTAATGTTAATTTAAATTAAAAATGTTAGGGGTTGATGTATAAATTTGCCGTTCTATATTAAAACAATTCAAAGACCTTTTTGTCTAAGAAAAATATATTTAATTAATTTAAGTATTTACCGTCATTTTCTGTACAATTCAGCCATCTCGAAGGACGATCAATTACATATTTGCGATAAAATTCTTAGCACTTGGGCTCGACAAAGTTTATGAAGGCATTTTGTACCACTTCCTGAGAACAACATTTTTTTTCCTTTAAGGAAATTACCTAAATCGACTATTTTTTGATATTTATTGATTATAGAGATTTTTTTTGTTTGTTTAAACGCACTAATCTCTGGAACTACCGGTCCGATTCGAAATTCTTTTTGTATATGATAGCCAGATTCATGAGGTATAGTAACGGCTAGCGAGCATTAGGCTACATTTCTCAGCTAACCTAAAATATTGAAGAAAAAGCGCTCCCGAACTGCGTTATCTGCGTGCCCTGGCGTAATGAATGGTTAGAGATATAAAATACACTATTCTACAAAAATATTTATCTTTACCCCATCTCAAAAGAAGTCTGCTATACTACATGTCTATTTCTTATACATAAGTCAAAATAAGGTATTATGTGACATAAAAATTAAAAAGTGATTTATGAGAGTTATTATTATGCATGGCACATTAATTCTTACGGAAGAAAGTTACTTCATCATCAAGACAATTTTATGAAGATAAACTTTGCTCTTTATAGCATGTTATTTGGACGCATACTTTAAGAGATAATGAAAAATTAAAATAATTTAACCATCACTCGGCTCGGCGCGCGAAAGACGCATGGTGACGCGCGAACGGGCGAGGTGTCGGGGTTGTTTCTCTAAGAGTTTCGCAATCTTTGTTCGAGGTTCTTCGCAATAGATATGTTATTGATACACCGGATCTCAAAAAAGTACAGTAGGTAAATTATACCATTAAGTGACCATAAAACTGTTACCATTACTCTTCTATGGGTGAGTCTCGCTTGAGAGCATTGTTTCAATGTTTTACATGGGTTTGTGTTAAGGTGGGTACTGACCGGCGGTACGGGGCATAATGTAACCTGTTACACAGCGAGCGTTCGTGCAGTCAGTACGGGGAAACAAGGCGCTCGCAACGAGCAACGAGGGGCTCGTTGCTCGCTGCGAGTACTTCACCTCGCTGTCGGTTTTTTGGCGAATCCTTTGAGTATTATGCGCTTCAGTCAGTACGTCGCAGCGAATCGTCACGAGCGCACACGACACAGGCTAGGTACTTCGGGCCTTTAGTTTATTAGTTGTGATTATTTGTTGTTAAAAAGATGGAGTAGGACAAAGATAAAACTCTGTATATCACCATAAATTCCAATACAACATCGTCATCCGACATCTTGACTACGAGTGGCAACGAATCTGGAGCACGGGCGAGCAAAGAGTTCGAAACGAGCGTGTTGCACGGATTTTAGCACACTGCGTAACGTATCATGCTCGCTGCGTATGGTACATTACGCCCCGTAACACCGGTCAGTACCCAACTTTATATTTTGGTACATGATGACCATTTTTTATATATATGGCTTTTCGCTTGAGATTACCTATGCTGTACAAGCTCCATTTCTATCCCTACTCATCAAAAGGCAAATATCAACGCGTGCTCTTTTATGCATGTAGTCACCCATTCCTTGTTTTTTTTATACTCCGATTTGATGCAAATGTGGGTAATTGTGGGTAAATTAACGCCAAACTATGACGCTAATAACTTGGTTGTTTGATAAGGATTAGATTCTACCATTTCTTTTAATTCAACGTAATTTACTTAAAGTCGAAGATTCCACTAGGAAAGCGACTAAACCAATACTCATTTTCCATGCAAACGACAACTCTCAGCTCACAGCTAACTACGTACGAACAGAAGTGAACATGAAGTGACAAACGCACTTACAGTCCAAATAGTGACAAGTGGCTACTGCAATCCATAGACACCTGCAGCCAACTTCAAATAAAGAAGACTACAGATGCGTTGTGCCACCTCTGAGGACTAACATGAAATGATTATATTATATTATACTTGTTCTCTAACTCTCTATAACCTCTAGACTGCACACAGTAGTGCACGCACTGCTGCTTGGAAGGATATGTAGGTAAAGGGGTGGTACCTAATCAGACAGACTTCAAGGCAGAAGAGGAGTCCTACCAACTAAAAATTTATTAGTATTTGTTTATGTTGATTTAATGACTACATGACTACGTTTATACAATTCGTGTTTTTTTCGTTTAACAACTCAAATTAAGTGCGAAAACTATCGCTTTTTTGATGCGTTAATTTCGTCGAATTTATCGCTTTTTGTATCGCTGTAAGCGCTGAATAGGTTTTTTTATCTGGCAGCACTGGCATTTGGTCCCCACAGATCAGCTTCAGGGCTGCGTTTCGTGAATTTAAATATTTTTAGTATATCCATAGTAGTAATATAACATTAATAGTTAAGTTTTTAATAGTAATTACTCCAACAGCATACAGCACTACTACATGCTAAAGGAGTAATCATGTTTGAATTGCTACCTACTGTACAGCGCAATTGTACACTAACTATTTACATCGTCAACATTTCTTAAATTATACGCGAGTGAAACCGCGGGGAAAGCTAAGTTATTATATTATGTATAGATTAATATACGTTATTAGCCTTTTTGCTGCTATTAATAAAATAAATATTGCCGAAAGCCCCTAAATGTAGCATTAAAATTCCTAACCGCAAAAATATATTTGTAGTATTAATAATAAATGTTATCAAATTATTGCATTAGCGATAACAGATAAGATAATATTTTTGCAGACGAAACGATTTATTGCTTTCTTAGTTTTACTTAAAAATTATTATCAAAAGATATATATTTTATACGTGGTAGAGCCATGCTGCAGCTATATTAATAGTAGATATAGCGGTAGCACGAATGGGTCGGCTCGACCGGGAAGGACCACGCACTCACAGAATACCAGCGTAAAATTGCAGCTTGACACTGCTGTGTTTCGTATGGTGAGTGTAGAGAACCGGAGACCCATTTTACTGGAAAAGAGGCATTCCATCTTAGTCCTCACGGGTGACGACGCATCTGCATTTTGATTCTTTATTGAGGGTAAATGTAGATGTCTATGGGTCACAGCAGCCACTTACCATCAGGTGGACTGTGTGCTCGTTTGTCACCCTATCCTATAAAAAAAAAATGTATGGTCGTCTTAGCGGTTTTTGAAATGTTTAAAAATAATAGATATAGGCGCAAAATCCTTTATAAAAATTTTCCGGAGTAAAACTATTTTCACAACTGTAAATATTATAATAATTTAAGCGTTTTATCTTAAGTACTTAACCCAGTTAGATAAAATAGAAATAATATCAGAAATAGCATTTTAATAAGTGTCTATTGTTTTAATATATTTTGTTATTTTATTCAAACTATGTATGTGATAAAATTATCGTATGCTATTTTTATATTCATTTTTTGTATTTTTATACCTAATGCTTGTAAACAAATATAAATACGGTATTGTGACAAAACGTGATCAATTATACGCTGAAAGTCTCGGGTTCAAAAGAAGATTAATTTGATATTTTGTTACGAAAGAAATCCCTAGGACACGACGCCAGTCTTCACGAAATTTTGTTGTTAAATTCCAAACTACATTTTCGGTTGAAAAAATTTTCACAGGACTTCTTTATTCAAATCTACCCTAGTATAGGCCTGATACTAATAATTATAAACTACGTAATTTTTGTAACACGACGATATTATGTACTATACACATAATATCACTATCATTACACAAGTTCACTGCTTATACTCTTAACATAATATTAAGACCGCCTCATATAAGAGTTATCAAGGACTGGAATTGCGGATCTGGTTGCAGGTTCTGATTTTTTGTAAACTATCCGGACTTTTGCCAGCATCACGGCACTAAAGAAAAGCAAAGAGCCAGCCTCTTTCTCATCATTCTCAAATGACGTATGCATTATCAAAGCGTCAAGTCATCTAGTGTTATGTTTGCCGTAATAAATTCGATTCGATCGATTTGAAATTTTACTGAAAGCTTTTCCATATTTAAGGCATATCTGTTTTGTTTCTATTTCCGCAAAGCTCCACACGAATGGAACATATCACGACAGATGTGGTTGGCGCAAAATTTCTCTAGCAAGTACACAACCGAGCGCTTCGATCCTGTGCGACTAGTAATAATCCAGCACACCGTCAGTCCTCAATGCTCGCGGTTCGTTCTTTGTGCGGCAGAATTACGCCACATGCAGTCTTGGTATATAAAGACCTACAACTATGACATTCCGTAAGTACTTTTGAGTTCATTTCATTTAAGAATAGGTATTTCAATTTTACAGATAGGTAATATTATCTCACATACCCCATACCTCTTGTACGTACTGTCTTTGTAAGTAGACAGTACCCATGTCAGTCTTCTCTTATATATAATAAATAAAATTAAATACTGAAAATATATCTTGTGCAATTACATCATATTATGTGCAAAAAATCTTTAACGCATTCATTGGGTTAAAGTACAGTTACTTATGATGAAGGTGAAAATCTTTTAACTAGAATTGTCTGAAATAAATCTCACCAACATTTTACATTTACAGGTATTAGTATGCTGTCTTTCGTATTTGATCACAAAAATTTTATTATGCTAAGCAACTAGTCTTACTTACACTTTCCTCTAGAAACAGGAACAGAAACTTTTTTATTCAATATAGAATATAAATAATACTTATTGAATGTCACTCTTTTGTTTAATTATACACTACACTTTTTTTTAATTAACAGCTTACAATCATGTATGTTACACAATTAACAACACAAAACAAATTAGAAATAGCTTGGTAGCGATCACTTCATTCCCAGGGGTTATTATCTATACAAATAAATAAAATGGAAGTGTCTGTTTGTAATAACGATTTCTTATATTTACGCGAACACTACACATTGAATAAAACTAATTTTACGGATTATATCGCGTTTAATCAACTTATTTTTATTAATTCCCGACGTTTCGGGTGCTTTACAGCACCCATGGTCACGGGGGAATTAATAAAAATAAGTTGATTAAACGCGATATAATCCGTAAAATTAGTTTTATTCAATGTCTGTTTGTAATGTCAAAATTACAGCTTTTTACTCAATGCATATGAAAGTATATACGGTAGTTATGACAAAAATACATTTAAAATATTTTTTGTCTGTCTGTCTGTTTGTACCGGCTAATCTCCGAAACGGCTGGACCGATTTTGACTGGACTTTCACTGGCAGATAGCTAATGTCATAAGGAGTAACTTAGGTTACTTTGATTTTAGAAAAAGAATCAGGGTTCCTCGCAAAAAAATTAAAACCCTAAATTATACGCGGGCGAAGTCGCGGCGAACAGCTAGTCATCCATAAATTCCTTAATATTATAATAACCCTTTTTATACTTTAATAAAGTTTAATAAAGTTTTTCTAATAATATAGTTTAATAAAGTTTTTGAACTTTGAGTAGGTCAAATTTTGTATATTTTCTAGGATTTTGTTGTAAAAGCGTATAGCCCCAAGAATGAATTACTGACTCGGTGGAATCGAGTAACTGGTACTACTAGCTTGTATCTGTTTTTAGTATTTACAGAATGAATATCACTTATTTTTTTAAAACTACTTTTATTTTTGTGTACGTGCATTACATTTTCATAAAATATATTGAGAGGTCAAAGTTAATATATTAATTTCATAATTTTTTTGTCGCAGCGACTCCTTAGGCTTTAAATCACTAATTGCTATTATGGCTCTCTTCTGTAAAAGAAATATAATTTCAGTGTCAGCCGCGTATCCCCATAGCAAAATACCATACGACATTATGCTATGGAAATAGCTAAAGTAAACTAGTCTAGTTCTTTCAACACTGGTAAGATTTCAAATCTTTTTTACAGCATATACTGCAGAACTAAGTCTGCTTGCTAGTTTTGATAAACGGAGCTCCATTGAAGCTTCGCGTCTAGTGTGCTTCCAAGAAAAATGGTAGTATCGACAAGATTCAGTTCCTCCCCATTTAAAATTACAATTAGTATTTAATTGTTTGACATTTGGAGTCATAAATTTTGTTCATTTCGTTTTAGTGCCATTTAAATGCAAATTATTAACATTGAACCAATTTACTAATTTAGATATAGCATTATTTAATTCGTCATATTTTTGTAATTGTCGTATTAATGTGAAAATTAAAGAAGTGTCATCAGCAAATAATACTATATCATGGTTATCCCCTACTATGTAAGGTAAGTCATTAATGTATATAAGAAACAGAAAGGGGCCGAGAATTGAGCCTTGAGGCACGCCCATTTGTACCAACGACCCGGAAGAGCTCATATTGTTATTGACAACTTTTTACGTTCTGTTACTTAAATATGAAATAATTAATTTAAGAGCATCACTTCTTACACCGTAGTGTTGAATTTTCCTAATTAATGTTTCATGGTGAACACAATCGAAGGCCTTGGATAGATCACAGAATATACCCAAAGCATCCTGTGAATTCTCCTATGCATTAAATATATATTTAATCAGCTCAACACATCAGTTGTCGAGTGACCCCTTGTGAAACCAAATTGATTTTAATGAATTAAATTATTTATATTTAAAAAAAAAACATTTGATCAAGAATTTTTTTTTGAAAAATCTTACTATGTGTTGGTAGTACAGAAATAGGTCTAAAATTGACAGGGTCTAATGTACTACCAGATTTAAATAAAGATATTACTTTACTATGCTTCATTGAATCAGGAAACACACCAAATTCGATATTAGTATTAAAAATAATAGCTAGTTGAGGCGCGATTGTATCTATTATAGACGCAATTACTTTAACGGAAATCACCCACAGTTCAACTATTCATTCACCAACACATATATATATACATACAACAACAACCCCACACTCACATTCTCACACTCTTTAATGTACACGTATGTACAAATTACAATTTTAGTGGTTTTCCATTTGACTTTTTGTAATCTAACTGTCATCATTAATGGAAATAGCGGGTCATTCCCAACACGAATATCTTCTAATTACACACTGGAAAGTCTCAGCAATATGTTGTAAACAAGATTATCGAAATAAAAGCATTATTTATTTAAATTTAAATGTGAAAAGGGGCAAAGTTCAGCACGACTTCAGATTTTTCGGGTTTTGTTGATAAAAGAGTTGATATTTAAACGGGCGCCAAACACCTCCATCTAGAGTCCTATGGTATATCGTTATCATAATTATGTAAGAAGGTACAACGTTCCTCATACGGCCAGCAGTGAAGGATCACGTCTCAGATCCATAGGTCATCACTGGTAACTCGCATTGGTTGCACAATGTAGTTTTGAGGTTTTGAGGTATGCCTGACGAGAAGATGTGTCGTAATCTCCCGAACGCTGCCCAGCCGAGTTGAATCCGTAGGATATCCGAGGATATCCGTAGTAGAACCAGCGTAATAGACATAGCCCAAAGTATTAGTAATCTGAAATGGCAATGGGCCGGCAATATAGCTCGAAGAACCAACAACCGATGGGTAGAAAAGTTCTCGAGTGGCAGCCTCGTACTGGCAGGCGAAGTATAGGGCGTCCCCCACTAGATGGAGTGACTACCTGGTAAGACAGGCAGGAAGTCAATGGATGCAGGTGGCTCGGGACCATGCTTTGTGGCATTTCTTGGGGGAGGCCTATGTTCAGCAGTTGACTTGTAAAGAGCTGTAATGATGATGATGATGTACAACGTTCTTTGAACTGCTTTTTCACATTTATGTGTTTGATAGGAATTCATTAATTTTGAAAAAAGTTTTATTCTTTTATTAGGTAATTTAAATAAATACATGATCTTCAATTTAAATTATAAGAATTAAATGTCGAAAAAGTCCTTGCTGCGGTTAGTATTAAGTAAATACTGAAGAGAAATACTGAGAAGATGGATGGGTGCTGCCATCTGCTTGGGATCCTATAATTAACAAAATTAAATCCAAACCTAAGCATACCACTGCAAGAATTCAAGATACTATAAGCTCATTCTGCGTAGATCGAACCAAAAATTAATATTCAAAAACTGAAGGTAGCCGGGCTAACTGTGACATCGGGACGTCAAACATCTCAGGTTGATTAAACGTGATAAAATCCGTAAAAATAGTTTTATTCAATGTGTAGTGTTCGTGTAAATATAAGAAATCATTATTTTTTATGACGACTAGACGGCAACTGTTCAGTGATATCTCAGTGATCGCGAGGGTGAAAACTGTTAGCGATCACCGAATGTTTAGAGGCACAATGAACCTAAACGTTAAGTTGGAGAGCTCTCGTCTAATGAAGTCAACGTTCCGTCCCCCTCGTGCTCTAATCCAAAGTCCCGAAACCTTTCAGCTCGAGTTACAAAACCGTTTTCAGTGCCTAGAAAAATTGCATGCGCAACAAAATAAATCTTAATATTTTACACATGCATTAACTATTAATTATATGCATAGATAGAAATTTACGATAGCAACTGCTTCGATTTTTGAACCGTAATAAGACCATAGCCATTTGCTACTCAATTGTTATAGTAATAATATAAAGTGTGCAATGTTTTGAATTTGCCGATGTACGAGTAATTGTTTTCAACTTACCCACATTTTTATTTTATGTTAATCTGAATTTGAAATGTAATTGTCAATGTTCTTACAATAATGGTTACTCAATGATAAAATAATGTCGCTTCAGCATTTGTTCAGATGAAAACATAATTATCTATTTTAAGTCAATCTTGTGTTTCTCAGACAAATAAGTGTTTTATTCTTATGAGAAATAAATTTCTTAAACCAGAAACCAGATGCAGTGGACGATATGAATGACAAGCTCGTGGAAACTGTCCATGCGATAGGAGCTAAGTTCTGCAAGACACGCCGCAGAAGAACACAAAAACTCTCCGATCACACTCTTAATCTCATGGCTGTTAGACGGGAAATGAAGGTGCAGTCTTCAGCAGATTTGACAGCATACAGCCAACTGAACAGACGGATCTCCAACCGCGCGGCGGCGGGACTTACGCAACTTTAATACTGCTCGTATTGAAGAAGCGATTGAGAGAACGGAAAAAGAAGCGGAACCAGGACTCCAAAGTCTTTGCCAGAGATCTGTCTGCCAGAAAGAGCCAACTGTTTAAGCTGAAGACCGAATGTGGCAGCATCGTTTCCGGAACACCTGAGATTTTGAGTGAGATTGAGAGGTTCTATGGGCAGCTGTACACGTCATCGTTGGAGCCACACGCAAGTATGAGTAACGATCCAAGAGCAGGTCTTATCCGACACTATTCCGATGATATCCCGGGCGTCAGTTTGAACGAGATTATAATGGCCCTCTAGCACCTTATAACAGCAAGTCCCCGGGTGAGGATGGAATTACAACGGAGCTTCTGAAAGCGGGTGGAAAACCGGTACTCAAAATCCTTCAGAAGCTCTTTAATTCCGTCTTCCATGGTGGGACTACTCCGTAGGCGTAGAGCAGACAGAAGCGCAGTGGTCTTGTCTTGCAACTACAGACCGATTTCCCTTCTGAGCCGCATCTACGTGCTGTTTTCGAGAGTCAATACGAATCGTTTCGCACGCAGACTCGACGACATCCAGACTCCCGAACAAGCCGGTTTCCGATAGGGCTTTAGCACCATAGACCACATACATACCCGTCGGCAAATTGTACTCCTCGGTCTTCTGTACAATTTGCCGACACTTTGTCTTGCGTATGTAGACTATGAGAAAGCCTTCGATTCCGTCGAAATTTGGGCGGTGCTGCAGTCCCTTCAGCGGTGCCAAGTTGACTGTCGGTATATCGAAGTGCTGAAGTGTTTGTACAGTAGGGCTACGATGGGTATCCGAGTACAGAACCAGAGTACGAAACCCATCCAACTGCAGAGAGGTGTAAGATAGGGTGACGTTATAACCCCGAAATTCTTCACCGCTGCATTGGAAGTCGTTTTCAAGCTACTGGACTGGAAAGGATACGGTATTAACGTCAATGGCGAGTACATCACTCACCTTCAATTTGCCGACGATATAGTCCTTATGGCAGAATCGCTGTAGGATCTAAGCACTACGCTCAATGGCCTCAATAGTGTCTCCCAACGGATAGGTCTTAAGATGGACAAAACTAAAGTTATGTTTAACATCCATGTCACACCTATGCCGGTAGTTATTGGGAGCACTAAGCTCGAAGTTGCTTCGTCCGAGAGATCAATCGACGGATTCAACTCGGTTGAGCAGCGTTCGGGAGATTACGACACATCTTCTCGTCAGGCATACCTAAAAAACTCAAAACAAAATTGTTCAACCAGTGCGTGTTGTCAGTGATGACCTATGGATCTGAGACGTGGTCCTTCACTGGGCCGTATGAAGAAGCTCAAGATGAAGGGCTGTAATGATGATGACTTCATTTATTCTATGTAAAAGAACTGAGCCATTACCGTAACTAATAAACTTTTAAGTTATTTACATAATCTGAGCGTACTATTTATATTTTTCAAATATCTATGTTAAATCGAAAACTTTAAAATATCATTTTATAATTTATTTCAGCTACAACTTCATAATTGGTAACGATGGGCGAGTATACGAGGGACGAGGATGGGGAAAATCAGGAGCGCATGCCCTTTCTTACAATCGCTGCTCTTTGGGCATCGGTTTTATTGGTAAAATTATACACTGTTTTAAATTTAAATATTCCAAAAAAAAGGAAAGTGCGGAAAGTGATCAATTAAGAAACAGGATAGCAGCTATTAAATCGCGATGATTTTAGTATTAAAGTAGACGACACAGTAACTGATCCATTACAAATGTCCAACAGCTTTGTTGATTATTTTGCTAACATCCCTTTTGAAATACGCGGAACCTGCAATCTTCTTTTGTTGCAGAATCTTTTCTTAGATGAAATATCAAAAACCTTACCGTGTTGTGGCGGCGAAGATATATATCCACTAATCCCATTGTTCCCATTGGTGTCGTTAGATGTGAGAGAGGGAATCTTAACCAGTAGAAGGTCGGTGGCCCCGCGATTTCTGGCTACGGTAGCAACCATGGTAACAGCAGAGATGCTAATAATCTCTGGCGGAGGCTGTCATTAACAACGTAGCCAAGATTGGGAGTATGTCGACAAGGGTTGCATATCTTATACTCAGACTCACCAAACAGGTTTACGCGCCAACCTTGACTTTTTATAAAACTGAGTGAAAGTGAACACTATTTCTCATCAATCTTAACCTCGACCAGGTACACTGAAATGAAATTGTTTTTATTATTAAGACAAAATGACAATTTTTTTTGTGATATTTCAGTATTGCAAAAATGAAAACGGTTAGCAATCATCGAATGGTGAAAGGCACATTGAACCACAACGTTTAGTTGGAGTTGTCACGTAAAATGAAGTCATCGCTCCGTTATCCTCGTTCTCTTATCTAAATCTCATTTTCAGCTCGAGTTCTAGAATCGTTTTCAGTGCCCCCAGAAGATTGCAATAAAGATACAATATACCTACTTCCTCACTTAAATAATTCTGTAGTTTTGAACTTGGCTAAAGACCATGCTTAGTGGCAAATTTGTGGCAATAGGAAGGCCTATGTTCAGCAGGTAGCACAAGCGGACATGATGCAATTAAAGTTAAAATCTAATCTCTTTCTTATCAACAGGGGACTATCGTGAAGAATTGACAGCGCATGCTCGCGTAACGGAACTACAAATCAAGAGAGCTAAGATGCTCCTTGAAGAAGGTGTTAAACGTGGTTTCCTGGACACGGATTATTCTGTACTTGGCGCCAAGGATTTAATTGAAACGGCTAGTCCTGGATCAAACCTATACAATGCCATCCGTGAATGGGAACATTACGACCACGTTAATAAATGGCGAAATAAGACTTGTGAACAAATGTACGGATTTCCACCAGTTTCCTAATACGCCATCTTAATTTGCTGAAATCTATTAAGATATTTTTTGGAAAAAGATTATATTCAAGATAATAATACCGTATTCAAATATAATTAACTTTTCATATTTTACATAGCTGCTAAACAGTATTCGTTCAAATCAGAACGATACGGATGCCCCCATTACAATCCCCACCCCTAATACGAGCCATTTGTCTCTTATTTCATAAACTAGCTGTGCTTGCGAATATATAATACCGACATAGAAAATTTATTTTCGACTATTTTTTAGCAGAGTAGATTAATAATTTACTTGAATTGCCTAAATTTATTTTATAAACTACACCATTGTTCCAACTCGAAAAGTAATATACTGTTGTTTTATTTTTACTTATAAAACGCAAATAAATTTATGTTCTTTCTTTCTTTCTTAATACTTATAAGGAGTGCGTGGATGACTCCAATTTAAAACCTAACATAGATTATGCACTAATAAAATTAAAATAGTTTTTGAACATATTATAAAAAATTGTCTTTTACTAAAAATACCCAAGTACCGGCAAATAAATTCTAATATTTCAAGTGTATTAACAATAGACAAACAGACAGACAAATTCGTGAAAAAATCCTGCTTGGGCTTTTTGCGTAAGGAAGTCTAAAATATATTTTTAGGGATAGTAGGTGTATCAAAGGGCCTCGTTATAAACAATGTTGGACATTTTGTTTTGTAATGTTAAAACATAAATCGGCAGCATCGCTGATAAGGAATCACTGACGCAATTTCTCACAGACTACAAGAGGATACTGCGCATCAATTGCTCGTGGTATCCATGCCCTGAGCGTTGTTTGTTGTCACTGCAAACCAAACATTCACCAGCACTTGCACTTTGATTCGTATAACCCGAAACGGGCTACGAACTTACGAATGAATGATATTTGCGAAAGAAAATTCTGATTCTTCTTATTCATATCATATCATGTAATGTAAGCTATAAGTTTTCCAAATGAATAAATAAAAAAATCCCTCTTTCACCCGCATCACATCCGTTGACAACAGGGTGATCAACACGCAGTAATGACGGACTCTTTCTTGCTCCAAAAAAAACCCTTTCCTCCCTCAGAAATATAAAGTTGCCTTTGTCCAAATGTGCTTTAGTAGAAAAACGTATTTAAAAACAAATACAATTTAAATTATCACCGAGCATCCTAGCTCTATCTACATCAAAATAGAATAGAATACTTTTAATCCCTGTGAGATTTCTACATAATACTTAGCTTTTTTCTTCATCTTTTATTTACCACTAGTTTGAAAAATACTCGTCCTAAGAATTAATTCCAATAAAACAGTGGAATCCACATGGCTGAATTCCTCCCCATTTAAGAACACATTGGTATCCAGATGTTTAACAGTACGTATTCTAAAAGATTTACATTGTTTCGTTACCTTTTAAAAGCAAACTGTTGGCGTTAAGTCAATGTACTTATTTCCATAAGCAATATTCACATTGTCATAATTTTATGATTGCCGCATAAGATGAGGTATCATCAGCATTTAATACTATATTGCGATAATCTCGTACGAGGTAAATTAATATAAATTAAGAACAGAAATGAGCCAGGAAATGAGCCCTAAGGAACACCCATATATACCACCGACCTGGAGGAACTATATACCTCTAATGACTAGCGCTGGCGACCGCAATAGAGCGACTCCTTGTAAACCCAAATTGATTTTATGGAGTAGGTATTTTATTTTTATTAAAAAAACCTTGACTTTTTGGATAAAATTTACTGACTTAGTACAGAAATAGATCTAAAATTAACGGGTCCAATGTGATGTACTAGTACCAGAATTAAATAAAGATAGTACTGGATATTACATTCAATAGATTAGAAGATTAATATGTATAAAAAATAAGAGCAACGTAAGGTGCAATCATAAAATAATCTATTAAAGATGCAATAACTTTAACGAAGTCCTCCATAAATCCCATCTTATTGTAATGCTTTCATTATGAAATCTAAATTCTTTAACATTATATTTAATACATTGATTTAATATTAACCGATGATTTAATAATAGTGTCTTGGCGACAGTTGGAGAAGATTTCAATGATTCTGTAGTTAAGATAGGAATAAGAGTGAAATATTTCTCAAAAACCGCTGCGAATTCCTGATTTTATGGAGCAAGTTTTTTGTTAATTATTATTTTCAATTTAAATTTTATGTGTGTATTTACAATTTTACCACGTTTTTATTAAGTCACTTTCTTATTTGTCTGTCTGTCTTATTTTAAACTAACTTTCCGATTATCTGGAACCTTGAAATTTTGAATATAGCTCAAATTCGGATGACAATGCAAGAATATGATAAAAAATATGTGGTAAAAAAAAACACTTGTTTAATGTGTGTTTTAGTAGGACTAAACAAACACTGAACTTTGATATTTTTGACCTCTCTTTTTGGATTAACACTTAATCTAATTTGATAAAAACCATTACACGCAAATATATGAATTGGCTAAATAAAATACAAAAAATATTTGATATCAGAACATTTTTTCACTATCATGCCATGCCTCATGCCAGCATTAATTGACGTTTATTTATTTATGTAAACACATCGATATATATTATGTACTACGCACAGTACTAACTCAATGTATCGTCATCATCATCATTACAGCCCTTCACAAGTCCACTGCTGAACATAAGCCTCTCCCCCAAGGAATGCCACAAAGCACGGTCCTGAGCCACCTGCATCCATCGACTTCTTGCGTGTCTTACCAGGTCGTCACTCCATCTAGCGGGGGGGCGCCCTACACTTCGTCCGCCGGTACGAGGCCGCCACTCGAAAACCTTTTATCTCCATCGGTTGTCGGTTCTTCGAGCTATATGGCTGGCCCATTGCCACTTCAGCTTACTAATCCGTTGGGCTATGTCGGTCACTCTAGTTCTACTGCAGATATCCTCATTTCTAAGTTTATCACGCAGAGAAACTCCGAGCATAGCCCTCTCCATAGTTCGCTGAGCGACCTTGAGCTTCCTCATCCGGCCAGCAGTGAAGGACGACGTCTCAGTTCCATAGGTCATCACTGGCAACACGCAGTGGTTGTACAGTCTCGTTTTCAAGTTTTGAGGTATACCTGACGAGAAGATGTGCCGTAATTTCCCGAACGCTGCCCAGCCGAGTTGAATCCGCCGATCGACCTCTCGGTCTAAGTATACATACTCGTCAACAACTTCGAGCTTAGTGCTCCCAACAACTACCGGCATAGGTGTGACATGGACGTTATAATAATATTTAACTCAATGTGTAAACATATGATATTTCTCATACAGTAAATCTTGGACCAATTATAACAAATACATCTTTCGTCCAAGCATTCAACAACTAATTGGTTCTGCTCGTACTTAGGCTTTTCATATGAGATTATAAGGAGTGGGCCATTTAAGATTTGGAATTTGAATCGGATATAAAAAAAACTAATGAATATTGTTTTAAAGTTATGCGTTTATTAGAAAGATTGAACCTTTCCATTTAGGAATGGAAGACAACCTCATTCAAATGACATGGAAATAGAAATATTTTATTTTTGGACACATAAATCACAGATGTATCCAACTGGCGAATCCCACCCTTTAATACGTGGTAGAGCCATGCTGCAGCTATATTTATATTATAGTTCTAGCACGAATGGGTCGGCTCAACCGGGGAAGGATCACGCTCTCACAGAATACCAGCGTAAAATAGCAGCTTAATGCTGCTGTGTTTCGTATGGTGAGTGTAGAGAACCGGAGACCCATTTTACTGGAAAAGAGGCATTCCATCTTAGTCCTCAAGGCTGACAAATCATCTGCATTTTGATTCGCAAACGAGGATAGATGTAGATGTTTATGGGCCACAGCAACCACTTACCATCAGGTGGACTGTGTGCCCGTTTGTCCCCCATTTCTATTTAAAAAAAACCCTGAACATATAGCATGAGCCCACAGTCCGCAGATGGTGCAGCGATACCACAAGTGGTTATTTTTTTCAAATTCTTCGCAAATAATACATTTGTTATAATTTTCATCATCCACATTCATTTCGTCATTACTGTCATCGTCACAAAGATGCTCTTCATCTTCACTCTCTGAAGAACTTTCTTGTAAAAAAATTCTCTTGTAAGATTTTTGTTTATATATTTTTGATCTTCTTTTCTTTGACAACTATTTTGGTCTTGATTTATCATCTTTTCCAGTCTTATTCATTTTGCTCATCAACAAGTTCTTGGTTACAAGCAACTGTCAAAACAGATTCAGAGCATTGATCCTTATTTTATGGTCCTTCCAAAGGAGATGTATGTCCTGAAATTCAACACATTCAACGTATTCAACACAAACATCAGAATCTTCGAAATTCTGGACATTTGAGTCTTGGTTTTCAGCGATTTGTTCCGATTTTTGTGCCATCAGCGACGCTGGCAGAAAATCTTGATCAGTGAAAACATTTGAGTTCAATGGGTAAATTCCCGTGGCTCAAAATCCAGATACTGCTTTACTTATATTCGCAACTTGTACGTATGCTTTATTGAAAAGACCTGCAACATCGTATGGAGTTATTTTAGACATTAAATGTTTCTTCATGTGCCTGTTGCATTCATGCCTATAAGCAGCTTTCAGCGACCCATAAAAATATACATCTGAGTGAGAAGGGAACTGTGTGGTGGAATGGAAAGCATTATGATGTGGTTTTCTTTGCAAAAATTAAAAGCTTGAAGGGAAATGTGACTGCTGTGATTGTCCAGAATTAACAGCACAGGTGATTCTTGGGTAGGCTTAGCAAATGATGCGAAATGTTTGAGCCAAGTGACGAATTAAGTCTTCGTTTATCCAGCAATTTTTGGATTTGGTGTATAATGCACCAGCTGATCCATCTTTTTCTAATAATAAAAAGGCGTCATTCTCTGTCTGGCAAAAATAAACATGGACGGTATGAAGTTTCCGGCTGCACTTATCGCACACATACGAGTAGCTGTTATGTTGCTTCCTCGTTCGCCGCTTGTAACAGATCCGACTCTTCTTTGTCCTTTTTCGGCGAGCACTTTTTCTTAGTCTGTCACCGTAGTGATACCAGTTTCGTTAGCATTGTAAATGTTGTTGGGAATAAACTTATGTTTTTCCATTAAGTCGCCAAGTTTATCATAGAAATGTGTTACTTCTTCTCTGTTGAAAGCAGACAATCTATTTAGCTTGTCACTTCAGCTTTGCGTAGAAAAACTGAAGGATTGCGTCTCATAAAGGCATGTAGCCAATCCCATCCAGCTGCTTTGCTGCTTTGATCAATTCTTTTTTGAGCTCAGCATATTTCTAAACAAGTTTACGCAAATCTGTGACATTAAGTCCATAGTATAGTGAACCCAGCATCTTAACTTGTTCAGCAATTTCAGTTTCTTGCTGTTGGGTGAAAACGGGCTTGCGACCTAGTCTTGGGTTACTCATGTTTTCATTTTTTAGTCGTACTCTCAAAGTAGTAAATGGTATGATATATTGTTTTGCGGCTTTTCTTTTGGACGAACCTCCTTCAATCGCAGTTTTAGCAGATTGAAGGTCTTCTTCGGTCCAAGCCGCTTTAGCGGTGGTTCTTTGACGATTTCTTGGCATATCTACAACAATAAAAAAATAAGTCACTAAGAGGTAATGGCGCTCAGATGATCAGTATAACCCCAAACGGTCGTTTTGTAATTAATTTGAAATTTAATAAAAATCAAACACAATTGTTTGAAAATTGATTGCATTATCACAAAATAGAATAGTTTTATAGTCAGAAAAGTAAACTTAATAATTAAATAAGCGTTAAAATTTTGGACTTACCGAAAAAAACACCTAACCAAAAATTAGATCAGCGCGGCCGCAAACGAAGAAACGCACTTCACGGTCGTACACAGAACACAATTACTCTCTACCGAGGGAAGAACGCCAACTTCATACTAAAAAAAGGAAACTCGTGTTTATGAGTGTACACCACAGACCTTTAAGGCGGCTCTTCACGTTGGCCAACATACTGGCGAATGTGTTGGCAAAGATATTGGCCAAGAATTTGTGATCGCGTCCACACGTTGGAAGGTCGATCAGTTTGCTTCGGTTCAGGCCAATGTGCGGACGAATTTATTAAAATTGATGTTGAGGCGCTAACAGCTGCTGCGGTTTATTTATTCACAGCATACCGCTACTACGTGAATGTATATAAGAAAAGGTTAAAAGAAATGGGGAAAAGAAGGTGGTGGATGCAAACAGACACTCCAATTTTATTTATTTGTATAGATTAGGAATGATAATACATAATACATTCATTGAAGTTGAATAATAGCCATGCTGCAGCTATATTAGTAGTATAGTTGTAGCACGAATGGGTCGGCTCGACCGGGGAAGGACCACGCTCTCACAGAATACCAGCGTAAAATAGCAACTTAACACTGCTTAATAAAGCGAAAAGTTTCCTTATTGGTCATTGTTACTGCCATTTTGTAGACACTAGTTACGACGCGTAGATACAAAATTTAAACCAGGTGCGTGCGATCACTTCTGAGAGCTCGTAGCAAACTAAACGTGCGCCCAACGTGTGGATGCGGCGGCCAATACTCTGCCACAACCCTTTGATCTTTTGTAAAAACCGACACCACACGGATCTCGCGCCAACTTGTGGGCCATCATTCCAATACAAACCAACGTAAGCACAAACACCCGCTCTAAACGATGGCCATCGGTATTGGCCAACACATTCGCCACTGTGTTGGCCAACGTGTAGAGCCGCCATTATATATACAAATACGCTGGACTGGCTATACCATACAAAATGCTTATGCCGATTTGAAGCGCCCTCATTATCCGTATCTGGAACTAAAATTGACATAATATGCCAAAGTCTGTCGTGTTATTTAAATCGTATCTCTGTAGTTTTAAACTAAAAAATGAAAGTATTTTATGTGGTTTAATTATGTTTGATTTTAGTTACATAATAAGAATTATTTTTAGTAATAATGAGTGTGCTTAATATGTAAAACTTGTTACCAAAAGGAAAGTGGGATAACATTCCACAAGTAAGTGAATTTACAGCTAATATTAAACAAATTAAAACCATTTCACAATATAGGTACTTAAAAATTTGTTACTAATTTTAATATCATAATTACCAACATGTTTGGCTTTATATTATTGAGTTTTGATAAACAATAAAATTCAATAGAGTTGTCGAGTTCCTTGTCTATAATACTTATCGATGTTCTTTTCTACCAATATCTGTTAACACCCAAAGTCGCCGACAACAGATAATTATCAAATGTTTATTAATTAACAGGTACCCAACTTAACCTAGACTAAAATTATGGCTAAAAACATCAATCACTAATTCAAAACTAGATACACAATCAGTGACAAAAAATGTCCTTACCGAATGAGCGCCCACTCGAACATTTGGGTGCGTTTATAATTTGTACGTAGCTTTGTGAATACAACTTTAGGCAAATCCATTTAAGGTTGAATTTACATTAATGTATTTTTATTTCAACTAGAATTACGTCAAAACAATTGGAGACAGTTTTTAGAGAACTTTTGCATGGGATTGTGTACTATCTAGTTTTTATTAGTGTAACGGTTTTATTGTTGGTAACGGTGGTAATAAGTTAACGCAATATTTATTGAAATTTATTTTTATCGTAATTAATTGAAAACGCATTTCCGACATCCAAATACAGTGTAAAAGATTCAAAATTAACCCTGACAAGCCTCCTAAACTGAAAACATAATTAAAATCAAGTACCGGACGCCTACTTCAAAATACTAGACCAAATTGACATATTTGCGTTTCGTTAATACGCAATTTTTAGTGAAATTTATTTGTATCGTAATTAATTCAAAACGCATTTCCGACATCCAAAAACAGTGTAAAACGTTCAAGATTAACCCTAACAAGCCTCCTAAACTGAAAACATAATTAAAATCAAGTACCGGACGTCTATAGCCAACCCTGAGATTTTTAAAAATTTATAAAAAAAACTAAGCACGTCCGGAAGGGGAGCGAAGTGGGGGTGACTCTACAACTCCCCCTCCTTCCCCCCCCACCCCAATTTAGGCGACTTGATTTCATACCTTACCCTAAGTTATTTGTAATAACGATCAATAAATTCAAAATGCTTAGACTTACCACAATATTGTCAAAAGTTTTTCTTCTTCTATTGTAGGAAACCTGCGGAAAGTGATCAGATGATTTTGTGCTTTTTGTTTGCACAACACTTAACTTACTTTCGATTCTGATCACATATTGTGCATAAAAAATTTAAATAATTAATTAATTTATAGTCAATATCTCATACAGAGTCAACATTTCACAAAAATCTTTACAGAGGTACACAATCGCGAGGAAATGCTTACAAATGAAAACTAAGTATTCTGAACCGACAATAACTGCGATTAAGCAAAAAGCAATAATAAATATGAAAATCTAAACCTATGAAATAATTTAAGAAATTTTTTTCAACATGAAAGAAGTTGACAAACAAATGTCATTTTTTTCTTCTTTTAATTCATGGCTTCTCTTGATAGAATACTGCTAATAATAATAATAATAAAGAATTGAGGACCGTATCGCAAAGGCAAGAGCCCTCATCGGCAGACTGACAAGCTTCAGGTCGGGTAATAATAGACCGAGAATTGTGCGCACCGACAGGATGGCGTTTGCTGGGACAAATATAAGTTTCTCCCAGCCGAATATTACGCAAAAACTGACGGAGCGCATAGATGACCTGAAGCAGAGAATCGCTGCTTGGGGAAGCGGATTCGGCGATATACCGAGAGGTTGACACGGTTCAACCAGAATCGTCTCTTCCAGAGTGATCAGAAGAGGCTCTATATATCATTGGAGCGACCAATGGTACGTGGAACGGGCCAAGCACCGAATGAGGCCGACACTGTCGCATTCTGGCGCGGCCTGTGGTCAGAGCCCGTAAACCACAGTGAGGGCCCTTGGACGGAAGTTGTGGCGAGTCAGTGTGCGAATGTTACACCCATGGACCCCATCATCATTACGCCGGACGATGTAGCTGAGGCGGTCCGATGGGCCCCGAACTGAAAAAGTCCGGGCATCGACGGGCTGCATCACTACTGGCTGAAGGGGTTCGTGGTGTGTCACGCTGTGCTCGCCCGACAGTTTCAAGAGGCTCTCGACCAGAAGTCGCTCCCGAGCCTCTTCACTACTGGGATCACTCATTTGGTTCCTAAAGACCGGGATACCACAGACCCGAGCAAATACCGCCCCATCACGTGTCTACCCACGATATACAAGACACTAACATCCATTTTGAGCGCGAGAATCACTCGTCACCTGAACTCAAATCAGGTGATGTCGCGCGCTCAAAATGGATGTCGGGGCGGTGGTCGTGGAACCAAGGAACCACTCCTCATTAACGCGGTCATTGGCAAGAGACTAGACTACAAAAAGGCATTTGACTCGATGCCTCATACATGGCTGAAGAGGGTCCTCGAGCTGTGCAAGGTTGACTGTACAGTTAGAGACTTCCTCGGGTAGTGTATGGGGCAGTGGAGTACGATCCTTTGTCATCTAGGCGAGCGGACGACGGCTGCGGAGAACCACATAAGGATAAGAAGGGGTATCTTCCAGGGCGATTGTCTGAGTCCAATCTGGTTCTGCCTCTTTCTAAACCCTCTCAGTACCTTACTGGAGGGTTCTGGGAGGGGATTTCAGCTTCGGAAAAGAGGTACAAAAGTGACCCACCTTTTCTATATGGATGATCTCAAGTTATTCACCTCGAGTCGCTCACATCTTGTGGAATTGCTAAACATCACTTGTGATTTTAGCAATTCTATTAGAATGGAGCTGGGGACGGATAAGTGTGCGGTCCTCCATGTCGAAAGGGGTAGGGTTGCTAACTCTGAGGGCATGGACTTGTCTATGCCCATCAACATAAGGACCCTTTCCGAGGCTGAAACATACCGATACCTATGGTATCGATGAGGCGGATATGAAACAGTCATTTTGCGATGTGTTTTATGCACGCTTGACAAAAGTGCTCAACAGTCTTTTGTCGGGTGTGAATAAGACACACGCATATAACGGTTGGGTCATGCCTGTCCTCATATACCTTCGGCATGCTCAGGTGGACTCAGACCGAACTGAACGCTCTGGATAGAAAAATCCGCACTGTTATGACGTCACATAGGATGCATCACCCGAGATCGTCAGTAATGAGGCTGTACTTGTCGCGGAAACATGGTGGGCGCGGCTTTTTGAGCGCTCTCACCATGCATAATCGTGAAGTGTGCAGCCTCCGTAATTACTTTCTGGCGAGATCGGATGATCCATTCTACAGGGACGTCATTTCGTGTGATAAAGGGCTCTACATGAGCCTTTCGTAGACATAGTCGCCTCCCTCCACTGGCTACGTATCGGTGACCTCTTTGAGGAAACCGAGGGTTTTGTCTGTGCAATACAGGATCAGGTTATTAAGACCAACAATTATCGGAAATACATCCTAAAGGATGGCGCCATCGACATCTCTCGAGCTTGTCGCCATCCCGGCGAGTCACTTAGGCATGTCATTTCCGGTTGTTCGGCGCTATCTAACTCTGAGTTTTTGCACAGACACAACCTAGTAGCCAGGATTCTACACCAGGAGCTCGCTCTGAAATACGGTCTCGTGGATCGGAAACTGCCATATTATAAGTACTTGCCGGAAGCCGTGCTCGAATTTGACCGCGCCAGGCTCTACTGGGACCGGCCCATCATCACAGACAGGACTATTCTTGCGAATAAGCCTAATATTGTGCTGATGGACCGGGCACAGTCAAGGATATTTTTGGTCCACATTACCATCCATTATGACGAGAACCTCGTGAAAGCCGAAACAGATAAGCTGACAAAATATCTGGACCTGGCTCTTGAGGTGACCGACATGTGGGGTGGTCTGCCGACCGAAATTATTCCTGTGGTCGTTTTTGCGAACGGGCTAATCCCGGTCAGCCTACTGGCCTAAGGTCTACTGGGACTCCGTGACAGACCGCTCCGTACTCAAATGCAGAAGGCGGTGCTCCTCGACACCGCCCGCATCGTCCGCCGGTTTCTTTCCCTTTCTCCCTAACCCTCGGCCGTTTGGTCTCCCCTGCCTAGGGCTTCGTACTATCTATTTTGTCGCGATGCACGGCACACCAATATTTTAGTATGGGATTCGGTGGGCACTTGTAGCACACCCTGAGGATCTCGTTCTTGAAATCACGGATGCGGGACCAAAAAAGTTGCAACCCGAGATCTAATAACGGCGAAGTAATCAGGCACCCCGGCGTCGGCAAACATGCTCGATGCACTGCAGTATTTAGGCAGTTTCATCAGAATGCGGTATGCATTATTATACTGCACTCTAATGCTGCTACGTGCATTTTTGGTGCTGTCCAACCAAAGCTGACAAGTATAGAAGCATTGACAATATGCTCTAAACAGGGTCAGCCTTGCCTTAGGACTGCACCGTGCAAACCGGCGTGCGAGCATATTACACCGAACAGCCAGAGCCCTCCTTTCACGTTCTATATCGAGGTTATCACGCAAACCCTCAGTCAGGATATGTCCCAGGTACCTGAATAGATCCACTCTTGCAATAGCTTCACCGTTCAGAAATACTAACGGAATCCTCTCCGGGCCTCTGCCTGAGCGGAACACCATCATCTGAGTTTTATTTACATTAAACTTCAGGCCATGATCCCGCGCATAATGCTCGCATATGGCTAATAACCTTCTAAGTCCCCTGATTGAGGGACTCAGTAGCACCATGTCGTCAGCATAGATCAGATTATTCAGACAAATTGTACCTATGTGACAACCAATTTTTGTACTTCTAAGTTCCTCAATCAGGTCGTTTACGTATAAGCTAAAGAGGTCCGGAGAGGTAAGCCCACCTTGACATACGCCACACTCTAATAAATAATCATTAAAGATGGCGTCGCCCCATTTCACAAAGTTTGTCTGGTTCCCGCACCAGTATCTCAACAGATCCACAGTCTTTCTGGATACATTTGATGATATTAGTTTTTGCCATAGTCGCTGATAGTTAATTAGATCAAAGGCACGACTAAGGTCTAAAAAGCAAGCATACACAGATGTACCTCTGTTTATGTAGTAGTTAACTGTGGATATAAGACTGAAGATTGCAGAATCTGTTGAAAGTCCGGGACGAAAACCAAACTACGCGTCGTCAATCCTAATGTTGTTGCTTATACTCGGGTGTAATAGCCTTTCCAAAATTTTACCTATAATAGTCCCTAAAGGAATCGGTCGGTAGTTTTTAAGACTAGAAAGGTCACCGGATTTATTTTTAATTCTGCCAAAATACTATAAATGTTCAAACCTGCAAATAAAATATGTTCTAAACTCAGTCCATCAAAACCTGGGCCTTTACCCCTTTTCATATTAACTGTCAATGCCAATATCAACGGGCATAGGAACAGACTGCTGTACATTACTAGTTGGGATCAACTTTGAAGTGGTGCGAAAACAAGTCAGCAATTGACTTTGGTTCGTGCACACCATTTATACGCGCAGGTAAGTTAGGTTTATAATCAAGACGTTTTGTTGCTTTCCAAAATTTGGGAATAATATTTAATAACTTAAGTTTAATCAATTAATAGATCAATTAATTGTGCAAACCTCAGAGTAATATGTATATAATAACTGTAAGGTGCAAACAAAAAAATATATAGCACAGCATTAACATTTTCAGTTTCTTCTGATATAATAATTATGTATATTTGTATTTTATTTTTAAAATGGCAATCTGAAGCAACGCGAATGAAAGTAACAGCAATATCTTTTTATCGCTTTATTTTTATACGCCCAACTCAGCAGACAAAATTATGATTGTGTGCAAATTTCTTGGATTTCATACAAAGTTGGATCAGCCCGCGATCGCATGACGCGAGCTGATTGTCTGTTTGCATAGCTGTCTGTTAGAGTTTCTAGTTAGTTTGTGTTGTGCTGTTAGAGGCCCCCTCCCCTCGTGCTTCACGCAACGTAGCGTTTTGCTACGTTCCATTTTAACAAGGTTACAGAGGTGAGCGCCATTACCCAATGAGCGCTATTCCCCCTCCCTACCCTACACACTTTCACACACAAAACGCACTGGCTTTCTGGCTCTCAATTAGTGACCACCGTCCGAAATCATTCTTGCAGTTAGTAGAATTATTTGTTATTATTAAGCGAAAAAATGTGTGACTTTCATGTTGACATAGACGAAACTTTGACAGTAAAGTGTCATTCCATTGAGAGCCTAGAGCAATGTCGTAATTTATTACCCGTAGGTGTCGGCTTTAAAGTTTTAAATTTCAATATTAGGAGCCTCCGACACAATTATGACGGTTTTTTGATTTCGCTAGCCCAACTTAATGCTGATCCAGATGTGGTAATACTAACGGAGTGTTAGCTCGGTGTAAGCCCCACGATTCCGCAAATACCAGGATATATTTCCTATCACACAAAAAATAACCTTAATCTGTCAAGTCCTGCCGGTCCACGTCGGTCTCCCCCGTGACAAATTTGTAGACCCCACCAAAGAGTATAGTAATATTTAGAAGGGACCCCTCAGAACCAAACACTATAAATATAATCACTACGTTTACACAGAACAATACATAAGAGTGCTCAGAACAATTCCTTTTTACGTGTTATTTATAAGAATTATACAACTAAAATTCTAAAAATTTCGTTAAAAAAGTTATTGTATTGTATAAGTTTCGTTACTAAATTACGCTTCTCTAAATTAAGAGAATGTACTTCAAATGACGAGTTTCCGCCTTTACCGTCCTGTTTACTTCATATACTTAAGTCTATTTCCTTCGCCGTGTGAGTGCAAGAGGCAACTTTAATTTTAAAAAATGAAGTAGTTACAAAAGAAAGTTTATTGTTAATTTTTTATATTAAAAGTTACTTATAATGTTTTCTTATATTTACGCGAAGACTACATTAAATGAAACTAATTAGAGTTCATCATAGTTAGCCCGCCCTGAAGGTAGCCGGGCTAACTATGACATCGGGACGTCAACACCTCAGTCCCCTGTGACCATGGGTGCTGTAAAGCACCCGAAACGTCGGAATTAAAATGTAAAATTAAACGCGATATAATCCGTAAAAAATTAGTTTCATTGCTTATATTTTGTCTCGTAACATTTTTATACACTTTATAAAATTTGCATTTCAAATACTATGTCATTCGCGTATGAAATAAAGTCGTCAGAAGTAACTGAAAATTAAATATAAAGTGTGAGTTATCACTATAAATCATGTAAAAAAACACAAATTTTCATACTCCACAAAGTCCAATGTGCGAAAATTACGTTTTATGTTATAATTTCGATATACATATAGTGAATATAATAATAAAATTAATATAAATTTAACTCAATCTTAGAAATGGCAATAAACGAAAACACAAGTTATGTGGTGCCCAAACGGCCAGAACGGGTTATAAAGCCATGGATAACTCCAGGCTTAATGAGATGTCAAAAACACTGAGACAGTCTGCATCTTGAAGCCAAGAGAAACCCTTGTAACACATTGATCCAAATAACTTATAAACGATATAGAAACTTCCTTTATGCGCTACAACGAAAATTGACCAAAAAACCCAAAAATACTGTGGAAAACGCTCTAAAATATATGTAATCTCTCACGTAAGACTACCGAGGCTACTAAATTGTTGACCATAGACAAAGACCCAGATTCTTCTTTAAACGCTTGTAACGAGTACTTTTCTAGAGTTGGCAGAGAACTGGCAGATGACACGCTCAGTAGATTAAACACCCAAGAAGACCTGCTGGCTGCAGAATACAAACCAAGAGTGTTTTGCAAGGACTCCCTCTTTCTGCAGCCAACTGATCCTTATGAAGTTGGTACTCTTATTGACTAGCTAAAAAACGATAGTGCACCGGGTATCGACGGCTGCACCCCAAGTTTGATTAAATACATAAAACACACAGTTCTGCAACCACTTACCCACATATTCAATCTTAGTTTGTCATGTGGCAAAGATGGGGATAAAAACTGTCCTAGCAATTACAGGCCCATATCATTGCTAAGTATATTTTACAACTTACCGGAAAATATTGTAAACAAGCGCCTTATTTATAGAAAGTAATAATCTGCTCTCTGTAAATCAGTTTGGCTTCAGGAGGGGAAAGTCCACGGAGGATGCGGTAGTTCTACTGACAGATGCTGTTTCTAGGTATTTGGACAATAAACGCAGCTGTGTAGGTATCTTCCTGGATCTTGCAAGGTCATTCGACACCGTGTCGGTCCCTATACTGCTGCGGAAGCTTGAAATAAAGGGAATTAGAGGAGTGGCGTTGGCTTGGTTCCGTAGCTATCTTTCAGATCGGCGTCAAAAATCAGTATTGGAGTTCGTCAAGGAAGTATTATTGATTCAATCCTATTCTGCATTTACATTAATGACGTTCTAGAATTACCCATACAAAGAGCAGATGTCATCTGCTATGCAGATGATACAGTCATCATATTTAATGATTTAACTTGGGATTGCGTACTGAGACGGCTCAAAAGGCATGGTAGTGTTGAATACAAGCATACACAGATGTACCTCTGTTTATGTAGTAGTTAACTGTGGATATAAGACTGAAGATTGCAGAATCTGTTGAAAGTCCGGACGAAAACCAAACTACGCGTCGTCAATCCTAATGTTGTTGCTTATACTCGGGTGTAATAGCCTTTCCAAAATTTTACCTATAATAGTCCCTAAAGGAATCGGTCGGTAGTTTTAAGACTAGCAAGGTCACCGGATTTATTTTTAGGGGACAAAACGTAAATAATTCTGCAAAATACTATATATGTTCAAACCTGCAAATAAAATATGTTCTAAACTCAGTCCATCAAAACCTGGGCTTTACCCTTTTCATATTAACTGTCAATGCCAATATCAACGGGCATAGGAACAGACTGCTGTACATTACTAGTTGGGATCAACTTTGAAGTGGTGCGAAAACAAGTCAGCAATTGACTTTGGTTCGTGCACACCATTTATACGCGCAGGTAAGTTAGGTTTATAATCAAGACGTTTTGTTGCTTTCCATCTTCATGATCAAAATTTTATCTGCATGATGTGCAGATAAAATTTTGTAAAATTTGGAATAATATTTAATAACTTAAGTTTAATCAATTAATAGATCAATTAATTGTGCAAACCTCAGAGTAATATGTATATAATTACTGTAAGGTGCAAACAAAAAATATATAGCACAGACTATCTTTTCAGATCGGCGTCAAAAATTAGTATTGGAGTTCGTCAAGGAAGTATTATTGGTTCAATCCATTCTGCATTTACATTAATGACGTTCTAGAATTACCCATAAAGAGCAGATGTCATCTGCTATGCAGATGATACAGTCATCATATTTAATGATTTAACTTGGGATTGCGTACTGAGACGGCTCAAAAAGGCATGGTAGTGTTGAATAAGCAAGCATACACAGATGTACCTCTGTTTATGTAGTAGTTAACTGTGGATATAAGACTGAAGATTGCAGAATCTGTTGAAAGTCCGGGACGAAAACCAAACTACGCGTCGTCAATCCTAATGTTGTTGCTTATACTGGGTGTAATAGCCTTCCAAAATTTTACCTATAATAGTCCCTAAAGGAATCGGTCGGTAGTTTTTAAGACTAGAAAGGTCACCGGATTTATTTTTAATTCTGCCAAAATACTATAAATGTTCAAACCTGCAAATAAAATATGTTCTAAACTCAGTCCATCAAAACCTGGGCTTTACCCTTTTCATATTAACTGTCAATGCCAATATCAACGGGCATAGGAACAGACTGCTGTACATTACTAGTTGGGATCAACTTTGAAGTGGTGCGAAAACAAGTCAGCAATTGACTTTGGTTCGTGCACACCATTTATACGCGCAGGTAAGTTAGGTTTATAATCAAGACGTTTTGTTGCTTTCCATCTTCATGATCAAAATTTTATCTGCATGATGTGCAGATAAAATTTTGTAAAATTTTGAATAATATTTAATAACTTAAGTTTAATCAATTAATAGATCAATTAATTGTGCAAACCTCAGAGTAATATGTATATAATTACTGTAAGGTGCAAACAAAAAATATATAGCACAGACTATCTTTTCAGATCGGCGTCAAAAATCAGTATTGGAGTTCGTCAAGGAAGTATTATTGATTCAATCCTATTCTGCATTTACATTAATGACGTTCTAGAATTACCCATACAAAGAGCAGATGTCATCTGCTATGCAGATGATACAGCCATCATATTTAATGATTTAACTTGGGATTGCGTACTCGAGACGGCTCAAAAAGGCATGGTAGTGTTGAATAAATGGTTAAGTTCTAATTTGCTAACTCTAAACTACAAAAAAACTAAGTTCACAGCCTTTAACAAAACTCTCGCATCTAAACCACTTTCGCTGGTAAACTTGGTAATGGAATCTAAAGTACCCTCTTGCGGCTGTGATGAGTGATCATTGATAATAAGCTATCATTTAAAAATCACCTAAGACGCTTGTCGGGCAGTGTTAGGGAAACCATTTAGATAATGAAAGCTTTGCAATGTTGTGCTACCAAAGACACAAGGAAAATGGTTTACAACGCACTAACACAATCCCTACTATACTACTGCACGCTGGTTTGGGGTGGGGCTATCAAAACAAAAATGCTCGAAGTCGAGAGGGCCCAGCAAGCAGTACTAAAAGTAATGCTGTCTAAAAACTTTAGATTTCCTACTGACGAACTGTACAGGAATGTAAGATGCGGTCAAGTGGAAGGAGCTGGTACTAGGGAGCCCCGGACCAGGGATGAGAACAGTATTCCATGTTAGGCCGAACAAGGGCAGCCTTGTAAAGTTGCAAGCAGTGTGCCGGCATAAAATACTGTCCCGCTCTGCTGAGCACGCCAAGCTTTTAGAGGCCAATTCAGCCTTCCTTCCAAGTTACCATGAAACTACACGTTATTCGATATGTCAACGCCGAAGATTCTGATACTGGCTGAGGTAACAAGGAGTGCCCTGAAATTGAGGAGTTACGACAAAGGGTTCTTTTAGTGGAAACGCGCAAACTTGTGTCTTCTGCGCATTGAACTTAATTAGATTTAGTCGCCCCAATCCGAGACCTTATCCGGCAAAGACTCGACTTCAGACACAAGTTTGTTCCGGTACTCAGTGACGTTTTCCCGAGAAATATAGGCACAGCTGGTGTATAAAGCATTACCAGTGCACGTTACTGGTTTGCAACATATTATTGATAAGCAGAAGAAACAGCGTAGGTGATAACACGTAGCCTTGTGGAACACCAGCATAAATAGGCTTGTAAATGGGGCATACACCTTCTACTACGACTTTGTTGCTCCAATCTGCAAGAAAACTGCTGATCCAGCGGTTTGTGCTAAACCCGATCGAAGGCCTTCGCTATGTCCAAACGAGTGGCCAGGGTCTCCTTGTCTAGCTCTGCCGATTTATGAATCAGGTAACCCAGAGGATCACCAGCTGAGCAACCCCAACGGAAATCGTACTGGCGGTTACTTTTCAGTTAGTGATCCTCAATCACAGTGGTTTTCATTATTTTGGAGAACAAGTAGGATAGGTCTGAGCGGTCGCTATTCGGTTACTTTTTAGGGATCTGGTGCACTAAAGCTGTCTTCTTTGAGTTCGGGACTACGCCTAGGGAGAAAGAGTTTTAGAAAAGACACGTTACGACCGGTGCCAACTAGGGAGCACACGTTTTCAGCACAATGAGAGGAACTACATCAGGCCCCCTAGACTTAACGTCTAGGGAGAGTAGTGCTATGCGCACCGAGCGCTGTGTAAACCGTATCGTACCGACCTGAAGGCGAAATTATACTTCTTTTAACAGCGCTGGTGAAGCACTCCTATTATAGCGCGATACAATTTTACAGGAGCGACCAAACCAGGCACCACACATGATAGAATAGAGTCCCATTCCCTAAAGTACCACATCAGCGACAGAAGCACGTTGGGATCATCTGGCGAGAAGCATACCCGCCCCTGTCCTCAAGGGAAGGATGCAAAAAAAGACCGCATCCTGTCCCAATCGGACGACCTATAGTGCCAAACATGGCGGCGATCTGTCGTGTCAAGAACGCAACCGCGATGGAGTGTGAGTGACACCATAGTCCAGATCAGACAATGGTCCAATTGGTCCAATGAGCCAAGAGGGGTGTCGACGGAGACCTGATATCCGTCCAGATGAGAGGTCAGCAGAAGGTCCAACAGGGAAGGTGCACGATCCTCCACATCTAGAATCCGCGTAGGTGAAGTAACCATTTGTGTCGGAGCATATGCCAAGGCAAAGTTATAAACAGATCTTCCCGCATGATCGGTTAAACGAGAACCAAGCCATTCAGCATGGTGGCCGTTAAAATCACCAAGGATCACGATCTCTGCAGACGGGACCTGTTGTAGCACGGAGTCTGCAGCGATTTGGACGTGGTCGATAAGTTGGTCTGTGTCGGCATTACCTATAGAGGCACCCGTAGACGCGAGGATGGTCGTCGCTGAATTTCAAGACTACCGAGGCGTCGAGAACAGATGTCCTCTCTGACGTATACACAAACTCCAGCCGAAGGCACAAAGGTGTAATTTGTACCCCCGATAGAAGAGAAGTATCGACCGGAGAGGACACCTGCGCCTCGGTTAGAAAGTGCAAGGTCGGTTTCGCCGTCTTCAGATGGTACCTAGTGGACTTCGTTAATGTTCGAATGAAATCCCCTGATGTTGCAGAAATTCACAGATAGCGTGGCAGGAGTCACCTTTGTCTTGTCTTAGTGCTCTACTTGCCACGAGCAGTATTAGTTTTGAGCGGAATTTCGCCCCCCCCCCCCCACCCCCAGGATACGCGAGGCAGCCTGAGCACCCGCTCTAAGGAAGAGTAGGATAGCTTGGGCGTCGATGCTTAGCCAGGGATTCTCCAATACCAGGGTGCTGGTACCCTACTGGGATGGTTTCTTGTTTAATTACGCTACCATGTTAAGGGGGAGAGGGCTTAGGCGAAGTAAACTTCTACTTCACGCTGGTTATCTGTAAGGTCGTGGGTCTTCTCGGTTCGAGCCGGTCCACCCATTCATTACATTCATTCATTACAGCTCCTCATTTCATGTCTTACCAGGTCGTCACTCCATCTAGTCTGGCCCACCCGTGCGATAGCAAAAGCTGGCGTGTGGCTCTTCCACTATTATGTTGTCTGCCTATATTATTAACTGTAATCTACTTCGTCATTGTTTATGCGTTACACATAATACTTAGTAGTAAGTAGCTTTGCTTTATTATGCCCTGCAGTGGGCGACAAGGAGCTGATGATAAAGTAGTTTTGCACCTTTAAAGTATTTAGTTTAGTTTACATAGGGCCCCAATTTCATTTTTGCCCCAGGGCCCTTGGTTACATAGCTACGCCACTGCGTACGAGGTAAATTGAGAACAGAAATGAGCCCTAAGGAACACCCATTTATACTGACCTGGAGGCTGGAGGGACTATACCTTTAATATAGACTAGCACTGGCAACAGTAGTAGAGCGACCCCTTGTAAACCCAAATTGATTTATAAGGAGTACTTTATTTGTATTAAATAACCTCGATTGATAAATTTACTGACTTTAGTACAGAAATAGATTTAAAGTTAACGGGGTCCAATCTAATGTACTAGTACCAGATTTAAATAAAGATAAATAATATATTATGTTACATTGAATAGGATAAAATATTCGTTAAAAGTATAAAATAAGAGCAAGACAATCATACACCTAATTATCTATTTAAAATGCAATAACTATAACAGAAATCCTCCACAAATCCCATCTTATGGTAATGCATTATTAATTATGAAATCTCAATTATTTATCATTACTTATATTTAGTAGTGATTTATCGACAGTTAGAGAAGAATTCAACGATTTTGTAGCCAAGATAGAAATAACAGTGAAATATTTCTCAAAAACAGTTAATTGTTAATTTGTTGTGTGACTTACGTACGAAGTAGTCTTCCGCTATTTGTTATTTTCCACGTAATTTAAATTTTATTTGTAGCCGTTTAAATTTTGTTGCTAAGATATAAAGATTTGGCTATGTACACACAGTTTCGCACGAAATTCTTTACATCCATGTGAAGAAATCAATAAGTGACATTGCAAAGTTACTGCGATATTTTGCACAGCAGACATCTATGGCGATACTTAAAAACGATGTAAAAATAGTAGATATATTACTCATTTTATCTACATGTTATCAGTTCACAATAGGCCGTAGTTGAACACTCTCTCATTGCAGCAGTAATTTCAAGTAATCGCCATGTTTGGCAAATTGATTAGCGGTGCAAGATGTTTCGTACCTTTGACTAAGCTGCCCTTCGACGGTACGGTACGCATTATGCAACGTTTACATACTCGCCGAGCTCACGAGTAGGCACGAGTACGTATATAAACGCCTTGTTCGGGTGTTCTCGCTACTCGGGCCGAGTATTCGCCTGTTCTCCACTCGATGTCGGTTTCTTGTTACAAGTAAAAGGACTATTCGTGTGTATTCGTACCGCTGTTTACATACTCGTCATTATTCGCTTGTAGGGTTGCCACCCGTACTTTATAATAAAGTATTGTAGGTACGCTATTTCAGGCAAACGTACTTATACTATAATAAGTCTATGACTTATACTTTATGAGACCAATAAAGTACGTAAAAATATTTTATTTCACCTATTTTTACCATTTTCAAGGTTTTATTTCAATGTTTACTAAAATAACGAATTATAGAGGTACATACATTACTTAAAGATGTCAGCCAAACATAGGTCTCCCCATAGATTGTCTCATATCCCCATATTGGCCATAGTTACCACGCTTGGTAAATAGGTTGGCAACGGCAGTTCTATTATATTTAGTAGTTATTAGGAAGAAGCTGCTGCCCACCTCCTGTTTTTCCCCTTTCGGCTCTTACGCCACCTGCGGGAGAATATGACTTACACCGCCCCTACACAGTGAATTCTAGGAGATGGGATGAAAGGAACAGTGTTATCTTAACTTAGACAGAATGTAGATAAAGATAATGTGTGGAAAAAATAGCATGTCGAATAAATAATACTTTATTGTCACTTCGTACTTTTTTTCGTTCGTGCACGTCGTACTTTATTTTTAGCTAAGATCTACGTTGAATAAATACAGTGCCGATAATGTAAACGTGCCATTAGATACTCGCCGAGCACAGTCGAGTAGGCACGAGTACGAGCATGTTAACGACTTGTTCGGGTGTTCTCGCTACTCAGCCCGAGTATTCACACGTTCACCACTCGATGTCGGTCTTTTAGCACGAGACAAAGGAACGCTCGTGTGTATTCGTAACGGTGTTTACATACCATACTCGCCATTATTAGCTCGAACTTGTGAACTTTGTCGCAAGTGCTTATTATTTTATAATAAATTTAAAAAAATAAGAAAAAATCTGTCTAGTATGATGGATTGGAGTAACGAATCCACTATTTTTATAGAACTTCATCAAGGAGAACCCGTGGTATGGCGTCCTGAGCCATTTGCCTCCATCAATATCCTGCGTGTCTTGCAATATCCTGCGTGTCTTGCCAGGTCGTCATTCCATCTGGTGTGGGGCCGCCCCACACTCCCCAAATAAATATTTATGAGACTATAAATATCAAGTAGACAAAGTCGTGGCAACGAGACGCACGTCATCCATATTTAAAAGATCTACGTTGACTGAATAGAGACTAATATGTAAACGCGTCGTACTCGTCCACGAATAACTCGGCAAGTTGCCCGTCCGACAATAATTACGTCCGACAATAATACGAGTCTGTAATCGGTATACCTCTAGTAATGGTATATCTTTTAGCGGTCGTATTTCAGACCTTTCCCATAGTGAAATTACGTCGCCTACGGGACGATATGTGTTAATAAGATTCCCTGACGCCGCCTCCACACGTCACCTATTACACAGGTCATAAATAATAATAATAATGTCTCCCTGACCGATTTCTGACGGCCAATGTCAACGAAATCTAACCTTCTGCGCAGGACAGGATTATAGTGCTCGAGTGTATGCGCAAGCACACTCTCTATTCCTTCACTCTCATAGTCCGATGGGACGGTAATCCGACACGACCTGTGACGTCTCGGATTGCCGTCCCAATCGCATGGGGGTGAAACACCGCCAACCTCCTTCCTTCGGGCAGCTCGCATGGTCAGCATTCGCGTTTACAACCACTAGACCAACGAGATAATCATAAAGTTCATACATCTTGCTAGACTTAGCTTATGTATGACATAATAATACATACACAAACACTCACGCCTGTCACCCAGAGGGGTAGGCAGAGACTACGGACTTCCATTTGGCACGATCCTGACACACTTCTCTCGCCTCCTTTACATCCATATGTCTACGCATACACGCTCGTCGGTTAAGGGTACTCCTAATCTGGCCCATTTTCAATTTATCGCCAATTTGGTCGATAAACCTTCGTCTAGGGCGTCCCTTCCCGACTCTTCTCATTTTAGAAATAATTATGTATAATTTGTTCTAAAATAATTTATAACTACTTGTCACAGCCGCAAAGCTCAGATTCAGTTTTCCTGTGCGGCACTGCGAGCAACCGGATGCGAGGATAAAGAGCAGTAGAGCTATATTGTGGGTGCTCTATGAATGGGTCTGCTCGACCGGGAATGGATGACGCTCTAAGAAAATATCAGGGTTAAAAATAACAGAACAATAATGCTGCACTGTTTCGTATGATGAGTGTAGAGAATCGAACACCATCCTCCAGGGTGACAACGAACCTGTATTTTGATTCTTAATAAATGATTGGTTCCATAAACCATAGCATCCACTTATCACCGGGTGTACAATGCGATTCAAATAAGAATAGGAACGTCAATGACCTCGAATGACCGCGATCTGTGAAAGCAGCAGTGATGATAATGATGACAATGATGACTACTCACTCACTCATACAGTAATGCAGAGATGAGCGAAATTGAAATGCTAGATTCAGTTAATACTTTTTCGTTCATGGTTCTTCTGTAAATAAATATTATTACAAAATATCTGTTTTGCTCACCTAACTACTTTAAATTGACAGCTACTACGTCACAATATGGCGCAAGGTCAATCCTCTTCTCATTTGAATCGCACAGTATTGTGTATACGTTTATCATCCTTATTTCTATTAATCAAACCACACAATTTATTAAGTATAATCAGATAAATACACGACGAATTTCGAAACTTGACCTCAATTAACAGTTAATGCTCAGCGTTACTCTATGTTTGTACTGTAAATGCAATTTAATTCCACAATTATATGCATATGTCACAGTCAAAACTCATAACCGGTCAAAACAACTTTTGACTGCGAATAGTCGGGCATTGGGTTTTAACTAAGGACGTTGGTCAATATTACTAACAAATTTTATGGATCACTTTGTTATCTGAAATAAATTATTATTATTACTATTATTATAATACCACTTTTAAGGGTGCGTTTGCAAATAGGGCGAAATGATGCTGTTTTTCGGTACATTTTGTGACAAACCTAAACCAAATCAAACATAGCTAATTGCTACCACGTAGAGAATGATTCTTCATCTTCAAATGGTGGTGACTTTTTTGTTGAAAATAATAGTTTTTTATATTGTAAATACGATCTTCCCTAGCCATTTACTACAAAATTAACGATACCGGCTCATGTTTAGGTACATTTTTGTTCTATTATCAACATACAGGGTATTTTTGAAACGCTCCCGAAAACGAAGACAGATGATAGTACTAAGGATACCTATGATGATGGGTCACAAAGAAATTCGATCCCGAGGAAAAAAAAATCATCTTTTCACAACGTTTTATTAACTTTATTCACGCTCCATCATGTTATTAAAGTTATTTGAAACGATATTTCACAAAAATATCATGAAAGTACTGAAATATGAAACCAGCAGTGAAACTTTAAAAAGAAAATCAGCTGACAATAGGGTCAATATCTCGCGGGCGCCGAACTCTTACCTAAATCGGTACGAAACAATGCATTAGGTATACTACTTACTCACTTTACCCTTCCTTTCACACACACGCTGCTTCGTGTCGCCTCGCGCTGTGGAATTTCATATGCTTCAAGGACGTTATAATAATTTTAGTTTTGAGACAGTGCCATGTTGACAATCACGAGCGATAGTTCAATTGTTTTGTTTATTAAATTATTGTCGTTATAACTTGTTATTTATTAATTAATGATGTTGTTCTTGTTGTTACGTTTTGTGTTTTTGTTTTGTTTTAATAATGCCTAACGCGTAGGTACATTTATAGTGCTAGTGAATACGGCAACATGTTAATGTGCCTTGAAGAATCTCATAAGGCCACGGAGGATCGGTAAGCTGTTTCATACCTAATTTTTTTAAATAACTTAGTACTGAACTGATCTGAATAGGTACATAACTGAATACATCAGAATAATAAACATAATTACACAATGGATAACAAAGCATGACTCTAACCTTGTAAACATTTTATTTAAGTATTTTTTCATTAGCGGGAATCGAACCAGTTATTTGGTTTATTTAAGCTAATTTTTTTAAATAACTTGTTAACATTTTATTTAAGTATTTTTTCATTAGCGGGAATCGAACCAGTTATTTGGTTTATTTAAGCTAATTTTTTTAAATAACTTGTTAACATTTTATTTAAGTATTTTTTCATTAGCGGGAATCGAACCAGTTATTTGGTTTATTTAACCTGAATTTGAATTAAAGTGGCTACGTGGAGACAAGCACAGTGGCAAAATAGTAGGTTAAGTAGATAAGTTAGGTATTTAGACAAGTGTTGTAAATTATTAGGTATTGTGGTACCATCGCTAGTTGCGGGCCGCGCGAATTCGGCGTTCGCGCGTACATTGACCTAGTCAGCTGATTGTAATTCAGTAATTCCACTGCTGGTTTAATATTTAAGTATTTTCATGTTTTATTTTAATGAAATTAACGTTTTATTAACTTTAATAACACGATGGAGCGTGAATAAAGCTAATAAAACGTTGTGAAAAGATGATTTTTTTCATCAGGATCGATTTTATATTTCACCCATCATCTAAGATATAGTTAGTACTGTCGTCTGTCTTCGTTTTCGGGAGCGTTTCAAAAACACCCTGTATACAATACATACACAATACATACACAAAATATTCGAATTTGATACATTACCTATGTATATATATGGAGGTAAAGTCTCATCATAACTAACAAAACGAGCCCAAACTCGGCACACCTAGTTCTACTCGTCCAGGAATTCCAGCAGTAGTCACCGAAGTACACCATCAGGTCACTCTATCAAGTCCGGAGGTAAGCTCTCATCATGACTAACAAAACGAGCCCAAACTCGGCACACCTAATACTACTCGTCGAGGAGTTCCAGTAGCTGTCACCGAAGTATACCTTCAAGTCACTTCACCAAGTCCGAAGCTAAAGTCTTATCATAACTAACAAAACCAGCCCAAAGTCCACAGCCACCATCTCACTGCTAGTAGTGGGCTTCTAGTGCCTAGCAGTCTCTGGAGCAGCTATTCGTATTTCGTATGTAATATATTTTTGTAGGTATAAGAAATGAGAAAAAAAATCAATCTTTCAAATTATCAAAATGTTTTTACTTGATTACGATTCCCACACCCGCAGCTAACGGTGCGTACACTTGTGTGTGACCCGTGTCAATGTAATAGTTCAATTCTATATCTATCAATTTTGCAAACGCGTCCTTAACTGATTTTTGCAGTCAATAGTAGTGTTAACTAAAGACGTTGGTCAAAAATAATTTTGCCTCATTTAAAGTTTAGACTATCGGTGAAAACTCGCAGTATCAGTGACAGTAGATTAAGGTGCGACGCCATTGGACCACCCTAAAGCCGCGTACATTATAATGATATAAAATATAATATTGAAGGAATTGAACTTTTTAATTTAAAAAATTCAAAAAGTGTAAGTCAAAAGTAGTTTTGACTAATATTCTTGGTCAAAACCACTTTTAACCGATGTAATTTGGTCAAAATCACTATAACTCAATATTTTTGCAGTTAAAAATGGTTTAGACCAACGTCCTTAGTCAAAACTATTTTTGACTGCAAAAATCAGTTAAAAGTGGTATTGACCAACATCCTTAGTCAAAATTACTTTTGCCGATTATTCGCAGTCAAAAGTGGTTTTGACCGGTTATGAGTTTTGACTATAACACATAATTTTTATTTTGCTGGTCAGGCTTCAATTACCAGCATTTTTGGAGTATTTATATCTGGCAGGTTTGGTATAACTTTTTAATAATTATCTTTTTTATTACGTAAGCTAATAATATTATACCTCTATTTAAATAGAGTGTAAAAATCATAGACACTTAAGCAAGCTTTATTACACAGCGTTGTATCAAGAGGTCCAGTCGATTCTCGCACTACTCTATTCAGAAAGGGCACTTAGTAGAAGTCTGTGGTGGTGTACATTGGTTTAATCACAATTTTAAAAATGTACAGGGTGTATATAAACATTTGGCATAGATAACTTGTCTTAAGAATACATTTGAAGATCTAAATAAAAATAAAGTCTTATGATTATTCCAAAGTTTGTAATTCTGAAAGGTTTAAAAATCATTTTTTAACATTTATTGGGTTTATTGCTGATCCAGAGGTTCTTTTAGGCACTGAATTACTTTAACAATGTTACTGATTCGCCGAATTTCAGGGGAGTTTTATATAATAGTGCATCATAATGCTTTCGCTTGTACTTGTTCGATTGATACTTGACACTACACGATTCGCCATAGTTCAAAATGGCCGCCCTTTTTGTACTCGCTGTATACGAATTACGTTGCACCAATGCGTTATATTTTAATAATGACCATGTAATAGCAATTAATATATTTTGCACTGGCAAACATAAATAAAATGTTTATTGAATAATTTAAAGGCGACCAAAATATACGTATCGTGCACCGTGTCAAGTTTCATTCTAAATTCCACATCACGTAAGCTACAATAAAATGGCGGACCCAACGGTCATATAAGTTATCATTATTCCCATGGCCTTCGATATAGTTACTATTTTCACAATCGAATTTAAAAAAAGTGGCAAACAAACTGTTTAAACCAGCCACCACGAACAGTACGGATAACTAAAAGCGATAAACATTTGCCATATTTCTAGAAACGGCACTTGAAACGTATCTCAGATTAAACGGAAAATTATGCTGACAACAGATGTACGAATTACAGCGTCTAGTCGTCAGAATATTAACGCCCAATAATGCATCCAACAGATAAATTAGCTCAAGAACATGTCTGTCATTATGAATGTAGTCGGGCGTAAATGTTTAAGACTAGTATATTATAATACCTATACCCGAAACGATACGGGGCTAACATTTCATACACTACAACATCAATATCCTGATTATTATATCATTTGTCACTATTACTATTAATGGTTACAATGGACATACACATAGTTTAGCAAATAATAATATGCAGTTTTAAAGCATGCAAGCATATTAACGTTTGTTCAAAATTCCTTTTCTCTTCACTGCTTTGGAAATAATCATAATATTTTCTTAATTTTCCAAGTAGTTCACAGTTACTTCACGTCACAAGGATTAATATACAACTGAGTCTAGGAGCAGTCGACTTATCGACACAAATTTAGATTTACGACGAATTTATTACTTTCTATAAATCACTGGGTTATACGTGCACAGTTACATGACAAGAAAAGAGACATCGTTATTAAATAAAATATAAAAGGTTACTCCTTAAATTCGGTTGGATACATATCTTACATGTTTTAATTTTTTTTAAAGTAACAAATAAGGTTCGAAGACAGTAACTTCACAAGAGCACGTCGTCGCAAGTTCTTAACACTTAACACCAGAAAAATATATATGAAACCAACCTCTGGGACATTTTGTTGCTAAACGAGCTCGAAGATTTGCTTTTACTCAACTGATATGAAATCGATGGACAGTGAAGGTTTTTTATAAATATTCTTGTTTGTCGTCAAAACAATAACATTGCGGCCGTGCCTATATTTATCATTTTACAATTTTGAAAACAACAAACATTCAATTACCTTCTATTTATCAAAACTTAAATAAAAATGATCTGGTTTAAAATATAAAATACTTCGATACATCGTAGTTTTTAAAGAAACACGGTTAAAATCTATGGCCTCAGGGTTACCATAAATGTATACAACATAATATAGTTAATTAAAATAATCTAATACCAATATTATTTATTGCAATAAATATTTTTCAGTCTTTGGTTCCAATCCAGTACATAGCATACTTCCTATAAATGCTTTAATCCAATTAATAAAAATGTATTAATAATAACTACAAAATTCTTTTGTTCGACTCGTTAAGTATGAGGTAAGTCATTGGGTTTATAGTATAGAAGAATTATATCTGGAGACACATATCAGATGAAGCATAAAAATTTTAAGCCAGCATTTGTATAATACTATGAGACTAGGGCCGGCCACCCTGTGCGGACAATATTTTATATTATTTTTCGATAATAATTTATTGCACTTGAAATTTCCAAAAATCACAGAAAAAAAATTGCATTAAGAGATCTAAGTAATCTAGTAAACGTAACAGTTTATTTTTTGTTTCATTTTGGCCATTTATTAATTATTTCGTTCGCTACAAAGCTAACAATGAAGACTACTCGACAATTTTATTAACTTTTGTGATTATATTAATTTATAATTTACTGACAAGCTTGTTTATATAATTTACACTAATTTTATAATGGGTTAATATTGTTATAGACACATATTGCATGCCGACGAATCGAATTACATTAAAAACTTTACACATAGACACTTCTTGTTACACTTACTTTACTAATATGATATTTACATATATTTGAGTTTAAAGGATTCTTCACTTTTATTGTAACCCAATAGCTGGAGCCAAACTAATATTGTGAGATCCATAAGTGATACTTCATTTGTTATGTGTCATCCGTACACACGAGAACTGAACTTAGTATATCCCCTCAAGTGTCATGACACCCGCAGCGGGTTGACAGCGCATGCACGCCCCGACCCCGTGTATCCATTTTCATTTAAAAACGCCTTGTCTTTAATCTATGTTGTTCAAAGATAAAACGCTGTTTTAATCTTTGAACAACATAAGACAAGGCCGTAATGTAAAGTTTTCAAACGTTTTCGAATTGAACATTTTCGATTGTTTTAACTTGTTTTTATTTTGCCGCGTAAAAAGAGGTAAATATTAAAAAGTATGTTGTGTGAAATAATGTATTGATGGGGTGTGATTTTTTAATCTATTTTGATATAATGTTGTATTGTTAAGCAAATACAAAAACAAATACCGTTTTATATAATGGCTTAATTTCATAACCCTTGCACTATGTACAAGAAACCGGCAAAATTACGTCACGCAATTTTGAAATGAGATTGATAATATTATAAAAATAAAATTTAATATTTATAAACAAGAATCAAATATCTTAACTCATAACGAATCGATGCGTATAAGTTTTATATATAGCTGGCATACAAAAGTAAAAAGATACCATTGTTTACATTAGCGCCTACCGGTATCGCGCGACCTCCCGAACGGCCCATGACACTTGAAGCGTAAAAACATATATCGGTCGGGCACATGTTTGCTATTCCACAGCAGTACTTTTGAACCATATAATTTTATCAATTTACGGCAACTTTGGTTATCCATAGCTCGGAACGCAACGAACACTCGAATGATGAAAACAACCGTCCCAACTGTTGTCCTAACAATTTGGCGCGCGTTCCAAGGCGGTATCCATTTCACGCGGCTGGAACGCGCGCCAATGTTCGACCTCTTGGAGCGCATAATCGATACGTGGCTTTACACGCGCTCCTGTGTGGGTGATTCAATTCAAATTTTCGTTTGTGAAGTTTTTGCCTACTGTTTACTTTCTTAGTGACACGCTTACTACTAATGCTTAAGGTAATAATAACTACGTGACGCGAATTATGTTTCCAATTTTCCTTTTACACTTTTAACGGGCTTAGTCATAATAAATAAAATTAAAAATATATTTTTACTTATCAACGACGTAACCGGCGACTGTCTTTATTATGGCGTATTTAAAAAATGGAATAAACTATTTACAATTAAATTATGCAAGTAGTCTCAATATCTAATATTGGTACCTCAAAATGGAATCATCATATTAACCCTTAATTAGGCGCATGGGATGAAGACAATTTCAAATTAAAAAAAAACGTGTTAGAATGTTTGAAGCGCAATCGTGCTCTTTCTAGCTTCCTAACTCCCCGCGGGGTGCGCAAATTAGTCGCGGCCAGAACATCAACGCGTACGCACAAGTCTCTACTCTCTTGGGTGCTGACCCCATGCGACCACTTACGTAACATTTTTTTGGCGGAGGTAAGTTTTAATTTTTGTGTTTTTACTTAGTTTCTATGCGTATATTGTTATTTATTTTTATTAATATATGTGTATTGTTATAGTGCATATTAATTTTACCTATTTTTGTCTTTATTTTTATTGATTTTCTTTTTTTCAGTTTGCAGTTCTGAGATGAATCGCGAAAGAGAGATACTGCAATGGCTAACGGATATGTCCGACGATGAGCAAAATGTTGCGGGTTCTGCTAATGCTATCAGTAATGCTGAATACTGATAAGAGTAACACACAGATACGGCGGATTTTTAAAAAAAATTAGCGGTAGTACTTGTAGAAGATCACCAGGAACGTAGCATTCAACAGCGTGCAGTCCCTACTTCAAAAAAAATTGGCAAATGCAATAAGTGTGGTAAATTTATTTGTCAACAACTCTATAGGGTACACTGCATCGGATGCAGAATATAAGAATCTGCTGATGAATCGGATTATTTTTTAACGTTGATCTCGGCTACGCCAAAAATTAATAGTTTAATGAGAGATTAGAACTTTGTTATTTTTGCAATTGTTTAAAGTCAAAGTTATGTTTTAGTTTTTTTAAATTAATTATAATAAAGAATTTTAATATTTTTAATAATACATACTTTGTTTTATTTATTTCTAATACTCTATTTTCAACTATTTATTTGGGGTCACTAGAGACCCCATGCGACTAGTTGTGTGATTTTCTTCATACACCTAATTAAGGGTTAAATAACCGTTTATTAACAACGTAAATTCAAAGGAGCGGATTGGAGCGCGAACGAGCGACCTCACGGCGTCGGACGGTCGAATCAACTGGTGAGGCGAGGAAAACAAACCGAGCCGATTGCTCCCACGCAGCAGAGGGCAATGCCAAGGTTTATATTAGACATGTGTCAATCGTGAATAATTCGTTCATTTGACCCGCGTCTCATCAAAGTATTGATGATTGTATTTATATTTTTGAACGTTCCGGATCAAATGATTGACAGGACCTACGACCAAAGAGTATAGTAATATCCGACAACCGACATTATCGAGCGGGTCTCACAGATCACATAGTACTGACACTCGAAATGATCCATTGGATTCATCGACCCGAATGACCCGGTTCGTAAGATATATCGATACTTAAATGATCGGGATCAATACATGAATGATCGGGTCACTAGAAATGAATGAATGACACATGTTTACTTTATATTGTGCTCACGATTCGTGGGAACTGTTCAATATACTTTTATTTTCAGTATTACATTGTTTTATTACTATAGTATAATTACATTAATTCTTTTTCGTAAATTGATTTACCTCCCACGTCCATACTATAATATACATTAGTAATTTTAATTTATTACAAAATTCTATTGATTTAAAGTATTAATCAGTCAATTTCCAAAAATCCAACATAGTGTTTTAATTAATATAATATCGTTATTTGTAATATAACGTTATTAGCGTTGTTATCGTTTTTGGTAACGTGTATGCTGACGGTACAAGTTCAACAAGCCGCCATTTTTAATCCCATTCTTTATCCGCATGGGTAGTATATGTGTGTGTTATGTATTGTGTGCGTGTGTGTGTGTGCGTGTGTGTGCGTGTGTGTGTGTGTGGTTGTGGTTACCGGCGATAGGGCGCCTGGGACGGAAGCCGCGGCTGCCGTCGGGCCCGCGCGGCGCGCGAGCCAGCACGACTCGCGGCGCGCCCGCCTCCTCCAGCGACGCGGTGCGCAGCCGCGCCAACAGCCGCTCCGGCCGCTCCGACCGCTCGCACCGCTTGCCCGCCGCCTTGCCGCTGCAAACACCACTTTATTGCACAACCGTCTTGTGCACGTCGCAAGAGCCGACAGAGGGAAACAAACCAGAAAGTCGCTACCACCTATCTAGCAGCGTCTTCCTAATAACAACTAAGAAATTAAATATACACAATTTGAAATCATCATCATTTTTTACTATGAAAATTGTGTGATTTTTTTATTTAGAAAAAGGGTGACAAACGAGCACACAGTCCATCTCATGATAAATGGATGCTGTGGCCCATACACATCTATCTACATGTAAAGTAAAACCCATAGGTAACAGAAGAATGTTCTTTATTTTAATATATTAAAAATATATTATAAATTGCTTGTTGCAAACTCGAGCAGACCAGCCGGCCTACTTCCAACAGAAATCTGAATCAATTGAGTTTTATTAGTACTCTAGGTCATTTCGTACTCCCTATTTGATCCACTATTCGATTAGCGCATAATCGAATAGTGGATCAAATTGGAATTATTAGAACGGAAATCTTCAGCTGTACATATTAATCACGTCTACAAATTTGTGAAATAAAATCTTGAAAACTATTTTTATTTTGGTTAACTCCCCATGCAGATTATTTTTTTTACCAGTCTATTCCATCTTTGGTAAGGTTTTTTAAAAATGTTAGAGGTGTGGAACAAAATTTATAAGGGGTTCGTTTCGAAATATTTAAACTGGTATTTTTAGCAATGTGTCCACCCACCCTCTACCAACTAAACCACTATTTTTATAAATGTGAAAAGTATTCACGATTCAGCTAAGTATTTTGAAGATTTTTTGAAGAACATTTTGTGAAGAAAATGACTTATGCATTACTACTATAGCATTATGTTTTCCTTTGCGGAGTAGGCAAAAAGGATCGATCGCCAAGATACTGATCCTGACATACCGCTTTCGTTTTTTTTAGGTACTAGTTATTGTAGGCCAACAGTTTCATTCGCAGTACTCTGGTTTGTTTCTTGTCTGGTTTAGGCGTGCAACCTCAGGAAATTTAGGGCATTAGTGATTTAGGAAAGGTTTGTTACGGTCATTTATATCTTACCTCGAACTAAAAGATGGATAAGGAACTGTGACCATTTTTATACGGACTTGGCATGTCAATAATTTGATGAAGCTTGTTGTAGTATTTTCCAAATCGAAATGTTTTAATCTTTTTTAAATACCACTCCCTATATATCCGCTTGGAAAATAAATCCTTCAGTTACTATCGTCCTATTTGGGTCCATTTGTAGTCGTTATAGCGGTCAAACCGCGAACTCACTTAATATGCCCATAGTGTCAAGAAGGCTCCTTCTAAGTTAATTGTGATGGGCAACTACGGAACCCTACATTGTGCGTGGCCCGACATCCACTTGGCCGGTTTTATTCTTCATAAGTTTGTCTTATTTATGTGGAACATTTTACATGTTCTTAAAGTATAATATTTTTAATATGTATGTATGCACATAAAAATCAAACTTTATAGTAGTAATTCATTAATATAACAGTAGAATACAAAATTTGTATTAAAATGGGAAATACCAAGGAATTGGAACCATTTCAGATAAGAGAGCGAGCACACACACTGCGTTTGGTGTCCATATAATGCATCATACCCCTATGCAAACCTAGAATGAATTTTACGTCAGTATTGCCGTAGATATAAAAAATCTTATCAGCCCTTAAATGTCACGGCTGGTCACGGGCCTATCCCGTTGTGGGGCGGATTTTTCTTAATTGTCTCGCTTGGCAGGAGGGTTGATGATCGCAGTGTTCTAAACATTTCGTACCTTTTGACGGTGACCTCCGTAAAATAAAAAAATCTGTTACTATCATTTGTTCTCGTAAATAATGAGGATTCATTTTTGTTTCTAGAAATTGTAATATGAAAATCAATTGCTGTACGTTAGTCTCGCTAAACCTCGAAAACAGCTCGAACGTTTTTGATGAAATCATTAAAGAATCAAAAAATTACGAGGACTAAATAAATGGCATTTAGTCCTCGTAATAGAGAAAATCAATAAGCAATTATCAATATTAATCTCTTTGTAAATGACTACATTTATTAAGAATTAAGATTAACATTTAATTTTAATTTTGCCTAGAAATACGGGAAGTGTAGGCTTAGACGATAAATGTTTTGTCTACTTATTTGCCTTCATAAATATAAAAATTTAAGAAAATTACTATAAAATTGTAATTTTGTAGTATCAATGAGATCTGAGTAGATGGATGTCGATGGTTTCAGACAGTCTTTGGAAGAGGTTAAACATAAGCTTAATTGAAATAAACAATAATAGGTATTAATTTGAAGTATGCTTACCCGACTTTAACAACGTTGCAAGCTGAGGATTTGCCATTCCTTTGGTTGGTCAACATAACGAACTCGACGGTGTCGCCGGGCTGCAGTTCGGATGGGTTACCACGCACCTCCGACATGTGGAAAAACAGGCGCCGAATGTCCTCCGCTTCGATGGACAGAAATCCGAATCCACCTGCAAAAGAAAAAGGGCTAGCAATCATATACAGTTATCAAATGTATAGCCGTGTAATGACAGTGTTTCTACTACCGCATATCAATATCATCCCGTAAATGTCATATGAGGCAACAGGGGGGAAATCAAACAGGATCTTCTCGATAACAACTAAACTAAAGCGTGGCAACTATGGCAAACATGCGAGGCAATCTATGGAGGTCTATGTGTTCAGCAGTGGTCTTTTGATAGGCTGCATTGAATAATTGAATGAAATGTTTCTATAAAATCTCGAATCTCGCGAGAAAATTAACCGACTTCAGAAAAAAGGAGGAGGTACTCAATTCGACTGTATTTTTGTTTGAAAAAGTAACGTTTTTCGGGATATGCCATTTTTTGGATGAAAATACAATAACTAGTTGCCAGCATTGCTTTCGATATAGCAACATGAGAGTTAATTTTGGCATTTTATTTTAACGTGGAATTCTGCCGGCGAAATAACCTCTTTGTTCAGTGCTCCAGAACTTTTGTTAATTTTCGTTTGAAAGACTGAATGTAGTATCTATATCTTTCTAGTAACGTAATATTAATGGTTATCAAATGTATTATATCGTTTTTAACATGTTGGTCTTAATATTTATGCAGCACGAATGGGTCGGCTCGTCCGGGGTGGGACCACGCTCTCACAGAATACCAGCGTAAAATAGCAGTTTAATGCTGCTGTGTTTCGTATGGTGAGTGTAGAGAACCGGAGACCCTTTTTACTGTAAACGAGTCATTCCATCGGTGCCAACGCGGTGACAACGCATCTGCATTTTGATTCTTAATTGAGAATAAATGTAGATGTCTATGGGCCACAGCATCCGCTTACCATCAGGTGGACTCTGTGCTCGTTTATCACCCTTATTTTATTAAAAAAACACTATTATATCGATAAAAACTTCGACAGTTGTCACTTCCCTAATTGTGTACGTATTAGTCTAACCCTCCCTCACCTCTGGTCTCCCCGTAGAGTGCGATACGGACAACTACAGCTCAGAACGATTTTACCTACAAAAACTATGATCGATCGACGTTTCGTATTCTCCTATCTTCTCCTTGAAAACTAAGCCGATTAAATTATTTTTGGTATCAAAATTTAAATGAAAAATAGATCTATGCTCCTATCACTTGTTTTTATCTCAAAAACTTCAAATTTCTTTGGTAGTCGTCTGATTACGGAGGTTAAAATGGGGCATTTTTTTAGGTTTTGGAAAGTCATATTTATTTCTGTAATATTATTTTGGAAAAATAAATGACAGGGGCATGCCTTCAATAGACCTAGATTTTTATAAACAAAAACGATTACTCTAGAGGCATTATCCAGGAAGAGAATAGGGGAATACATTTGTATGGAAAAAATGCAGCCCTTCTACGCTCTTAAATGTATAATAATGTGGGTTTTCTTTCTGAGATGAGTTATATTTAGATACTACCCACCTAGTCATAATTAATTACATCTATTAAACACTAACTTTCACTTTAAAACTTGAGATTTTGCAAATACAAGCGGGATTTGTTTTGTTCACGAATGACTATATATATATCTAAAATATTTGTTTAAAACACTGAAAAATATTTGTTTTGTTTACGTTATACCCCACACTTTGAGTTTATCTTATATTCTGGGGGTTTTTATATTAATTGTAGGAAAAATACCCAGAACAATTTATTTACGTTATGACAATGCTTGAATACAGCTATCCTTTTATACCTTTGATGGCATCCACAGTGGCACGTCGTTTCTTCCTCATGGGCACAATGTTAGTGGCCCTACCTTCAACATCCACTTGGAAAGTGACCGGGTCGCTCACTTGTAAAATTTCACGCTTGCTAGCCAATCCCATAATGCCAAACTCATATGAGGTTCCGCCTTCGATTTGAATCATGCCTGCAATAATCATCATGAACACATTTCATTTCATCTATTTTGACACCAAATTTAATACTAAAAGTGGTATTTTTAATGTTTCGTTGATGGGGATAAGTTAACAATCAAATACAATACAATTACAAAAGTCCTGGTAACTTAGATTTGACTGCTTGTCGTAAACGCTAAAACGCTAAAACTAATGAAATTGATGATTGCAATTTCAGGTACTAATTTATCACGTGCTCGGCGGTGAAATAAAACTTCGTTAAGGAATCCTGGATGTCTGACCCATAAAATATTTCAAGGACACGCGGCGGACGAATCGCTCCATTAGTCTCTCACTTACAACCACTAGACCAAAGAGGCAGTCTTAGTTTTACTATAAAATTAAGACTGCCTCTTTGGTCTAGTGGTCGTAAGCGCGACTACTAATCATGCGGTCCCGAGTTCAAATCTCAGGTAGACCCAAATTAAGTTATTGGGTTTACTTTCAAAAAATTGTGAGTAGCAGTCCGAACTCAGAAAGTTGGCGACGTTCCACCCCCAAGCCTCGGTGAGCACGTAAAGCCGTTGGTCCTGTGCCTGGATTACCGTCCCGTCGGACTATGATAGTGAGGGAATAGAGAGTGCACGATGTGTGCTTGTACACACACTCGTGCACTACAATCCTGTCCTGCGCAGATGCCCGGTCTCCGTTGAGACTGGCCGCCGTGATCGACATTATTATTACCAAGTCCTAAGATTAATTGTAATTATACAGAATACAGAATGTAATATAATACTGAAACTAATGAACAGTTACTTGGTGGCAGAATAACTAATGGAAAGAAGAAATATGTTATGTAACTTATTATATATAATGTTGTATCCTGTGCAGTAAAATTTCAACACCAAAAAAGACTTTTACTCTTACAATACAATTCAACATCTGGACATAGATGTTATAATTTTTATAATATTGGAGTGACAAACAAACTAACTGTAATATAGATAAAGGTAGATAGATATCATCGAAATGCAGTCGGTAATTCTATACTCTTTGCAGTTATTGAATAAACATTGTAACGGATACACGGTGTTTTTATTTACCTCACTAACAGTCCACCTGATGCTAAGAAGCTACTGGAGCAAGTGTATTTTTGTTTTCATATAGTATCATTTATATTATATAGTCTCTTTTAGCGTTTAAATCGGAACATAGCAATGGACGCGCTGTTGCTTAGCAGGTGAAATAGGTCAGTGGATCTTAATTACCCATATAGACGCGGTGGAAAAGAATCTCTACCATCAAGTGAGACCGATTTTCATCTTCACAGTTGGCCGAATAATAAATAAAGCTAAAATAGAAAATATATGTCAACTAACCAGAATATTGAGCTTGGTCTGGGTTCAGTGCTCGGAGGGTCCTAGTCACAGTGCCATTGAGGGGTGGCTCGAGAGGTTTAGCCACGGGTATAGTGCCCTTTGGCAAAACGCGTACAAATTCCGCGCTAGCGCAACCCCCTCCTGAACCATTCAAACGCCCCAGTGAGTACTCGACTTCTGTACCAAGCTCCAGGCCATCTGGAGTGCCCTCTAAGTTGCTGCAAAGTGAACTGTATCTAAATGTTTAATCTTCCTCTATTATCTTACTCTAAATAGACGATATTTTTAATGTCAACCATAAGGTTCGTAAGGGGTGTCCCCCTTACGAACATAGATTTCTCTAAAGATGTGCTTAGAGAAAAATTGAATATATAAAATATTGTAATCATTAACATGTAAATTGTGCTTAGTAACATTCGCCAAAACATGTAGCTATAGCACATAGCTGGTAATATAATAATAAACGTAAAACATTCCGCAAGTTATAATTATTTGTAAAATTAAATGAGCATAGTATTTATTGCACGTATTTACGAAACAATCAAGTGAAAACATAATAATTGTGTATCTCCTGCTTCATTAAAATAATTAAAATTCCAGTCCGTGGTTTATCCGCACACTATGTTCCACTGTGAAATGAAATAAAATTCATGAATTCCGTTTTCACGAAACTAATTATGACAAATTTAATTAATTGTACTTACAATACTACACAAAATACACTAAATAAATTTCAATCGCGGTAGCAACATCCGTGGTTCGTCATTTGTATATTATTATAATATCAAGGAATACATGAATGAAAATAACCCCTGGGAATAAGGTGATCGCCACCATGCTGGTTCTATGAAAATTTATTTAAAATTGTACAAACAAAAATATTGTTAAGTAAAATATGTTTAAAAAAAAGTCCCACTGGGTTTCTTGCTGGTTCTATCCCGGGCATAGGTATTTTCCGAACCAGTGGTAAATAAAAAATTGGCTTTCAAGAAGTATTATGTAATAATCAATATTGAATAAAAAATCATTCTATTTTATTCTATTCTATATTTTTTAAATAAAACTCGCCCGTCTTAAGTTATTATGTAGCGCTAAGCAGCAATAAGTCCGTATTACACACATGGAAACGTCAGTTGGAATCCTCCAGAGACCAGAGAAATAAATTTATATAGTGCCAAAATATTGTTATCTTGGAATTACTCAATTCTACTCAGTCAGCAGACCTTACACAAAGAGCGTAAACAAAATATAATAATCTAAAAGCGAGTACCTAACTTAAAGACTTGAACAAAATTTGTTTAAATTTCAAGAAGTTATTGAGCATGAGCCTTGTGAATGTGAAACTTAGCCGCCTACTGTTATTTGTTGAAGCAAATTTCTTTTAAAATGTCAATTCAATTCATGAATTTTCGGCGGCGGATGAATAAAAGACTTTTTTTTATGCATGAACGCGTTCGAACTGTTTCAAGCAAAAATAAACCTTATATCATATCACAAGAGCACATGGTACTTCGTAGGTCTATTCGGCCATATGACAGTAATGAGACGGCAGTTCAACAATTTTAAGCAAAATTAAGCAATAAGATAAACGCATTGTTTTTTTTTTTAACAGGAGACTTGTTTTCCAGAAACTTGTTTACAACTTGACTTTGTGAGCGATCGCAATGAGTGCTATTATTTGTTACTTATTGGAGTATTTTTCCACATGATTTAAAAAAAACCCACAGTAAAAATAGTACCATCTACAAGTTAAAAAAAGTTGTCGACCCCTAAAAATTTCAAATTCTCAAAATATCCAGAAACGAGGAAAATAATGAATATTTTGTTCTGGATAAATCTTCCAAAAACGCAATTTGAGCGAGTTATAACGATTTTTAAAATGACACGACTCGCGTGTCACACGCCACAGAAAAATAATCGATGGCACGCCTGGCGTGCCGGCCGCACTGAATCAATGACATTTTTATAAGATATTTATAAGCCATGCTGCTGATATATTATGGTTGTAACACGAATGGGTCGGCTCAACCGGGGTAGGACCAAGCTCTCGCAGAATACCAACATAAAATACCAACTTAATGCTGCCGTGTTTCGTATGGTGAGTGTAGAGAACCGGAGACCCAGATTTACGGAAATGAGGTATTCAATTATAGTCATCACGGGTGACAACGCATCTGCATTTTGATTCTTAATCGAGGATATATGTAGATGTCTATGAGCCACAGCATCCACTTACCATCAGATCGGCTGTGTTCTCGTTTGTCACCCTTATTCTATAAAAAAATATTCATTCAATTTAATTTCATATAGTAACATTTCGTTGGAGTGAAGAGCGGTTACTAATCATACGATAGATATACCGTTTTTTGTTACGAGGAATCTAATTTAAGTGAATTATCGTTTTGAAAGATTAATCATATTTATACTACAAAGCAAGCTAAACCATTGTAGAAATCTAGGTTCATCTCATCATCATGCAGACCATACTTTGTCCAACCAACCCTCTTAAGTCGTAGGCTTGCACAGAATTTAGTACGGGACCATCTGAACCCACTCCCACCCACTCGTGAAGTCGTCCATTAGTGAAAGGTCGTATGAGACTGCCAATTGGATTTTTCTTCCTTATCTGTATTGAAACGAAAAATACCAATAGTTCTGTAAACCGAAGTAGTCCTCTAAACCGAAATTTATTGTTATTTCAGAAATGTTCTTGAAAGTGTTTTTTTTTTTTCACGAAATATAATATTTGTATCAACTGATATGAAAGATATGTTTATATAATAATAAATACTTCGGATAGCTGACGTGAAAAATCATTGCGATCCATTGTTTAATTTATAAGCTAGCGACCCGCCCCGGCTTTGACTACATATCTATTTTTTCACGGAATATAATATTTGTATCAACTGATATAAAAGATATGTTTATATAATAATAAATACTTCGGATAGCTGACGTGAAAAATCATTGCGATCCATTGTTTAATTTATAAGCTAGCGACCCGCCCCGGCTTTGACTGGATATCTATTTTTCACGGAATATAATATTTGTATCAACTGATATAAAAGATATGTTTATATAATAATAACTACTTCGGATAGCTGACGTGAAAATCATTGCGATCCATTGTTTAATTTATAAGCTAGCGACCCGCCCCGGCTTTGACTACATATCTATTTTTCACGGAATATAATATTTGTATCAACTGATATAAAAGATATATTTATATAATAATAAATACTTCGGATAGCTGATGTGAAAATCATTGCGATCCATTGTTTAATTTATAAGCTAGCGACCCTTGGCTTTGACTACATATCTATTTTTCACGGAATATAATATTTGTATCAACTGATATAAAAGATATGTTTATATAATAATAAATACTTCGGATAGCTGACGTGAAAAATCATTGCGATCCATTGTTTAATTTATAAGCTAGCGACCCGCCCCGGCTTTGACTGGATATCTATTTTTCACGGAATATAATATTTGTATCAACTGATATAAAAGATATGTTTATATAATAATAAATATTTCGGATAGCTGACGTGAAAAATCATTGCGATCCATTGTTTAATTTATAAGCTAGCGACCCTTGGCTTTGACTACATATCTATTTTTCACGGAATATAATATTTGTATCAACTGATATAAAAGATATGTTTATATAATAATAAATACTTCGGATAGCTGACGTGAAAAATCATTGAGATCCATTGTTTAATTTATAAGCTAGCGACCCGCCCCGGCTTTGACTACATATCTATTTTTTCACGGAATATAATATTTGTATCAACTGATATAAAAGATATGTTTATATAATAATAAATACTTCGGATAGCTGACGTGAAAAATCATTGCGATCCATTGTTTAATTTATAAGCTAGCGACCCCCCGGCTTTGACTATATCTATTTTTCACGGAATATAATATTTGTATCAACTGATATAAAAGATATGTTTATATAATAATAAATACTTCGGATAGCTGACGTGAAAAATCATTGCGATCCATTGTTTAATTTATAAGCTAGCGACCCGCCCCGGCTTTGACTGGATATCTATTTTTCACGGAATATAATATTTGTATCAACTGATAAAAGATATGTTTATATAATAATAAATACTTCGGATAGCTGACGTGAAAAATCATTGCGATCCATTGTTTAATTTATAAGCTAGCGACCCGCCCCGGCTTTGACTACATATCTATTTTTTCACGGAATATAATATTTGTATCAACTGATATAAAAGATATGTTTATATAATAATAAATACTTCGGATAGCTGACGTGAAAAATCATTGCGATCCATTGTTTAATTTATAACTAGCGTCCCGCCCCGGCTTTGACTGGATATCTATGGCGTTATTTAGATTTAAGGTAATCAAAGACCATTTATTTTATAAATGTTTAGTTTTTCGGATAAAATATAACCTAGATCACTCCGATGATCCTTAAGATTAACCCGGACGGGCAGACAGACAAACATTTTTAATGGTTATTTATGTCTTAATTGCATGCAAATACCGCCAATAAAAATCTAAAGCAGCTCAATAAAAGCAGTTTTCCGAGCTTTCAAAAACAATTGTTGGTTTTTATTCGGATTGAACAAATAGACAGACTGATTCACGAGGAAGGTTTAGGTATATGTAATTTGTGAAAATTTTGTGCAAATTAGCTAATGTTGTTGTGAGAGTTTTCATTGCGTGCGCTAACGTAAATCAATAAAGTTATATGAAAAAAGTGGAGGATTATTATTCTCAAATTATTCTAAAGAGAAATTCTCGAAACTATCTGTTCTCAATATAAGACATGGTTTATTGAATCTCCGGTTTGAAGTATGGCTTAAGAACAGGTTTTTAACCGATACATAAACCACGTTTTGTAATAACGCGGTATGTCTATGTATTAAAATTAACTCGTAATAACACAAAATACAGCTTCAAAAACGCACGTAGTAAGAAGTTCGAAGACTTAAACTCATATTGTTCGGCTGATTAGTGCTACCTGTGCGAAGCCGCGGGTCGCTAATATTATATACTAGCGATCTGCTCCGGCTGACAAGTGATTTCTGGATCTCGATAACAGCGCCACCTACCGGGTTAAATTGTGAATCGTTTAAATCATCCAGGGACCCACTCAAACTTTCGAGTTTTTGCAAGACTAAAGGACAGCAATTGATTTTTATATACCTACAGGGTTATTTTTCAATGAGTAGCCAAATTTTAAACTTAACTTCAAATATATAAATAATGATATAACGTTATTGCAGTTTTTGAAAATACGAGTAAATAAAGCTTCTACTTTTATTTGAAATTATGCCAAATTGAATGTAATATATGGGCAACAACTACGAGTACGCGCGCTCCTCTGTGTGCGATTCAATTTACGTTTTTACCGACCGATCGACCTTTACGAATGTGTGCGTGTGTAGTAAAATAGATATTTATGAATGACAATCAGTTAAAATGATGCATTACCACGCATTTTGAATTAAAAAGATAAAAAGGACAGAATGTTTGAGAATTTTTTATTTATTAATTTCTCCTCACCATTTGCCTATGTTACTTATTCTGAACTTCCTCTGCAAATTCGGTCGGTTATAACAAAATAACCCTGTATAGAGATAATACGAATGTGAAAATTAAGTAAACATTTTAGGTTTTATAAAAGAGCATCTATCTACCTTAACGGGTTGGGACGAAATTTGCGACACGAATAGACTATGACCTGAATTCACGAATGAGGCTATTCACGATTAGGAAATAAAAGCTATCAAGGGTAAATTCACACGAAAATATTACAGTTTCCAAGCAGGGTAGCCGCGGACTGAAACTAGTTAAATATACTTGATTTATCAGACACAACGTACGTCGCTTTCAAAATTATAGAAGAGTTGGGTAAACGGATGTCCACCGTATGTAGCACAATAGATAAAACACAAAGTGACAATTATGTTAAATGTTTTTTTATTTCTCAATCCATATTATGGGTATAAATAATATATCACATATTATTTACACAAATTTATATTTTATGCAACGGAAGTTCGTAAGAATCAAGAACAAGTGGTAAAATAAGAAAAAAATGTACAACCGACTTCAATATAAATAAAATGAGAACATCATCAATGTAGTCAGGTCAATTAAATACGCATTATTAAGGATAACTCAAAAACTACTGGTCAGATCTTGATCAAATTTATATGGGACCACATGAGAAGCGCCAGCTTTTAAATAATAAAAGAATCATCAAAATCGGTTCACCTAGAAAAAAGTTCTCAGGTAACAAATAAAAAAAATCAGTAGAATTGAGAACCTCCTCCTTTTGAAGTCGGTTGAATAATACTATAAAATGTAAGGGTGATAAATTGTACCCAGAGAAGATGCAAGAGGTTTGGTATTCGATGAAGACACGACAATTGATAATTGGCAGGGAAGCCTACCACACAACTGCCAAATAACCTTCGTGTTTTTTATCAACTTGAGTTTCGGCTTAAGCTTATATGTATTCGTATATTAACGGTCAAGGCAATGCCGGATACGCCGTGCGCTCCGATGAATTATGTGATGAAAGTTATATGGAGTGACCGGACCCCGAGTCAAACTGAAAATTGTAATAGTGTAACGGAACACTTAAACAGAGTTACCACAATTATTGCTGTGATAACACATGTATAGTAATAATAGTTTAGAGGGCTGTTATTGATAATTTATACATCTTCTTGTTCGTCAACAGCTCGTAAAAGTCTACTGCTGGACATGGGTTTCTCCTGTTGTAGAGGGCGACAGATCCGGACGTCTCGCACCTTTGTAGTTGCTGCCATAGCCGGGCTGGGTATTTCACATCTGACGTAATCAAAATGGTTATACGAGGGTGACACTGAAAGTTCTTAGAAAATCAAAAACTGAACAAACTAGCAAGTTATTAGTTTTATTATATCTTTTAAAATAGTGTCCATTTACATCAATACATCGCTACATCCGATGGAACCAATGAGAAAAGCACTTTGCCCACTCGTCCTTAGGGGTCTCTTCGACGGCATTTTGAAACGCAACCACTGCTTCCTCGGCGTCCATAAAACTTTTTCCTCGAAGTTTTTCTTTTATTTTCGGAAATAAATAAAAATCGCAATGTGCGAGGTCGGGGCTATAGGGCGGATGACCCAGTAATTCCACGTCTGACGTCGCCAAGTAGTCGATTGTTTGCTTGGCGGTGTGCGATGAGGCGTTGTCGTGGTGAAGGAGGATCCTACTGCGAGATCGTTTCTCCCGAACTTTTTCCAAGACAAGTGGCAATCAATTGTTAGTGTAACACTCTGCAGTAACTGTTTTTCGATCCTCTAAAACAACTGTTGCGTAATGACCTGACCTACCGAAGAACGAGGCCATCATCTTTTTTCCCACGCTTCGACCTCTCTTCTCTTTAGTTGGCAACTCCTCGGAAGGAAACACCCAGACAGCAGACTGTCTCTTAATGCGTCACCCGTAAGAATGTCGAACACAGCATTTGAGTCACCTCCGTTAAATCTTCACGACGCTAATCAACACGACGGAGTTTTTGGGCCTGTGTCAAATTATGAGGTATCCACTCGGGCACAAAGCTTCCTGACCGCTAAATGTTCGTGAAGGATTTTGTGCACTTTACTCATACCGATGCCTAAGCTTGTCCGAATCTGCTGATAAGTCACTCTTTTGTCAATCTCTATCATACGCCGCACAACACTGATGTTATCTTCAGTCGTCGCCATAGAAGGCCGTCCCTCACGCAGATCATCGGTGAGATTAGTGCGACCACGTTTAAACTCATTAAACCAGTTGTAAACAGTGGCACGAGATGGAGCTTCATCGTAAAAGGCCAATCGAAGTCTATCATAACTTTCTTGTTGACTTAAATGACATCAAAAGTCATAAAAAATCATTGTACGAAAATTTTCTCGCGTTAAATTCATGCTGACGTGACAGAAAGAATTTTCAATTTGCCGCCAAATCGTAAACAAATGACAAATTAATAAAATACATACACAATAATATTGGCAAAGAGTTCCATTTTCAAAATTTGAACTTATTTTTTTATTATATCATTTACAAGTGGCCAGTTCTAAAAACTTTCAGTGTTGCCCTCGTATATCGGAAGCCATAAGATCTTTCTTTCTGGCATTTCTTACGACACCGACGGGCCATAATGCGGTAATGGATTTTTAACTCCATCACCAAACAGGAAATTTATATATGAATGTTGTTATTTGATTAATAGTAGCGGGTTTTTCTAGTCACAAGCATAACAATTGTCAGTTGGCGTAGAAAGGGAAATTTGGGCGATGCATATTAGGGTGAAATAAACACGTTCGCGACGCTCACTGTGACGCCAGACAATTTAATTCGAAGCTACCCTAGCTATGTAAAAATGTAGCTATGTATGGTAAAACGAGGCGAGGTCAAATTTAAGAGGCTATTTTGAAATCTAGTAAAAATTTTAAACAAAAATTTAAATACTCTCAAAATAATAAAAATTAAAATGGACATTATAGCTTCGTGAAGAGTATAGAGTTCAGAGGTGTTTGGAAAGGTTTCGGGTCAAGGGTTTTAAAGAGCCAAATGAGATAGCGAATTTGTTCAAAGATCATTTCTACGTACAATCATCGTCGCGGCATGTACAAAGTGCCAGCAAAAGAGGCGCCGTGATAGGCGTGCCTTCTCATACATAGCCCAACGCATTAGAAGCTGAAGTGGCAATGAGCCGGTAATATAGCTCGAAGAACCGACAACCGATGAGAAAGAAAGGTTCTCGAATGGCAGCGTCATACCGTTAGACGAAGTGTAGGGCGGCCCTCCACTAGATCGAGTGACGACCTGGTAAGACATGCAGGAACAGGACAGGCAGGAAGTCGATGGATGCAGGTAGCTCGGGACCGTGCTTTGTGGCATGGTGGAGCTATGTTCAGCAGAGGACTTGTGAATGTCTGTAATAATGATGACGAAGATGATTTAAAAATTTCCCGGCAAATATCAAAATGTTCTGGAATTTCGTTAGAACTGACAAGGAAAAGCCAGAATAGTTAAGGTTTGCACATTTTAAAAATTACTTTTCCTTTGAATTTGGAAATAAGTACTTCTGTAAAATAATTCATAATTTACAAAAAAAAATTCAATTTAGACTGATGAAAATGTTCGTTTTTACAGGGAATTTGTAAATTAAAATAAAAGCCACATATATCCCAATCGTTCTTAAATCGATTCGTATAAATGTTAATAGGACAATCGTAGCTTTCGAATATACGTATGCGAATAAATTCGACGCTCACCGACCAACTCGGAATATAACTACTCGGAATATATAGACAATTTATTAATAAATTGGTCATAGAACGATGTATCCTTCATTAAACTCCGGATATTGCAAAACGCGAATGAAGTAATCGACATACAAATCACATTTCTATATGTAGGTACGTGTACATCTCGAAAGACCGCGTTCAATGGCGCCCGTATTGACCTGTCTCCCCTTTTAGTTCCTCCTCCGTTCCCCGCCTAGCTCACTGCGACATTATGCATGAGTTCATGTCTGGTCTATAAAGACTCGCATATACATTTATTTTCAGACTGCACTTTACAGCCTATTAAACAAAAAAGATCTAAACTTCGATGATAGTTATATTAGCATTATTAATAGTGTTTTCTCTTTTCGATGTTTTAAGTTTTTTTTTTTACTTTAAATAAAATTTTGTGAGAAACGAGGACGTTTCTCTTACTATGGCTTTTTCATAACGTAATTAAAAAAACTACTTACGAAAATTAAGGAGTAAAAAAGGGTTGTTTATAAACTATAATTCTTTCAAAATTAGATGTACATATTCACATTGGAAGGCACAAACAAAAAGTACAGTACAAAAAGTTTCTCACAAAACGAAACTCAACTAAACTACTTGGACGTATTGGCTTTTCTTTTGCAATGGGCCACAAAACAACACAATCACGAAACCCTATTGCTGTCCGTCCACTATTTAGCTTCAATGACACAAATACATACATAGACTTACAAATGTTGCATATCATAAAAAGTTTACATATCTTAACAATTGATTCTTATTAATAATGTTGTCCTAACCGCGTGTGTGTTAATTGAAACGTGTTTTCAATTTAGCATTTTTGTAGAATGTTATCACGTTTAATACATGTTCACAGGTCACGTTAAAGGTAAAGGCTTGAGGTAGTGTATAAAAACGAATTTCAACATAATATCTTAACAGCATTAAAGAAACTGACCGACGCTATCAATTTATGCCACAAAGCACGGTCCTGATCCATCTGCATCAATCGACTTAGCATGTCTTACCAGTTCGTCACTCGCTATTTGGGTGCCATGGGGCTCGTTTACGAATACTACTACGAACTGACATTACAAAAATAAAATTTTTACGAATTTAACAATGTTTTTGTTACTGTAATACATGTTTTTACTACAATTTGCTTAAAATTGAGCAAATTTTTAAAATCTTGCAACACCATCGTTGGAGTTGAACGTATTAATTAGCAATAATGTTACCCGACGGCCACACGCGTACGCCGCTTATAATCGCCATGTAAGTTTCCTCATTTAACTAAATAATATTTTATTTATGCGGGTTTTTTTTATTTATTCTCTGAAAGGGGTAACATGAATAGAAACATATCACGATACTTAAAACTACCACCACGGATCGGACAGGTTTTTTTACATTTTGTATAAATAGGTGCATACAAAACATACAATCATGAAATACTAGTCAGTAGGTACCTTACCGACGACGATAGATTTCACTGAACATTACTTCCGTCCAAAAAAGATCTGAGCTACCTCAAGTCGTACCTATAGAAGTTTTACTTCAAAAATTATTATAATATAGCCCTACTCGCTACAAAAAAGTTGCAAAAGTGCAGGTTGAATTTTGCACTGAACGACTATTTAACCAAAGTTCATGTCACCAGCCGCCGTCAGTCATATACATATAGCTAACAATATGAATCTTTAGTTAACTGTTATAAATTAGAACTTTTTGACATTAAATTAACATGAATTATAAATAGTGATTTCACTTTTAACATGGTAGTTTTTTGTTTTGTTGCAAACACTATTCCGTGCGGAATTCAAACCCGCAGCCACAATCAAGCGCCTAGCCAACGCTACGGGCAATTCGTTTCTTAGTCTTTGTTTCGATTATAACAGGTCAAAACGTTTTTAGAATTCATGAACGTCATAATGATGTGAATCAATTAAATTGGAAAGAAAAGAAATAAGAAATCACAAATATTTATCGTATTTTAATTTTATAAACAAAACCGAGATTGACTTTTGATAAATTGACAAGCTAGACAACACGGCTTACAAATCACTAGATATTGGCCTCCTCTCATTAAACCCACTTTTATGACGTCATTTGTAGGTGACATAAAAGGAATTTGATTTCATGCATTTAAGATAAAGTCATACCTCTTATTCTTAAGACCTCTAAAAAGTAAAATAGTTTATTAATGAATAATGTCGAAACGGTTTCAAAGCAGCATTGCTTAATATTTTCTTTACATACTGAATATGCAATGCCATGAGACATTATATCCTGGTCACAAACATCCACTAAATTCCTTGATTAATTATTTCTGTTTATGGAATTAGTTTTTTAATACGGCTTTTAAGCCGTAGTTACCAAGGGGCTAAAGTGCACATATTATATTTCATAGTACGAGTACTAAAAACCTAAGTATTAACTGCTGATTTATGGACCTGTGTACACCACATAATATCATGTGTGTGGTGAAATACCTGTTAATTTGTTAACTGTAAAAGCGAAGCTTTTAATCGCGACATAATATAGATCACAAAATGTCAAATACGCAGGATATTAGTATTTTCGATAAGATCGGACAATGCAGTGTCAGCGACACGCGAACATTAACCCATCATCAATTGAGACCCGAAATCCGATATTGAGTGAGGTGCAATATTTCCATCAATGTTATGCATACCGAGAAACTATATCTCAGCAAACATTAAGCTGTCTGATGAGTCATCCTATGCTTACAGAAAATAACTATAATGGACTAATAAGAATTGATCTTTCATTTTTGTATATAATTAGCGTCGCAAGAAGCGGGTAAAAATAACTTATAAACAAAATAGTAGAGACAGTTGAATGATGTATATAAAGGTAACAGTAACGAGCTTGCTCTTTAAAACTTTTCTAAAATATTCTTCATGCGCTACTACATGCCTTCAATACCCTATTATACTATCTATCTATTAGTTGTATGTTCGAATATGTGTATCTAATTGGTTTCACAGACGGCTATTGTTACGCCCACGGAGGCTAGACATTTTGCTTTAAAGACATATATAATACTAAATTCGCAATGAAAGACTTTCCGCAAGCGACAAAATAGATATTTTATTATTTCAAATTACCTGGTATTTGAAATAATAAAATCCATTACTTTATACTTTATTATTTAACTGTATGTTGAGACTACGTAAATTGTTACAAAATAAATAATCAACTAGTCATTATAAATACTAAACTTGTTTAGCCGCATCCAATATATTTTAAATTTAACAAATTTTATTAAACTCATAAGAAGTGTAGGCAACAAAAAAAATTTTTTGTCTTCGCTTCTCATATAAACACCGTTATAACCTATCAAAGTCCACAGCTGCCTTTTGTTATAGAATAAGGGTAACACACGAGCACACCGTCCACCTGATGGTAGGTGGAAGTTGTGGCCCATAGACATCTACATTTTTATCCTTAATTAAGAATCAAAACGCTTTTGCTTTGTCAGCCCTGGGGACTAAGATGGAATGCCTCGTTTCCAGTAAAAAGTATCCGGTTCTCTACACTCACCATACGAAACACAGACGCATTAAGCTGCTATTTTACATTGGTATTGTAAGAGCATAGTCCTACCCCGGTCGAGCCGACCCTCATGCTATAGCCATAATATAGCTGCAGTGTGGCTTTACCACGAAAAAAGATTGCCTTTTAGGGAGGATACTTGCCATAGTTGTCACGCTTGGTAGGCGAGTTGGCAACTGCAGTTTATTATTTTTTAGTTATTATGAGGAAGCCATCTTCAACCTTGTTTCCCTCTGTCGCCTCTTACGTTACCCACGGCACGATATGCGGTAGTGGATATTCTTACACCACCGCTATACGGATAGATACTTGTATGTATGTATAAAAATATATCGCACAGCCATGGTTAATATGAACAACTAAATAATTTATTTTATTTTCTGTATTGACTGAGATAACTTTAATAAAAGTTCAATACATGACATAACATTCAAAAATCAAAGCATAAAAACAATATTAAGTAATCGCATTGCGCAAAAAAGATAAAAATGCATCATAAAAAATATAAAATCACAAAAACTAATGTCGTTGGCGCAAAACGGCAAATTTTATGATTAAACAAAACAATAAATAAATATAAATTTCTGTAGCTAAAAAAACTGAAAGCTATTGTTTGAAAATTCATGTACTAGTTCAATTTGTAACAAACCTGAAATGGAAGAAAACTTCTTTGGTGTGGTCAGCAGTCTCAATAAAACCAAAGCCATCTTTCAGTGCAGCTATGAAACCCTGCATAATGGGACGGATGTTGGAGTTCCCATTAGTGGAATTTCCGTTTGTCAGGCTGTGTTGAACTTGTACTGACATTGCTATGAGTTCTTTAGTCCGCTTCACCTGGGATAAGTTTAGTATGCTAATAGTTGTAGGTCTAGGACACCTAGTTCCGAATTTAGAAACAGGTAAGCTACTTGTTTATAAATTTAGAACCTGGTCTATTAATTAAAAATGTTCTATTAGCAAACATTATCAAAATTGGATATTATATGTCTATATAATATTCAATTTTGATATTTATCGAACTCTTAAGTTTAATCATCAATTTTTACTTGGCAACTAATGCCTTGAAAGAATTCTAAAACTCTGTTTAGTTAGGCCAAACCATACAAAAGTAATTTTCTACAAATTATATCATTCAGATGGTTGTAGTAAGAGTAGAAAATTGTCTCCTAATAAAGGGTGTGTCAGTAACAAAAACATTTATTATTCCCAAGTTATGTTAAATAATATGTTTGTGATAATTTTAATAAGAATTACTCACTTGATATAGGTCAAACGTCACTTTATCCCCAACCCGTGGCAACATCTTTGATTCACATTTTTTTGCAGTAAATGAGATTGATTTTTTGGCTCCATTTATTTGGGCAGTAATCAGGCCATTGTAATCCTGTTTTGTATGCAATGGATGTAATTAAAAAAAATCTTGAAGAATAAACAATGATGTTAAAAAAAAATCAGAAAATACATACAGCTGGTGGCTTTCTAGATGGGCTAGAAGATGAGGAAAACTGCTGTGCTTCCTTAGAGACAACACCACGCACACCGCGTTCTACTAATGTCTCAAACTGAACAGTGCCGGTTGGCAAATGCTTAATACGTATTGCCGACTGACGATTGTTCATATTAGAGAAGGTTGTCACAGGGTCAACAGTAAACTCCACCTGTACATAGATATAATAAAATATGAGTTTAAAACAAAACTAAATTGAAGAATTTCTATCTACAAATAATATATTATAGTGATGATTATATAAATTCCTTGCACATATATTTTTACACCATAATTATATTAACCTTTAGTGTAACCAGATAAATCATGCAAAATGTATAATATAAAATTAAATTACAAAATCAAACAATTGGTAGATTATTTTCTAACCTCATCTCCAACACTCAATTCATGTCCAAGGCGAAGAACTTCAGCAAAGTGGAAAAACATGGTCTGCTCTCTCTCAACACAGCGGATGAAACCAAAGCCTTCCCTCAGAGAGCTTACTACTCCTTGTTCTCGCCTATTATCAAAATGTTAAATCAAGTCAGGTAAAAATGTTAAGTGCACAATTGATAGGGTGATTCTTACCGTTCACCAGAAACATTGAAAGATTCCTCAAGTAATGTAATATTAGTAGCACGTTTAAGCTGGTCCCTTCTGTCTGTTGCTACTTGGAATTGAACCCAATCTCCATGACGCAAAGTGAATTCTCCACCTTGATCTTTGTCTCCAAAAGGCACCTGTTACAAATAAAAAAAGATACCATGTTAACAAAAAGCACAAAATTTAAGAAAAATATTTCACACGTATGAAGTACCTCAACTTCCGAATGATCAGCAGCGCGGTATCGTATCCTTCCTGGGAGGGGATCATTCTGTGGTACACGAACCATATTTCCACGATCAAGAGGCTTCAACACTTGGCCCCTCATTATTTCAGGACTTACATCCTCAAACACAACTGAACCACTTGGTAATTTAGTGATATTACATGCCACTTCTTTACCCTGAATTGAAAATAGAATAACATTAACCATATTCAATAATATGTCTAATTAACTCACTATTTCTTATTCTCTCATAAAATTACTATGAAGATAATAAGATAAAAAGCAACCTCTTTGCCACTTACATTTCTTGTCTGAATAATAAATTCAACATCATCTCCTAACAACAAGTCTTCTTTGGTCTTTGCCTCTGAATAATGAAAGAAAATTTCCTTAACAACATCAGCCCTTTCAATAAATCCAAAATTTTCCTTCATTGAACACACCACACCATGATATTTTACTGGGTGTACAGGATTTTCAAAACGAACATGGCAAGCACCTAATGTTCCTCTGAAAAAAAAGTAGCCGTCAAAATAAAGAATCTCAAATGATTTATGTATTTTTTAAGCAGTTAATAGGAACAAAAAATAATTACCTTTGATTAGTTGCAATCTGAAAACTTACTGCATCACCAGTACGTAAAGTAACATTGCCTTCAACATCATCTTTCGTATAAGGCAAGAAAAAGCATTCACCTCTATTCTCATAAGAAATACGTCCTGTATTATCTCCAGATCCTTCACCTTTTACTTCAGTAGTCACAGTGCCTGTTACTCTGGCTTCACTTAGTACCTAATATTTGAACAATATAAAAATAAGTTGAATATGCAAACAATAAAAAAACAAATATAATAATGATTTAAATCTTACCACTTCTGGTGCAATCTTAGTAACAGTAGAGGCAATTGGTTTTCCAGTGCGTCGATCGTAGCTCATAACAAATTCAACTGGATCACCAATTTTCAGGTGTTCAATATTACCACTGAACTGGCTAAAGTGAAAGAACAAACGAGCTTGCCTTTCACAACATTGAATAAATCCATAGGAGTGCTAAAATTGATCAATATATCTTCACATACTATTCCTAATTAGAAATCATTATTATTAAGTATTTATTATAAAATGAAGGGAATGAAACTCTTATTATTTGAAAGGTACTGTGCCATAAATGTGCAACAAAATCATAATTCTTGATAAATTATGATTAAATTATTATTTTCAATTGAATATATGCTATTTTGGTATAAATTAATAAAAAGTTCTTTGTGATGGTGTTGAGCAAAATATAATGCACAAATAACTCATTTCTAATCTTTCGTAACTGTAGTTATTATAGTATATGACGTGATAGTAGTTACATAGATTATGTAATCATTATTTATCTATTGTAAAGAAGGGGTCAGTTCAACTGGGGAAGGCACACACTCTCACAGAATACCAGTATAAATTTGCAGCTTAATGCTGTGTTCCTGTGTCTGCTATGTGTGTAAAAAGAGACTGAGATAGTTTTACTGGTAACAAGGTACTCTATCTTACTCCTCAGGGGTGACAACACATCTACACTTTGATTCATAAAGGAGGGTAGATGTTGATGTCTAAGGGTCACAGCATCCACTTACTATCAGGTAGACTGTATGCTTGTTTGTCAATGATAATTTGTTTAAATTAACAAATAACAGAAAATACACACTGCATCAAACAACACATATCACAGGCAGTGCAGGGAACCTGTAGATGGATACAATGAAGAATGATATTCATAATAAGAGAGATATTGGAACCCAGAAAATAAAGTAATAAGCCATTTAAGCTAAACAGATATAATGAGTTTTACATTAGAGGCCAAGATCTTTGTTAGCTAGTTCACTATTGTGTATTTAAATTAATACTATCTTTTAAGCTCTTCCAAATCATTAATAATCATCATACTAAGGACATTAATATCATTGTCCCAATGCTAAAATAATAATTTGTTAAAGGTAGATTTTTAATATAATAATGTAATCGCAATGACATTACTATTACATTACTATTATACTAATGTCATTGCAGCCCCCCCTAAAACCACTGGTGAACATAAGCCTCCCATGAATGCCACAAAACACGGTCTTAAGCTACCTGCATCTTGCATGTCTTACTAGGTTGTAACTTAAACAACTCTCGAAAACAGCATTTAGACATGGCTTAAATGGAAAATCAGTCTAATAATGTAATAAGATGCACCTAGTAAGCAAATTAAAATTAAAAGCAGGCTAAAAGGGACTTACCAGTAGTTTTTCAATTATTCCAGTTTCCCTTATAGTTGGGCAGTTCATGGAATCATACTGGGAGGTGGAGTTATTAGTAGAGCTTGAGGAGTAGGCACTGACAGAATCACCCATTGGGCATCCATCTAAATTATAATTACCAAGAGGATATCGATTCCCTCCCCCTGACTTGTTCATATTATTAAAATTATCTCTAGGAGAGCTTGGGTACTCACTGCTGTAAGTACCTTTAAATACAAATATATTTATATTAATAATGGTGCCTAAAAGATTGTTAAAACAATCCATATACATATCTTTTTTTTTTAAATACAGTAAAACTCGCTTAATACGATCATGTTTAATACGATTTCTCGCATAATACGCCATTTTATATCAGTCCCTGCAACTTGAGGCATGTTTTCATACATTTTTAACACACTTAATACGATTCGTCATCCCGTCTAATACGCCATCTGTGCAACACCTGAGCCGAGCTGAAAGTTGCCGAGCACGCTCACTTACCACCTTGCTGATACTTGCCCCGCGTGTATGCGCACTCCGCACACTTTAGTTAACTAAGTTCACCCTAAAAATGTTGAGCTAAAGAACATCAAGCTTGTGTTCTTACCTCAGATCAGAGCATTATAAAAGTCCTTAAACAAGGCTACAGAACCCAATTGATATATCGCTATCTTAAAGAAATGGAAGACCCTGACAGCAAACGACCCTTGACTGTGCATGATGCGATCCTAAACATGACATGAAACATGTAGTGGTATGGCAAGCAATTAAGCCTGAAACCATCCAAAATTGGTTCAAGAAAGCAGGTTTCCTCAATAACGAAGCTGACATCGTGTTGGAAGAAGAACTTGCGATACTGCAGGGTTTCCCTGGATATTCTTCCATTGATGACAATGTTGCACCCTATGAATTCCGTTCAATCGAAGATCTTATTGAAGACGTGAATAACACCAAAATAGAGGCCCTAAGTGATGACGATGAAGATAAAGGGGAGTCAATTCCGATGTTGTTAAACGCAGAGCCATTATCAGCAGTAAACGATTTAAGGTGCTATGTATCTTCTTTCGGGGAAAGTGAAGACACACTGCAAAAGTTAAGTTATATTGAAAGCCTTGTCATTACTAATGCATCAAAATCTCTTCATCAAACCAAAATAAGTGACTACTTTAAGTAATGTCATTATAAATAATAATTAACTATGATGTAACATATTTAAATACATATACATATGTATAATATTATACCTATCTAACAAATTTATAAATATACCTATAATTCAATATCTACACAAAATTTGTAAAAGATATGTTTTATTTTTCCTATCCCTCATAATACACTTTCGCGCTTAAGTCGCAATTTCGGCTGGGTCCCTTCAAAATCATCTTAAGCAAGTTTTACTGTATGTATTACCTGTATAGTGAGCTTTAGTATTGACAAATTAAAATATTAATTATGAGTTCAAAAATTGAAAGGGAGATATTTATTTACCTGTTCGATAAACTTGCTTGTTTTGCATATTGGGCTGCTGGAGATCTAAAATATCCTGCAAAGGAGTAGAGTGTGAATCTGGCGGCTGGAACATTTTCCACTGAGGATTGCTGGACATTATTTCTTGTTTGTATTCCTTGTATATAGGTCAAAAATCACAGTATTTATGTACCAATATATCACAGAAAATTATGACAAACGTAATTGTGTGGTGTTATTCCTAAATAGCAGTATATAAGTTCATTAAAATCAAATCACATTTTCTTATCCTCTTAGTTTCAAACACCATACAGTTCTAAATAGTCACACTTTAAACACCAAACACACTGGACAGTAAAATTAGTTCTGAATGTGTTACACTAGATCCTCAGATGTCTTCAATGCTTGCTGAATCGGAGAACTGTGGTGCATTGGCTTATTTCACTGAAGCTGGTTCAATTTTGTTATCTTGACTACCTAATTATTCAAAAAAGATATTCTCAATTGAAAGTCTAATTTGATACATATTCCTATAAGAAAATGTTCATAATTCTTACATTAAAACTTTAATAATGGTAAAATATAAATTAAATTTTTATGTTAGAAAGCATATTTTATTATTTTTATGCAAAAGCAGGGCAAACTATACAAAGAAAATTGTCTTAAAAAATTTACACGCAAGAATTTTGGTGGATCAATATCTGTAAGCCGATTCCCTTAATTGCTGTTTTATCCATCTAAGTTCAGTGAGAATATGTGGAAATCGAGAAAAATCGAACCGTACGAAACCGCCATCACAAACCGTGCGATACTAGCGTACATACGGCTACAAGTCAACTGCAAAAATAGTACATAACGAAGATTTACAACAAAGGGACGTATCGAAATATTGTTCAGATGTTCTACATTTTATGCTATCTAGGTAGGTATCGGCCGTCTGATCGCGCTGTCGATGTGCAGAAATTAATAATACGATGTTCGTCAACGCTCTACCCTTAAAACTATATTCTTATGCATAATTTGTAAACCACATTATATCTAAATCACTGAACATTTATTTTTGAATAATTTTAATTAAAAACGCGTAGATAAGGACATACACAGAACTATAAAATTATCAAATCTCACCACGACACAACACAGCACTGACGACATACCGCCATATTGAATGTCAACATAATCGCGACTTTGATCGAGCCATACGAACTGTTTTTAATTTTGTTACATATAAATTTTTATATCAATAAAACTGAAAAACTGGTAGTTAAATATTTCCCTAGGAATTATAAATTAGATAATTTTTAGAAATTTTGTAATTGTTTTTATCTAAAATCGCGAACTAATCATAGATTTGTTTTTCTCTATTTTAAATTTGTTGAAATGCAATTAAAATTTTAAAGGTGGCCATTACTTTTAAACAACATAATAACCAATTTATATCAAATAAATTCTGTGTATTATAAAAAATAAATAAATAAAAAATCTGATTATTCAAATACCCATAAATCAAATATCATCATCTATCATCATCATTACAGTTATTCACGAATCTACCGCTGAATAATGATGGGCGTTTTAACGATAAGCATTTATTGCAACAGCACTTTTCAATGGACCTAATTAATTTAACAAATTAAATTTAAAAAGTAATTAACGTTATTTGCTATATTTAAGCAGGCTCGTCTGCATTTTGATGAATTTTCGAAACAGCCCATCGAGGACGATTATTAATAACAATACAATTATTAGACAAGGGACCCCAAATTTCAATATAATTCAAATAAAATTCAGACAGTCCTAAACTTGAGTTAAGTACGAAGGAAATCTCATTTCCTTTCATTTCCTGAATCTATACAGGGACATTAATTAAGATTAGGTCAATTCAGTTAATAAATCAATCATTATTAAAATTAAAGTACACAAAAAGACATTTTACTCGCACAAATATAAGTAAAGGCATTATTAATTTTATTTAATTTAATTTAGATTTTTAAATCATGATAAATGGCATTAATCCTGTATATAATTTCTTTAGACCAACTCTTTGAGATATTTTAATTTATCGTTTTACAAGTTTCAAGATCAATTTTAAATAACTTTGCAGATACAATATTGAAATCTACTATTTTGGTAGAAACATTTAAAATCAAATAGTGGCAATATCTAGCTACAAACGTCTTCAAGTATAGACTATGCGTTCGTTCGCCTTCTAAGTTTGCGAAAAATAAGTCACAGACACACGCCCGAAATCAGAAAGGTTTTCCGCTTTTTAGGTATTATGTCAAGAGATTATGTTATTATGTCAAGAGAGTATTCCATCTCTTTAATAGTTTTTAAATTCGTCATGATTATACCAAAACTAAATTAAAAGTCTTGGCCTCAGATTAATTACTACCTAAAGAGTTTAAGCTTCTTGATAGAGGTAATCCTAAGACTAGAACAAAATTCTAAAAGAAGAACTTTATATTATGCATAATATGATGTTTTATGTTATACAAGGTTGTTGCCTTTTGTTCATTCCATATCCATAGACACTTCGATTGATATCGTAGACAGAGAATCGAATAGACGGCGGGGTCGCGAAATTGCTATTCTGCCTTTCATTCACGCATCACAGTGCTGTCATTTTGGCAATGTTACCCACAAAATATGGAGATTTTGTTAGTGAAGCGTACGTCAGTAATTCTAGGTCACTTTATTCACATGTTATTAGGATAGGATAATTAAAGCAAATGAAACAAATAGGTAATATGAATAACAAATATTAAAACATATTTATTTGTTAAGAAAATCATAATAATTACACTTACAGGTATTGGTAATTCCAATTTAATTATTATTGTCCTTGAATTAAAAATAATTTAGTATGAATATTCCAAATTTTTTCAACGAACTCGCTAACTTTTGTGATTCATGATGTATTCTTACTTCAAAATATCTTAAAGCGACAGCTTTAATGAGAAGCATTCTGTGATTGTCAATATAAGGAAATCTTTATTGATGGGATCAATCGAGTTATGTAGATTTCGTTCACAAGAGCTTTGGCCTTAAAGTCTTCAATAATTTGTTCCAGATTTGCCACTTTTATTTTTAGACGCCTTGTTTTCTGACGAAGAGCGCGCACCATTCCCAACCTCTTCTCCGAGAGATTTTGCTGCTGTTTCAATCTCTTGGTAAGATTTCTTAGGGTACCCAGTGGCTAAAACAGAAAGTTAAAATGTTTTAATCCATTAAACCTATTAGCGGCCGTTATCGATCGCAAACAAGAGATTTTCAATTGTGTTCAAAATGTTATATGTCACCTATACCACATTGAGCAAAGCAAAATACAAAATGTGAACAAGGAAACCAATGGCTGTCACAAACAACGACAAATAATGCTGTGCGTAATGTCAGCTAATCAGTCAGTGAGTAGTTCAGCTTCTTTTACATATAAAAATTATAGGTAAAGATAACATACGCTACTTTTCAGTCTCTGGATTTAGTGTTTAATCCCTTAGCCCACTTGTATGACAGTTAGGTACCACCAGTTTACTTTTAAAAGCTTAAAACCTACGGCAAATTTGCTTCGTAGTTCCATAACTACATCATCAACCTGATGCCCATTTTTAGTAATTTTAATGTCCTTGTGGAAAAATATCACAATTTTGTTTTCTGAAAAACCTCTTGACTGTTCTCCATTGCGACTTAATTTGTTGTGTATGTGTCCCATCTTCAGCCACAAATGGACTGTCTGCGTCCCAGTAATTAACTTTTATATGTGTTACAAACATAGATATAGTATACATTAGATTGGCGATAGAGTGATTAGGGCGAGACCAAAAACGAAATGTACCGGTGTGAGTAAAATGTGCATGTATGCGAGACGAATAGTGCTGCGCCATGCATCAACTTCAATTTATCGATACAAACTGCTGTGTCCGTGTCATAAAATGAACATTTTATGTTTGAGGGTATAAAATAAAAATACAAACAAAAGTTTCTGATTTTATTTTCCACCAAAATAATTAATTTATTATAAAATGTCGTAAGCTCTCCTTAGAGGTATTTTGCAATTTGCTTCATACTTCAATCTAATAATGAAATAAATTTCGATTATTAATTTAATACTTAAGTGTTTATGGTTTGATATTGCTGACGAATCATACATATGTATGTCAAGTATGTTAATATTTTTTTTTGCAGGACACAAGGTATTCGTTTACTAATTTTCGAAACATATTTTCGTTTACAATTTTTCCTTTCATATGTTTTCGGAAAACGGTCTTGAGAGGGATAAACAGAAATAAACAGCAGTGCTTACACCGCTGCGTTCCGGCCTGTTGTGTATAGAGAACCTGTATAATTATTAACTGTAAGGCATTTTAGCTTAGTCCTCAGGAGTGAAAACACATTTGTAGCTTTCTTTGTTTGAAGCTGACTGTGGTGATCATGTACTGCAGTAGCTTTTTGCTATCAAGTGATACTGTAAGTTCCTTTGTTACTTTCGTTTTATTAAATCAAGGATGACGACAACAGGTTGTACACATTTGAACATGCGTAAACGAAATAAAAATATGTACAGTAAAATATATAACAAGGAACTACGCACGGGCATAAATAATGCGGGTGTTGAACCAGAACGCAGCTTTACTAAGTGCTTGCTACATATAGTTGAATATTTTTTGGGAATCCAGTCTTCTCTATTTATTATTTTTAACCATTTTGTTTAACCTCAATATTTTTGGAAATCTGAAACATCATAAGAGTTTAAATTATCTCATTAAAGTATTTACTATAATGCCATTTGGCTACGAAACCTAAAATTAAAAATAGAAAATTAAAAAATTACGAAGGTAAAGAGGCTGCAACCAAAGACATGCCTTGCCTGTTAGAAACATTATCGATAAGATGATATTGATATTGTCAATCTCTACCAAAATTAGATCAGAAATAGCGGAATCCACGTATTTGTTATTATTTTTAATATAATTTTACGCATTTAGAGCATTATCGTAATAAAATGCGATATTTTCCCTATCCATTTGTGTATAAAACATTTGTACCAGTTCTAAAATATTGCATTTAGAGTGCTAAATATTTTAATTGTACTTACGTGTGAAATGTATAATTTTGTGAATTTTATTTTCTCGACGAAATGCATTCAGGTATTGCACACGTCACCATATTTAATCACACCTTTTAAACACTTATTAATACTTCAAAATCAAAGATATCGCGAAAATAAGCGGGATTTGTGTCGTTAACGATTGATGTCAGCCTGATATAGGCTTATAGCGTGTACGTGTATAGTCTAGCCATTCTATCACGTTCTAACATAAGCATATGCTATGCTCTTTCTCTTTTACATTGCCAATCTAACGTAAGTATATACTAAATCTATGGTTACAAATGACATATTTGCGTTTCGTTATACGCAATTTTTAGTGAAATTTATTTTTATCGAAATTAATTCAAACGCAATTCCGACATCCAAAAATAGTGTAAAAGGTTCAAGCTTAACCCTGACAAACTTCCTAAACTGAAAACATAATTAAAATCAAGTACCGGACGTCTACTTCATTATACAAGGACCAAATTGACATATTTGCGTTTCATTATACGCAATTTTTAGTTAAATTTATTTTTATCGAAATTAATTCAAACGCATTTCCGACATCCAAAAACAGTGTAAAAGGTTCAAGCTTAACCCTGACAAGCCTCCTAAACTAAAAACATAATTAAAATAAAGTACCGTACGTCTATAGTCAACCCATAATAATTATCGATTTCTGTTGTTTTATTATGCCATTAATCGATGTAGTTTTGAATTCCTTGTATTTTCAGTTTATTTTATTTCCTTGTAATTCCAGTTTAATGCACTGTTTTCCTTTGGCTTGGTTATCATGAGAAACTATGTAGTCATAGAGTAAAATGCGCAGTAATATTATAAGTAGCTAAAAATATCAATACAATTAATTTTAAATATTAGAGTGAACTACCAATTTGATCGCTAAATTTGATGATTTTTGCATATTATGTTTACAGACAGATTGCGCTATGTTATAGCGCAATCTGGGTTTTATATTAAATTCCTACTGTGACTTCTAGAACGAGAATCGAATAACATTCTACTTCAATACGTCCTCGTTAAACCATTCGCCCTGTATTAGGAGAGTATTATTGGCTAGGCCAAAATGAGGACTTCACTATTCATTTCTAATTACTTATCCTCATTTCACTTAGGTAATCAGATTTTGAATTTGATGGTGACTCATATTGCAAAATGAGCCATATATTGTGTGTGATTACGATTAATCGATTTTGTAATCAATACGATTAACATTTGCATTGCGATGAATGAACAGTCATGGATAGCACTAGGTAATGGGAGGAGCCTACGTCATTTTAGTTTCTGTTTTGGCACGCGTTATGATCGTTTAGTTCATTGAGTTAATGTCCTCTATTTTTCTTAGGTCATTGCTATATTGCCATAAGGAATTTTCTTCTCCCTTGAACACTATGCCCGTCTATTACTGTTCTAAGTTTATGGGACAAAGGTATGTTATTTTGTCCAAGCAATTTGACAGCGACAATAGACAACTTTGTATTTAACATTGGTAGTATGAAAGTAAACAATGTATGTTATATTTTATTTTATTTTATGTATTTGTTACACATGATATACTGATGTAATTTTAACTTTCTGCACTCCTTCTCCATAATATAAACTTTAAACGTGCCAAATCTCACACTTTTCCGTGCACGCAATAACATATATTACCTACTATCAAAGAGATTTAAATTTATATAATATATACTATAGAGCGGGCATTGGAAACATTTGCATACAATAACTTTGAGCTCGCGCGCGTGTAACGCCCTCTAGCTAAACATGCAAAACTACGCTGAATATTTATTAGGAAAACAATCCAGCTATTCCCCAATAGGTGAACGCTAATAAATATAAGGTAAAAACCCGTTTGAGGAATGTTACCGTTTTGACATCAAAGAATCGATAATGTTGTTGAAGAATATTAAGTTTCAAGTGCTTTACGATATAATAATAGGGAATACGCATGATTGTTTTATTGTATGAATCTATTTATTATGACTCCCATCACACGAAAAAATCATATTAACTTTTTACGTCATTTTAGTGTCGTGAAATAAAATATTTAATTTCCAATAACAAAGAATCAATTCAAACAGCAGTCACATTGGTGGCATCTTGGATGACGACACTCGGTCCATTAGATACTATAATAATAGCATATGATTGGTTGGTCGGCATCGAAGGCACGTCGAGAAACGTCAAATTCAATAAGAGAGCGCCTCCATGTTATTAAAGTTCGTTCCTTTTACAAAAATACAGTTAAATCTAACATATTTTAGGAAAGCACTGAACTTAAATGTCGTTTTACGATAAATCAAAATACAAATCATTACAAGTTTACGCGTTTACCACTAAAAAGATCCCCTTCGTCGTATCTCCTCAATTTCAGGGCACTTCCCTTGTTGACGCAGCCAGTGTCGGAATCTTCGGCGTCGACATATCTAATAACCTGAAGTTTCATGGTCACTTAGAAGAAAAAGCTAAATTGGCTTCTAAAAAGCTTGGTGTACTCAGCAGAGCGGGACAGTATTTCATTCTGGCACACCGCTTGAAACTTTACAAAGCGCAGGTTCGGCCTCACATGGAATACCGTTCTCATCTCTGGTCCGTGGCTCCCCAGTGCGAGCTCCTTTCACTTGATACAGCATATAGCACAGATCGGCTCGAATTGTCAACGACCGATTTCTCTTTGATTGGCTCGATTCACTGGCGCTGCGTAGAGATGTTACATCCCTTTGCATTTTCTATCGTATTTACCACGGAGAGTACTCTGAAGAATTGTTCAGATTAATTCCAGCTATCATATTTCACCAACGCACATCGCGACAAAACTTACGTTACCATCCACATCATTTGGATGCTTGGCGGTCTACTAACGTGCGTTTTATTAGGAGTTTTCTTCCTCGCACGAATACTTTTTGGAATTGCTTACTATCGGCGATTTTTACGGACCGATACGACTAAGAGACCTTCAAGAAACGATCTTACTCATTTTTAAAACGCCGGCAACGCAACTACAATTCTCCTGGTATTGTAGTATTGTATTAAAATATTTAAAATGAAGGCTATCTTGTTGACTGGCTGACATAGACGTTTCATGTTAAAACCAACGGCCGTGTGCCCCGACACAGGCCCACCCGATTTCTTTATTGGTATGAGTACAGTATCGTTTACTGTATCACCTCCTTAAATATTGTTGAAGATTAAATCGACATCCTGTATTTTTACAACAAAAATCGATAAACGTCGTCAATCACTAACTCATTTGGTAAATAAATAGTGACGTTACTGGATAACAGAGGGCGCTTTTTAAAATAATGGTAAATGTTCTAGAACAATATACTAGAATTAATAAAATTTAAAAATTATTGGGTAAATATACATTATACTTGCGATAATAAACCGAAATCACGTTCAGTTTTTGCTCCATATCGGGACTTACAATACCTTGCACAATCGGGCATATTTTCTTTAAAAATATTTTTTTAAATTTAGGAAACGAATGCGTCTTCACCTTTTGACGATGTCACTAAGACTAAATGACATAAATCCGAAATATATCCTATGGGACAAAAGTAGAAAAAGAGATTTATATATTTTTAAAATTATACGTAAAATTTTCGACATTCACACGATAATTATATTTTTTTTTGTTTTCCTTTTTACTCCCTAAATCCCTTAAGTCGAAAATTCGAAATTTAAACCTTATGTTTGTATTTTTTTCTCTTTTTCTTTTTCTTCGGCAGTCTGCAAAAGTCCACTGCTTTACATAGGTCTCTGGTGCTGCAGGGAGGATTTGCCTTAATCGTCATCATCGTTTGTCAGGTGTTGGGTTTTTCTTTCAAGAAATTCTCAGTAGCAGCCCGGAGTCAGGAAGTTGGCGATGTTCCACTCTCTTGCCTCAGAAAGCACGTGAAGCGTATACGTGGTAGAGCCAAGTTGCAGCTTTATTATGGTTGTAGCACGAATGGGTCGGCTCGACCGGGGTACGACCACGCTCTCACAAAATACCGGCGCAAAATAGCAGCGTAATGCTGCTGCGTTTCGTATGGTGAGTGTAGAGAATCAGAAACCCTTTTTTACTGGAAATGAGGCATTCCATCTTAGTCCTCAGCGGTGACAACGCATTTGCATTTTGATTCTTAATCGAGAATACTGGATAACTTCTTAATGGAGGAACTGTATGCCAAATTACAAATTAATCATGTACGTGAAATAGTCGCTGAGAACAACGTCTGTGACAGAGAGACAGATAACAGAGTGATCTGAAAGTGCTCCGTTCAGCGAATTTTTGTGTAGATCACTAACGATGATGGTAAAGTGAAATCCACGCGAGCAAAACCGCAGGAAAAAAGTAGTACAGAATAAGTATAAGTACTTCACACACCGGTTGTTAGGTGGTAGTCTGAAGGTCGAATATTAAGTGAAAATGAGTTCCAGTAAATAATCCCGTTTATTCGCTAACTAAGACATCGTTTATATGAAGTTTTCGCACGCTCTTTCATTCTGGTAGTACGTAAAATGTAGTGATTATACTCTTTGTTAGGACGTACGGGCACAGTATAATAAAAAAGACTGTGGTACGGGCGTGAGATGACCTACAGCACACCACAAAAAGTAACAATGTTTTATTCCATAACAAAAATCAAACTGCATTTGCGCGTCCTAATTTCTTTTTTAAACAATTTGTTAAACTATTTAAATACCAATCCGAGTGTCCCAAGTTTTATCAGAAAAATAACGCAAAAGTTTTCATATACCTTTATTACAAAAAACAGTGCTATAATAAAATATTTTGTATTGAAACAATGTCTTCCAACCAGTCTTTGAATGTTGGAATATATACTATAATGAATGGTAAAGTTTTTCCTTGTCTTTCGCCCCACGAAAAAAATCCGGTAACGTTGTAACCTTGTAGCAATGCCGCACCGTGATCTAAAACCATTTGAATAGACTTGTAACGTATATAATATGTTGTATATTACTTATAGCAATAACCGAAGTCGTTCCATACAATGCAAATACAATTAAGGCTAGTCTCCATCCCTTAGTCGAGAGTTCCATCCACAGAATACTATTACTCTTATTCCAACTAAACTTTTAGTTTTTGACGACAAATAAGAACCTTCGCCGATCAATTAAAAACCCTGTAAAGAAAACCGTACCTAAATCGGTCAAACCGTTTTGGAGATAAATGGGAACATTCGTTGCATACACAAACAACCTCTCACCCTAAACGCTGATCCTGTCAACAAATTAAGATGGAAAAATAAAGTAATTTTAGTTAACTTTCTAAAACGCTAAAATATTTGATTTCAAAAACATTTTTCAAAACTTTATAATTGATACCCCAGTGTAAGAAATGTCTAGCATATGAACATAACACAGAAATATTATTTAAATACCCAAAAACCATTGTGATAAACCCAGACTTAAATATTATTACATCTTTTAAAATTTTGACCGAACCACTTCTCGTTAGCTACATAGGCTGTATGGTAGTCAAGGAGTTGCAGAAATTGAAATATAAGAACGCCAAAAATTAGATCGTAGAGTAACATCACATATCTGGTTAAGCAAATATTAAGACTGATAGAACAATGATCTACAAAGTACCATACACGTGTAACAAACAAACAAACTTATGAAACTGTAGAGAAGTGAGACAGGGTCACGTTGTATCCATGAAACTCTTCACCGCTGCATTGCAAGAAGTTTTCAAACTACTGGACTGGAAAGGATACATTATCAACTATAATGGTGATCTCTCACCATTGATTTCCCGACCATATATCTTCTCGCTACGCACATTTCAAAACTATAAAACAAGAGTGTTCAACCAATGCATGTTGACAGTGATGACATATGGATTAGAGACATGGTCCTTCATTGCTGATAGTAAGCGGAAGCTAAAGGTTACTTAGCGAGCTATGGAGAGGGTTATGCTCGGAGTTTCTCTGCGTGATACAATTCGAATGAGGATATCCGCAGTTTTACCAGAGTAGCCAAAACGTAGCCCAATGGATTAGTAAACTGACGTGGCAATGGTTCTTCGAGCTATATACAACAATGAGGAATAAAGGTTTTTGGGTGGCAACCTTGTATCGGCATGCAAAGTGAAGGGCGGCTAGCCACTAGATGGTATGACGAACTAGAATATACTACTAGAAATGCGTCTTAGAGTTTCTTGGAGGATAGGTTTATGTTCAGCAGTGGACATGTAATGGGCGTAATGATCATGACAATGATGAAAGTATGTACATTATAAATCGCACATTACAGCTTTGAATATACCTAAATAATTAAAGATTAGGCTACACAGAGGAGGTCTGATAAACTTTCCGGAATACATTCTGTCACATTAAGACCGGTCGAGACTGCTATGGTGTGGTACCGAACGACAAATAGGTGGATGCCACGCGAACGAATGTGGTCTGCGAGCGTGGGCTCTGTATTCATATTGTAGTCAAAGCAACTACTGGTCGTTTGGACCGCCTCGGCCAGAACTGGACTTGCACGTTGTATTTTTTTTAAATTTTTGAGTACGTCTTCTTAAGTTTCAATATGAAAATTGAAAAAAAACTTAAACTTGTTTTATTCAACAAAAGTATCAAATCAAAGTTCTACAACTGTTGTTAATTAATACAAATAATACTTAATATTAGGTCTTTACCTATGAAATTGCCGTTTTTTATGAAATAAGTTAACGTAATTATTTTTCTATATTTTGTATTTCTATTAATCAAAGTAATCATCCATGCAATAAATGCACCTTTGCCAACGCAGTGGCAGTTTATTGACGCCCTTCTTGAAGAAATCAGCTGGACGGAGGCAGCAAATTTTTCAAATGCATTTTGTACTGCCTCTCGGGTATTGAATTGAAAAAGAAGAAGTCTGTAGGCGCAAGGTCTGGTGAGTACCTTCCAACCCCAACTCTTGTAACTTAGAGACCATCTGTTGTGCAGTATGAGATCGCGCGTTGTCATGCAGGAGTAGCGGGGACGAGCGATTGACCAAAGCTGGTTGGAGACGTGCGAGCTTCTCCATCATTGCGTTCAGTTCTTCACAGTAAATATCTGCAGTAATGTTCATCCCGTTTGGTAAGAAGCTGTGATGAATCACACCGGCGCTAGAACACCAAAACTTTTCTAGGGGTAAGTTTTCGTTTAGGGCATTGATTAGGTGCTGAACCAGGATCCAACCAACTTGCGATTGTCTAACAGAATCCATTTTTCGTCGCAGGTAACAATGCGGTTCAAAATCCCTTCGTCTGTGTGCCTATTGAGTAGTGCAAGGCACGTCTCATCTGGCGATCATTGAGTTCGTGTGCACCCATTTGTCAAGCATTTTTACCCTGCCAATTTCACGCAAATGGACTAATATTGTTTTGATGCTCACCTCGAAAGCTGCTGCTAATTCAGCCGTAGATTGAGTATCATCAGCTTCCACAATCGCCATTAAGTCGTCATTGTGGACCAAAGTTTTCGGACGACCACGGGGTTTAATTTTCAGGTCGATATTTCCAGAACAGAAGCGGGCAAACCAATAACAGGTGGTGCGTTCGTTTGTAGTACCATTCGCCCCGTAAACGTCGTTGATGTCGCGTGCCGCTTGGGCCGCGTTGCTGCCATGACGGTACTCATATTCCATAATTACTCGAATTTTTAACGTATCCATGATGACGAAAAATATTCAAATCCGATGATAACATAACGCTAATCAATAAAGAAATGACTAATTTAGAAAAAACAATTTTATGTTTTTAAAATAAAATTAATTTGAAATTAGAATTCTTAGCCAAACAAAAATTATTTTTATTTGAAATGCCCAGTATTACAGAACGGCAATTTCATAGGTAAAGACCTATTATTTTTGAAATAAAAGGGCAGTGTTATTATATATAATTTAAACACATATATATATTTGATTTAAACACTTAAAAGACATAAGTACTCAGATATCAGGTTTACGCCGTTGACCCTCTCGGCTCTTCGGACCATTGTCTGATCCGAAGTGTGGTGCCACTCACGCTCCCCTCGCTGTGTTTGGCATTATAGTTCGGCGGATTGGGATGGAATGCGGTCTTTCTTTGCATTCTACCCATGGGGGCGGGTTTGTTTCTCGCGGGATGATCCCAGCGCTGTTGCTGACTCTGTCACTGATGTGGTGCTACAAGGAATGAAACTATTTATTCCATCATCTGTGGTACCCATCGGAGGAAGATCTCAGCCTTGGTTTGGTCGCTCCTGTAAGACTGCATAACGCAGTAAGCAGGAGTGTTATCAGGCCTGGGCTGCGGCTTCGGCGGCTCGGGATGTAAACACTAGCATGCTTCAAAAGAAGTATAACTTCGCCTCCAGGTCTTTTAAAAGAGTTATTGCCAAGGCAAAGTCAAAGCACATAGGCAGAATTGGCGAGAAACTAGTTCGCTTTCCTTCGGGAACCCGTGTATTCTGGTCTCTCGCCAAGGCTGTCCAAGGGAATTTCTGTAAGCCATCACTACCACCTCTGCACAGGGAGGACGACTCACTGGCCCACTCCGCTAAAGAGAAATCCGACCTTTTAGGCTCCCTTTTTGCGTCTAACTCGACTCTTGATGACGGGGAACACACCGGATGTGCCGTTCTCACAGCGCTCGGTTCGCAAATCACTCCTCTCCCTGGACATTCACAAGTCGAGTGGGCCTGACGGAATCCCCCAATTGTGCTGAGGACGTGTGCTCCGGAGTTGGCACCGGTTCTAACGCGCCTTTTCCGGTACTCCTACTCCCAAGGCGTAGTCTAGAAATCATGGAAGACAGCTTTTGTCCACCCGATCCCTAAAAAAGGCGACCGCTCAGACCCGTCCAACTACAGGCCTATCGCCATCACCTCCTTGTTCTCCAAAATAATGGAATCCATTATAAACTGCCAGCTCATGCGGTACCTTGAAGATCACCAGCTAATTAGTGACCGCCAATCCGGTTTTCGTCGGGTGGTGATCTTCTGGTCTACCTGACTCATAGATGGGCGGAGGCAGTAGAGTCCAAGGGGGAGGCATTGGCCGTTAGTTTGGACATTGCGAAGGCCTTCGATCGGGTTTGGCACAAAGCGCTTCTTTCGAAGCTTCCTATGGGCTTCCCGAGAAATTGTGCAATTGGATCACCAGCTTCCTTGCAGATCGGAGCATCAAGGTCGTTGTAGATGGTGCATGCTCCGACTACAAGCCTATTAAGGCTGGTGTTCCACAAGGCTGCGTGCTATCGCCAACGCTGTTTCTTCTGCATATCAATGATATGTTGCAAACCGGTAACATTCATTGCTATGCGGAGGACAGCACTGGTGATGCTCTATACACCGGCTGTGCCAATATTTCTTGGGAAAACGTCGCCGAGTACCGGAACAAACTTGTGTCTGAAGTCGAGTCTTTGCTGAACAAAGTCTCGGATTGGGGGCGACTAAATCTAGTCCAGTTTAATCCTCAGAAGACACAAGTTTGCACGTTTACCGCTAAAATGAACCCCTTTGTCGTATCTCCTCAGTTTCAAGGCACTCCCCTTGTTGCCTCAGCCAGTATCGGAATCCTCGGCGTCGACATATCGAGTGACATGCAATTTCGTGGTCACTTGGAAGAGAAGGCCAAATTGGCCTCTAAAAAGCTTGGCGTGCTCAGCAGAGCGGGACAGTGTTTCATGCCGGCACACCGCCTGCAACTTTACAAGGCGCAGGTTCGGCCTCACATGGAATACTGTTCCAATCTCTGGGCTGGGGCTCCCCAGTACCAGCTCCTTCCACTTGACCGCATCCAACGCAGAGCGGCTCGAATCGTCGACGACCGAGTCCTTTCCTATCGGCTCGTTTCATTGGCGCTGCGAAGAGATGTTGCATCCCTTTGCATTTTCGTTCGCATTTACCACGGGGAGTGCTCTGAGGAATGGTTCGGATATCCTAGCAATAATCCCAGCCGCCAAATTTCACTAACGCACATCGCGGCAGAACTCCCGATAACATCCACACCATCTAGATGATTGGCGGTCCACCACTGTGCGATTTAAAAGACGTTTTCTTCCTCGCACAACTTCCTTGTGGAATCGATTACCAACAGCGATTTTCCGGACCGATACGACTTAGGGTCCTTCAAGAAAAGAGCCTACTCCTTTTTAAAAGGCCGGCAACGAACCTGCAATTCCCCTGCTTCCCCTGGTTTTGCAGTTGTTCATGGGCGGCGGTAGTCACTTACCATCAGGTGAGCATGCGGCTCGTTTGCACCCTCTCCTATAAAAATAACTCTTTTGGTATTCACATCGTGTACCCACCTCCGTTTGAGTTCTTATTTTACCATAATGGTTATAATAACATAAGTTTTTCATTACTGTCTGACAGCGAAATGGCGCTTGATTTACCATGAACATCCTGCAAACTATACGGAAAACAAAACGTGGCCACTTTTGCTGTCACACTGGTCACCGAACGCTCTTTTAAGGCGGAATCAGACGGCTCACTCGAAACAATGTTCACTCGAGTGCATGCTTCATTGTTCTTTCATTCTATGTTCACACAGCTTAGCTGGAATGACATACAAAAGAACATTCACCTGCTCTTTTCTTTCAATATGTCGTCGAATGACATTGTACGTCTTGGAATTAGTTTAATTTGTGATCATTTAATTACATGTACTGTTTAAAAATTCTGCATGTTTGTATAGAGTCGATAAATAGTCATCGTCAGAAGAACAATTCCTTTTTGTAGATTGCTTTATTTTGGTTAATTCTGTTGTGTAGCGGGTCTTTAACGTCTTTGTTTTATGTTTAATATCTTCTTCGGTTACCTCTAAGTTTAAACCACTAATTAAAGATTTCATTGCGTTTGCCCGTATTGTTTTGTCTTTGTATTCATCATGTTTGTGGTTCCAAATACATTGATAATTTTTAAAATTGTCCAAAAACAGCAGCGTATTTTGATGATTCCACTTGAACACCATTTTGCCGCGACGGTTGTCCTGACGTTTATCTGCTACAGGACCCCAGTAAACGTTCTTCCGTTGTTCACACTGTTCATTTTTCGTTCATTCGGAGTGGGAGTGAATGATGCCGAATGCCAATATCCAACATTGTTGGATCGATTCACTAATGAATTCATTCGGCACTTTTCTTTCATTCCGTATTTAAACATTTCATTTCCCGTGAAAGTTGCCGAATAAAAGAAGCAAATGAACAGAAACAGAAACTTTTTAACAATACACTTTAACAATATAGATTATTAATAATACTTATTGAAAGTCACTATTTTGTTTAATTACCACTGGTTCGAAAAAAAACCTCTGTCCTGGGAAGAACCAGCAAGAAACCCAGCGGGACTTTTTTTATTTTAAATAACAGCTTACAAATGTATGTTACACAATTAACAACACAAAACAAATTAGAAATAGCTTGGTAGCGATCACCTCATTCCCAGGGGTTATTGTCATCCATAAATTCCTTAATATTATAATAACCCCTTTTTTATACAAACTTTGTTTAATAAAGTTTTTGAACTTTGAGCAGGTCAAATTTTGCATATTTTCTGGGATTTTGTTGTAAAAGCGTATAACATCGCCCCAAGAATGAGTAACTGGTACTACTAGCTTGTGTCTGTTCCTAGTAGTACCAGTCCTAGTACCACCAACGAAATATGAACCGTCTGATTCCGCCTTTACCGAGGACTCCGAGAGAGATTTTTGTAGCACGCACCGGAATATACTCGCTCCCCGCGGACCGGTCTGAGCTTTAAGGTTTGGTTATAATTTATCTTTACAAATAAAATTTCCATATAAAAAACGTAATTATCTTGACGTGCACTGTGTTAACTACTAGGTTGATCAATAAGTTTTCGGAATAGGACACTTATCAATGAGTTATAGAAATGGGTTCTATTTTTATCAAATCTTAAATTCGTTAGAAGCCAAGGCCCGAAAAAACTATACCACTATTTGGCGGAAATTTGATTCGTATGCAAAATGGAGAAACTTTTTGCGGTTATAAAATATTTGCCTTTATAATAAACAATTCCCATTAAAATTAACAGTTTCAAAGACAATTAACAAATCCCAGAAAAGTCAAACCTTGAAACTAAGTAGCGGGATAGCTTACTCACGTGTTCCCAGGGCCCAATATCTGCACGGTTTCCTTGAACGAAATTTTCTCTCGAAAAAAGTCTATGGAAGTGATTTGCAGTAGAGCGTTCTGCAAATTCTAGTCAAAATAATCCGCGAGAGCGCGAGCGTATATTACATGTGATAAATTAAAAAGAATGTTCTTACCAAAGTTAACATTAATTCTATCCTTGAGAGTTACACAAAACTCATAGCTTCTTAAATCGACTACAGGAGCCATGTAGTTAATACATTTAGGTCTATCCATAATGTTCACAAAATGTAAACGGAAACGGTTGAAGCGGGCGCCTGGAAATATTTATTATTTAAAATTTAGCAAATTACAACAGATAGCGACGTGCGCGATATTTAGGTACATTTTTACATAATATTTGTAATCACTAATTAACTAATATTTCTGCGTCAATGCGCCGGGCTCGTTTAAGATCTGGAACTAAGCGCCGTAGAATAAGCCAAGATTCAGTAAAAGTTTACTTGAACTAGAAGAGGTTTTAATCGATTTTCGCTTAGTGTTTATGATTTCCAAGTTTATTACACGAGGTCTTTTGAAATAATATTTTCGCTTTCCTACATTTGGCAGAGGAGGTACATGTTCAGTAGTGGAGTAGTTGTAAAAGACTGGTAATGTCCTCCAAAACGATGAATTTTGGTCACGGCGGCTGTTCTCAACGGAGACTAGCAATTTGTGCAGGACAGGATTATAAGCACGAGTGTGTGCGCAAGCACAGGTGCACTCTCTATTCTCTCACACATAGTCCGATGGGATGGCAAAACGAACAACCGAAGAGAGATCAGGTGTAGGACGAACAGCTTTACGTGCTTTTCAAAGCACTGGGGTGAAACACCGCCATCTTCTTGCCTCCTGGTTGCTGTTGAGAATTTCACGACAAAAAACCCAATAACTGATTGTCGGCTCAGCCGCGCTTCGACCACTAGACTAACGAGGCATACGACACAACTGGCACACAACTTAATGAGGGCATCCACGACTTTTTCTGCCACGAGGGCGGCGCCACTAGAAAGTGAGGTATAATATTTGACAGATTTCATAGCGGGGAAGTTAATTTGTTCGGAAAATGTAAGTTATTGTTTCTTTCTGTACTATTAGCTATATTTTATATTAATAACATTAAAAATAAATAAACCAAACTACAGATATTCATAAAAGTAGAAAAATTAAAAATAAGTTAAAAATGTGCAAAAAATTAAAGAGCAAACCACTGACGCATTGTTTTGTGTGTTAATTTAATACTCTAGAAACTAATAAACTTTTATTAAAAAACAACTTCTCAATTAAATTACATTGTGTAACAAAAAACTTTACCTCAGTGTCAACTAGCGACATCTGGTGAGCAGAAAATTATTAGCCCTCATTACAATCATAATACGTATCATTATAAATAAAATATATACATATAAATAAAATTGAAGTGTATGTCTGTAATATTCAAATAACTGAGTTATAAACTCAGGGGATTATCTGTGCGCTGTTAAGACATAAATAACAATTTTTTTAAATTTTTGTTTGTCTGTCTATCTGCCCTGACTAATCTTCGAAATGGCTGAACCGAATGTGATGAAATTTTACGAATATCGGTGTGTGTGTGTCTGTGTGTGTGTGTGTTCGTACTTTTTTCCTTCTAAACGGCTTAATCGATCTCGATAAAATTTTATGGGGTACTTATGGAGTCACCTGGATGGTTCTTAGATACAGTTGGACCCAGTAGGTGCCGCTGTTGACGAGATTAAGAACGCACCCGTGCGAAGCCGGGGCGGATCGCTAGTATACTTTATGATAAAGAAGGTATAAGTTGTCAAATGACAGCCATCGGATAAAAAGTTTCCAAGTGGTATAAGATAGAAGGGCAGCTGCAGCTGTATGAAGCAAAGAAAAATATGTTTTATATTAAATTTTTATAGCATATTAGCGATCTGCACGGGCTTCGCACGGGTGTTATCTGGATTCTACAACAGCGCCACCTACCGGGTCCAACTATGCCTATAACCTTCGTGGAAGTGCAAGCAATATGTTGACAAAGTTTCACCGCAATCTGATGAACGGTATGGCAGCGAATAAAATAAGAACTAACAAATATTAATACTTATATATCAGATGGATTCACCTGGCTAATGCCCGTGCTTTATTGAAATGATGTGCTTGATATGGGAGTTAAATAGGAATTTGTATGTTTAAAAACAAAATATTATATCTAAACAGTACCTTTATTTTCTGTTGTAAATGGAGTCCATTGAACTAATTGCATATTATCAGCTCCGAATTCCGTAAGACTATTTGTTGGTCTAGGAAGTGCTGTAAAAAGCAGTTACTAAATGTGAAAGACGGTATAATTTTTATTTTATCATACTTACTTAAATATACAAAATAGTTATGAAACTATTTATCAAACGGATATTTAAATGTGTAGTGGCAGCGCAAGAGAATTCACTATCTCACATCATTCTGTGGGTGTCATAAGAGATGAACGAGGGAAACTGAAACAGGAGAAGAGCAACAGCTTCTTTCTGATAACTACTTAATATTAATAAAAACTGCGGTTGCCAACCTGCCTGCCAAGATTAAGGACTATGGCAATTTTTTTGGAACGAAGTTCCTTATCGGACGGTACGAATTTGGCGGATGGGGGCTAGGCGAGAAAAGTGTAAAAATTTTCTGTCACGACCCCTTCTGACGTAGTACAGACGGCCTTGGCGGCTATGAGGAAGCGAGATGGAATAATATCCATCTCCCTCGCACTTTTTCTTATCTTGCCATGAAAGAAATATTATTTTATTTTAAAGAACCTTTCATTTTAATAGACGCTAGTAATTCATTTATTTGTATTTGTTGATCAATAATATAATACGTTTATCAAAAATAATATACTACGAAAGGAACTTCGTTCCAACCGAGTGTTTCACGACACTCACGCATGTTTTTTTTTTTGTAGAAGAGAGGCAAAAGAGCATGCGGCTCACCTGATGATAAGTGACTATAAATATCGCTCCAATCTGATAGGGGAGGTTCCGCAGTGGACTTGTGTTGGGCTGTAATTAGTGAATGAATGAATAAATCACTGCGGGAATCCATTAACATTATAATAGTATTCACTCCCTCGACGAGGGCGTAATTCTTTAAAAAAGGGGTAAGTTAAATAGGCAACTATTGTATTTTTTTATCTTTCAGCTACGTATAAGTATAATATGTAATTTTTTTAGATAAGAATAACCATAAGAAGATATACGTGGTAGAGCCATGCTGCAGCTATATTAATAGTATAGTTGTAGCACGATTGGGTCGGCTCGCCCGGGGAAGGACCACGCTCTCACAGAATACCAGCGTAAAATAGCAACTTAAAGCTGCTGTGTTTCGTATGGTGAGTGTAGAGAACCGGAAACCCTTTTTACTGGAAACGAGGCATTCCATCGTAGTTCTCACGGGTGACAACGACAATCTGAATTTTGATTCGCAAACGTGGATAGATGTAGATGTCTATGGGCCACAGCAACCACTTACCATCAGGTGGACTGTGTGCTCGTTTGTCACCCTTATACTATAAAAAAAATACGTGTCAATGAATATTAAGGCGCATTGGTAAAGACAGTATTACCAGAGTGACTGTGGGATTATTTATGGCATTTTTTATTGGATTTCCGCCATAAACAGTCACAAGAGTTTTGTCAGCACATAGGTAGGATGTCTCGCGTAATGTTGTGGTAGAGACTAGAAGAGAAAAATTAATTTAAATTCAATTTCAATTAACAATTCAAGCAAATTCTCTCACACCCTTCAACATTACACCTCTACCATATGTGTAACTATGTACTTAGAATTTGGGAACTTTTCTGTCAGTTTCAATTTTCTGTCAAACTATTAAAAAAATGCTGTAATCGTTCCGCTTCACTTTTACATTTTGTTCACATACTTAATACAAAACCGAGAGTACCTAATTGAGTTCTGTTATCAAACCCATCGCTTCTCCTAGCCATTGGGATTGACACATCTAGACGGAAAAGAAGACTATGTAAATCTAATGTAGGTATATCATCTTTCAGCAGGGATCGCGCTAATTTCTAGTTATATCCCTAGAGGTTATAACTATATCACGGCTTTAATTATCTTACTGCGACATCTATATTGGAAGCCACGTAGCTAATTGGTAAGATAACAAAGTTATTCGACTATTCTTCCTTTCTAGTTTTATTATATCTTGCAGCAATGTGGATAAATTTGCAAGCATAGAATACTATAATACACAATCTATTATATATAGTATTCTATGTTTGCAAGCGTGTCTTACCGTCCAATTACAATGTAGGTATCTTCAAAGCATTCATACAAGGATTTATTATCTAGGGCTTCATCACCACTTAGCAGCAGGTGCGATTGTAGTGAAGAACTGGCTTATGAGTTAAAAAAAAAATATAAGGAATTTCCCTTTATGTATGAAGACAAAGATTAATTTTACATGTTTATTTAGAATCTACAGATTTTTCCTGTCGAAAATAATCATGACAAACAAACATCTGGCGCTAGAAAAATGTTAAATCAAACTTACAAATATACTGATGAATTGGAACTGAAATAATGTGTTCTAAAAGTCCGATATTATTACTAAAATCATCCCTGTCGAAGTGTGGGTGAGCAATACTCCGTTTGATCTCGGTTGCTGTAAACAAATATAAACATTTTTCAACTTTTAGTGAAATAATTATTGTGGTATTAGACCTATGTTTGCATTGAAAGCGTTCATAAGTCATGTGTGTACTATTTTTGTACTTTTTGAAACACTCTCCATCTCTGTAGCCCATACATCTGTGAGGCTTTTGCCTTGTTCTCTCTCATTTTAGAAAACATTTCATCATCATCGTCATCATCATTATCGTCGTAATCATCATCATCATCATTACAACCCTTGACTTCCCCCAAGTAAAGTAACAAAGATCAATCCTGAGCTACCTGCATTCATTGACTACGTGAATGTCTTACCAGCCCTTTACTCCATCTAGCTGGGAGCCATCCTACGACTACCTAGTACCGGCAAGCGGTGAGCCACAGAGTACTTTTTATATACCTGGAAGTTTGCGCACTGCATCCGAACCGAATCAGTGTAAACACGAATCTAGAAAACTCAGACAGAATTCGGAAGTAGATTGTGCACTGTGATCCGAATCCGAGGAAATACGATTTAATAGCAATTTTGAGCGCTGATTACTACCATGTGTTAGTCTGTGAAGAAAGCGTCGTGGAAAAAAGTGCATTTCCGAAATTTAAAAATACGAGTATATATATTTAGAGGACATAGTAATGTCACGATAGTGTGGCGCTATGGCGCGGGCCACATTTTGAACACGAGCTTAGAGTATTTAAAAGCGAGCTATTATATATACTCTTATACTCTAAGAACACGAATCATATGCGCGCAGTCAACACGGAGCTAATTACGAGTACTATACTCTTTGCACGAGGCCGACCAACGATTAGGCAAAACGACTGGTGGCCAGTCAGGCCAACAGCTAGCTGTGGTTGGTTTAGGGCTTCGAAGGGTAGGACGATACATGGATAACGCGCTACGTCGTATACTACTTTTATGCTACCTACTACCTACTACCTACTTGTACATAATAAAACAGTTTAAAACGCGGTGAGATTTACTGTGGAGTCGTGGGCGATCTGAGTGTGCAAAGCGAGAATGTCACATAGGGATGCAACGATATATCGGAAAACCGATAAATATCGATATATCGATATCGCAAAAAATCAATAAATATCAAATGGTCATGCCGTATGCACTATTTGTAACAAACGAAACATCTGGAAATACAAGCAATTTAGCATCAAAAATTAAACACAAGCATCCAGAAGAATGTGATGTTGACGATAAATCTTTAGATATATCCCAACTTCAAGACATATTAGATCCTCAGTAAATAGCAATTTATATGAAAATTGTACGATATTTACAATGATTTTAGGTTAGATTTTGTTCAATCCAATTTCTTATTATGCTTAAAGTGGCAATAAGTCACTTACCAATTGTGGCCATAAGCGTGCCTTCTTGCCACAATTGGTAAGTGACATATAATTATTACATGATGCCTACAGTTTTGAGGCTAAATCTATTATTTTATAAATACCTTACCTAAATACTTAATACATATAATATTAGATAATATTTACAGATAGTTTTGCGTAATCATTTTGTTTTATTATTTTGTGAACAAAACATAAATGGAATATATAGCCGATTTAATTGGTTATGAATTCCATTTATGTTTTTTGATTTAATATCTTAATTCATCATATCGCCTCCTTAAGCCAATTTTCTGAAGACGATTTATCTAATAGAATATTTTTAGTATGAGGGAATATTGAAGTACTAAGTCTAATATATTAAATAAATGTTTGACACTTTACCAATCTCTTGAAAATCAATGGTCGTGTATTTTATTCTCCATTTCGGTAATAATTCGACCAAATCAGGATCAGTGCGAATAATAACGCAATGCGCTGGTGCGATGGACCATCTTTCTCGAAGATGAATTGTACTACATATTTCACGAGGAGGAGTTACGTTTAGACTAAGAATCCCTACAGGCAGGTAATCAGGAATCAAAACTTCTGAAATGGAAACCGTTAAAAGATTAAGAAATATAAATTATAAATACGACGCGACCTGTAGCGACTAACACAGCTTTGTGAATCGCCTTTATTGATTCGCACATATTGTTTTACTTTAATCTCTTTTAGAAACCATTACTTCTTCGTCTTACCCTTTCTTTTAATGAAAGTTGTTATTTAACGTACGTGTTCATTAATGTAGTCATTTGCAACTCGTCAAACTCGCAAATATGGCTTGATTGTCAGCGTACAAGAGGCATTTGACGTTTAACTCCCCCATTCATCATCCCACATTCTATAACTTTCAAAGTTTTCAAAAAACTATCATTGAACAGGTTGAACAGTCAGTCTAACACCTTTAAGGATGCCAAACGAGTCCGTGTAGGCCCCGTTGATCATGACACAAGTGCTAGAGTCCTCTTTAAAAATATTTTAATGCCAGCGCTCAACGCTCAATTCAGACGAGGCCGGCGTTTGCCATAAAACAACCCTGTCCATTCTGTCATAGGCCTTGGCAAAGTCTAAAATGCACAAAAAGCATTCTAGTTTTTCGAAAAAGAATAAACCTGGTCCGTAATCCCGTGCCCTTTCTAAATCCAACTGGCATAATCCAAACCTTAGCATAAAGTTATCCGACAATACTAAGCAGGCTGTTTCCACGGTAGAAAGTCCTGTTGTGAGCCTTTTAGCTGTTACCTGTGTTGTTGATCCTGTGTTAGTCCCTCCCATAATGTGACCACAGCGGGACTATATACGGTATTATACTTCTTTGTTCATAACTACCATGCTATTCTGAATCATCAATAAAACACATTCCTTAATTTTGTTACAATTTTTATTTCCAAAATGTGATTGCTTATTATCTATAAAATAGGAGCGAAACATCTCATCCACTAAAATATCGTTGTGCAGTGTACAGTGTGTTCCCTGTAAATATGCTCGTAAAACTATGCATTGAACATCCCTGAAACTTATATAGCAAATACATTAAGCAATATTCACCACAAACTGAAGTCCACTCATTCTGAATCCTGTCAACATTCCAGTCCCATCTTTTACAATTCCTTTTTAAAAACTCTAGATGATATCGTGCAGGTGATCGTCCATATAAATCAAAATATTTACCGATGCCATTCGTATCGATATATAAAGCTATCCAATGTGAGCCTGGTTTATCATCTGTATCCAAATTGCATATTATATACGTTGGTACGTGGGTATACATGGGCAGTCAATTAGCAGCATAAACATTATTTTCTAGACTGGGATGAATCTTTTTCAGATGTTGTTGTACATATAGTACATCCATGATATTACTGCTATTAGTAGATTATTACAGTACCAATCTATTCAATGGTTAACATAGGAATGATCAATTATATTGATTTGTAAATATTAAATCGCATTCTTTTGTGATGATTTGTAGAAGTCATCGGTGTAGCGCCAGTCGCAACACGAAAAAATGTGAGATAAGCTTGTTGACTCATAAAGTTACTATTAGTTTCACTGTGGCAATGCTTTAGATCAGAATTATAGTGATATGTAAATATTAAATCGCATTCTTTTGTTATGATTTGTAGGAGTCATCGGTAGCAATAAGAATATCTCGCATTCTTTCGAGTGAAAATGCGAGATAGGCTTGTTGACTCATAAAGTTACTATCAGTTTCACTGCGGAAATGCTTTAGATTAGATATAACTTACTGGTGCTATATAAGACCAAGCAGCTGCAGTCATGGAGTCAGTGTATGGCCGTTTAACTGCAGTGGATCTACCAATATTACGTTTGTGTTACTTCAACGCATCAATGGTCATGGACGTAAATGTTTATTCTATTGACAAACTTACTTTTCTTTCTGTTGTTTTCTCAAGCGCGCGCGCGTGCGTGTGTGTATGTATGTATGTGTGTGTGTGTGTGTGTGTGTGTGTGTGTGTGTGTGTGTGTGTGTGTGTGTGTGTGTGTGTGTGTGTGTGTGTGTTGTGTGTGTGTGTGTGTGTGTGTGTGTGTGTGTGTGTGTGTGTGTGTGTGTGTGTGTGTGTGTAACTGTGTTGTTGCAGAAATCATTCAACTTCGATGAAAATACCTATAATCAGTATTACTACTCGCCACTCTCCCCTCAAGAAGAGAGTGATGACATTGTCATTAATCTGAGTAATAGCGTTAACAAAATTTCATGAATAGCAATACAATAATCGTAGATCTTCAAGGATTCAAAAATAGCAAAAATGAATTTATAGTAAAAGAATTTGCTATAGCCACTCTAGAGTACACCAAAATATTCCTAATTAAACCTCCTTAACCCTTCACTTCACTATCTCTTGAAGAGAAAAAACAAATTTGCTGGATTGAAAAGCACAGAGGGTATCGATGGAATGAGGGCTTTGTTGATTATAGAGAGTTTCACAGAATTATCAAGACATGTTTGAAAGATAAAAAGATTTTTTTAAAAGGATGTGAAAAAATAAAATGGGTACAAGATCTTTGTGATGAAAATAATACTATCATAGATATAAATTGCTTAGGAGCTCCCAATTTAAATACTCTTTGTGAACTTTATTGTAAATATAGGTACTTTACTGTATAACTATTTTACTCATAAGAAAATCTGTGCGTTAAAAATGTTTTATGTATTAAGAAATGGTGTTTTAAAAACAAAGTGATCTAAAGTTTGTGATGAAATGGACAAACGGGAACTGTTCGATTCATCTTATGATGATGAGTTATATAATCACTATGCCATGGTTGAAACACAGTTTCAGTAAGTAAAATAAACATAAATTTCGATCATAATTTACACATTGTCTTATATCGTTTTTTAATAAATTTAAACATTTTAACAGTCAACCACTACAACTTGGAAGAGGAATGAAGCGAACGAGCAGCGAAGAACCAAAGATCATCAAAAAACCAAGAACGGAAGAAGAAGCGTCTACCTCTGCAGGGTACAGTGTCGGTAACGATGATCAAAAGGAATGTCTAACGTGTCATATATTTATCAAGAAAAGGTAAAACTATTTTTAAATTCTATTAAAGATGATATTTTATTTTTAATACAAGAGTGTATTCATCAACACATAATTTTTAAAGTAAATTTCATATTGCATGCTGATTTTGTTCCACAAACTAAAGATATTCATGATACGTTCGATTTTCAAACATTTAACTATATTATTTGTCACGAAGATGACTTAAATATTTTTCTTTCATCTTTAAATGATACAATTACTAGTAAAATTAGTGCATTTGAAAAAAAAGATAGTGGATGGAGTCTAATAAACATAAAATCTATAGACATGAATGTTAATAAATTTAACCCTCTACGCGGTACTTCATACATAGATCTTCCCTGTGACAAAAAATTAAAAAAGGCTGTTATAAATGTAAAAAACGAAGATTATTTTTGTTTTAAATAGGCGTTACTCATATCATCGTACGCTAAACATGTAAATAAACTTAAATTTGATGGTATTTCCTTTCCAGTTAAAATAATTTCTGATATAGCAAAAGTAGAGAAATTAAATGATATTAGTATTAATATTTTTGGGTTAGAATATAATAAAGAAAAACGATGTAATTATATAGTAGGTCCATTATTTTTAACAAAGTGTCGTAAAGATCGACATATCAATTTATTATTTTTTTCCAAGGATACGAAAAATCGTTATTGTTACATAAAAAATTTATCGCGGTTAGTTAGTAAACAAATTTCAAAAGACGGTCACGTCATGTACATTTGCAAAGCATGTCTACTTCATTTTCCATCTCAGGAAAGGTTAAATAATCATGAACAATACGATTGTACTCACATTTGTACAGAATTACCAAACAGTGAAACTTTGAAAAAGAATTGGTTTGGTCAACCTATTTCAAATGATTAAATTTGATAGTTATGAAAAAAAGTTAAAGATACCATTCGTAGTTTATGCTGATTTTGAAGCATTTTTAAAACCAATAGAATCATGTTCTAACGATCCATCAAAACCTTTCACACATAATATTCAGAAACATGAAGTGCATAGTTTTGGTTATTATACAGGGTATTTTTGAAACGCTCCCAAAAACGAAGACAGATGATAGTACTAAGGATACCTATGATGATGGGTCACAAAAAAAATCGATCCCGAGGAAAAAAAAATCATCTTTTCACAACGTTTTATTAACTTTATTCACGCTCCATCATGTTACTACAGTCAATTGAAACGATATTTCACTAAAAAAAATCATGAAAATACTGAAACATAAAACCAGCCGTGGAATTACTGAATTACAATCAGCTGACTAGGGGTCAATGTACGCGCGAACGCCGAATTTGCGCGGCCCGCAACTAGCGATGGTACCACAATACCTAATAATTTACAACACTTGTCTAAATACCTAACTTATCTACTTAACCTACTATTTTGCCACTGTGCTTGTCTCCACTTTAATTCGAATTCACAGGTTAAATAAACCAAATAACTGGTTCGATTCCCTGCTAATGAAAAAAAATACTTAAATAAAATGTTAAGAAGGTTAGAGTCATGCTTTTTTATCCACTGTATAGGTATGTTTATTATTCTGATGTATTCAGTTATGTACCTTTTCAGATCAGTTCAGTACTAAGTTATTTAAAAAAAATTAGGTATGAAACAGCTTACCGATCCTCCGTGGCCTTATGAGATTCTCCAAGGCACATTAACATGTTGCCGTATTCACGAGCACTATAAACGTACCTACGCGTTAGGCATTATTAAAACAAAACAAAAAACACAAAACGTAGCAACAAGAACAATATCATTAATTAATAAATAACAAGTAATAACGACAATAATTTAATAAACAAAACAATTGCTCGTGATAGTCATCACGGAACTGTCTCAAAAACTAAAATTATTAATCAATCCCACCAAAACAAATGCGCACGTTGTAACGTCCTTTAATCATGTGTAAATTCCACAGCGCGAGGCGACACGAAGCAGCGTGTGTGTGAAAGGGAAAGGTAGAGTGAGTAGTATACCTAATGCATTGTTTCGTACCGATCTAGATAAGAGTTCGGCGCCCGCGAGGATATTGACCCTATTGTCAGCTGATTTTCTTTTTTAAGTTTCACTGATGGTTTTATGTTTCAGTATTTCCATGATTTTTTTTAGTGAAATATCGTTTCAATTAACTGTAGTAACATGATGGAGTGTGAATAAAGTTAATAAAACGTTGTGAAAAGATGATTTTTTTTCCTCGGGATCGAATTTCTTTGTGACCCATCATCATACGTATCCTTAGTACTATCATCTGTCTTCGTTTTCGGGAGCGTTTCAAAAATACCCTGTATAAAACGTTCATATGATGATAAATTATCAAAATATGTAACATATTGCGGATCCAACTGTGCACCAATGTTTATGGAAAGTTTATCTAACAATTTAAAAGAAATAAATAGACTTCAAAAATATCCAGTTCCGCCAACAAATGAAGACAAAATCCAATTTTCAAATGCAACCATTTGTCATATTTGTGAAACAGAGTTAGCGGAACTTTTTTATGATTTTGATTGGTACACTGGTAGTTTTATAGGTGTTGTTCATGAATCATGTAGCTCGAAGTTCTGAACACCACGTCATATAACAATATTTTTACACAACCTTAGTCACTATGTTGCTCATTTTATTGTTCATGCATTAAACTTTTGTGATGGTGAAGTTGAAGTTATCCCTCAAAATAAAGAAAAATATGTATCCTTTTCCAAAAAATTTAAAATGAATAACCATGAAGTTATATTGAGATTCGTAGATTCATTTAAGTTTTTATCATGTAAATTAGAAGAATTAGCCAAAAATCTAAGTAATGATCAATTTCAAGAATTACGTAGAAGTTACCCTAATGATGAAGATTTCATTTTTTTTTTCAAGGGGTTTATCCATATGAATTTATGACTAATTATGATAGTTTAAACCTAACGTCGCTCTCTGAACAAAAATGTTTTTATAGCTCCCTCACAGATTCCCATATTTTAAATGATGATTACAATCATGCTAACGATGTTTGGGAACACTTTGGGTGTTGTAATATGCTAGATTATTCAAACTTGTATTTAAAACAGACGTTTTACTTTTATCCGACGTATTTGAAAACTTTAGAAAGCTATGTATTAATACTTATGATTGCCTTATTACACAGCTCCCGGTTTAAGTTGGGATGCAATGCTAAAATATACAAAAATAGAATTAGAACTTTTAACAGATTATGAGAAAATTGCATTTATTAGATCAGGTATCAGGGGTGGTGTATCTCAATGTAGTAATCGTTATGCTAGAGCTAATAACAAATACATGGGGGATTATGATGCGGGGAAACCAAATTCATATGGTATCACATATTTTGATGCCAACAATTTATATAGTTGAGCTATGTCTCAATATATTCCTACTGGTGGATTTGAATAGGTAAGTCCGAATACAGATTTTAATGTGTCTAAGACATCGGACTTCGGTTTTATTTAGGAAGTTGATTTGGAATATCCAGATGAACTTCATGATTTACATTCGGACTTTCCTTTATGCTCAGAAAACATTTGTGTAGGCAATACTAATGAGAATAAAGTAGTCCTAAATTTAAATAATAAAGATAAATATGTAATTCATTACAGTACAGAAATTTAAAGCAGTGCATAGAAATGGGGGTTAAATTAACTAAAATTCATAGAGTTTTAAAATTTATATAGTCTTGCTGGTTGAAAATGTACATAGATCTAAATACAAAATTAAGAACGTTAGCAAAATCAGATTTTGAAAATTTTTTTTATAAATTAATGAATAATTCAGTCGTCGGTAAGACTCTGGAGAATATTGAAAAAAGGGTTAACGTAAAATTAGTTACACACTGGGAGAACCAGGGTAAAGCTTTAAGGTGCTCAAGATCTAATCGCTAAACCACAATTTCATAGTCTTTCAATATTTTCGGAAGACCTAGTTGCGGTTCAGTTGAGAAAAACTAAGTTAATATATAAACAATCAAAATCAATATCAAACCAATGTATTTAGGGTTTTGTGGTTTAGATATCTCAAAAACATTAATATATGATTTTCATTATAACTATATGATTAAAAAGTTTAGTAAAATCAAATTATTGTATACAGATACGGATAGTTTAATATATCATATATTTACAGATGATTTTTACACTGATATAAAACCTGACCTTTCCTCATACTTTGATACCTCAGATTATGATACAAATAATATTTTTGAATATCAAAAATAAAATAAAAAGAAATTAAGTTTTTTCAAAGATGAAAATAACGGTAAAATCATGAAAGAATTTGTAGGTTTACGATCTAAATTGTACGCTTTTAACTTAGAGAATAAGACTATAGCCAAGGCAAAAGGGGTAAATAAATGTATCACTAAAAAGATGACAATGAATAGTTATAAGTCTTCTTTATTTAATAAAAAAGTGCAATATATTAGTATGCTTAGATTTAAATCAATTAAGCACACAATTTTCACACAAAAATTAAATAACATTGTTTTATCATATAATGACACACAGAAGCATATTTTAGATAATAATATTGAAACATTAGCTTGGGGTCATTATAAATTGCGCTAAGTGTTGATAGTTTTTGCTTTTATGTCTGTGTGTAAATAAAATTTGTATTGATTGTAAAATTATGATAATACTATAATGTGACGTCGAGTTTATTACATATTTAATTATTGTTTGATTGTAAATAATTTAAGATAGTTGTTGTTTCTATTTGTGTGTGTGTGTGTGTGTGTATACATTTGAGGTTGAGGTGATTTAAAATTCTGATGTACTAATTGTGTTAGAAAAAGTATACAGATCATTCTGTTTTATATAATTTTTGCAATATATATTAATTGTTTACACCAACACTATCATTTTTTATTTCATCCCTTAGAACTATAGACGTGTGTAATGTTTAACTTTATCCATCCGTTTACTGCTATTGTGGCAGGACCAAGTGGATGTGGGAAGTCAAATTTTGTAACAAATTTCATAAAATCAGTTACAGAAAAATGTAATTGTGATTTTATTCAGATCACATGGTGCTTTGATGAAATGCAACCTTTATATAATTTACCAAATGTTAACTATCATAAACACACATCTTGTTATTATTGATGATCTAATGAGAGAGTCTGATGGAAGATCTGTGGATATATTTACAAAAGGTAGTCATCATAGGAATCTCAGTGTATTTTATTTAACACAAAATTTATTTCATCAGGGTAAAGGTCAAAGAGACATTTCCTTAAACTCAAGTTATATAATTTATTTTAAAACCCTCCAGATAAAACTCAAAAAAGATATTTAACACGACAAGTGTCATCAGATAAACCAAAATTCATTGAAGATGCCTACAGAGATGCAAATCGAAAGGTGCATGGATATTTAATGGTAGATTTAAAACAGAATACCAATAATTTTGTCGTATGTACGTACAAATGTCTTCCCATTTAATGGTTTCTGTACAGTCTATGTCTCCACAAAAGAGTTTAAATACACCAAGAATCAAACAATTCAAATCATTCCTAAATGATGCATCTTTGAATCACAACGCATAAAATTTTGCTAAACGCTTTGCATACTCTTAAACCAAAATATCAAAGAGCATTACTTAAAACGTGTAATGAAGAAGAAATAAATTGTATTTGTGAATGTACTCATAACGTTTTACAAGGAAAGGTACCTCTTAAAGATCAAGATAAACAAAAATTGAATAAACACAAAAATATACTCCGTAAACTGGTGCGTAAGTGTAAACACAAACTAATAAAAATATAATTATACAAAAAGGAGGGGCTTTCCTACCAATAATATTAGGTGCAATATTGCGTGGATTAATAAGTGGACTAGCCAGTTAACATGAAACATACAAAGAAAATGATACTTATCGAACCTGGATTGATGAAAAATTAAAACAAGAAAATAAGGTTAATAGTAATTTGTCTCCATTAGATATTGAAATGAAAAATATTAAGAATAGTAAGACGGAAGACCGAAAGAAGTGGATGTTATATTTACAAACTCTACAAAGATACCTCCATTTTACCAAAGAAGATCGTCAACCAATCAGATTACCAATTTATTCTGATACATCTAATGAAGATTCAAATGAGTCTAAAATTGGTTTTAAAAATAAAGATAGAAATCTAAAAACTTCAGTTGATGCTGAATCTTTGTAGGAGGAGAATTGATCCATTAAAAGTAAAGAAAATGATGCAAATCCAATTTACACACCAGCTCAAATACTCAGTTTAATACCAAAAACTTATAATAAAAAAGGTCAGTTATTATTAAACTTAGTTGGAACAAGTAAAAGTAAAATACATTGGGATAATGAAGGCACAGTCATAATTAATAATGAAAAAATTCCTGGAAGTAATATTTTTGATTTAATAAATGATTCACTAAGACCCAAAAGAAGTGATCCGATAGGGTGGGATAGATTTGCTAAAGCATCAAAAGATATTAAATTACCATTACTTATATTGAAAATCCAAAGAGATGTGAGTTTATTAAACAGCTTCAAGCAAAAGATCTGAACAAACCCTCTGAGATTGAAGTTCAAGAGTTTTCTACACCGAGCAGTGGAGATACAAAATCTATAACTAAAATAGAGTTTTCTACACCGAGCAGTAGAGATAAAAAATCTATAACTAAAATACGTAAAAAGCTTGAATGGATAAAATGGACCCCTTACTAGAAGAAATTAACAGGATTTATTACGATCCATCTAATCCCGCTGGTTTTGGTAGTATTGATAAATTATCAAAAGCCATGAAGGGTAAAATGGATAAAAAGCAAGTAAAGGAATGGTTACAATCACAAGAAACATACACATTACATAAACCCATTCGAAAAAAATTCCCGCGTAATAGGTACATTCTATCAAATATTAATGAACTGTGGCAAGCTGATTTAAGTGATATGCGAACTTATTCTCAATATAATAATGGTTTCAACTACATACTTCGTGTTATTTATGTATTTAGTAAATATGCTTTTGCAAGACCAATGAAAAAGAAAAACACAGAAACAACTAAAGAATGTTTTGAAAGTATATTTACTGAAAGTAATTTAACACCTACTCACATACAATCTGATAAAGGTACAGAATTTGTTTCAAAAGATGTACAAAATACTTTAAATCCAAAAAGATTAATTACTATACCCAATAATTGATAGATCTCCATGGGTTGCTTATACAATAACAGATTTACAAAATGAACCAATAGTTGGTACTTTTTATGAAAGAGAATTACAGAAAATTACTTACAAACCCACCTTACAATATAAAATGGATAAAATAATTGACACTCGTTAATCAGGTAACAGAAAAGAAGTATTAGTGAGGTGGAAAGGTTATCCAGATAAATTTAACAATTGGATTTTAGCTTCTAGTTTAAAAGAAATATGAATAAAGAAAGTTTTTATTTAACTTTGCTCAGCAATAGTTCAATGGAATTTCCTGATTACAAGACCACAAATTTTACAACGAAATTACCAAAAGCTATGAAATCAGAAGGTGAATGGTCGGTTGGAGTTGTCAAGTTTCAATATCCATGTACCATGTTTACTGTTCAAAATCATGAAAATGTTATATACATTACAAAATCTATGTTAATGCCTAATGAAGATAAGCCATCCACAGTGTACTACAAAAAACATATTCCAGCTACCAACTATGATAACGTTGAGCATATTTTAAGAGCGTTAAATGATATCGGAGAGAACTTGATATTTCGCTATGATGAAATAACAAAATTAGTGTCTGTTTATGTTTTGGATAAAAATTTAGCATCCGTAACAATATCACCCAAATTAAGTTTACAACTAGGTTATGAACCAAATAAAAATCTCCTAGAGAGAAATTTTGGAAAGTGTCCTGCTAATTTACACTTAGGGTTACCATCTCAACTATTTCTATATTGCGACATTATCGATCCTCAGATTGTGGGTGATGTTATGACTCCTTTACTAAGAGTCATTTCATTAGATCCTACAAAATACATTTATAGTGCAAATAAAATGCACGTTTTCTCTCCACCTCACTACTTATCTGTTATGCGAAGAGAGTTCGATACGCTGGAAATAGTTATAAGATTGAGCACAGGAAAAAAAATACCATCCCAGTTTGGAACCGTGTGTATTAAACTATATTTCCGAAAATTATAATAATGAATTCTCTTCGTGATCATCATAAATGTCCATATGAAAGTTATTATACACATCAAGCTGGGTCAGGAGTTGGAGTAATTTATAAGGGTTCACCATACCAACGCAGTCATGGTATTGGGAGCTTCTTAGGGGGGTTATTTAGATCAGTTTTATCTTTACTTTCAAGTAGTGCTCGAGTGATTGGCAAGGAGGCATTAAGCGCTGGAGTAGGACTTTTATCAGATATGGTTCAGGCACGCCCTATGGAAGCCTCAATAAAAGATCGTCTAAAGCAAGTTAGTACGAATTTAAAACGAAAGGTTGATGACAAAATTCTGATCAGATCAGATCAGATCTGGGTATATAACTAAAGGAAAACGATTGGACTCGTTCATTCCACCATTAACTGCTAAAGTGAAAGCTGCGAAAAACTTGGTCTATAACCAAAAAATATCAAAGATATATTTTCAAATTAAATATGTCTTTCCTTCATAATCATTCTTGTGAGTGTTAAGTTAGAATTGGATTTGTTTGCACTACCGTCTACACAAACAAGCATTGAAAATGGATTGTGGATTCACTATAAACCAATTTCGTCTTTTGCTGATGATGGACCTATCGAGTTTCAAGTTCCTGGGACAGGCGATGACTACATAGATTTATCTTATACAAATCTATGTAGGCATAAAGTAAAAGTATTAAATCAAGATTCAACTAACTTGATATCGGCTACAGTAGTAGCACCTGTAAATAATTGGCTGCATTCACTTTTTAGTCAACTTAATGTTTATTTAAACCAAAAACTTTTATCACCACCTAATAATACCTATGCATATCGAGTATATATGGAAACCCTTTTAAACTATGCTCCTGCTGCTACACAATCTCATCTTACTTGTAGTCTTTGGTGTGAGGATACAGCAGGAAAAATGGATTCTACTGATGGTAAAAACATAGGATTTGTTAAAAGACAGGAATTGGTTAGTGAAAGTAGGGAAATGGAATCTCTTGTGAACAGTCTGCCAAAGTTTACTGTCTATTAGCATTTGATTTAACTCCTGATTTATCAGCTAACTCATCAACTCATTGGAATCTCATAAAGCATGGTAGTGTAAGATTAGAAGTACGATTTGAATCCTCACTCATACAAACAATTAAGTGTATAGTTTATGCTGAGTTTGATAATATTATTGAAATAGGTAAAAACAGAAATGTTACTGTAGACTATAGTAGTTAAGGTTATGAGTGTTGTGTGTTAGATTTATGTATTATGCGTAATGCATTTTGTGTGTATGTAACTATGTGAAACATTATAAAATTAAATAAAACAACTTGTATGCAATATATTATTTTTTATTTCGTTATAAACCCCCTATTTAATCGTATACAAAACACTGTTCGAGTTTAAACTTTACATAAGCACACTGACTAAACCACTGAACATGCTGCTGCCAAGGATCATCATCATCTTCCCAATCTTTTAAGCCACTGCCACAATGGAAACACTTGGTCCTGTCTGCATGGCCAGTATAAAAGAAACCGGCTTCTGCAAGATCTTCAGGCTTTTGTCGCATAACGAGAGGCCAGTCTTCGAAACTGAGCAACCGACTAGATTTTGAACTGAAGAATGGATATTCAGCTCTTGAGTACTGCATATTCTTCTCTTTTTCTTCTCCATTCAGTGTTGTAGTTTTGCTATTCAATGACGTGTTCTGTACACGTATGCCACACTCATCTCTTCCTTCTGCTCTTGTCTTCCTCTCAGCAGCACAAGACGACAGCTCGTTGAATCTAATGAGTACACAGAAGTAATTTAAGTAAACAGAATCACATTCACTAATGATCAGCTAATTGTTATCATTGTTAAAAAAGTATTTTTTAACTTTTTCACTTTCTGCTATTGTCTTTGTAATATTGTATACGAGGGCGTTTGTGTTGTCGTAGATGCTATCCTTATTAGTCTTTACATAATATTTAATCCTCGTGGAAGCATGTTTCCAATGATCAGTAGTTGGAATCTTGGATAGCTTCTTCATATCGTACATTTCAATTTTTATGAGATGCGTCGCTTGGTCTCCGTCGTCAGAATTAGTAGAAATGTATGAAATGAAATGAAATGAAGAAATGAAATGAAATGAAATGAAATATGATACACCATCTCTAGCGCCTGGTGCTACGGTTGACGATAACAGCTTCCTCTTTTTTATTTTTTATTCAGCTACAAAAAATGATCAATCGATTGCCATTTCCTTTTTCCACCATCGCATGTGTTATTATTAATGACGATGTCATCACTCTCTTCTTGAGTGGAGAGTGGCGAGTAGTAATACTGATTATAGGTATTTTCAACGAAGTTGAATGATTTCTGCAACAACACAGTTATCATGTTAATATCAATTTGTTTACACTTAATCACACACACACACACACACACACGCGTAAGAAAACAACAGAAAGAAAAGTAAGTTTGTCAATAGAATAAACACTTACGTCCATGACCATTGATGCGTTGAAGTAACACAAACGTAGTATTGGTAGATCCACTACGGTCAAAGGACCATACACTGACTCCATGACTGCAGCTGCTTGGTCTTATATAGCACTAGTAAGTTATATCTAATCTAAAGCATTTCCGCAGTGAAACTGATAGTAACTTTATGAGTCAACAAGCTTATCTCGCATTTTTTCACTCGAAAGAAAGCGAGATATACTTGTTGCTACCGATGACTCCTACAAATCATAACAAAAGAATGCGATTAAATATTTACAAATCACTATAATTCTGAAAAAAAGATCTATAAAGGAAAAGGATCGCAGCAGGACTGTAAAAACTACCGTGGTATCAGTCTACTTAGCATTGTGGGAAAACTGTATGCTTAGGTACTAATTGAAAGAGTTATGAAAGATACTGATGGAAAAATTTGGGATGTGCAAGCGGGATTTAGAAAGGGAATGGGATGTACGGATCAGGTCTTTCCATGCGCATGATCGCGGAAAGTTTTGGCCAAAACCAAAAGGTTTTTGTGCGTTCGTGGACTTGGAAAAGGCTTATGATAGAGTGGACAGGGATGTATTATGGCAAACACTGAACTCATTTGGGTTGAGTGCAGGGTTGATACAGGCATTGAAGTCTCTGTATAGGGACTCCAGTGCTTGTGTCAGGATCAACGGGGCCTACTCGGACTGGTTTGGCATCCATAAAGGGGTCAGACAAGGATGTGTGGCTTCCCCGTGGCTGTTCAACCTACTTATGGACAGTTGTTTGGAAAATCTGAAAGTTGAAGAATGCGGGTTAAGAATGGGTGAGTTAACCGTCAAATGTCTTTTGTACGCCGATGATCAAGTCATACTCGCGTCTTCGGCGGCCGAGTTGCAAATGATGTTTACATTAATGAACATTTCATTAAAAGAAAAGGGAATGAAAGTGAACGCAAGTAAGACGAAAGTTATGGTCTTTGAAAGAGAAGAAAGTAAAACAATATGTTAAATAAGAATAGAAGGGGAATTGGTCGAGCAAGTAGATATAGAACGACGAGTGAACGCAGGAAATAAAGTAAATGGGGCTCTACACTCTGTTGTGGAAAGTCAGAATGTGTCCAAAAAGGCACGTATGGCAATTCACAATGCTGTGTTAGTCCCTACTTTAATGTATGGTAGTGAAAGTTGGGTGTGGCAGAAGAAGCACGAGAGTAGAATAAATGCTGTAGAAATGCGGTCATTAAGGAGTATGTTAGGGCTGAATCTGAATGACAGAGTGAGAAATTGTGTGATAAGAGAAGAGTGGTTTGCAAGATGATGTTGTGACCAGGATTAAGAAAGGAATGCTTCGGTGGTTTGGTCATGTAGAAAGAATGAATGAGGAAAGAGTGACAAAGCAAATTTATGTGGCAGAGGTGAACGGCAGAGTCGGGAAGGGACGCCCTAGACGAAGGATTATCGACCAAATTGGCGATATACTGAAAATGGGCCAAATTAAGAGTACCCTTAACCAACGAGCGTGTATGCGTAGGTATATGCATGTGGAGGAGGCGAGAGAGGTGTGTCAGGATCGTGCCAAATGGAAGTCCATAATCTCTGCCTGTTATGTTATGTTATAATTCTGACCTAAAGCATTTCCGCAGTGAAACTAATAGTAACTTTATGAGTCAACAAGCTTATCTCACATTCTTTCGTGTTGCGACTTGCGCCACACCGATGACTTCTACAAATCATCACAAAAGAATGCGATTTAATATTTACAAATCAATATAATTGATCATTCCTATGTTAACCATTGAATAGATTGGTACTGTAATAATCTACTAATAGCAATAATATCATGGATACACTATATGTACAACAACATCTGAAAAAGATTCATCACAGTCTAGAAAATAATGTTTATGCTGCTAATAGACTGCCCATGTATAACCACGTACCAACGTATATAATATGCAATTTGAATACAAATGATAAACCAGGCTCACATTGGATAGCTTTATATATCGATACGAATCGCATCGGTCAATATTTTGATTCATATGGCGATCACCTGCACGATATCATCTAGAGTTTTTAAAAGGAATTGTAAAAGATGGGAGTGGAATGTTGACAGGATTCAGAATGAGTGGACTTCAGTTTGTGGTGATTATTGCTTAATGTATTTGCTATATAAGTTTCAGCGATGTTCAATGCATAGTTTTACGGGCATATTTACAGGGAACACACTGTACACTGCACAATGATATTTTAGTGGATGAGATGTTTCGCTCCTATTTTATAGATAATAAGCAATCACATTTTGGAAATAAAAATTGTAACAAAATTAAGGAATGTGTTTTATTGATGATTCAGAATTTTAGTGGATGAGATGTTTCGCTCCCATTTTATAGATACTAAACAATAACATTTTGGAAATAAAAATTGTAACAAAATTAAGGAATGTGTTTTATTGATGATTCAGAATATCATGGTAGTTATGAACAATGAATTATAATACAATAGCACTGCTAAGCAGGGCGTACGAGTAATAGATAAGAGCGGCAATGACGGTGTTCAAGGAACAATAGATAAGAGGAAAGAGTGAAGTCAATGGAACGCTAATGAGGGTGCAGGCCCACCGGATATCAATTAGATATTAGTTAATTGATCTCCACATCTCCGGAACCGCGCATCCTACGCAAAAACGGACCGCAGATTCGTGATCTGAGCATGCCAAAACCTCTTTGTTTTTTTTTTTTTTTTAGGATCCACACCATCAGCCGATGAGGGCTGATGTTCTGGCTCAGTGAGCGAGAACTGGTACAAACTAACTACTAACAGGTAATGTCACCTACAGGGAAAAATAATAATGAAGTTAACCAAAATAAATCGATTACACAAAGGATAAAATTGATATAGGCTGTATGGTACATTTGTCCTTTGTCTATCAAATACTAAAAAAAATATATGACAGCGCCTTTAAATTTTTAATTGCTATAAAACTTATAAAAGTTGAAAATCATTTTATTAACAAAGTACGCATACTAGGCTAATGATATGAAATAGGAAACCAGTTGATGTAATTCTGAAGCTAATTAAAAAAAAACCCGGTCACGATACGTCAATTTTTTCGGGATTTATCGTGACCACATACAAAATTTATTAATATCCGGACGTCCTCGTAAATTTTTTTGAAACTGTTTTTAGAAAATATCATCATTATCATCATCATTACAGCCCTTCACAAGTCCACTGCTGAACATAGTCCTCCTCCAAGGAATGCCACAAAGCACGATCCCGAGCCACTAGTGGGGGGACGCCCACCTACCGGTACGAGGCTGCCACTCGAGAACATTTCTTAGCCATCGGTTGTCGGTTCTTCGAGCTATATGGCCGGCCCATTGCCACTTCAGCATACTAATTCTTTGGGCTATGTCCGTTACTCTGGTTCTACTGCGGATACCCTCGTTTTTATGTCTATCACGCAGAGAAACGCCGAGCATAGCCCTCTCCATAGCTCGCTGAGCGACTTTGAGCTTCCTCATATGGCCAGCAGTGAAGGACCACGTCTCAGATCCATAGCATAGGTCATCACTGGCAACACGCACTGGTTGTACAATCTAGTTTTGAGGTAATGTGTGTAATGTGTGTCGTAATCTCCCGAACGCTGCCCAGCCGAGTTGAATCCGTCGATTGACCTCTCGGTCAAAGTTAGACTTATTCGTCAACAACTTCGAGCTTAGTGCTCCCAACAACTACCGGCATAGGTGTGACATGGACGTTAAACATGATTTTTGTCACTACTAAGTTGTGTGACACTATTAAGGTCATTGAGCATAGTGCTAAAGTCCTCCAGCGATTCTGCCATAAGGACTATATCGTCGGCATATCGAAGGTGAGTGATGTACTCGCCATTGACGTTAATACCGTATCCTTTCCAGTCCAGTAGCTTGAAAACGTCTTCCAATGCAGCGGTGAAGAGTTTTGGGGATATTACGTCACCCTGCCTTACACCTCTCTGCAGTTGGATAGGTTTCGTACTCTGGTTCTGTACTCGGATAGCCATCGTAGACCTATTGTACAAACACTTCAGCACTTCGATATACTGACAGTCCACTTGGCACCGCTGGGGGGACAGCAGCACTGCAAATTTCGACGGAATCAAAGACTTTCTCATAGTCCACCTACGCAAGACAAAGTGGCAGATTGTACTCTTCGGTCTTCTGTACAATTTGCCGAAGGGTAAGTATGTGGTCTATGGTGCTAAAGAATTTCCGGAAACCGCCTTGTTCGGGAGGCTGGAAGTCGTCGAGTCTGCGTGCGAGACGATTCGTAATGACTCTCGAAAACAACACACAAACGCGGCTCAGAAGGGAAATCGGTCTGTAGTTCTTCAAGAGAGCGTTGTCGCCTTTCTTGAAGAACAAGACCACCGCACTTCTGATTCACGCCTGCTGTGTAGTGCCACCATGGAGAACGGAATTAAAGAGCTTCTGAAGGACTTCAAGTACCGGTTTTCCACCCGATTTCAGAAGCTACGTTGTAATTCCATCCTCGCCCGGGGACTTACCGTTTTTGAGGTGCTGGAGAGCCATTCTAATCTCGCTCAGACTGACTTCCGGGATATCATCGGAATATTGTCGGATAAGACTTGCTCTTGGATCGTTACTCACAGTTGCGTATGGCTCCAACGATGTCGTGTACAGCTGCCCATAGAACCTCTCAATATCACTTAAAATCTCAGGTGTCCTGGATACGATGCTGCCACATTCGGTCTTCAGCTTCGACAGTTGGCTCTTTCTGGCAGACAGATCTCTGGCAAAGACTTTGGAGCCCTGGTTCCGCTCGATCGCTTCTTCAAAACGAGGAGTATTAAAGTTGCGTAAGTCCCGCCGCATGCATTTGGGGGCCTGTCTGGTGAGTTGCCTGTATGCTATCAAATCTACTGAAGACTGCAGCTCCATTTCTCGTCTAACAGCCATGAGATTAAGAGTGTGATCGGAGAGTTTTTATGTTCTTCTGCGGCGGGTCTTAGTTCCGAACGCATGGACAGTTTCCACAAGCTTCTCATTCATATCGTCCACTGCATTGCAATCTTCTAGGCACTGAAAACGGTTTTGTAATTCGAGCTGAAAGATTTCGGGACTTTGGATTAGAGCACGAGGGCGACGGAGCGTTGACTTCAATAGACGACACCTCTCCAACTTAACGTTTAGGTTCAGTGTGCCTCTAACCATTCGGTGATCAGTACCAGTTTTCACCCTCGCGATCACTGAGACATCACTGAACAGTTGTTGTCTGGTCGTCATAATGAAGTCAATCTCATTTTTTGTCGAACCGTCGGGGCTCGAACAGGTCCACTTCCTGTGGGGCCGCTTCTGGAAGAAAGAGTTCATCATAAAGAGTCCCTCTTTCTCCATGAAGTCGGCCAGCTGCTGGCCCCTTGGGTTCCGCTGCCCTATTCCGAATTTCCCTACTTTCAGCTCACCGTTCTCTCTTGTGCCTAGTTTTGCGTTGAAGTCTCCCATTAACACCGTATAGTGGGTTTTGGAGGAATGCATGGCTCTAGAGATATTCTCATACATTTCCTCCACCTCCTCATCGGAATGTGCCGAGGTTGTTGCGTAAACCCGTATGACCTTCAGCGAATACCGTTTGGTGATTCTGAGTATAAAGTACGCAACCCTCGTCGACACACTCCCATTCTTTACAACGTTGTTTTCGAGAGACTTGTGGACGACCCGACGAGACCCACGGAAGATATGGGGTAGTGGGTATTCTTACCCGCCACTACACGGTATTTTAGAAAATATAAGGTGGATTAATTAGAGTGTTTTCTTGATGTTCGGCTACTCATATTATTGTATAAGTGTAATATGGTTATGATAGAGGCTATTATGTACAAATCAAAAGGTTTTTAATAAATCTGTTGGTCCTCACGCGCCACTCCGACTGGCCGTCTGGGGCCAATTTTGTGGCCCCCGCTACGTAGTACTATTATTAAGTTATTCTGTGCATCCACGTTCACCGGACCTAAATCATCTTTTTTTATTCAGCCTCAAGGAAGAAGTTTACCGAAAACATTCCGTTTCTTGGAAGACTTACGTAGCCGTGTCTGGCCTGCCAAATCGAAACTAGGGGATCGACGCAATACACGACTGTTCAGGAGAGCATATTTATTCGTAGTTGTATTATTTATGTCTAATATATTGATACATTAGACATAGGCAAACGTGGTAGCTGCCATGCCGCAGCTATATTAATTATATAGTTATAGCACTAATGGGTCGGCTCGACCGGGGAAGGACCACGCTCTCACAGAATACCAGCGTAAAATAGTAGTTTAATGCTGCTGTGTTTCGTATGGTGAGTGTAGAGATCCTTTTTACCGGAAACGAGGCTTTCCATCCTAGTCCTCAGGGGTGATAACGCATCTGCATCTTGATTCGCAAACGAGGATAGATGTCTATGGGCCATAGCAACCACTTATCATCAGGTGAACTGTGTGCTCGCTTGTCACCCTCATCCTATAAAACAAAATGTTGAGTGTTATTTTATTGTTCCAATATTGCAAATTTTGTTGTTGGATCTAAATTTACTCTTTTAGACTTTAATAAGAATAGCTAATTCATTATTTACATTAAACACTATAATGAATTATACCATTTTTATTTTTTACCCATACCATACATTTTTTTATACCACAAATGTTTAAACTTTGTTTGCAAATTTTTCACTAAAATAGTACCTAATTGATGTTCTTTAAAAAACATGCAATAGCAATGAATAGCAGTCATACTATTTATCGCTTATCTACTAAGTTAATGTAAAATACTATAATTATAAAAAATACATTCAATAATTTGTGCTCATGGTGTACAAGAATGTAAAAGAAGGCAAAAAAAAGTTTTAGTCTTTTTAAGAAACTAACATAATATTTTATATATTTCATATATTTCTGAACGGCCATGAGATCTGCTATAACCCATTTCAAGGTTATCCATCAATTCCCGGATACTCCGTAGGAATAATTTATTAGCTAATATAGATTTTTGGAATATTTACCTTTATCCTTCATATACAATTGTGATACACGTCTTGTAAGGAAGACACTATTGCCTATATGATTTACTAAACACAGATGTACAAAATACACCAATATTAAAACTAGAATAAGGACGAATGTAAGTACCAAATGAAAAAATATACATTTTTCGCCTCTTGTAAATTTACCAAATTTTGAAATATCACGCCTGTTCATTACAAATAAATGAAATGTCGCAGCAGTCCCGATTTCATTAACCAAATTCCATATCTAGACATTTCGAGCTACTTTTGACCTCCATTACTCAAAAACTATTAAACCTACACACTTGTGATCATGAACGTTGTACATTCCTATAGTATTTATTCTGTGCCTATAGGTACGATTAAAAGAACTGCTTGGCATCCGTTCAAATTTCAGGTCTTTTTATCGTATCAAATTTTGCCTCCTTTTTCACGATTAGATACTTATGTTTTTCGTTGAATTTACATAAAGCGATGTACAATGTTTAAGGAATCCAATTTGAGCCAATTTGTGACAATAAAATTACGATAATCGATATTTATGTTTACAATTATCGATATTTATTTTGTTAAATTGTCGATTTGCTCATTAAGAGAGCGGGCATAAGCGATTCGCGTGGAAAACTTCATGTTTAATAGTCCCCACACATGGTCAGTTAAACTGATCAGTTTAACTGACGTACATCCAAAAACTGACCGTGAATGTGAAATCTTAAGTTGAAATTTTTAACTGACGGCAACCCACGGATTTTTTTGGGCGTGCTGTCAGTTAAACTGCTCAGTTGAACTGACGTACATCCAAAAACTGGTTGAAATTTTTAACTGACGGCAATCCACGTATTTTTCCGGGCGCACCGTAATCCGCTGGCTTCAGTTCGTTTCAATTATTGGTAAGTACTTACTTTCTTAGTAGCTACTTACATAATTTATATGCTGTTTAGATTTTATATATTTAGAGAAGTTCGTTTGACGGAGGATGGAGACCAAGGTGACTGTGATGATGTCACCTTCCTTATGGTGGACTCAGAAGGTGGGTAAAGGATCTCAATGATGCTACTAAGTAGTAGCATTGTGTTTGGACTCATTTTTAATAAGGTTAATGGGGACATAGATGACTGTGATGATATCACCTTTCTGATGGTGCAATCCGAAGGTGGGTATAGGATCTCAGTGACGGCACTAGATAGAACGATCGTGTATGAACTCATTTGAAAGGGCTCATAAAGATCTAGGTGACTGTTATTTTTTTTTTGATTTTCCGCCAGAGATTACACCATCCCTAGTGGCCGTTTATTAACTAATGTTTTTTAATATAGTTTTGTTAACAAATTCAGGATTATTCTACAGAGACAGGTATTACAAACAGCTCTGCGATTTGATACAGTGGTGTTGGTTTGACCGTACGAGTATATAATTATAAATTTAGGAGTTTCTGCACTATTTACAAATTATCTTATTATATACACTGTATATACTACTATGAAAAATTAAACGTTTTAGGATTATTAAAGAAAATGTTGTTAATATAAAATAATTAAAACAAAAGAAAACACTCAATTAGTGACATTTTGTCTGGATATTAGTTAATATAAAGTAATGAAATTACTAACAAAATCAAACTTGAATTGTAATAGGTACCATAAAATTAAAAGTTTTATCTATATTATGCCTAAGTTATATCTAGGTATTATTTAATTTTTTAAGTCTGTTTACAATTGTTTTAACGAATTTAACAAAGGAGTTCAGGGTTGATTCTTTCTTAATGAGTTCGGCTATTTTAAAGGGAGACACACCGGAAATGCTACATATTAACTCATGATCATTTCTCGCGGCACTAAACGCGGGACATTGTTGGAGTAGACGTTCAATAGTTTGCGTAACTGAATAATCGCAAGGGATTTGTGATTTTAAATCTGAACAAATAACTTTTATGGTATCCGTGGCCGGTGAGAATCTGAGTCATGTGGAAACTCATATTGGTAGCCGCTTTAAGTTCCCGTATGAGATCCAGCGTCGGTAGTAATTCTCTGGTATGTTTACCTGTTTCAGAGCTCTCATGCCTGGTTTGTCGAAGAGTGTGCGTGTCGATTTTGATTCTGTGTTTTATGTAAGACGTAGGTGTTGCGAAGTAGTCAGGTGCCTCGTGTGCTTTGGCTCCTGCTTTAGCTGCCATGTCTGCCGCCTCATTGCCAGCTATGCCAGTATGGCTCTTGACCCAGGCAAAATCGATGGTGCCAAAACATTTGTGTCGGTGAATAGTGTGGTGAATCTTGTTGACAATTGGATGTGTATTGGATCCGTCTTGTATGAAATGTAGAGCTGAAAGAGAGTCCGTGTAGATTACTGCGTGCACCGTTTATTAGCTGCCCATTCACAAGCCTTAACACGTTCAGTGCGAAACAGGGTCTGAAACACCTTGTACATGTCTCGCCTGTAGTGCGGCAACGAAAAAATAAACTTCTCTGTCGTGCGGAAGGCGTGACTTCTACTTGGATCAGTGTAGGAAAGAGATAAATATATATTTGAGATGTGCTATTGATCCCGAGTTCTGTGGTATACTTACTTTAATACCGGGTTTTTTAAACCTTGTGCCGCATTGATAAATAAAATTTTAAATACAGTGCGGAACAAGGTTAGAAACACCTCGTATCCCCGCGTACCTCGTACCGCACCCTGCGCTAGCTTCACGCGGCCAGTGTTGTGCATTGCATTCGAGACTGCGCACGCGACGACATGTCGAAATGTTGCCGTAAAAAGTTAGATTTAAAAGACAGTGATGAAGAAAATACGGGTGGTAAATGAGGGTTCTGTATGATTTCACTGAGGCGGGTACTTTATATCGTCCCTGTAGAACCATATTTTTGCAATTTATTCTTCTGCTCCAGCACCAGCTATTACTTACAAAAGTTACAATATAAACACGCTTTTATCTCCTAGTAGTAAGTTGAGCAGAAAGAACTTTTCAACATATACGCTTGAAAACTACACACACAAACACAACATATTCATTTTATCTTTTCAGAACCCACAACAAACAAAACACATCATCTCGAAAAGGGTTCAAGGAAGAGGAGATGTATCGGGTGTTATATTAAAACTCCGTACCTTCTTGCTAAGTCGTCAGGCTGACAAAAAAGTGAAGAAAATTCCCTCAGAATGCACTCGGTGCAAAAAATATTATTGTTTGACCTGTTTTAATGAAAAACACACATATGTTTGACAAAACAAACTTTACTAGCAGAAACTATGCAAGTTATAACTTCTCTGTTATTAAGGACTTAAGTCTAAACATTAAGATATTTTTAAACATACATACCTTTTTTTCTCTTATAATCCAAAGTCTCACTTGAAAAGTGGGTACTACTTATCTTTTTTTTTAAATAAATACAATTAAAATAAAGTTTACCGATATTTTTATTTCCCATCACTAAACTATATGAAAAACTGCCCTTATTCAGTGCGGTACGGGGCGTATAAGATCCCACATTTTATTTTACCTACAGATTCTAAACTAATTAACCCAACCAAAGGCGGCGGCAGATTTAGATGTATCAATTCATTGTTAGTAATGATAATGACAAAAATCCATGTTTTTATTTGACTTCACGCCAAAAAAACGATTTTAGTCTCATAAAGGTGGCAGGGTTTAACAAGCCCTGTGCCGCCACAATGTCTGGTTTAGGACTAGGTTCAAAACGCCCCAAAGCGCAGTAATGGAAAGTATTGATAAATCAGTGCCGCAGTGAACGTGTTAAGGATTGCGAACAGTTCGGCCTGGAATACAGTGCACGTTGAGTGGAGTTTATATTTCTTTATAGCTTCTATCGAGCTTTCCGTATGTGCGTTATTGTCTGTTTGAGTGGTTTTGTCGGTGTGTCGTGTGAAATTGTAACAGACAAAAGCAGCGCCAACTGCTCCGTCTTCCAATTTGCTGCCATCTGTGAAAATTTTTGTTGTCTCAAGTCCAACAAGAGCATCGACTTCCGCCTGTGAAGTGGTGAGTTTAGGATTGATTTCAATTCTCTCTGCTGGGTGTAGTAATTTGTGTATGGGTGTGGGTTTCTCTAAAGGAAGATCGCTGGGTATGTAATGAGAAGTGCCTGTAAGTCTGGACTTTTCAATATTGTGGACTTGCCTTACCTTAAGATCTAGGGGTATCAGGTCAGCGAGAGCTATAGCCGCAGATGTAGATAAGCTCTTATTGCTTTAATAGCAAAAACACGCTATATACCCTCAAGGCTCCTCCTGATGCACTTTTTATGGGCTACATGGCCCCATACACCAGCAGCATAAGTGATGATAGGTTCAATTACCTGCTGGTATATGGTGCGGATGTTCTCAGGGTGAGACCCCAAGTAGGACGCGTGTAGATGCATAAGGTGTTAAATAACCACACAGCTTTATTAATCACATAACGTACATGACGGCCAAATAAAAGCTTCTCGTCTAAGATGACCCCCAGATATTTGATTTCCGATGAAAAGCTGAGATAACATCCGCCCATAGTGATGCTGGCAGCTTTGACCTTAGGAGTAAAAGCGATCATCTGTGTTTTCGAGGGACTGAAAGTTTAGTTTTACGCTGGTTCCCCACTCGGCTATCTTATGGAGAGCATGGTTGGTAATATTTTGCAAACTGCCAACACTCCCAGCCGTGACTACCAGCATCACATCGTCCGCAAATGCCTGTATGTGGCTGCCCGCTGGAAGCTCCATGTCAAGGAGCTCGTCTAGAATAATATTCCACATTACTGGACCGCATGTGGAGCCCTGAATGCAGCCCTTGGACATTACCTTTAAGGCACGCACCCCCGAGTAGTCAAGTAACACCTCACGATCGCGAACATAATTGTCTATGAGCCCGAAAATGTTGGCAGGGCAGCCTATATGCCGCAGTCGTTGCGCCGGCCACCAGGCGTTGTCAAAGGCTGCTCTGATGTCTAGTGAGACAGCGATAACTAATTTCTTATTATATTTCGCCTGTTTAATAATTTTAAGAGCAGTATTGATAGCCTCTGTACTATTTTTATGTTTAGTAAAGCCAAACTGTTTATTGTTGATTTTGTTATTGATTGCAGCCCAGTGTGTTACTCGTTTAATAAACAGCGTTTCCAACACCTTCCCAAATACAGGCAAGAGGCCTATTGGGCGGAATGAACTTAGCTCTCCACAGCCCATCTTTCCTGGTTTGGGAATAATTTTCACATAAGCGACTTTCCACTGTTTTGGAAAATACCGTAACGATAAACATCGGTTAAATATATCCGTAAGCAATTTAATATAATCACTAGCAAATTGGCTGCATATGTCAGACGTAAGGTTATCTGCAGCCGTGCGCCTTTGGTTGGCGTGACTCCTATAAATTAATCATTTCCTATGGGAAATGATAATAAATGATATTAAATAAGATTTAGATAAGGTGCTTTGGGGTTATTACGAAAATGGGGGATATTTACAAATTACGACTTAACTAGGCAATATTTTTTGGTCTGGTAACATTATTCTAGACGACATTTTATTTGTCTCCCTCGCTGTAGTCGTTTCAGGTATCTAGTCTCAATAGTGCGCGTGCAAATTTAACTTTTCAGTGGAAACAGCTTTTTTCAACTCTTTTCGGTTTTTCGGAATTACCCCGCGTTCATTATCTTAGGAACTTGCTAAGTAATCTTAGTGATTGTTTGATTTTATGATAGATAATCGTTTTTAAAGCTTTATTTTATAGGTTAGGATTAGCCAGCTATTGTTTTTGTGTTTTTTTCGGAAATACCCCATAGGGTTAATTACGAATTAATGGACTATCGAATTACTTTTCCATTGTAGTTTCCAGTGGCTTTCCAGTAGTCAAAATGTCTTTCGTCAGCATAAATTGTTATTTTGGATAAGTTTAACATGTTCGCATATTTAACCAACGGTAGTGGGCAAGGCGTACCTACCGCTATGCCAAATATATAGACATAGTCCAGGAGGAATAGGCGCAAGAGTACCGAAAACTATTCCACATAATTTTTTTTGTGCGATTCCCTTCAAATTGTCCTACTGATGATATAAATGCATGTTGTCATGGGGCAACTCGGTGCCATAGGTATTGTTTAAACCAATTTTTTTTTTCAATTGAAAGGAATTGTTATTTTCAAACGGAACAATTTTTTTATATTCTTTGATAAAATACGAATAAAAAAAGTCCCGTGACTTTTTACGATAATCCCAATTTCGGATAATTTTGACCCATTAAAAATGCATAAAGAAAAATAATAAAGTATAAACAATATTTTTTTTATATTTCTTGGCAAAATATAAATAAAAAAGTCCCATGACGTTTTACGATAAAGTTAATATTTTCGAAGTTATGAGTTTTTAAAGGTTGAAAAATCCCGAATTCGGATATTATGACTCATTAAAAATATGTAAAGAAATGTATAAAAAAATATTTTTTTTATTCTCGCCTACCTGTTATAAAAGTTTGAAGAAACCTCTTTAACTAGCCTAATAACTGTTCAACTACGGAAACGCAACGTACGCTGCCGTGGTGGTGCCTTAAATGTTTAGAACCACTGGACTTTAAGTGGGGTAATTCCGAAAATTCAAGTGAGCAAAATATAGTTCAATTAGAAACATAAAGTATGTAGCAATGCTTTTTGTAGAGGGGTATAGACGAACGAAAAGTAAATCCAAACATAAACATACATAAACACTCACGCCTGTCACCCAGAGGGGTAGGCAGAGATTATGAACTTCCATTTGGCACGATCCTGACACACCTCTCTCGCCTCCTCCACATCCATATACCTACGCATACATGCTCGTCGGTTAAGGGTACTCCTAATCTGGCCCGTTTTTAATATATCGCCAATTTGGTCGATAAACCTTCGTTTAGGGCGTCCCTTCCCGACTCTGCCGTTCACCTCTGCCACATAAATTTGCTTTGTCACTCTTTCCTCATTCATTCTTTCTACATGACCAAACCACCGAAGCATTCCTTTCTTAATCCTGGTCACAACATCATCTTGCAAACCACACTCTTCTCTTATCACACAATTTCTCACTCTGTCATTCAGATTCAGCCCTAACATACTCCTTAATGACCGCATTTCAACAGCATTTATTCTACTCGTGCTTCTTCTGCCACACCCAACTTTCACTACTATACATTAAAGTAGGGACTAACACAGCATTGTAAATTGCCATACGTGCCATTTTGACACATTCTGTCTTTCCACAACAGAGTGTAGAGCCCCATTTACTTTATTTCCTGCGTTCACTCGTCGTTCTATATCCTTATCATACCTACCATCCCTGCTAAATACACATCCCAAATACACAAACTCATCTACTTGCTCGACCAATTCCTTCTATTCTTATTTCACATATTGTTTTACTTTCTTCTTTCAAAGACCATAACTTTCGTCTTACTTGCGTTCACTTTCATTCCCTTTCTTTTAATGAAATGTTCATTAATGTAACCACCATTTGAACTCGGCCGCCGACGACGCGAGTATGACTTGATCATCGGCGTACAAAAGGCATTTGACGGTTAACTCACCCATTCTTAACCCGCATTCTTCAACTTTCAGATTTTCCAAACAACTGTCCATAAATAGGTTGAACAGCCACGGGGAAGCCACACAGCCCTGTCTGACCCCTTTATGGATGCCAAACCAGTCCGAGTAGGCCCCGTTGATCCTGACACAAGCACTGGAGTCCCTATACAGAGACTTCAATGCCTGTATCAACCCAGCACTCAAACCAAATGAGTTCAGTGTTTGCCATAATACATCCCTGTCCACTCTATCATAAGCCTTTTCCAAGTCCACGAACGCACAAAAAACCTTTTGGTTTTTGGCCAAAAACTTCTCCGCGATCATGCTCATGGAAAAGACCTGATCCGTACATCCCATTCCTTTCTAAATCCGCTTGCACATCCCAAATTTTTCCATCAGTATGTTTCATAACTCTTTCAATTAGTACCTTAGCATACAGTTTTCCCACAATGCTAAGAAGACTGATACCACGGTAGTTTTTACAGTCCTGCTGCGATCCTTTTCCTTTGTATAGTGGGACTATCACGGCTTTGCATCAGTCTCCCGTACCCGCTTAAGTTCCCAACACAAATTAAACAAGGTGTAGCAGGTCTGCCACCACTTCCTCTCCAGCCCTTAGCATTTCGAGTGATACTCTATCATATCCGGCTGCCTTACCTGCTTTCATACTTTTCATTGCTTTCATTATTTCATCTATACTTATCTCTCTATCTCTTTCCTCTTCTTTCGGAATTTCTATTTCATTTAATTCAAACGTCTCATCACTCATAAACACGCTTTCAAAGTATTCCTTCCATCTCCTTAAACTCGACACTTCTTCATTCAGAATACAGCCATTCTGGTCTCGTATAGCATCCATTCTAGGCTGTTTTGAATGTCCCCTGGCAGTTCTTACGAGTTTCCAGAAAATTTTAATATTTGCCTGGAAGTTATCCGATATTCTTCTATCATTCTTCTCTGTTCTTTCTTGCCTTTTCCTTTCAACTACTTCTTTTACTCTCTTATTTAGATGTCTAAAGACTGCCTTTTTTCTTTCAATATCATCATTCATACCGCTAGAATAACTAGCCTTGGTTGCTAGTAAATCTAGCCATGCTCTCTTCTTTGCTTCTACTTCCATCCGTACCTCATCATCCCACCATAAAGTGTTATTTTTCTTTTCATTCGTTCTCTTACTTACACCACATACTTCGGTAGCTGCATCCACCAAACCTTTATTGGTGTATCAGGCAGAGGCACGGACGTAACTTCGGCGGCATCATCTTAAATTAAAGACAGACAAACAAAGTCGTATGAGTACCTATCTACCTGTCTGAATAAACTGATTTTGTCTATCTATGAATAATTATGTATGATAAAATAAATAAATTAATTAATATTTCTCGACAATCAAACTCCGCCGTCTAGTCCCAAGCTGGCAGGGCTTGTAACTGTGGCTTGTAATGAAATTAAAAAAGAAAATGTTTTTTTTTATTTTGACATTACAAACAGACTAAAGTTATATTTATTTGTATAGAAAATAACATAAAAAGCACGTACCTGAAGCGTTTTTTGAATCAGGTTTTATAACATCTTCATCGATAAAATGACTGGTTTCTGTCTCTAATGATTCTTTGGAAGTGGATGGTAGAGCCGTAAAATATTTACTTATTTTAGTTGTATTTTTATCACAATCTTCTTCTTGTTTTCTTTTCCTTATTAAATTCTGGCTAAACTTACTCAACGTGAAAACACGTTAAAACAATCACTAACACACAAACTATATATTGTTTTTAGAGCTAGAACTTAATCTTATTATAAAAAAATCAATGCGCACCTTGCACACACTTTCAATTGACTGATTGTTCAATTGTTTTGGCACTCTCGTTCCTTAAAGTCGGGGAATCCCCGTGACCGCACCCCGCTTGTGTCGCACGCGTCGCATCAGGTTACGTTCATAATTCATTTAAACAAACTCTTGGCGGTTCTTTCGATTTTAACGCTGAGCTCGTAACTAATGTTAACTAAAACCCAAAGCGTAAAATTAAACCACACACGTGAATATTATCTTAGAAGACTTGTACAATAAGCGCATTATAATTATGTTTTGTTATTTACAAGGCATATGTTGCGCCTATTGTACCTACTTACTTATCGATACTCCACTACAAAGAATATGTTGTTGTGTAAGTGTAACAAAAATAATTTCGATGATGGCTCCTCTATTGTCTTGGCGCCTGTGTGCGCCGCACACTTCGCACATAGGGGCGGCGTGGCCCTGAATCCTCGTCTTCGTTCTCAAGTACCCCATTATTCGCTCCCGAGTAAATATTCAGTCTTCACATCCTGCAAGCCATCTAGCTTTACAAAGGTTCATCGCAGCACTATAATAAAACTTCCTGTTCCTTCAAGCTACCCTCTGCGCTACAGTGTTCGGCACGGCTCTGAGCCTTACTGCTCGCCTCTGCTTCACGGCACTCTCGCAGATTACTTGCCTTCTTCTCGACTCACCGCAGACTACAAGGCAATTCCCTGGCACTTGCACATTCGTCGACATCTAGACTGCACTATCGACCTCCGGTCTGAGCAGGGGGGTGATGTGGCGGCGCTGTCGTCGCACCATAAGCGAAAATACATCGAAGCCTAAATCACCCTATCAAAGTTCCGAAGCAAAAACAGTATATATACAATAGCTCCGAACTACCACTCGGAGCGTTGGCCGCTCCCCGGGCAGAACACCTTGCCCGGCGGGAGATCTCCCCTTCCTTTCACCGCCACATTTTAATTCTATATTATATTCTTCATTAAAGTATTTAATAAACTTTAGTACAAGTCATTTCATTCTTCATTAGTTCTTAATTTTATTCGGTTTTTAATCAGAATCATAGTTTTCATTTTTATTGTTTGTCGTTTCTTACAAGCATAGACTTAGAATATACTAGCGTATAGACCAACATAGTGTGCAAGGGAGAAGAAAATTCCTTATAGCAAAAATGCGAGATAGAAAAGGATACCAAATCTCATGACTCTGTAACCGATTTTGAATGACAGGTCGGCACAATTCGGCACGCAAGAAATAGCTCCGAGATATTTTGTAATTTTTTAAAGTATAATAGTGGTTATTTTTAGTAAGTAACAATTTTCCAAAATGCTTACTTGTTCTGTGAGTGATTGTGGATGTGAATAATAGAAATAATCCTGATAGTTGCACATTTTACTGGTAAATTCTCAAGACGTCGTCAATGTTATGAAGCGTTTATTTTTGGTTAAAATTTATGTTACATACTGTTTAAAATACAGAACGTTTTCAATTACTTTTTTAATTTTGATATTTTGCAAAGAAAAAAGTCACGTTGTTGATAATTTACATGAATTCGGTAAATACATTTTTATACAAAATATTTTACATGTACGCTAGGGATTGACTCAACTATATCAAAATTAATGTCGATATTTATCTTGAATGTTTATAATGAATCGATAGACTTGCCTACACAACAAGAAAATAAATCCTCGGTTTGCGTTCTAAAATGTAATTTTATTTTGCCGTTTTTCAAACAGATTCCCTCCGGATTCTATAATTAGAAAAAGTGGTTAAGGTTCATTGGACGGGTTGGTTGGAATGCAAAGAAGAACTCAACAATTTGCAGCAAACATTTTCTTGAGAAGTATAAAAGAAAAAGTAGAATAAAAACAATTTTATTAAAAGGAGTCATTTCTACATTATTTGTTCCAGTAAGTAAAATATTGTTATAATAAGACTTCAAAAATTTAACTTTCAAAACTTTAGATAAATATAGAGACAGATTTTCATACATTATAAAACTGTAGTATATTAAAGACAAAAAAAAACTTGAGATTATCCTCTTTAAGCCATTATGAACCCAACTAAGTATCTATTTATCAACCAAAACAAATGTATAACCTTACTTAACCAACCGCACAGCCCCACGGTCACACTAGTACAATATTCATAGCATCACGCTATTTTCCCCAAGGGGTGATCGGAGCTTCGGAACTTCGGATTATATTCCCAAGTCACAACGATAAAACTTTTAGCGTAGTTAGGTATATATATTTAGTAATGCTCCTCAAGCGCTACTAGACGACCGCGCATGAGACGTGATAGTATAAATTCCATAGTATTTGATACTCACGACGACATTGTAGCGAGTGGTTAAATAGCGTGGTTCATATCCTACAGCGTTAGTCGTAGAGAAGAGGAACTCGTGGTTAAGTAATAGCTGCGAAGATCAATAGATCTGCGAAATTAAGTTGCACTTACCGCGGTCAGTCCATGAATGAGAAAACATTTTCTTAACATACCGAGATTGAGAGAATAGAGAGTGCATCTGTATCCTCAGACACTTAGTGTACTTTACTGTGTTAAGATCATTATTTTTTTTAAATTCATGCAGCTAAAACGATAATAAATTTATTATTACTTTATACGTTTCAGGGACAGATGAAAGAATATAAACATGAAGCATGATGAAGTCTCATAAACATATTGGCCTTTAAACAGAGCAATCTTATTTAACTGATTCCTACAAGTTTCATTCCTTAAATTATTAAGTTTACACTCATACTTAAGTCGAATGTTAAAATAAACATTTTATAATCTATTTAATTATTAATTATTAAATGTTTGTAATTATCACAAGTAATACTTATATGAAAAATAAAGCAGCCATTATGTACCTGTGTCCCAGTTTTTGTTTCCCATCAAAACATTTTATAAATATATAAATATAAATAGGTATATACTTAGTTAAGTATCTACCTATTTATATTAACAATATGTTAAAAAAGAAAATCCGGGGAAACTGCGCACGGCAGTAAATATTTTTCTCCAAAGATCATAACTCGAAAATACAACATTCCGATCTGATTATTGGGAAGTTTTTTAAGTTTATCGGTAAAGTCACCTGGGATTTTATACATTTGAATTAAAATCCAACAAAAGGCAGGTAGGTACAGCTTATTCCCAGGAACATGTTATATGAATATTTTTTAATTATTTTAGAACTATCATGGTAAAATTCAGTAAATTTTTGAAGTTATTCAACTTCATGCACTAAACAATTTTTTATAATATTTTTACCGCTTCCTTAACAGTCATTTTCGATAGTCCTTTTTTAAGTAAAATATACATCACTAGCTAACGCACACAATGACAAATCAAAATTGGTCACGCGTTTTCGGGCTGTCAGGTGGTCTATACGCCAGTATATTCTAAGTCTATGCATACAAGTACCTAGGTATTATTTATTGACTGGAGGTTGGCAGTAATTGTAAGTTTGCCATAAAAAAAATGTAACTTCAGGCCCAGAAGGGCTAGAACCCAGAGCCGTAAATCCAGTTATAAAAAAAACAGTACTGTGAAAACTTAGAATATACTAGCGTATAGACCAACATAGTGTGCAAGGGAGAAGAAAATTCCTTATGGCAGAAATGCAAGATAGAAAAGGATACCAAATCTCATGACTCTGTAACCGATTTTGAATGACAGGTCGGCACAATTCGGCACGCAAGAAATAGCTCCAAGATATTTTGTAATTTTTTAAAGTATAATAGTGGTTCTTTTTAGTAAGTAACTTTTTTCCAAAGTTGTTAATTGTTCCGTGAGTGACTGTGCTGTTAATAATAGAAATAATCCTGATAATTTCACATATCACAGGTAAATTCTCAAGACGTCGTCAATGTTATGACGCGTTTATTTTTGGTTAAAATGTATGTTACATACTGTTTATAATATAGAATATATTCAATTATTTTGTTAATTTTGATATTTTGCAAAGAAAAAAGGCACGTTGTTGATAATTTGCATGAATTTGGTAAATACATTTTTATACAAAATATTTTACATGTACGCTAGGGATTGACTAAACTATATCAAAATTAATGTCGATATTTATCTTGAATGTTTATAATGAATCGATAGACTTGCCTACACAACAAGAAAATAAATCCTCGGTTTGCGTTCTAAAAAGTAATTTTATTTTGCCGTTTTTCAAACAGATTCTCCGGATTCTATAATTAGAAAAGTGGTTAAGGTTCATTGGACGGGTTGCTTGGAATGCAAAGAAGAACTCAACAATTTGCAGCAAACATTTTCTTGAGAAGTATAAAAGAAAAAGTAGAATAAAAACAATTTTATTAAAAGGAGTCATTTCTACATTATTTGTACCAGTAAGTAAAATATTGTTATAATAAGACTTCAAAAATATAACTTTCAAAACTTTAGATAAATATTGAGACAGATTTTCATACATTATAAAACTGTAGTACATTAAGGACAAAAAAAAATCTTGAGATTATCCTCTTTAAGCCATTATGAACCCAACTAAGTATCTATTTATCAACCAAATTAAATGTATGACCATGCTTAACCAACCGCATAGCCTCACAGTCACACTAGTACAATATTCATAGCATCATGCTATTTTCCCCAAGGGGTTGAGCGGAGCTTCGGAACTTCGGATTATATTCCCAAATCATAACGATAAAACTTTTAGCGTAGTTAGGTATAGATATTTAGTAATGCTCCTCAAGCGACCTACCTATTAGACGACCGAGCAAGAGACGTGATAGTATAAATTCCATAGTATTTGATACTCACAACGGTCAATGCCCGATTCATGCTTGATGGCCGACGACATTGTCGCGAGGGCTTAAGTAACGTGGTTTATCCGCTACAGCGTTAGTCGTAGAGAAGAGGAACTCGTGGTTAAGTAATAGCTGCGAAGATCAATAGATCTGCGAAATTAAGTTGCACTTACCGCGGTCAGTCCATGAATGAGAAACCATTTTCTTAACATACCGAGATTGAGAGAATAGAGAGTGCATCTGTATCCTCAGACACTTAGTGCACTTTACTGTGTTAAGATCATTATATTTTTAAAATTCATGCAGCTAAAATGATAATAAGTTTATTATTACTTTATACTTTTCAGGGACAGATAAAAGAATATAAACATGAAGCATGATGAAGCCTCATAAACATATTGGCCTTTAAACAGAGCAATCTTATTTAACTGATTCCTACAAGTTTCCTTCCTTAAATTATTAAGTTTACATTCATACTTAAGTCGAATGTTAAAATAAACTTCTATAATCTATTTAATTATTAATTATTAAATGTTTGTAATTATCACAAGTAATACTTATATGAAAAATAAAGCAGCCATTATGTACTTCGTGTCCCGTTTTTTCCCCATCAAAACATTTTATAAAATATATAAAACATAAATAGGTATATACTTATTTAAGTATCTACCTATTTATATTAACAATATATTAAAAAATAAATTCCGGGGAAACTGCCCACGGCAGTAAATATTTTTCTCCAAAGATCATAGCTCGAAAATACAACATTCTGATCTGATTATTGGGGAGATTTTTTTAAGTTTTTCGGTAAAGTCAGCTGGGATTTTATACATTTGAATTAAAATCCAACAAAAGGCAGGTAGGTTCTGCTTATTCCCAGGAACATGTTATATGAATATTTTTTAATTATTTTAGAACTATCATGGTAAAATTCAGTTAATTTTTGAAGTTATTCAACTTATGCACTAAACAATTTTTTATAATCTTTTATCGCTTCCTTAACAATCATTTTCGATAGTCCTTTTAAGTAAAATATACATCACTAGCTAACGCACACAATGACAAATCAAAATTGGTCTCGCGTTTTCGGGCTGTCAGGTGGTCTATACGCCAGTATATTCTAAGTCTATGAGTGAATTTAATGCATAGATTACATACTGTATACATACTAGATTTTTTTATATATTATTGATTTAAGTCGGGCGGTTTGCTGCTCCTGTATTATTGTTTAAATAATGGTTTGAAGTGGATTTTGATATGTAAAAGTGGTGCGATTTTGTGTATTAAATGTCTGCGCATGTGAACTATTAGTGGAAACGGTGAAACAAGTGCTCTGATGGTGATGTGATTCTCAAGATAATGTGTCTGTCTGCTTAGGCGCCTTGAGATACCATCGCCAACTGTCAGCTGTCTGCTGGCTCAAGTTGCGGTCAAAATCTCCCAAGGGCTGCACAATGTGACGCATCAACATATTGTGAAGCAGTGTACTATGAAGGATAACTATACATTGAACTTCAGGCTCAGAACCCAAAGCCGTAAAGCCAGTTATAAAAAAAATATTTTGTTTTTTGTTTAATTGTCAGCCTGTCACTGATCACTCGACTCATAATATAAATAAAACTTGGCTTTAGCCTTTACGGTTTTTGAAAATATGAAAAATTAAAGAAAATAAGACTTGCCTTCGGCCTTTATGGATTTTGAAGAGACGGAAAAAAGAAAAATAAGACTTGGTTCCGGCCTTTACACCTTAAAATTCTATATATTCAAAATAAAAAAGACAAGGCTGTATGGCTTAGTTCCTTTGCCTGCTCTCTCGAGGAATAATAAAAACAACAACAACAACAACTGAGAGGTTAATATTTATTACTATATTAACAATAGAGTTGAATATTGAATAATGGAAATGGAATTTTTAGTGTCTGGTTGTAATTTATTTGGCCAATGGTTTGCAAAGGAACCAATTATAGAAACATTTAAAAACATCACAAATACCTGTTGCGATTTATCAATAGATTTTAATCTTAAACATGCAAAACTAGTTTGTATTTGTTGGTCATATAACATATTTAAATGGAAAGATGATTTCTTTGTAACTGGGGCCTGGGCTGGTAAAGAAAATGTTATAACAAAAATAGATATCATAAGAGAATACGATTTAAGTGCTTCAGAGTTGACAGTTGTAGGTAACGATTATAATTTAGTTTTACTAGATATTAAAAAATTAAAAATATGGATATTATGTTTGAAAGAGAAATTACAAGTTACTTTTCTAGATCTTACTTGTGAGTACCCCATAACACAACAAATAAAACAGCAAAGTGACATAGAAATTGTAAAAGCAGTTGCCACTAATACCTCATTCCTTTATTTAACAAATATGGGATCTGTGCTCTGCGGTATGAAACCTATCTACTTGGATACAAGCCATTGCATAGGCAAAGTTTGCGATATTGCCTGCGGTTATGATCATTACATGCTCCTCACAGATGCAGGACATCTTTATTCTTGGGGATGTGGCCAGTAAGTATATTAAGTATATTTTTTCTAAAAGAGATTTAGGTTAGGACAAACTGATCTTATATTCAAAATGCTATCTGGATGTTTATTCCATGTGAAACTTAGTCACTTACAGTCCCTGGGCAAATTATTATATGCACTATAAAATTCTATGTAAAGTCCTAATTATCGGGTGATACTATACAGCTTTATTCTTTTTACTAGATACAATGTATATTTTTTTATTACCCACCTTATTATCTATTTTTAACACAAATAAAACATTATAGTCATAGAAAAATTATGTATTTATGATCTCTTGAAAAAAAATTAAATTAATGCAATAAAATGTTAATTTTTGTTGAGCCACCTTTAGCTGCTATGAATGTTAGATTGTACTGTCTCCTGCATTTGAGGATGATGATTCCACACATGAGTGATCTTTTCTAAGAGTTGAGTTTCGTTTGTGATGACATCTTTAGCCACTTCTCTCTTCATCAGCCCCCACACATTTTCAATAGGATTCATATCGAGCTTTTACCCGGCCAATCCAACAGATGGATATTTTGCTCTTCCACAAAAGCTTTAACAGACCGTGCTGTGTGACAGGGAGCTCCATCTTGCATAAAAGTGAACGGTTCCCCATTCGGAAACCATTCTCTGAGGTACGGAATCAATCGATTTTGTAAGACTTCTTTGTACTGATCTTGCCTCATTATACCTTTTACCACGTACAGACGTCCAGTACCCTTGCTGCTGATGATTGACCAGATCATCACTTTTGTAGGGTGCTTAACAGTCTGAATGACACAGTCAGGATGAAACATTTCTCCATGACGATGACGCACAAACAGAGCTTTATTCCGCAAAATATGCTTTCATCGCTGAAGCAGACCGGTCGAGAATAGCAAAAATTAATAAACATCCTAAACATCTGTGCTGGTCTTTCTTTATTTCATAGAAAATGATATTAAATGTATCATTTATGATGAAATTATACCAACTTACCGATCTCCAGAAGTACTCATCTTTATCACGTCACTGTTTGGCCCACTTCAGACGCTTTGCTTTCATTGCAGCTGTTAACTTGCTTCCTGGCGGGGCGGTAGGTCCTAAAATCAAAATCTTTTAATTTTCTTCGAACAGTGCGCTCAGAAATATTCACATTAGCATCTTGGAGTTGCGATTTTATCAGTTTGTGCTTGTAAATCTGTTTTCCAGGCAAATATTCTTTAAACATCTCTCTGTCCTTGGAGTAAAAATAGGCTTTCTGCCGCATCTTTTCTTTCGTTTCGGGCTAAATTCGTCCCCTGACTCAATTTTCTTCTTTATGCGTCATACGCTAGCTTCAGACACCTTCAATATTCTTGATATTTCGCGGTTAGAAAATATTTTTGCATTTACGGGGGCTTTTACTTCAGCCTTTTACGTGGTGAAAGATCGCCTTTTTCACCCATGATTAAAATGTACCAATTGATTATTTAAACACTGTACATAAAATGAACAAATAACTGTGTAGTATAAAAATGCGAAACAAATAAACACAGCGCATAAAGCCACAGAAACATGTCCACTATGTTAAAAATAAATACAAATACGAAATATATAAAAAATCTCCTAAACACCTGACACATTATATGTATATTTAAATATAAAAGTATTGCATATAAACTCGTGCACAACATGTGATTATTATAAAACTACAGTGTGTCTAATAATTTGGCCAGGGACTGTATGTACAAAAATATGTGTCCAATGCAATACCATTGATTTGTAATGTTTGAATTATCGAGAGGTATAAATCATCATAATATGATTAATATTATGAAGGTAAGGTAATGATAACACTGGGATGAACATGTTTAAAATCAATAATTTCCTCCTAGATCTTACGTATAATAACAATTAATATAGATATATGCACGAAATTCTATTTTAGTTTTTTTCAGTAATAGTAAAGCTGATGACAAGCATAATTTGTGCTTTGTAGTCAAAAATGAAATAAAATGTTCTTATTTTTAGTTAACTCTTAAAATAATTCTCACAATATCAAGTCAGTATTTGCCTAGATGTTAATTTACATATTTTCTGTTTTGATTCATGAAAGTACACTACTAGGCAGAAAACATTAAAAATTGGGCTTTAGAAATAATCTGCTAGTTTTGTCTTTATAGAACAATATCTCAGTTGCAATGTGCTAACAGAGACAGACAGGGATCTATTTACAGCTTTTAAGACAATTACATTTTTTCGTAATTTAATATATGGCAAAAAATAAAAAATAAATATTTTTTACGACAGTTTTCTTTTAATCATAATCATAATTTTATTGCAATCAAATGGTAACAATAGATGTGATGTTTTAAAAAATAGTCCGCTTTAGAAAGCTAATTGGAAAACAACATTTTAGTTAAATTATATTAAAGGCCATAATACGATTATAAATTGGGGGCTTTAACAACTCTGTATTTCTATACATTTGAAGTAGATGTGACCTCACCCTAGCAATATTGTACAATGACGGGCAAGTAGAGAGAAAACTACTACAAAACTGTGATTAGCTGGTTATCACTTTCTAAACCCCAATAAATTCTACACATATTTACTGCCAGGTTGCTGTAAAAGAAACTCACTAACCAATCTGTTTTTTGTTGTGTAAAAGCAAAATCAAAAACCTAAAACTTTGTGCTAAATGTATTATTTAGGTAAAATGAAACTTTTTCCTATGTAGTGGCAATGTAAGAGAATCCACACCCAATACCATTCTGTCATTGTTGTAAGAGGTAACGGTAAAATTTAAAACGGTGATACGCAGCAGCATGGTCTTGATAACAACTCAATGAAAACTTCCTACCCCTCCGCCAAGCATGGCAACTATGTTAGATATCCACCATTATTTGACACAATCTATGTGGGGAGATCTATTGAAACTTGTTTTTTTGTTAATAATGTATATAATTTTGATAATTTCAGAAGGCTACAGCTAGGCCACGGTGACATAGAATATCTGGAAACGCCTAAAGAAATCCATGCATTGGCTGGATTAAAAATGATTAAAATTGCTGCTGGGGGATTTCATTCTTTAGCTTTAAGTGAATGTGGTGATCTGTATGCATGGGGATGGAACGATATGGGCCAATTAGGAATAATAACTGGGGATGAATCGATTCACAATTGTAATAATCCTACAAGCTACTCATTGCCAAAATTGGTTGATATTTATGATGAAAAAGGTATTTTAGTTGAGTTAAATATAGTTGATATAGCTACTGGATCAAGGCATTCAGTTATTATGTTGGAGGATACTTCAGTTTGGGCTTCAGGATATAACAAATATGGTCAACTTGGACTTTCACCCAAGAAATTTCCAACAGTTAAATGTTTTAAAAGTACTTAATTGTGATTTTGATTTTAAACTTATGTGGAACCTGGTCTACTGTGTTAACAAGAAACTCCATTTCAAGTGATACTTAATTAATATTAGTGTTTCTCATACTCAAGTGTTTTAACATTCATGAGCTAACTAAAATTTAGAGCTACAAATTATATTTATAAATTATGTTATACTACTGCAATACATGTTCTCATACTTGATATTTTGTTATTTTTATGGCAGTGGTGGTATGTTCGATTTAGGTAAATCTAAGTGAGATGAAGTAAAAAGTAAATGTCCGCAAACGCCATGCGGCACAGAACACAATTACTCTCTACCAAGAGAAGAACGCCAACTTCATACTAAAAAACGGAAACACGTCTTTATGAGTGTACACTAAAAGCGCTACGGTGAGCGCCCATATGAAACTTTTTTAGCGGGAATTTGTATTTTGTACTTTGAACTTTTTATTTAAGGCATATTCGAGTAATTTTGGCTCAAGCCTCAAACCTATGGGGTAAATTCCCATACATTGGAGAGGTTGCACCAAAATTACTCGAATATACTTTAGATTAGTATGTGAGATAAAATAAAACTATAAATATGTATAGTTATGTAATTTTATTTTCTGGAAGACAGATTGTTTTATAAACTATACATTATTATTGATGTTTTTTATTGCTTTTGCACATAATATTTCCACGCTTGTTACTGATATATAACACATGTTATTGTCAGAGAGTTATTCTTCACAGAACATTAACGTAAATTTAAATCAGCAAACTTCTCGTGGTGAAAACTTAACTCAGCCGAAATACGTGATCTGAAACAGAAATTCGAGTCAATATACGAGGGTGGATTGAAAAGTACTCGGCCTAACACAGATCCATTCAATTCTAAAAATCAAATCTACCCACATTATTTAGTTCAGTTCAGACTAGTTCATTGTGTGAAGTTCGAAACGTGTGCGATAATTAGTTGTGATTTTATAAATTTATTAACAAAGTAATCGGACATAATTTCCGCGAATGGAGCAAATCGAGCAGCGTGCCGTCATTAAGTACCTCCATAAGAAGGGCTATCATCAAAAGCCATCCATGATGACATGGTCAGTACATTAGGCGATTGTGCTCTGTCATATTCATCCGTCAAAAATGGATAGCAGAATTTAAGCGTGGTAGAGAGAGTGAAAGATGAACCCTGCTCTGAAGGCCTTCGACGTCAACTACTGACGAAAATATTAAAAAGTACTTGATTTAATAATGGGAGACCGCAGATTAAAATTAGAGAGATAGCCGAGATTATAGGCATCTCTTATGAACGAACTCAAAACATCATTGTCAACGAGTTGGGTTTCCACAAGGTGTCTGCGAGGTGGGTTCCGCGACTGCTTTCAGTTGAACAAAAAGGACGCGATTGACTATTTCACGCGACTGTTTGGAGTTATTTGAAGCCGATGCAGATGATTTTTGAATCGTTTTGTTACTATGGACGAAACATGGGTTCATTACTGTACACCGGAAACAAAACAACAATCAAAACAGTGGAGAAGACCTGTTCACCACCCCTAAAAGGCTAAGTCGATTTTGTCGGCAAATAAGGTGATGGCTTCAGTATTCTGGGACTCGAAAGGTGTGACGGATTGATTATCTTGAAAGGGTCAGACTATAAACTCTGATTACTACTGCACCTACTACGTCGTTTACGAGAGGAAATAAAGAAAAACGTCGAGGAATGCTCAGAAGAAAAGTCCTGTTTCATCAAGATAACGCCCGTATTCACACGTAAGTACAGTCAATGGCTGAAATTCAACTGTGGCTTTGAACTGTTACCGCATCCGCCGTATTCACCTGATCTGGCACCATCAGACTTCTTTCTGTTCCTAACCTAAAAAGCACTTGGGAGGTCAAAGATTTTCGACAAACGACGAGGTCAAAGCAGCTGTAGACGCATATTTTGACTCTAAGGAAGAATCATTTTTTTTCAACGGTCTAAATGCTTGGAAGGGGAGGTGGCAAAAGTGTATTGAACTTGATGGTGATTATGTAGAAAAATAAAAATATAACTGATTTAGTATGTGTTTATTTTCTTGGTTAGGCCGAGTACTTTTCAATCCACCCTCGTAGTAATAATACCTACAACTAACGGTCAATAAATTCAAAATGTTTATAGACTTACCACAATATTGTCATAAGTTTTTCTTTTCCTATTATAGGGAACCTGCAGAAAGTGATCAGATGATTTTGTGCTTTTTATTTGCACAACACTTAACTTACTTTCGATGATGATCACACATCGTGCATAAAATTTTAAAATAATGAATTCATTTATAGTCAATATCTTATACAGAGTTAACATCTCACAAAAAATCTTTACTGTATATTCACGACGATATTATGACTGTGTATTCGCCTACAAACGAAAATGAAGTATTCTGAGCCCATAATAACTAAATTTAAGCAAAAAAAAAAAATTAAAATCTAAACCTATGAAATAAATTTGAAATTTCAGAAAATATTTTCAATATGAAAGACGTTGACAAACAAATGTCATTTTTTCTTCTTCTATTTATTCATGGCTTCTTTTGATAGAATTCTGCTAATATGTAATAATTTAATTTTAATCAATTAATAGGTAAATTAATTGTGCAAATCTCAGAGTAATATGTATGTAATTATACTTTAAAGAGCAAACCAAAAAGAGCTTAACACAGAATTAAAATTTTTAGTTTCTTCCGATGTAATATGAATTTTTGTATCTAATTTTTAAAATGGCAATTTAAAACAACATGAAGGAAAGAAACAGCGATATTTTTTCTCGCTTTATTTTTATAAGCCCTACATGCGCATTGACAAAATCATGATTGTGTGCAGATTTTTCAGCTTTCATACAAAGTTACATCACCCCCATGCGGCGTTGCCTGTCAGTGCTGCCAACTTCTTTATTCAAAAATTCGCTGTCAGCTCTTGATGAAAGCGCTGACAGATCACGCTAAATGCGAAACTAGCTTAAAATTTATAATAGTTCAAGTTAAACATTTCTCTAATTTCTGACAGCGTGTTTAGGACAGGATAGTTGGGAATGAAGATCTGTCACATGTATCAATTGAAAAGCTTCACATGTCAAAACGTATTTGTGGCAAATATTGCAAATCCGAGGATTTAAACCCAACTAAAACGATCTGTTATTCCAACAGTGGACTTAAAGCTTCCGTAATTATGTGTATATTAATTAGATTTCCTTTACATTTGTAAAGATTATATCCCTCTAAAATCACATTTTGGTAAGAATTCGATTATATATATTACATTATAAATACTGATTATAAATATTTACAGTTTTTTTAGATTCATCTACAAACATTAACTATATTGTGCACTAATTTTGAAAGCGACTATTAGTAAACTAACTCTGTGAGTACCTTATGATGTACCTTAGTGAAGAAGCCTAGCGATTTGTACATAGTATTTGTTACACTTAAAAGCAAATTAATCCAATTTATGCGAATACTACACATTGAATAAAACTTATTTTACGGATTTTATTTGCGTTTAATTTTAACTTAAAGTTAAATTAAAAGCGATAAAATCTTTAAAATTAGTTTTATTCCATATTATGGGACTATTTTGAGCAAAATGACGTCGTTGATAAAAAGCCATATGTCGGATTTGTTGCGTCGTTTCTTGTTACAAAATACACCCAGACTCGAAACAACCACCTGTGCATCACACAAATGTATGTACCGTGTTTGGATAGCACCACAACTCGAGTATGTTAGTCGAAAACGAGATGACCACTACTTTAAAATATACATACTTTAAATATACGTATTAGGTAAAATAAATAGGGTAAAACACCCGGTAGTCAGCCCCGCACCAGTACTCAGCCTTTACAGACATTATTTACATATAAATAGTGTTGAAATTTGTTTACACCTTTAAAATTACGTTTAATTGAATCTGTGTCTCCTTATTGACTAATACGCACACCTATGAACCAATATCATGTCAGGTTGACGAGCTACACTCGTTAATTTGCACTACTGCCAAATTCATGAATAGATGCGTCGCTGTTGCAATTTTTTTCTTAAGGAAACGTGCTCGAGTTCTCGATAAATTTTTGTGTGTATTTGTTGTAATTTGTGGTGCATTGTTATACTGTGTTACAATAAAATGTTTATTTTGTGATAAAATTAACTATTACATGCATTTTATTTGTTTAATATGTTGTAATTTAGGTGGCTGACTAGTGGGTTTCAAATTTTTAAGGTAGATCCAGTACTCAGCCATAAATGTCTGACTACTGGTTTTTTCGTGATTTTCTTATATGTAATTGAAATTAACGGAACGAATAGTACCAATTTTGCTCATTACTTTGGGTTTAACTCTTATAAGGCGAAAAGTGTATTTTACCAGTAGTCAGCCGCGTACAAATGTAATTGCATGTCAGGGGCCGACCAATGGGTCTACAAATCCAGTAGTCAGCCGTTAGTCCTGTTGCACAAAATAGTACCTTAAAGCCTTTTTAATAAGGGTTAAATCTATGCACTGTTATTTTAGCATGAATATCATTTGTTTTAGAATTCTATCATGTCAAAAATCCATCCATCAATACAAAGAAGAGCAATTAACACAAGCTATGGCGGCGATTAGAAATGGGATGAAAAGAATAGGAGCTATTTCTTCCAAAGAGTGGAGACAATTTTAGAAACAAAAAGAAGAAGTGATGCAACAGAAAAAGAATGTTATATTGATTAAAAAAATTAAGAGATTTGAAGCTAAAACAAAGAAAGAAGAAGAAAATCAAAAAAGAAAGAAGAATTACAAAAAAGGAAAGCGGAAAAGCTGTTGAATTCCAAAAATAGCAAAAGCAGGAAGAAAAATACTATATGTACAATAAACAAAGTAAGATGCAAAAACTGTGAAGATGAATTGACTAGCGACACAGAAATTATTACCAACTAGAATATTATTGGATGTGACAATTGCCTTGCATGGTACATTTGAAATGTACCATGGGGACATATATGAAAATTGGACTTACCTAGTCGGACTATTTGTCCCAGATAAACATATTTGTCAACAACTTCGAGCTTAGTGCTCCCAACTACTACCGGCATAGGTGTGACATGGACATTAAACACGATTTTTATTTTGTCTATGTTCATGTTAAGACCTATCCGTTGGGAGACACTATTGAGGTCATTGAGCATATTGCTTAGGTTCTCCAGCGATTCTGCCATAAGGACTATATCGTCGGCAAATCGAAAAGTCCAACTTCGACCGAGAGGTCAATCGACGGATTCAACTCTGCTGGGCAGCGTTCGGGAGATTACGACATATCTTCTCGTCAGACATACCTCAAAACCTCAAAATTAGATTGTACAACCAGTGCGTGTTGCCAGTGATGACCTATGTATCTGAGACGTGGTCCTTCACTGCTGGCCGTATGAGGAAGCTCAAAGTCGCTGAGCGAGCTATGGAGAGGGCTATGCTCGGCGTTTTTCTGCGTAATAGACTTAAAAATGAGGATATCCGCAGTAGAACCAGAGTAACCGACATAGCCCAAAGGATTAGTAAGCTGAAGTGGCAATGGGCCGGCTATATAGCTCGAAGAACCGACAATCGATGGGGAAGAAAGGTTCTCAGTGGCAGCTTCTATGCCGGCAGGCGAAGTGTGGGCGTCCCTCACTAGATGGAGTGAGGACTTGGTAAGACATGCAGGAAGTCAATGGATGCAGGTGGCTCGGGAAGTTGCTTTGTGGCATTCCTTGGGGGAGGCCTATGTTCAGCAGTAGACTTGTGAAGGGCTGTAATGATGATGATGATGATGATGATATTTGGGAATATAGATAATAAAGAATTTCTATGCCAAATATGCAAATAAGTGAGAGGCTGACTATAGGGTAAGACATGGCTGACTTGTGGTGAAATGAGGCTGACTACTGGTGAAAAGTGCCATAATTTGTTTAATGTTGATTTTTTATATAATTCTACTATAAATATAATGTTTTGTTAATTTCTTTAGTAAATTTAATAAACAACCTTACTGGGAATAATGATTGTTTTTATTCATAATGTTTAATATTTAAAATACAGTCGAATCAAATGTTAGTCCTCACTAAAAGGCGGACTACTGGGTGTACCTATAAAAAAAAACACTACAACCCCACACCCATATCACAGCAAATTTTGCAGTATCATTGATTCGCTTAGATAGTGTCGGTACATGCTTATTATTTTGCTTTTATTTGTTTTTTACTGTTTGTTAAATAAATGTTTTCTATTCTAAGAACAAGTTACTCTTAGAACAAAAATAAGAAATAAAATTAAGTCGCTCTTAAACCATTTTGGGACACAAAATCACAAGTTGCATTTAAAATTCTGCTTCTAAAAACTTTTCAAATAATCGATTGTGTACAAATTCCACATCAATAACTTCAATAACTATTTATTAGTATCGACTGTGTGAAAAATATTAATTTGGCTTATGTATTTTTGGTGCACCAATGGGACAAGACTCCTGGTTTCTATTTTTTTTTAAATATTTCTTTGAACTATTAAACTAGAAATTCAATGTCATACAAGGCGCAAAACGTGGGTCCGGTCATAGAAATTTTCCGTATAAACATACTTCATTTTCAATATTGTGAATTTAACTTATTATCCATATAGCTAATAGTGTTAAATTAATTAAACTAAGCATTAAATTAACAAGATCCAATCGTTATTTTGTAGTTTTTGGCCAAGTATGCCTTGTTGTCAAAGTCGCTAAACGCCACTCGTAAACGAAGCTCAATGTAAGTCGTAGCGAAGGTGTCGAATAGAACGCGCAAAGCGCAAGTGCACTGCCTGCGTGCACTACTCATTATCTCTAACTCATTCGCAAAGCGCCGAAATTTCGGATGGGATTGTGTGATATGAATTGATTTATTGTGGTTTATTTTGATTTTCAACTGACTTCAAAAAGGAGGAGGTTTACAATTCGTCGGAATCTTTTTTTTATGTATGTACACCGATTACTCGAAGACGCCTGAACCGATTTTGAAAGTTCTTTTTTTTGTTTATACTTCCCAGGTGGTTCCATTTAAGTTTTATCGGAATCGGTCGAGCGGTTTTAAAAAAATCAACAATAAATTATATTTATATTGAAGTCGGTTGTACAAATTTTTGTACCACTTGTAACTATGCGAATTGATAGTCAAAAGGAAATAGTACCTCAGGTTTTGTATAGGATGCTTAAAATTTATACGTAGTAGAGCCATTTGTAGTATAGTTGTAGCACGAATGGGTCGGCTCGACCGGGGAAGGACCACACTCTCACAGAATACCAGCGTAAAATAGCAGCTTAACACTGCTGTGTTTCGTATGGTAAATGTAGAGAACCGGAGACCCTTTTTACTAGAAAAAAGGTATTCTATCTTAGTCCTCACGAGTGACAACGCATGTGCATTTTGAGTCTTTATTGAGGATAGATGTAGATGTCTATGGGTCACAGCAACCACTTACCATCAGTGGATGGCCTCTTACGGCACCATTGGACGAAATGAGGCGATGGATTCGCTACGCCGCTACCAAACGATACACAAGACGTTATCTAATATATAAAAATTAATGTTTGTTTGTTCGTATTTAATACGCTGCCATACCGTTCATCATATTGCGGTAAAACTTTGTCAACTTATTATTAAAAGTTAATTGTTTTACCTAATTATTTGTTACTTAGATTACAGCCTATATCGGAAATCCAAAAAAGAAATATCGATTTTGATGTTATAATTTTACCGATGGGAATTATTTCATTAGGCATAAAATATATATGTTACAGTCAAAACTCATAACCGTTAAAAACCACTTTAAGGCTGTAAAAAATCAGGCAAAAGTAGTTTTGACTAAGGCCGTTGGTCAAATCCACTTTTAACTGCAAAAATACCGGTGCTGTAATTTTGACCAAATTACATCGGTTAAAAGTGGTTTTGACCAACAATGTCGGTCAAAACTTCCTTTGACTTATACTTTTTGAATTTCTGAAATTATAAAGTTCAACTTCGTCAATATTATATTTTATATCATTATAATGTAGGTACGCGGCTTTAGAGTGGCCAGGGCCACCCAGCCACCTGTAACTTACTGATATTGTGAGTTTTGACCTATAGTCTGAAGTTTAAATCAGACAACACCACTTTTGTCTAAGAACGTTGGTTAGAACCACTTTTGACTACAAAAATCACTCAAAGCTGTTTCTGACTGAGGGAATCGGTCAAAACCATTTTTGCCTGATTTTCGCAGTCATAAGTGGTTGACCATATGAGTTTTGACTGTGACATATAATTCCGGTCATAGAAATTTTCCGTATAAACATACTTCATTTTCAATATTGTGAATTTAACTTATTATCCATATAGCTAAATGTGTTAAATTAATTAAACTAAGCATTATATTAACAAGATCCATTCGTTATTTTTGTAGTTTTTGGCCAGTATGCCTTTGTCAAAAGTCGCTAAACGCCACTCGTAAACGAAGCTCAATGTGAGTCGTGGCGAAGGTGTCGAATAGAACGCGCAGCGCAAGTGCACTGCCTGCGTCTACTCATTATCTCTAACTCATTCGCAAAAGCTGAATTTCGGATGGATTGTGTGATATGAATTGATTTATTGTGGTTTATTTTGATTTTCAACTGACTTCAGGAGGAGGTTTACAATTCGTCGGAATCTTTTTTATGTATGTACACCGATTACTCGAAGCCTGAACCGATTTTGAAAGTTCTTTTTTGTTTATACTTCAGGTGGTTCCATTTAAGTTTTATCGGAATCGGTCGAGCGGTTTTAAAAAATCAACAATAAATTATATTTATATTGAAGTCAGTTGTACAAATTTTGTACCACTTGTAACTATGCAGATTGATAGTCAAAATAGTACCTCAGGTTTTGTATAGGATGCTTAAAATTTATACGTAGTAGAGCCATTTGTAGTATAGTTGTAGCACGAATGGGTCGGCTCGACCGGGGAAGGACCACACTCTCACAGAATACCAGCGTAAAATAGCAGCTTAACACTGCTGTGTTTCGTATGGTAAATGTAGAGAACCGGAGACCCTTTTTACTAGAAAAAAGGTATTCTATCTTAGTCCTCACGAGTGACAACGCATGTGCATTTTGAGTCTTTATTGAGGATAGATGTAGATGTCTATGGGTCACAGCAACCACTTACCATCGAGTGGATAGCCGCCTCTTACGGCACCCATTGGACGAAATGAGGCGATGGATTCGCTTACGCCGCTACCAAACGATACACAAGACGTTATCTAATATATAAAAATTAATGTTTGTTTGTTCGTATTTAATACGCTGCCATACCGTTCATCATATTGCGGTAAAACTTTGTCAACTTATTATTAAAAGTTAATTGTTTTACCTAATTATTTGTTACTTAGATTACAGCCTTATATCGGAAATCCAAAAAAGAAATATCGATTTTGATGTTATAATTTTACCGATGGGAATTATTTCATTAGGCATAAAATATATATGTTACAGTCAAAACTCATAACCGTTAAAAACCACTTTAAGACTGTAAAAAATCAGGCAAAAGTAGTTTTGACTAAGGCCGTTGGTCAAATCCACTTTTAACTGCAAAAATACCGGTGCTGTGATTTTGACCAAATTACATCGGTTAAAAGTGGTTTTGACCAACAATGTCAGTCAAAACTTCCTTTGACTTATACTTTTTGAATTTCTGAAATTATAAAGTTCAACTTCGTCAATATTATATTTTATATCATTATAATGTAGGTACGCGGCTTTAGAGCCCAGGCCACAGCCTGTAACCTACTGTTACTGATATTGTGAGTTTTGACCTATAGTCTGAAGTTTAAATCAGACAACACCACTTTTGTCTAAGAACGTTGGTTAGAACCACTTTTGACTACAAAAATCACTCAAAGCTGTTTCTGACTGAGGGAATCGGTCAAAACCATTTTTGCCTGATTTTCGCAGTCATAAGTGGTTTTGACCGCTTATGAGTTTTGACTGTGACATATAATTCCGGTCATAGAAATTTTCCGTATAAACATACTTCATTTTCAATATTGTGAATTTAACTTATTATCCATATAGCTAAATGTGTTAAATTAATTAAACTAAGCATTATATTAACAAGATCCATTCGTTATTTTTGTAGTTTTTGGCCAAGTATGCCTTGTTGTCAAAGTCGCTAAACGCCACTCGTAAACGAAGCTCAATGTAAGTCGTAGCGAAGGTGTCGAATAGAACGCGCAAAGCGCAAGTGCACTGCCTGCGTGCACTACTCATTATCTCTAACTCATTCGCAAAGCGCGGAAATTTCGGATGGGATTGTGTGATATGAATTGATTTATTGTGGTTTATTTTGATTTTCAACTGACTTCAAAAAGGAGGAGGTTTACAATTCGTCGGAATCTTTTTTTTATGTATGTACACCGATTACTCGAAGACGCCTGAACCGATTTTGAAAGTTCTTTTTTTTGTTTATACTTCCCAGGTGGTTCCATTTAAGTTTTATCGGAATCGGTCGAGCGGTTTTAAAAAAATCAACAATAAATTATATTGAAGTCGGTTGTACAAATTTTTGTACCACTTGTAACTATGCGAATTGATAGTCAAAAGGAAATAGTACCTCAGGTTTTGTATAGGATGCTTAAAATTTATACGTGGTAGAGCCATTAGTAGTATAGTTGTAGCACGAATGGGTCGGCTCGACCGGGGAAGGACCACACTCACAGAATACCAGCGTAAAATAACAGCTTAACACTGTTGTGTTTCGTATGGTGAATGTAGAGAAGAGTGACAACGCATCTGCATTTTTGAGTCTTTATTGAGGATAGATGTAGATGTCTATGGGTCACAGCAACCACTTACCATCGAGTGGATAGCCGCCTCTTACGGCACCCATTGGACGAAATGAGGCGATGGATTCGCTTACGCCGCTACCAAACGATGCACAAGACGTTATCTAATATATAAAAATTAATGTTTGTTTGTTCGTATTTAATGCGCTGCCATACCGTTCATCAGTTTGTGGTAAAACTTTGTCAACTTATTATTAAAAGTTAATTGTTTTACCAAATTATTTGTTACTTAGATGACAGCCATATATCGGAAATCCAAAAGAGAAATATCGATTTTGATGTTATAATTTTACCGATAGGAATTATTTCATTAGATATAAAATATATATGTTACAGTCAAAACTCATAACCGGTCAAAACTACTTTAGACTGTAAAAAATCAGGCAAAAGTAGTTTTGACTAAGGCCGTTGGTCAAATCCACTTTTAACTGCAAAACTACTGGCTAATAGTGATTTTGACCAAATTACATCGGTTAAAAGTGGTTTTGACCAACAATGTTAGTCAAAACTTTCTTTGACTTATACTTTTTGAATTTCTGAAATTAAAAAGTTTAATTTCGTCAATATTATATTTTATATCATTATAATGTAGGTACGCGGCTTTAGAGTGGCCCAGGGGCCACCCCGGCCGCACCTTAACCTACTGTTACTGATATTGTGAGTTTTGACCTATAGTCTGAAGTTTAAATCAGACAACACCACTTTTGACTAAGAACGTTGGTTAGAACCACTTTTGACTACAAAAATCAGTCAAAGCTGTTTCTGACTAAGGGCATCGGTCAAAATCATTTTTGCCATATTTTCGCAGTCAAAAGTGGTTTTGACCGCTTATGAGTTTTGACTGTCACATATACATATAAATATAACCGTGAGACTTTTACTGGGCACGTTGTTTTATTTTATGAACAGTTATGGCGGCTGTACACGCTCGTCGAGACACCACGAGACAGGCCGAGTACGAGTGTGTATATGGTGCCCTCGTCGCGTCGCATCGCGTCTCGCGGCCCTCGTTAGCTCTCGGAAGCGTGTCGGTTTTTTGCGGTCGAGTCAAAGGGTCTCGTGAGTCTCGCGATGAAAACGAGGGCGCGCCTGTACACACTCGTTTGTTTTCTGATAATTAATAAAATTATCAAAAAAAATGGTTCAATATTGTTAAATACAATGTAGGAACTTACATAGTTCTATTACAGTGAATAGAAACCATCCACCATGGCTTATTAATTTTCTTTTTATTGGAAATATGTAAAAATTATAATAAAAAATAGCAAAGGCAAAACATAGCAACAGTTTCTTTTACGTCCATCGCAGTGGACATCCGGAGTTCAAGTGATACAACTAGTGTGTACATGGTGTGCTCTCGTGTCGAACCTCTACGCGACGAGACGCACGCGAGGCGATGAGACGAGCGTGTACAGCCGCCATTATAATGTCCCTCACCCGTAGGTTAAGGCATATCCACTCTTTACGCCACACCCTAGCATATACTTTTAATATGTATACTCGTTTATCTACTATTTATGCACACTTTTATATTATGTTTAAATTAAAATTATCTCCTTCACCAAGGTTTGCCTGGATGAGATCGCTGTTTAGCGATAAGGCCACTAATTGTACATAAATTTATAAATTGCAGTTTGTTGTGTTGTATAATATTTTGTGTGCAATAAAGAGTATAAATAATAATAATAATCGATATAACGGACATCTTCGTGAACAGAGAAATGTAATACCACAGTATAATAAAAACATACAGTAGGACGACGCCTTTGATCTCGTGGTAAATGCCGACAACGTCTAGACAGCGTATGGAGGTTAGGGTTGTCACAAATTAACAACTTTTACTAATTTCATTATTTATTTTAGATCTACATCGTGATCAACAATATGATTACTAATATAAAGAATAAGTAATAATTTGTTCTTACATTTTTCCTGAAAGTACTCAAAACGCTAATTGCACGCCTCAGAACGTGAGGGAGTCACAGGCAACGCTTGTGACTTTCAACACCTTCGCAACAAATAACCGCAGATATAGTGGAATGCATTTTTTTCTGGAATGTCGTACATCTTTGTAAGATTCTCTTTAGGTTGTATTTGAGGTGGATCCTGGATAGAAACTTGAGTTTGAGGTGTATTTTTGGCAAATTCTACAAATTGGGCTAGTATGCTGTCAAAATCTTCGGTACAATTTGTAGCGTCTGATAAATTTAGAATTTGGCATAGAAACATTTTTCGGAATGCCCTCGTGTATTGTATACAAGAGGGTTCCCGACAATTTCCGCCAGCTTGCCTCACGAGCCCAAAAAATTTTTCTAAGCAATCATTGTTAATTCTTCGTGTGAGTAAGTAATCATATCCCCCAGACTCCATATCTTTATATAATTGCCGAGGTGAGTTTATTGTTATGTTGAAAGCATTTATAAATTTTATGATATTGGTAACGTCACGGCCATTCTTTTTATTTTTAACTCTCATGCCATTAAACAGACGCTGAGATTTATCTAGCAATTCCTCTTGGAGAGTAGTACCCCTATACGGTTTACTGTAGGCTTTTGGTGAGTCGATGTTGCTTGAATTCAGTAAATCAAAGAGGTTGTTCATGATTTCAATAAAAAATATCGTACCATCAGCAACTTGTAGAGTACCCGATGATTGATAATTTTTTAAAGCTGCTACTACATAATTGCTAAAACTTGAACGGCAAAACGAACTTTTGGTTTTTGGAAACTATTCGGCTGTAAATGTGAATCAGTTAAACGAGGCGCTAATCGCATATCTTTCATTTTATCTAGTACATACATGTTTGTTATGTCCTCCCACCGAGTAGTTTTGCCATCAAACTCAAAATTATAGTTTATTAAATTATTTCTCACGCACTTCATTAAGTGGGGAACATCAAATATGTAGTAAATTTTGTGACCATCAATCTCAAAACATGAGTTTTCTTTAGAGATCCCTAATGTTTTTGAAAATGCCAAAAAATCAGATCCTAGATCTGACACGAAAGCTCGTATATTAAAGCCAAGCTCTAAAAGACGTTTCACAGTAGCAATTATCCATGTTTTTAATTGATCATCAATTTTACTGCTGGAGATAAAAGAAAAGCCAATAGGTTGTTTCCATTTTGATGTTATACCTCGAAGCATTAAGGTAAAAGCATACCCTGCGGCAACAGGTTGCTGTTGCCCATCTACTTCATATACTCATCTCATCCATACAAACACACATTGTTTTTCGGATGATGACATAAGCTTGATTGTAGCTGATAAAACATCCCACATTTGCTGGTTAAGTTTAGTTTGCATAGGTAGGTACATCTTAGCTAAAGTTGATTTAGACGGTAAACAAATAGTCTTCGATAAAAATCGATAAGCGAGAGGGCTCGTGTAATACATATTTAAGCAAAACAATTTGAATTCTCTGCTATATCTATTGTTTTTACAATGGGGTTTTAAATAAATTTGCGCCTTTACAATCGCGCTTAACTTGGGGGATAAAAATTTATCACAACCGTTCAAAAACTGTTCCGCGGTAATATCTATATTATAATTTGTTAATTCGGGTAGTTTTATGCAAAATATAAATTATTCCTTTGTTATCTCATGTTTACGGTCGCGCTGGTCATGAAAGGTCGTCAAAAGTACTATAAAAAACAGTTATAACAAGTGCTAAATAAATATGGAGGAAAACAAAGAAAATATAAACAGACTAAAAGTCAAAACCAGAATTCCTTTGCCTTTGGAACCTTTACCAGCCATAAATCACCTCTTCAACCGAATAGGGTGAGGAATATAAATAAGAGTTTGAAAAGGCCACACAGTAGAGAGTTACAAGGTCTTTCACCAGTGGTACATCCAGAGAAAAAAAGAGAAGAAGACTTTAAACGACGTTTAAAATTCAACGAGCGTTTTATTGATAGATTGCAGTCGCCGGATATTTGTAAGTACCTACATTTCATAATATTTATACAAAACATGCTGTTAATTTTTATGGTAATTTTTTTTGAGTATTCTCGTAATAGTAAGTGCAATTTTAAATCGTTAGTACAAACGCCAGCGCCTTTTATGTGCCTTCTGTGCATAGTAGACGGTCATGAACAAGACTTTCATATTAACCAAACGCCGGGAAAAATTAATAAACTGGCAGGTTGTAAGGGGTATACAGGCTGCCCTCACGCGAGGGATAGGCGAATTCAACCATTCAAGCATTTGTGCTCGCACTTTTACTAAGCTAAAATTGCTGACATGAAGAAATATGATACTTTTTCGACAACAGGCATCAATGTCACATTGCGGTACATAGTACGAGTACCTACGTAGTACGATTGGAAGAGCTCAGATGTAGCGTCGAACACACTTATGTTTGACACTGCCAATGCCGAAGACAAAAATAAAAAAATTGTATAAGTACTCCTCTCCTGCTGATAATTATTAAAATGACAATTCAATTTAGATTGCCTTTATGATAATGCCATAAAAAGCCAGTAAAAATAGACTTTGTCATTTCTTAACGAATTAAACAGAGGCCCAGAATCAGTCAAGTGTGCGCCGAGACAAATAAAAAGTAAGGCACTTGCTTGAAATTAATCTTGAATAATAACTAAGTTCGAATCGGTGCTGGCATTTTTGCAGGCTGACATGCTAATTTATCACGTGTTCCGGAGTGAAGGAATGCCTAAATATCCGAAAAATAAAATATATATCGAGAATATGTGATGTACGTTAAAACTAATTAGAGCGGCGTTTCCTTTCTGCTGCAATACGTGCTCAATAGTCAGAGGAGTATTTTTTTTAATTTTGTACTTTACTTTTGTACTGCTTCGGAAACATTTAGAATATTACATATAACATAACTAGCGTAGTATTAAAAATGTTTCTACTTGATTAAAATTCTCATACCTTGACCAGCTGAATTGAGGAGAAATTGTATCGCAGAATCTTAAAAATATCACAGAATATATACATATATACAGTTACAATATGTCAGACGATAAAAATTAGTTTTTTTTTTTCAAATGTGTTATTTGGTACCACGCGCTCGGCGGTGATAGAAAACATCGTAACAAAACCTATATGATTGAGAAGTTGAACATTTCGAGGACATGTGTAGTCCGGCAACACGCACTGGAGCAGCATGACATTAATTGTTCCGTAAGCCTCTGAGAAATGAGACCCTCCTTAGAAACTCCTTGCAAATATTTTCTTTCTCTGTGCAGTTGAGAAGTCATACACGAAGTGCATCGAGAGGGATTATGTCAAGGATCTGTACCCTCTTTTACTGAAAATCGAAAGACCTGCATCCGTACTGAGAATACCCAGCAACACTGGTGCCTGTGTCCTGAATTGGTTATTAAAAGTGAACGTAAGTACTGAATCGACATTCCCTAAAATAAAATAATTTTGGTGTGTGATTTTGATTTTGGATTGGCTCGACCGGGGAAGGACCATGCTCTCACAAAATACTAGCGTATAATAGCAACTTAACGCTGATGTGTTTCGTGTGGTGAGAGTAAAGCACCGCGGAGATTCTTTTTACTAATAGCGAGGCTATATGCCTCAGAAATGGCAACGCATAAGCACTTTGATTCTTACTTGAGGATAGATGTAGGTATCTATGAACCACATCATCCACTTACCATCCCGTGGACTGTGTGCTCGTTTGTCACCCTTATTCTATAAAAAAATTAACATAAAATAAATATATTTCAAGTGAATATTGGACATGTATCTGGAATAATTGATTACTATTATTGCCCTTAATTATGAGTGTCTTGTAATCGTCTTGCTAGGTAGGTAGTGGGCCCTTTCGTAGTAACGAAATGATTAGTCTCAATTGTCTTGGTTGGCAGGCGGATTTCGCGATCACCATACAAGACCACCATCAAGCTGCTCCCAGTCTCCGGTCCGTATATTTTATTTCAAAGTCAAAGTCAGGACCTTTTATGCTTGTTTACAGTTCTTATGAACGTCAGAATCTACACTGGTTCACAAAAACAAGCCCTTCGCAAAAAGAACCGGCAAGAATTTCTGTGGTCTTTTTTAAGCTTACAATTTTATTTGTAACTAGCTGTGCCGGCGACGTTGTTCGCCCAGGAACTTTTACTTAGATTGTTTTAAAGCCGAATAAGTCAGTAATTGACTAACGGTTCGAAGCTTTGTTACTTTGGGTGTTTTTTTTTTTAATTATATATTACACTACTGTTAATACAATTAAATATTACATATGTTATCAGAAATTTAATTTTACTGAATGAAACTGATGTAGTTATTTAAAAAAATCATCTCAAATAGGCACAGTGCAAAAGAACTGTATTATTTTGACTAGATTGTTATTGCACTAGATTGCTTCAACTATTTTATCCATATCTTTTTAATAATGTCAGTAAAAATCTCAAAAAATGTGAAATTTTAACGACGAACACCTAACATTGAAAGTTCGGAAAATAGATATAATTTGAACTCACGATACCAGACAGAATTTAAATCCTGTCTATATTTACCTTAAGGCAAAAATAATATAGCCTTTTCGGCATGATGTCGCATTTCATTAAAATAACAATTCCAGTGGAGGGTTTTTTTTAACATCGGCTCCTATTTACTTAATCAGATAATGTATTTTATTATGACATAATATTCTATTTTTTATAATATTTTTTACATAACGTTGAAATATAATATACAATATTTAAAAACTATAATAAAAAAAACTAAAACTAAAAACTTAAATTATCATACAGTCCTGTTTCCCGTGGTATCGTGCTAAAATCGTGGTTCCTCGCTGAATAGCTATTAGGCTGGTTTTTCACTATGGGATGTAATATATATTATATCCCGAAATATAAATTATATCCCGCGATTGGCTTTCACACTGTGAGATATGTCTTTTAACCAGTGTGTGTTCGTCATTGGATTACCCCCTGCACCCCGCACACGGTTCTGCGGCGGTGCGGAACGGTGTGCGGGTTACAGGGGGCGAAATATAATATGAAAATATCGCTCGGTCGATCGAAAAAATATTTATAGTTTGAGATGTAATATATATTATAGCTCAGTGTAAACGGTTCCATTTAAAAGTATGGTGAGCGATATTAATTTATATCTCGAGATGTAATATATATTATATTATATCCCATAGTGAAAAGCGGGCTTTGAGCAAGAAAAGAACCCTCTTATCTTATCATTTTATTACTTAATCCGATATGAGAAAAAAAACCTAAGTTTATTATATATTTACTAAATCGTATTGTATTATTTTTATATAAGTATAATATATGGGAATACTGTTCCCATCATTGGGCTGGGGCTCCACAGTGCCAGTTCCTTCCAGCGCAGAGCGGCTAGAATCGTCCTTTCCGATCGGCTCGATTCACGGGCGCTACGAAGAGATCCATCCACACCATCTGGATGCTTGGCGGTCCACCACTGCACTGTACGTTTCACTAGGAGTTTCCTTCCGCATACGACCTCTCTGTGGAATAGTTTACCACCGGCGATTTTTCCTGGACCGATACGACTTAGGGACCTTCAAGAAAAGAGCTTACTCCTTTCTAAAAGGCAGGCAACGCACCTGCAATTCCCCTGGTGTTGCAGTTGTTCATGGGCGGCGGTAGTCACTTACCATCAGGTGAGCCGTATGATCGTTTGCCCCCTCTCCTATAAAAAAATGTTAATACAACTTAAGTATTCCAGGGGGCGCCCTAGTAGGCATATCATAACTATATTTTATCAGCAGTGTGGCCTTATGGTGGGTTGTAAAGTGTGTGATGATGATAATAATAAAGTTAATTAAAATAAAATACAAATTTGTTTCTCGTCGCCGCTAAAGCCGATCAGAAAACATCACCTATATATTTATATATACATATAAAGTTCCTTACAATAAGATACAGTAAACGTAATGTTCTCGGCAACCCCTAAATGTAATGGCGACTTAAAGATATAGACTGACCTTAATGGCAATGTCTGAGAGAGGCCAATTCAGCAGCGGTTTTGTAATGGTCTGTAATTTAAATAGCATTTTCAAAGAGTAAGCAATTTATTTTATTATGATATATATTTTTTGGTTTGTCAAAATATTTTGTTCCTTGAGGATATATATTATTAAAATGACATTTTGAGATACCTCTTTATCCAGTTTCATAAAAATATAAATAAAATAAATACTACATACCGGTCAGTTGTATTGTATCTTTTGATGTTCAATATATTTTCATATGAACTTTTTAATTATAAACCGAATAAATTATTGCAAATTATAATTATTGAAATCCCATATTAGACTTACGTACTTGTGTACACTTTTCTTTAAATTATGAGGTAGACAAAATATATATATAATACAATCAGTAAAATTGCAGAGATTCATTCCATCTTATTCCTTTTGTTTTGTGGTAGGGGCACGCTGCAGCTGTTGTATTTGATGTACAGCACTGCTGCACAAATTAGGCGCAGGTTAATAAAAAAGCAGCATAATTCTGTCCTTCGTATGTTTAGCGAGCATTTCCATATTAATCCTCAGAGGTGACAACGCATCTGGATTTTGATTGTTAATCTATACATATAATAAATCTGTAGAAAAGTTGTGTTTTTAGAATTTTTGTCTGTCTGTCTTTCTGTCTGTCTGTGTATTCCGGATTCACGCAAAAACTACTGGACCGATTTACATGAAAATTTGTATGTAGGTAGTTAGTAACCCGGGGCAACTTATAGGCTACTTTTTAGTAAATAATATAAATAACTTACAAAAATTTAAATAATTAGATTTTTAAAATTATTTAAAAATTCTAACGTTTAGTTTTTTAGTATTTTTGTTATTTTATTGTAAAAGTGTAATAATTTCAATAGATAAAAAAGACGTATATCAAAAATATGAAAATTGATAAGGTTTTCTTAGAGTATTTATAATAGCTTGCTTATTCAACACTAAGATATTTTTATATTGTTCGCTTCTATCGCTGATATTACTAGATAGTATAGTTTTGCCTTTCATTATTTCATCTAACAATAGCGCCATCTACTTACTTCTAAATAAACTAAAATGGTTAGTCATGATAAAATTAAATAATAGAATGCTACTGAATATACGATGTAAATAATTGAAAATTCGTTCGTGGCATCGTTGGATGTGTAGTTACTCGGTAGGTAGATGTGGTCACCAATCATGCAAAAGCTTAGTTTCAGTTTTTATTAATTGTATTTAAACAAATACGAGGGCAGTGTAGTTCGCCATGAGATTTCATCATGGCATGGGAGCAAAACGTGTACGATTCCCTCGAGGATGAATCTGTTGATTGATGTAACATGTATGTAAGCTGCTACTTTTTAATTTTCATGGGGCAATATATTATGCAGTTTATATTTCATTCATATTTTCGGGTATGTTCTTTTTAGTTTTTACTCTACCGTAAATATTAAGGGTTGCAAAGATGAGTAGAACTCATTATCGTCAGCCTATCAAAAGTCCACTAAAATTAACATAGGCCTCCCCCATGAATTGTCAAGTGGCTGGATATTTGCTATAGTTGCCGCGCTTGGTAGGCGGGTTGGCCAACGCAGCTATTATTATTTTGATCTGTTGTCAGGAAAGATATTATGCTGCCCATCTCCTGTTTATTTTACTATGTCGCCTCTTACGATGGGACGGTATGAGGTGGCAGATTCTCTTTCACCGCCACTACAAGGCGAACATTTTTCTACTCCCGTTCATTAGTTTAGTGCTTCCCACGTTCGCTGTGAGTAAAATTTATAAGGAATAAAACAAATTTTAAGGATTTTTTTGCGTTTAATTTTAACTTTTTTAATTTCCGATGTTTTGGGCACTTTACAGCACCCATGGTAACAGGAGGACTGAGGTTTTTGAGCGCCTGATGTCATAGTAAGAATATAATAGTGTTGCGCGCCACTATTAATGGTTTATACATGGCAACACTAGTTACCACTAGCGCCCTCTAGTATCGAGTAGCAGAACTAGGAGAGTCAAGATCCTTCTAGAAATTTCGGGACCGATATGTACTCGAACATTCTAGATGTTTCTACAGTAGAAGGTTCTGGAAACTATCTGAGGTCCTATATAAGGCCGGTATAGACCGCGACCGAGTCAGTATTGAATTGGCGATACAAGCGAATACTTCGAAGCGATACAACTGCGAATTAAAGTGATCTGTAGTACAATTGTATTTTGTTATTAGTGTGGTTTTTAGTTGTAATTAGTGTTCTGTAATTAAAGTGTCAATTTTGGTAATTCACTCGGCAGTTTTTAATTGTCTCGAACCCCAAGCTCGTAACAATTGGTGTCAGAAGTGGGATTTAATCATGCCGATTTTACCTAAAGATGACACGGAGGTATCCATGCCGAAGTCAACGCCAACAGGAGACGGACCAGAGACGATTTGGTGGTACAACATCGCAAGCGTCGGAGGGCCAGCTGCCGACCACGGAGGTCGGCCCGTCAGCAGCTCCTGCATTTGCAGCACCTGACTTAGGTGTTCTGATGATGATGCTGCAGGAACAGGCCCGCCGACAGGAGGAACAGGCCCGCCGACAGGAAGAACAGGCCCGTCGGTTGGAAGAGCGGCTGCAGCGGGGACAGGAGGAGCAGATGCTTCTCATGAAGGACCTTCACGCTACCTTCGGGAAAGAGATAAGGGAGGTGAAGGATAGGGTTGCTCAACATGACAACCGCCTGTCGGAAGCTGAAACCCGAATCAACCAAGTGAACAATCGGGTTAACAACGTGATGGCTGACGTGAAGAAAACGCTGGACGAACTAAAAATTGGGGATGGAATTACAGCTCCCGTGGTAGCTACAACACCTTCGCTACGTGGATTCAAAGTGCCGCCGTTCGATGGGACTTCTTCCTGGTCGGCCTACAAAATCCAGTTCGAGGCTGTCATGAAGGCGAACGGCTGGAATAAAAGTCAGGCCATGACTGCTCTCACCCTAGGCCTGCGCGACCAGGCCTTAACTGTTCTGGAAGCTCGGTAAGGAAGTGACTTACGAGCAGCTCCTTGAGGCATTGAGGCGAGATATGGCGACGCTCACCTGGAACACGTCTTTCGTGCGCAGCTCAAAGATCGCGTGCAACGCAGCAACGAAAACCTGCAGCAGTGGGCCCTTGAGGTGGAAAAGCTGGTTCGAAAAGCATACCAGTCTGTACCTGCGCTCATTGTAGGAACCTGGTGCAGACATTCATCGACGGCATCCGCGACCTTGAAGTCAGAGCTGCTGTGAGGCTCGGGCACCACGAGACGCTTAAGGACGCGTTAGCCCATGCACTGGAGGTGGAAGCCGTACGGCAGGATCATCGATCCCATCGCGTCAGGGAGGTTGCAGCAGCTGCAGTTCGCGACTACAATAAAGGATACAGCCCTAGGTGCTACGGCTGTGGGGAAAGGGGCCATCTTCGATCCAGCTGCCCTAAGCGAACTGTAGAAAGGGGAGGTGATCGATCTCGAGAGGGTAGTGCGGCTAACAGCACCGCCCAGCAGCAGCAGGGAAACGAGTAAAAGCCAGGACTGCGGGGCGGGTGCTGGCTGATGTTAAAAGAGCCCCAAGGATTTCGATCTCACAAACCCATGATGGGAACAGCCTAATCATCAAAGGCGAGGTCAACGGAACGCCGTGTAAACTGACCATAGACACTGGAGCCTCTCGCACGGTTGTCAGTTCCCAACTTATAAGTCAGTTCCTTGGGGACTCCGCATACAACCGAGAGCGCATTAATTTGGTAACAGCCACCGGTCAGCGCATACCCGTCCGTGGAGAGAAGGAGATGGAGTTGAAGCAGGCAACATGATCTACCTGCATAATGTCATCGTGGCTGATATAATGGACGACTGCATCCTGGGCCTAGACTTCATGAGGAAGAATTGTTGTGAGATCGATGTTAAGCAAGGTGTTTTGAAATGTGGACATGAGGAACTTTTCGTGGAAGGAGCGATACCGGGAATGTGTACAGCCTTAAGAAGATTGTTCTGCCGCCGAGATCGGAAACGATTGTGCCGGTTAGTCTTCCTCGGAATCCTGGGCAAGCTCATCGTTGTGTACTCGTGGAAAGGGTGGACAATGACCTTCCGTGGAAAGTGGCTCGAACTTTGGTCAGAACCACCGACATCTCAGGAGTACGTGCTGAACCTTTGTGATCAGGAACAGATTATGGAAAAAGGCACACTGGTTGGTACTTGTGAGGAAGGAAGGATTGGTTGCGTAGGTGCCAATACCCATCGACTGGGACCCCAGCAAGGATGCACAAACGAGGTGACCACACTTTTAGAAGACTGTCGCAGCGTTCTCTCCCGAATGAAGTGGTCAAGGCGAAGAAGTTGTTACTCAATTACGCCGATGTTTTCGTCAAACGATGCTGACATAGGAAAGACTGGCTTAGTTCAACACAAAATAAACACAGGAGAGGAATTGCCTATCCGTCAGCGCCCAAGAAGATTGCCGGTAGCACGAAAAGGAAGTGGAAACCATGATTGAGGAATGGTGAAGGATGGTGTTATTGAACCTTCATCTAGTCCATGGTGTTCACCTGTGGTGCTGGTAAAGAAGAAGGACGGTAGCATGCGGTTTTGTGTTGACTACCGCCGTCTGAACGACGTTACGAAGAAGGACAGCTATCCCTTGCCAAGAATTGATGACACGCTGGACATGCTTACAGGCGTAAAGTGGTTTAGTACGCTGGACCTGAAAAGTCGCTACTGGCAGGTTGAAATAGACCCTAAGGACAAGGAGAAAACTGCATTCTCCACAGGAAAGGGTCTGTGGCAATTTAAAGTCATGCCGTTTGGATTGTGCAATGCTCCAGCAACGTTTGAAAGGTTGATGGAGCTTGTACTTACCGGGCTAATTGACGACGCCTGTCTGGTCTACACTTGGATGACATCATCATCGTAGGCCGTACGTTTGAGGAACACCTTCAAAACCTGGAACGCGTGCTCATGAAGATCCAGAGTGCCAACCTCAAGTTGAGTCCGAAGAAATGCTCACTATTCAAACGGCAAGTTAGCTTTTTGGGGTATGTAGTGTCGGAAGAAGGTATCTGCACGGATCCAGAGAAAATTGCAGTCAAGGATTGGCCGGTTCCAAAAGACAAGACACAGGTTAGAGCATTTTTGGGTTTGTGCTCCTATTATCGGCGATTTGTAAAGAACTTTGCAGATATAGCCAAACCTCTGCACAAGCTAACCGAGGAGAAGCGACATTTCTGCTGGGATGAAAGTTGCGATATCGCATTCCAGGAGCTCAAGGACCGTCTGTGCAAAACACCTATTTTGGGGTACCCTGATGCGAGCAAGGAATTTATAGTTGACACAGACGCAAGTGATATAGGACTTGGCGGTGTGTTGTCTCAAAGGAATGGTGATCAAGAGGTTGTGATAGCGTACTTCAGCAAGTCTTTGTCAAAGCCGGAAAGGAACTATTGTGTCACAAGGCGAGAATTGCTTGCTGTGGTAAAGTCCTTGCAGCATTTTAGCAAATATCTTCTGGGGCGGAAATTTCTCTTACGAACTGACCATGCTGCACTGAAATGGCTATTGCAGTTCAAAAATCCAGAAGGACAAGTTGCGAGATGGATTGAGCTACTACAGGAATACGACTTTGTGATCGAACATCGCAGCGGGAAATCTCATGGCAACGCAGATGCATTGTCAAGAAGAGCTTGTCCTGAAGATTGCAAGCATTGTACTAGGCAAGAGGGTAAGGAAGTGGTATCTGTGAGGATGCTTATGACAGACCAGCTCAACAATGAGTGGAAAGACAGCCTACGACATGCACAGCAGGAAGATTCGGACATCAAGCCGATTCTAGAATGGATGAAGGCCAGTGCTCCTAAGCCCAAGTGGAGTGACGTTTCAGCGATGAGTTCGACCACGAAAAGCTATTGGGCCCAATGGGACAGCTTGCTGATTCAGGATGGAGTCTTGTGCCGTAAATGGGAAAATGGTCAGGGAGACAGTTGTCATTTGCAAATGGTTGTCCCTAAAGCTAAAGTACCGGATGTTCTACAGCTGTACCATAATGGTTGTTCAGGAGGCCACCTGGGAGTTAAACGAACTCTACTGAAGATCCGAGAACGGTTTTACTGGGTCCACTGTCGTGACGATGTCGAGGACTGGTGTCGCAAATGTACAAGTTGTGCGGCTGTAAAGGGACCTCAAACTCGTAGTAGAGGTGCATTGAAATTGTACAATGTTGGTGCACCATGGGAGAGGATAGCCATTGACGTTGCAGGGCCGTTTCCGGAAAGTGAAAGTGGTAACAAGTATTTCATGGTTGTGATGGATTACTTCACTAAGTGGCCAGAAGTCTTCGCCATTCAAATCAAGAAGCTTCAACAGTTGCAGATAAACTAGTTCATGAAGTCTTCTGTCGTTTTGGAGTACCTTTAGAGATTCACAGCGATCAAGGAAGGAATTTTGAGTCTCAAATATTCCAGGAAACTTGCCGAGTTATGGGTACTCATAAAACAAGAACAACTTCTTACCACCCACAATCTGATGGAATGGTAGAAAGATTTAATCAGACATTGAGAGGTACCTAGCAAGCAAAAGTTGTGGAAAAACGGCAACGAGACTGGGACAGGCACATACAACCGTTTTGTTGTCATATCGAAGCGCTGTTCACGAAAGTACATCAGTGACACCAGCTTTAGCAAATTTTGGGAGAATTACGGCTGCCTGCAGACCTGATCACCGGAATACCACCTGATGCCCCACGCAGTATAACCGATTATGCAAATGACTTGCGGGACAAAATGAATGACATTTATGAGCACGTCAGACAGTCGGGCCAGCAAACGTCTGAGAAGATGAAAACACGGTATGACCGCAAAATGAACAACAAAGGGTTTGACGAAGGTTCACTAGTGTGGTTACACAATCCAGTTCGCAGCAAAGGGAAATCTCCTAAGCTTCAAGCTAAATGGGACGGACCGTACCGGATTGTGACAAGGATCAATGACGTAACCTACCGGATACAGAAAGGTGCAAGAGGTACTCCTAAGATCCTCCATGTGGATCGACTGGCGCCAATAATGCTCGGGACGAGCATGTCTTAGGAGGGGGCAGTGTTGCGCGCCACTATTAATGGTTTATACATGGCAACACTAGTTACCACTAGCGCCCTCTAGTATCAGTAGCAGAACTAGGAGGTCAAGATCCTTCTAGAAATTTCGGGACCGATATGTACTCGAACATTCTAGATGTTTCTACAGTAGAAGGTTCTGGAAACTATCTGAGGCCCTATATAAGGCCGGTATAGACCGCGACCGAGTCAGTATTGAATTGGCGATACAAGCGAATACTTCGAAGCGATACAACTGCGAATTAAAGTGATCTGTAGTACAATTGTATTTTGTTATTAGTGTAGTTTTTAGTTGTAATTAGTGTTCTGTAATTAAAGTGTCAATTTTGGTAATTCACTCGGCAGTTTTTAATTGTCTCGAACCCCAAGCTCGTAACAATAGAATAGAATAGAATAGATGCAGTAGTATTAAAGTTGGTAAAAATTACTGCAGTAGTGCTTGGGTTTGAATGTAATTTTATTAATTATGGGGTCCTTAGCAGATGGTAGCACTCAACCATCTATCCATTTAAATTAGGATGTTTTTGAATTTCAATTGCCTTGCGAATCATCATTGGTAGGAATCGGTGTTCTAATGCAAAGATTTGTTGTCTATCAGATCCGATATAATGGTTGGGACGATACTAAACATATCACTGACATATGACATGACATACTTTAGACTTCCCGGAGCGTCGGTGCTTCACATTAACGATATGTTCCTTTACGCGGGTTTTTATGGAACTTTCATCCAAAGATGCGTAAAAACCCCCTCGTAAAAAAGTTAAAATTAAACGTGATAAAATCCGTAACATTAGTTTTATTCCATGTGTAGTATATGTACATTATTATTGAACTGCATTTATGAAATTTTGAAGTCTACTCGAACGTAAAAAAAATATCTACATCTATTTTATGGTACTAATCTATATTAAATAGGACCAATGATGTGAATTAAATATTTCAAATAAACATTATACCGTAAATTGATAGAAGGTCATGAAATTCATCATTATTTTGTTAAAACTAAATTAACTTTAATTATGAATGAATGTAAAGAGTAAAATGTATATAATGATAATACATTTTGATTCCAAGACAATTTACCTTTCTTATGGATACATCGGAAGACATGCCCGATATAAAAAATAGTAGGTGTTTCTAGACATATACATATATGCACGTGTTCCTGTAGCTATTATATCTGTGCCAAATACAAATCATCTACACGTTAATAAGAATAGTATTAATAGCTGCAACAAATTTTATATACTTATGATTTTTAACACTTTTTTTCCAGAAATTTCCATCGCAACCGGTTGTGTCACGAGATTATATAACATATTTGTGCTGGTGGTCAGATAACTCTCATCCAGGTGAGATTGAAGTAGCAGCGACCTTTCTCTGTTTATGCGATTTGATGGTAGATAAAACACTCTGCAGTTACCATCGGAAATCGCCGCTGCTTGCGTACGGAACGCCTTACTGCTGCTGGGGAAACGGGACTTGATACTGCGCCTTGAAACGTGTCCAGTGTGAGTAACATTATTTACAAATAAATACAAAAGAACCATGAAAGAAAAAGTTTTAATCGGAATCTATCTATCGCTTCAATAAATCATTTAATTTATTAATTTAAGAAAATTGTTTATTTAATTAATTAATTTAATTTATTAATTTACTTTTTGGTGAAATGTTGCCAAAATGAAAATAGACAAAAAAACTGTTTTAAATTATTTTTTAAAACTAATTAGTAATTATGCAATAGATTTTGTTGAGCCGTGGTAGCTCACATGGTTAGCGCTCGCTGTAAGTTTCACAGTACGCGAGCAACCCGGGTTCGATCCCCGACGGCACCCAATGAAATTGTTAATTGCAATTTTAAGTGCTGATTTTACCACGTGCTCGGCGGTGAAGGAAAACATCGTGAGGAAACCGGCATGTCTGAGAAATAAGAAAAAAAATATTTCGAAGACATGTGAAGTTCGCCAACACGTTTTGGGGGAGCGCGGCGGACATTTCCTTGCTCTAAAACACTTTCAGAAATGAGAGGAGGCCTATGCCCAGCAGTGGGACGTATATAGGCTGTAACTTTAACTTTAGATTTGGTAATACTATGACTTAGTTAAATAAATATAAAAGTGAAAAATTAAAGTACTGGCTTCGTTGAAGGTTTTAATCCAGTCATTCGCATTGCATTGGTACGTACATTCGCATTTATACGTGGTAGAGCCAAGCTGCAGATATATTTATAGTATAGTTGTAGCACGAATGGGTCGGCTCGACCGAGGAAGGACCACGCTCTCACAGAATACCAGCGTAAAATAGCAGCTTAATGCTGCTGTGATTCGTATGGTGAGTGTAGAGAACCGGATACCCTTTTTACTGGAAAAGAGGCATTCCATCTTAGTCCTCAAGGCTGACAACGCATCTGCATTTTCATTCGCAAACGAGGACAGATGTAGATGTCTATGGGCCACAGCGACCACTTACCATAAGGTGGACTGTGTGCTCATTTGTCACCCTATTTTTATAATAAAAAAATATCGCTTGAATATTAAGTGCTTCTGTAGAGCAGTGACTAGTGACTATGCGTTCGGATTCGACCGCTGTTTGCCGCGGGTTCAAAACTCGCACGGAACAAATGTTTGTATGGCCTCCAAATAATTGTTTCGGACCTGAATGTTCATCCATGTGCAACCTTATGTTACTCAGGAATACGTTTCAAATATATAGTGAAACGAACATCCGATTTTTGGTTTTTGTAATGCAGCAATTCAATTATAAAATATTTTTAGGTTCCAAGCAGCAGAAAAGAAGACGACGAAAGTGTTGTATTTTCTCAACCGTGCGTAGAGCGGTGCGTATCGTGTCGGCCGATACGTACGAGTACAAGGCGCCAATAGAACTTTTCGGAATTGGCTCTCATTTTATAGTACAAAAGGTTGTGAAATACGCAAACGGCCTCGCCGTTTTGGAAGTCACCTGTACGTCAAGGAATTGAGGAAATATACTCGCTGTACTATGACGTGCGCTAAAGACTAGTTGGTTAAGTTTTGGAATAATTAGTGAAATTAAATGTTTAATTGGCGGCAGACCATATATATAGACGGGAGAGGCGAAATATTCTAAATATAATAAGTATAGCGTTTTTCTGTATGCTTCAACACAATGAATGTTAAAATTTACTAAGATTTTACAGCGATACATTAAAAATCACCTAAATACTGTGCATGTGATCAAAACTAGCTACTTCAATTTATATTTTCTCTTAATTCTTTTCAATGTTTAATAAATTTAACAAATGTGCGATTTAGTATGGTGTATATTTATTAAAAATCTTTAAAAGGTTAGGTAGTTCAGTTTTTAATTGTTAACTAAACCTGGATATTTGTAACTATTCTATATGTCTTCCTGTTCTTTTATTTCTTTTTATAATTGCAAAAGCCTGTGTAAAATATTATCCTTTTATTTTTCTACATAATGTGTCTACAAACTTTATAATTGTTTACAGAAATATGAAATAATCTCAAAAAATAGTTGGTAAACTGCCTAAACTCGTATATAAATTTATACTCAACCAAATCTAAGAAATACCTTTTGACGTTTCACATTAATCATTCCGCAACAACTTTGTACGAGTAAAAGCGTACTCATATGATTTAAAATAACCTTTTACGTAGATCCAAAGAATTATGAAGTTTTCTATATTTTATTACAACATGTATAGTTCTTTATTACTAATTGATGTTCGAATCTTTCAGAAAAAGCAAAATATAAAAAAAAATTACCAGAGTCAACTTTTTTGCTTGACGTTGTTTCAATGATATATTGCTATATATCTTATCGTAGTGTTTGAATGATTAAAATTCATTGTTATGCGAATAATCGATAAAAATATTCAAATAATCGGTAAATATGTTCAATTAATCGAATCTTGAAATGTTTTAATTTATTATTTGTTTATTTAAATAGTAATAATTTAGAAGCAGCAGTAGCCTAATGGCAGGGCGCGGACCGCGAACTCGAAAGGTCGTGGGTCGAATCCGCCATTCGACTACTGTCGTGAACCACTTCTAACACAAGCATTTTAAGCTTACCAGAAGTGGTTTAAGGGAATATTAGTAATGTTTAATAGCATTACTAGTATTTAAAAACAAAAATTATTGCTTAAATTATATGAATTATGAATAAAACAAGTTTATTTATTTTATAATTTCCTACTTTGTCAGTGTAAATTTGTGTAGGCAAAGAAACTCATATCCAAAGCCGCGCTGAAAAAAATACTACGTAATTCCAATCTCCCGCAATTTTGGGAGCTTACTGTGGGTACTTTTGTGATATTGTGTTTGTTTTATTTTGTGACTCGGCTATAACTTTTTGGACTGATTCTATTATATTCGTTGACCTTGACTAGTTTTAGTGAAAGTGACTGAATAAATTTATTTTTAATCTAATTTCAAATTTTAAATTTATATAAATTTGCCTCTAGAAATAATTTTTAGTAAAGAATTTTTAAGCCTGTATGTAAAACTAATTTTCAACTCAAATAAATTAAAACAATGTGATTGTATTTAACAAAATGGATGACTATGTTAAGCCACCTAAACTCGTATATAAATTTAGTAAGAATTTTCAAGCCTGTATGTAAAATTAATATTCAAATCAAATAAATTAAAGAAATGTTATTGTATTTAATAAAATGGATGACTATGTTAAGCCGCCTAAACTCGTATATAAATTTAGTAAGAATTTTTAAGCCTGTATGTAAAATTAATTTTCAAGTCAATTAATTAAAGAAATGTGATTGTATTTAATAAAATGGATGACTTTTAAAATGCTTTTTAATAGTTAATATAGCTTTCTCATGAAGATTCGACGATATTGGTGTTATTTTTGGCTATTACTATCTTATCTTATCAGCCCATAACTTGCCACTGCTGAGCAAAGGCCAACCTCTTTCCACCTTTCGCGGTTCTGTGCTATGGAGGACCAGTCTTCCATGAAGGAGTCCAATTCATCCCACCATCGTTTTCTTGGTCTGCCTCGGGGTCGTCTGCCATTTATAGGAGTCCACCGAGTTGTAATTTTGACCCAAAGTTCTTCTGACATACGGCAGACATGACCGGCCCAGTCCCATTTTAGATTGGCGGATTTACGAGGATACGGATTTGGGAGACGTCAGTGATTTAGGTTCTGGAGCGCAGAGTGGTATTTCTGATGCGGTCTGTTAGTCTGACTCCTAGCATGCTGCGCTCCATTGCTCGCTGACATACCCCGAGATCGGACCTCTGCTGTTTCGTGAGAGACCAGGTTTGGGCACAATATATCAAGACGGGGAGGATGCACATGTCCATGAGTTTGCGTTTAAGGGATATTGGTGCGTCGCCTTGCATTCGATGTTTTAAGGCCCAATAGCTCTTCCAGGTGTTTTCTGTTCGTCGGGTGATTTCTTTTTCTTGTCTCGTCTGGAAAGAGACTATTTGGCCCAAATAAACATACTCATGAACGTATTCTATCTCCACGCCATCTATATGTATCCTGTGCTTGACATGGTTTGTCATCTGAAGTCCAACCTACAGGCTAGCTGTTCGTAGCTTGTTGAGCATTTCTCCCAGTTCGTTGGCCGAGGACGCGAAGAGAATAATGTCATCAGCAAATCTAAGATTGCTTAACCTCTTTGATCCGATCTTGATGCATTTCTCGAGCCAACTATCTGCCAGATTCCGAAATACTTCTTCTAAGTGGCAGTGAAGAGTTTCGGCGATAACGGGTCGCCCTGTTTAACTCCTTTTAGAATAGGGAAAGAAGGTCCTGTGGTGTTCAATTTTATTGCGGCGGTACCGTTATTATAAATATTTTTAAGTAAATGTAAGTAAGTAAGTGGGTTCAATGTTTTGATTTTGTAAGGCATTGAAAATAGAGTTATGTGTCACACTATCAAATGCTTTAGACTAGTCGACAAAAGCCAGATATAAAGGAAGTCGATACTCTGTATGTTTCTCAATGATTTGATTCACAGCGTGCAGGTTGTCGGTGGTGGATAAGCCAGGTCTAAATCCAGCCTGTTCAGGGGCTGATGAGAATCTAGCTGCCTACTAATCCTGTTCTCAATTATTTTAATAAAGGTTTTATGTAGGTGTGAAATAAGACTAATGGGCCTGTAATTATTGATGTTAGATTTCTCACCTTTTTGATGTAAAATTGTCAATGCAATATTCTCGGGGCATGGATATTCGGAAATAGACTGTGGGACGTCTTGGTTATGATATAATTTAGAATAATATTCAGTACATATTTGTAATATTTTTTCTCTATCGCCGTGTCTTATACCCTGATTGTCTTTTAGGCTACTAACGACATTAAAACTCTCACTATCTCCATCTGCAAATAAATTCAGGTTTTTGATCCACGAGACAACACGTTTTCTCGAGAATATGACAAAAATACAAGGCTAATTTTAGTTGACAACAGATTTGTATCTGATAAAAAAGTGTCATACAGTCAACCAGAAATACAAGCAAAACATCCGATTTACCATCATACAGTGCAACCAGATCAGCAGATTTATAGCGAAGACAATGAACATAGTGATGATTCAAGAACTGCAATAGCTGAAACAACTACAGATGAAGACATTTCATCCAAATTTGGCGAGGGCGATACAGGCAAAATGAGCCAAAAGACAAATTTCGATAATAATACTTTCGCTATAACCAGCTTTGGCCTAAAATTGTTAAAGGTAGGTTATAGCTTGTTCAAGTAAAAAATAAGTTAGAATAAAGTTTCTTAAAAAAATATTACTTTTAAAAGGTGTTCTAAGTATTCTCCATGTCAATAAAATGTTTTATAGATTTTTTTTATATAGGATAGGGTGACAAACGAGCACACAGTCCACGTGATGGTAAGTGGTTGCTGTGACCCATAGACATCTACATCTATCCTCAATAAAGAATCAAAATGCAGATGCGTTGTCACCCGTGAGGACTAAGATGGAATGCCTCTTTTCCAGTAAAAAGAGTCTCCGGTTCTCTACACTCACCATACGAAACACAGCAGCATTAAGCTGCTATTTTACGCTGGTATTCTGTGAGAGCGTGGTCCTTCCCCGGTCGAGCCGACCCATTCGTGCTACAACTATACTACTAATATAGCTGCAGCATGGCTCTACCACGTATAAAAATTATTGGAATTTAAAATTGGAATCGATTCTCGAAGTAACGAAGTTAACTTAGAGTTTAAATTATTTTAATCGCCTCTTTCTTGGACCTAAGTATACTTAAGTAATGTTTTCATTGTTCACAGATAGCTCAGCTGAAGGGCCAAAGTGAAGAATTTCAATTCAAAGTAGAGAAGTCGTTAATTTACCAAGAAGTTGAACTTTTAGAAGAATAATTTATTTCTAATAAAAACATATATCAAAACAACGTTGTATTTTGTTTTACATTGACTGTGTAATATACTGTAATTTAAAAATAAATCTAAGGTATTTATAATTTAAACACGGTAATTTTAATCTGTTGACACCGTAATTTGCAATTTCCATCTGGTAACACTGTTTATGATCACGTTTAGCTTGCTACATATTTATTTATCTATGATCATGTCATAGATAAATAAATATGTGGCTAGCTACCTAGATCATGATAATCTCCCATTCTGTCTAGTGCTGTCTCTATCACTTTAAGCCAAAGTGACTGTTACGTGATAAATTGAGTAGCGTTTGAGTAGGTATTTGGCCATAAGTCCATCTTTTAGTACGCGTTTGTGTGCCAACAAAACAAAGAAAAACGTCATCAAGACGATATAAGTAGAACATCAGAGTCTAACTCTGATGTTCTGCTTATACGGGGTTATTTTGCAATGACCGGCCAAATTTGCAGAGAAGGTTCAGAATAAGTAATATAGGCAAATGTTGAATAAAATTAATTAAAAAATCTCAAAAATTCTGTCCTTTTTATCTTTTGAATTCAAAGTGTGTGGTAATGCATTATTTTAACTGATTTTACTGCGCACGCACCACATTCGTAAGAGGTCGAACTGTAGGCACAAACGTTGTTGCCCATAAATCACATTTAATTTGGGATAATTTCAAATAAAAGCCTTATTTACTCGTATTTTCAAAAACTGCAATAACGGTATATCTTTATTTATATATTTGAACTTAAGTTAAAATTTGGCTATTCTTTGAAAAATAACCCTGTAGTAAAAAATGTAGGCATCTATATGGTTTAAGAAGTCATTACGGAAATTTCTTTGCCATTGCAATAGAATATTTTAATAGGCGTTGTACGATGATCACCATCATTACAGCTTATAAAAACCTACTGCTGAAAATAGTCCTCCTACATTAATTGCCTTATAGGAGGGATATTTGCTATAGTTGCCACGCTTGGCAGACGGATTGGCCACCGCAGTTTTATATTATACCCTGTTTAATTACCGTCTGTCGCCTCTTATACCACACATGGCTTGTTGTGCGATAAATCTGCATATTATGCCGCATCGAATAATGAAAAAGTTATTGTTTAATATGTGTTCGAGATCGTCGGCTCGTTATGTCGTGTGTATTATATAATAATCTAGGAGTGTATTTTGCATAGCTGTCGTACCGACCAATCAAGAAACAACTTAAAAGTAAAATAAAACACGACAAACAATAAAAATACTTAATAGAAAGTTATACAATTCAATCCCTGTTTGTGCTTAAATTCAATTTCGTAAATACATAATATCTACGCAGTCGACTAAATACGAATCCGTGAAATATAAACACTGTCACTATAGTCAGTCAAAAAATTTATATTTCTGTACAAATATCGATCACAATATCTAAAGCACCATGTAGGTAAGGACGGATGGTTTTATCACTGCTCGGTTTTATACGTAGACTTCGCCTCGTTTAGAGCCATCGGGCTTTCGACTGAACTCTGGTGGAGTGCCAGTACTAGCGGCGCTATGCTCGCTATCACGGTCCGAGGATGGGACTTCGGTGACAGTCGCACGTACCGGCGGTGGGGTCGAAGTGGTCCCCGCGCCTCTATCCATACGTGGCGTTGAAGGCGCTGACCCATTCACCAAAGTCAGCTGTGATACGCCCATAGGCGATAACGTTACGGATGAGACCACTGGCGCTGCTGTCAACATTGGCGCTAGTCCCGACGAAGTGAAAGCCGGTGACAAAACTGCCTGCGCAAGCGCAGTGGTTCCCGGCTGACCGGCGTGTAAAGTATTATTCACAGATCCACTGTCAAGCTCTTGTATGGGTGATAACACCAGAGCTCCCAGTACGGGCACCTCGTTCTGGTAGCCCTGGTGTGCCATTATCACTCCCATGTTTTGCATTCCCATCGCAAGCCGGTTCTCACGGTCCATTACCTCCTTGGTCACGTCCGGTGTCGGTATTCGCGGTCGGTTACGAAGAGTTATTGGTATTGCAGAGCCGTTGCTCTTTTGTCCACCTGAAAGTCGACGACAAGCATGATTTTATGCTACGTATAAAATCTATACAAATAAATAAAATTGAAGTGTCTGTTTGTAATGTCAAAATTACAGCGTTTTACTAAATGTATATGAAAGTATAAACGGTACTTATAACAAAAATACACTTTTTTAAATTTTTGTCTGTCTGTCTGTTTGTTCCGGCTAATCTCCGAAACGGCTGGACCGATTTTGACGGGACTTTCACTGGCAGATAGCTAATGTCATAAGGAGTAACATAGGCTGCTTTTATTTTAGAAAAATAATTAGGGTTCCTCGCAAAATAATTAAAACCCTAAATTTCACGCGGGCGAAGTCGCGGGGAAGAGCTAGTCGTGAAATAATATACAAAAGGGCTGACAGCCTACGTGATGATCAGTTTTCATGGCAGTCTGTCATCACCATCACCATCATCATCATTACGGCCCTTCTATAAGTCTACTGCACATGAACATGATCATAGTTCACTCCCAAGAAATACCCTGAACACGGTCTTGAGTTACCTGTAACCATGGACTTTCTGCAGCTCTTAAGCGAAATACGGGGCCGCCCTATACTTCGCTCACCGAAACGAAACTGGCACTTGAAAAACCTTTCTTCCCTTTCGGTGATCGGTTCTTTGAGCTATACGGCCGGCCCATTGGCACTTTAGCCAACTGATCCGTTGCGCTATGTTGGTTACTCTGGTTCTACTGCAAATATCCTTATTTCGAATTATATCCTGCAGAAAAACTCCAAACGTAACCCTCTCCATAGCTCGCTGAGCAACCATAAGCTTCCTCATGCGGCCTGCGGCAAAGAACCACATCTCAGACCTTTATGTATGGTAACAAATACTGGTTGTGCACGCTTACTTTAGAGTTTTGAGGCAGACGTGACGAAAGATGTGTCGCTAGGTCTTTTGATTTGATCCGTTGATTGAACTCTTGATCGAAGTTGGTTTTAGCGGACAATTTGTACTCGACAAACACTTCGAGCGAGTTGTCCCAACAACTACCGGCATAGTTGTGGCATGGATCTTACATATAACTTTTGGCCTGGTCATAAATAATCTCTTATCTATACTGTTGTATAGAGCAAATTGCTGAGGTCCTTCAGCGATTTCGCCGTAGGGAATATGTCGTCGGCAAATCGAAGGTGAGAGATGTTTTTGATATGCTATTTATTTTTTACTGCCTAGGTGTCCGTCAGGGTAGTCACCAGGTTACCACCCTCTTATTTATTTCTACCGCCTAATAGCAGTGTTGGGTTCTAATCCTCAGAGGTAACAACGCACCTGTAGCTTTTTTATTAGAAGTTTACCAGTAGGTGGACTGTAGGTTTGTTTGTCACTTCAGTTTTATAAAAAAAACTTATAATATAATTGATTTTTGTTTTATCATGACAGTAATTGAAACAATATTAAACTTGTAACTATTATGGTTAGTATAGCGAAAAAAAAAACTTAAAAATAATCTGTTACCGTGTCTGGAATTTTGTCGATGCTGGCCCCGCCCAGATTTACGTCCAACCAGCCTCTCATAGAGCGACATCTTGTGGTGTGGCGGCGGGGGAGCCATAGGTTGCCCGGCTTCAGGGCTTGAATATACGACGGAGTTGTGACGGTTTCGTCCAAAAAGACCTCCTGAAGAATAAGCGGTAGATGCAGATCGAACTGATCCCATTCTTGAGATTTGCCTTTGGAACCAATTTTTTCTTCGTTCAACTAACGGTGTATCAACACTTTCCTGCAAGAGAAAATAATTTTTCGTTCATTATTTTCGAACAATTAAACTTTATTAAGGTGGCTTAGTGGAAGAAATTAATATTTTGATTAACCTGTGCTTCGCGTTTAGTAGTAGCGTGAGAGAATCTACTACCCTATATCGTTTCGCAGGTGTTGTAAAAGACATGGTAAAGGAACACTCAAGTAATATTCGTTCACAAACCTGCCGATATATCCTTGATGTTGCAATAGTGACGGAACGGATGCACCTCTAATGGAGACTGTTGGCGCGGGATTTTGTCAGAATGTAATCTGTAATATAGGTGAATAGAAAACATTGTACCACTTCTTAAGCATATTGTGCGCACGCCCCTTTCCGTCACTATTGCAGCACTAACGATATATCGGCAGATTTGCGAACGAATATAACCTGAGCCTTCTATATCGTTTATATGCTCTATGCCCCGGATAAAATAAGTAATACAGTAGTAACTCGATTATCCGGCCCTCAGTTATACGGGTTCGCGATTATCTAGACTATCAACCGCGACCAATTAAATAATTAAGTCATATTGATCCAAGTTACAAAACGTTTAACATATGTACTACAAGTCGAATTTATGCAAGCACGAACGTGTCGAAACTGGCATTACCCCGCCCGCGCCCTGAGGGATCGCTGCCCAATGCGTTTCGTTATTGTTTTAGTTAGTTAGCAATTATTACTCCGCTCTGACGTGCGTGTCACGTCTACATATTTAAAAATGTCAAAGCGTAAGAGAGTGGTGAAATCGCTTAAAGACAAAATAAATATTATTGATTCATTAAAAAAAGGAGAAACTGGCCGTAAGTTAGCTGATAAGTATGGTGTAGGTACATCCACGATAAGTGATATTAAGAAGAATACCGATTCAATGTTGTTGTACACCTGCAAATTAGATAGTGAAGACGGGAATAAGCATCGGAAAATGATGAAGAAACCGAAAAACGAACTTTTAGAAGACGCTTTGTATTGTTGGTTTTTACACCAACGATCAACTGGGCAACCGATATCTGGCCCTTTGCTCTGTGAAAAAGCATTACAGTTAAATAAAAAATTAGGTGGCGATGAATCGTTTGTCGCAAGTAACGGATGGTTATACAGATTTAAATCTCGTCATGGAATTCGTGATTTGGAAATACAAGGTGAAAAAATGTCAGCTAATGTGGACGCAGCAAACTCTTTTAAAGATGATTTTAAGAAGAAATTGGATGAAAATAACTATGACTTGGATTTTTTTATAATGCTGATGAAACTGGATTAAATTGGAAGTCATTACCTTCAAAATCTTTAGCTTCTAGGCGAGAGAGTTCAGCTCCAGGATATAAAACTAGCAAAGAGCAAGTAACAATATTAGTTTGCGCTAACGCTACCGGGACCCATAAAATACCTTTGCTCCTCATCGGAAAATCAAAAAACCCCAGATGTTTTAAAAATATCAGAGTGCCCATAATTTATAAAAATCAAAAAAGCGCATGGATGAACTCTGAAATATTCACTGACTGGTATGACAACACTTTTATCCCTGAAGCAAAAAAAGACAAAACGAAATTGGCAGACAGGGAAATGTATTACTTTTACTGGATAATGCGCCAACCCATCCTTCGGCTGAACTGTTAGAGAGAGAAAATGGAAAGTTTAAAGTAAAATGTTTGCCTCCTAATGTGACATCCTTGCTACAACCAATGGATCAAAGTATAATTGAAACATTGAAACGACTGAAACGATGAAGATAATGTAGAAGTCGTTTTATCATTTTTTAAGGAAATGTATTTAAAGGAGTGTTGTTACATGGTTGTAGATGCGTGGGATTTGATTGAAAAGAAAACATTAAATTAGGCTTGGAACAGAGTACTTAATCGGGAGAATGAAAATTCAATAACTAATACAGATGATTCTTTTTTGAAGGACATAAATGAGCTAATGTTAAAGATACAAATATGCCAGGATTGTGATGATGATGATATGAAAGAGTGGGTCACTTGTGACAGTAATGATCAAGGCTTTCAGATTATGTCAGATGACGAAATCGTAAAAAACATATAGCAGATTAATGAACAGCAGGAAATGCAAGAAGATGAAACAGAAAAAATATAGACATGGAAAATGATGCAGGACCATCTCATGATGAAGCACTTCAGGTCCTGGAAACAGCTCTCAAGTGGTTTGAAAACAAACAGAGAGTGATACTGTGAGCTTACTACAGCTGAAACGAATTCGTGATATAGCAGCAATGAAGAGAAAAAGTGGCTTACGTCAAATGACAATTACCATATATTTTAAACCAAATTAAACTTATTATTTTATTTCATGATTACCAAATGCAAATTACCAAATACATCTTGTAAACAAATTATACGTACATACGTATCTAAATATTTTAATTCATGATTGAGGCTGCAGTATTTTAGTATGTATGTGTGTAATCTAAGAAAATATGTATGTATGTATGTACATAAATAAGTGCATACATCGTTGTTGGAAAATGTATCTCTTAATAATTTCTTAATAAACATTGATTTTCGTTGATATGCATTTGTTGTTTTTAATAAACACGTAACATTATGTATGAAAGTACTACATATGCACAAAACCCGCTTTTTCATACATTCGATTATCCGGATTTTCCATTATCCGAATCCCTATCGACAACAATTAGTCCGGTAAATCGAGTTCCACTGTACATTTAAACTTTAAGAGTATAGTTTGAAATTCGTCCACAACTTCCGGGCGCAACGACGCTTTAACTATTAAACTTTCCAGCATGTTATACTGCAAATTTTAATGTAAAATAAACTACATAGGAGCTCAACGTGGTTTATATGTAGAAGTACTCAACTTCTATTCGTTATTTTTTAACTGTAAAGGAGAAAATCGTTTTTGGGCCCATTAGAAATCTTAATGTAACTTATTTTTATTACACATAAAAAAAAATACCATTTATTATAGTAAACGGCCTAAAGATTTTATGAAAATCTAACCGGAATCATGAAATCTGAAAAAAAAAGAGTTGTTTTGATATTCGTGTTCTGGCTAATGTAATATGAAAAAAAATGTGTGTAATGAAGAACGAACCACTAAAAGGATTTTCCATCAATCTTTTAAAAAATATTCCCACAGTTTGAAGCGGTTTTTTTTTCTTTCTTTTATAGAATTAGGGTGACGAACGAGCACACAGTTCGCTTGATGGTAAGTGGATGCTGTGGCCCATAGACATCTACATTTATCCTCAATTAATAATCAACATGCAGATGCGTTTTCACCACTGAGGACTGAGATAGAATGCCTCGTTTCCAGTAAAAAGGGTCTCCGGTTCTCTACACTCACCATACGAAATACAGCAGCATTAAGTCCTTCCCCGGTCGGGCCGACCCATTCGTGCTACAACCATAATATAGCTGCAGCGTGGCTCTACCAAGACACCGCGGTGCTTAGAAGACTTCAAGAATATGAAATTAAATATTTTACTCTTTTATATTTGAAGCCGGCTTTTGCTTTTTATAAAAGGTATTCTTTTACGCTTTGAAGGGGACTAAGGATTTTCAGAATCTCAATGTCGTCTATATAGTTACAACAAAAACTTAATTTCCTATTTTGCCACCTTTAGGGGTGGATTTTTCTCCAAAGTTATATGAGACCATAGGATGATTTTTTTATTGATTGATGATAAATCTTATTTAAAAAAAAAACAAAATCGATTCACTATTGGCGAAGATATAGCGTATAAATAAATAAAAACACAACAGTCGATTCATAAGTATCCTCCTTTATTTGAAGTCGGCTAAAGTGCGTTTTTATTTTAATTTGAAAAATAGCATGATTTAAACGTATTAACGTATACTTCCGTTAGCTACTTTTTTTTTAAGCCAACTATGCTAGTGCTCGGAGTGGTTCATGACAGTAGTCGAATGGCGGTTTAGAGCCTACAACTTTTGAGTCGCAGTCAGTCGCAGTCCGTATACATGATACTACTGACGCTCCATTTTTAAAACAAATAAAAAAATAAGCATTTTGAAAGTTCAAATACATATTTGTTATATTAAGTCACGGAGTTACTTACGTAATCAGCATAAGTTTCGTCGTGACTTTTCCTTGGCGCTTGTACATTAGCGTACACCGCATCTTCAGCTTTAACCTTGTAGTGGTCGGCGGAACAGGGCGGCTCATGACGTCGGTAATGTTCGGAAGCAACAGTATACGGCAGGTCTTTGGGGACTACTTCCTCCCAGTACTGATCTTTTAGAAGCTCTGGATGCTCTTCATGCATTTCGTCTACTATCATATAGGCTGCCTGCAGTCATAAATTAATAATAGTTAGGTAATCGAAATGATATTATGATAAATGGTCTATAATGCTGTAAAAAGTAGTATCTATAAAATATACACTTTTATAAAATTTCATTAAAATCGGTTGAGTGGTTTCGGAGTTCATCGCGGACAAACAATGTGACACGTAATTTATATATATACATATATAAACTCAGTGTTTTTGCTATTGGACAAAGGTTAAATTAAAAATTGAAGATTTATTAATTTTATGTGAAGAAAGTTCTTATCACTCATAGTTTTGTTGCCACCTCTGACTGCTAAGATGGAATGCCTCACAGATATTAATTATACTGGTTCTCTATAGGTACCCATCACACCGGAACACAGCAATGCAGCTGCACTGCTATCAGGTAAGATGATGGTACCTCCCAGACGAGATTCTAGACAGAAAAGGAGCCCTGCCACCTAGTTAAGTATTGTGTCTGCGTGTTGTGAATGTTCACCGAAACGTACTTCGGGATCACGTGAGCAGTATTCGACGCAAATAGGTCTATCTAAGCCTTAGATTCTAAGTTGTGCCCCACATTTGACATTTTTTGATGTGGCTGTTGCTGTGAGGTGCCACTTGGGGCAAGCTTTTTGGCGTGATAAAGCGTCCACATCAATATTAAATGTAATTGGAAACTACTAAACATATAAAGGAGTATATTGAATTTGTCTAGATCTCTAAGTTGTTGAGTTTGCTTTAGAACATTTTTGGACTCGTATCCGCCTTCCTTGTTTATCAAAGATACTACTGTTCGATTATCTGTATGTAGAAGCACTTGTGAGTTCTGTAGTCTTCGCTCACGTTGCATGAATAGCAAACATTTACTAGTTATTATTGTTATATTGTAGTTTTCGACAGTACAGACAATCTCTGGTTAAATAAGTGGCAAAATTGGGTCTACCCATTTTCCATAAAATCACATGCTGCTTGAGAGACCACTTGCCTTTTAAAATCTATTAATATGCACTTGGCATTGCATAGCGTTAAACACCTTTTCTACCGACTTCAAACAGTTGTGTCAAACACATGTTTTTTATGTGTGTTACCTCATATCTTTTTTCTGGGTGAACCGATTTCGATGATTCTTTTTTTATCTAAAGCTGGTGCTTCACATGTGGTACCATATAAATTTGATCAAGGTCTGACCAATAGTTTTTGAGTTATTCTTAATAATTTACATTGAAGTCGGTTGTATAAAATTTTTAATTTTTAATTATTTCGATAAAAACTTGTCATTACGTTTTGTGGTCCGTGTTATGCCTTTTCAAATCTATTGATATGCACTTGGCAATGCATAGCGTTAAACACCTTTTTTCGATAAGGAGTTTTCATTGCGTTTTGTGATCCTTGTTATGTGCTGAGATACTGGAGGAATTGTTTCGTAGCCAGCACGGACTTTTCGACATTGAGTGTCCAACCCAGTGAACATGATCTGTATCGTTACCGATATATCTTGTACCTGTTACATAGACTGGTTTTCTAAGAGCTAAATTGTCCATATAAACTAAGCACCTAATGTCCTGAATCCAACTCTGCCCAGTTGATTATTGTGGCAAATTTTCTCGGTGCGGAAGAAACACCAAACCAGAAGCAGTTCATCTGGAGCATTTTGTGCTGGTTCAATTATTACGGTATGGTCTCGTGTAACATTGATGATGACAAGCAATCGGAAGAAGAAACTTGACTCAGGTCCGGTTCTCAAAATGATTGAACAGTCTGAATGATTTCATTATCACGAATTTGTTCAGTTGCTCCAAATTGGATATTGGACGGAGGCTCGTACCTACTTGGCTCCGCTTGTTCGAGTTCTCCGACTTTATTGAATTTGGCGAGTCATATTAAGGAAGACTTGGTCCTGTAACTCTGAATCGTCATTGGTTTTGGACGTATATAATATTACGGCTTCCGTTTGAATGGGATGTATGCACCGTTTAATAGAGTGCATATTTATTCTTTTATATTTAAATTGCTCTAAACATTGTTAAGCAATGCTTCGTTCGTTTAATGTTTGGAGCTGAAGTGATCAATTTATCTACCTCTACAATTTTTTAAGTTTGATTTGAATAGGACACAAAGAGAAAGCCGACCTTTAGGCTCCTTTTCGTCTAACTTGACTCTAGATGACGGGGAGGGACACACCGCCGACCATCCCGCAGTGTGAGTGCTCCATGCCGGATGTGCGGTTCTCACAGCGCTCGGTTCGCCAATCACTCCTCTCCTGGACATCCACAAGTCGAGTGGGCCTGACGGAATCCCCAATTGTGCTGAGGATGTGTGCTCCGGGTTGGTACCGTTCTAACACGTCTTTTCCGGTAATCCTACTCCCAAGGCATAGTCTAGAAATCATGGAGACAGCTTTTGTCACCGATCCTAAAAAGACGACCGCTCAGACCCGTCCAACTACAGGCCTATCGCCATCACCTCCTTGTTCTCTAAAATAATGGAATCCATTATAAACTGCCAGCTCATGCGGTACCTTGAAGATCACCAGCTGATTAGTGACCACCAATACGGTTTTCGTCGGGGTCGATCAGCTGGTGATCTTCTGACTCATAGATGGATAGATAGATGGGCGGAGGCAGTAGAGTCCAAGAGGGAGGCATTGGCCGTTGGTTTGGACATTGCGAAGGCTTTCGTCCGGTTTGGCACAAAGCGCTTCTTTCAAAGCTCCTTCCTATGGGCTTCCGAGAAATTGTGCAATTGGATCACCAGTTTTCTGGCTGATCGGAGCATCAAGGTCGTAGTAGACGGTGCGTGCTCCGATTACAAGCCTATTAACGCTGGTGTTCCACAAGGCTGCGTGCTATCACCAACGCTGTCTCTTCCGCATATCAATGATATGTTTTTTATAGGAGAGGGGCAAACGAGCCTGCGGTTCACCTGATGTTAGTGACTACCGCCGCCCGCGAACAACTGCAACACCAGAGGTGCAGATGCGTTGCCGGCCTTTTAAAGGTAGGCTCTTTTCTTGAAGGTCCCTAAGTCGTATCGGTCCGGAAAATCGCTGGTGGTAATCGGTTCCACAAGGAAGTTGTGCGAGGAAAAACATCTTCTAAATCGCACAGTGGTGGACCGCCAATCATCCAGATAGTATGGATGGTATCGCGAGTTTTGTCGCGATGTGCGATGGTCAAATTGAGCGGCTGGAATTAGTCCGAACAATTCCTCAGAGCACTCCCGTGGTACATGCGATAAAATACGCAAAGAGATGCAACATCTCTACGCAGTGCTAGTGAGTCAAGCCGATCGGAAGAACCGGTCGTCGACGATTCGATCCGCTCTGCGCTGAATGCGGTCAAGTGGAAGGAGCTGGCACTGGGGAGCCCCTGCCCAGAGATGGAACAGTATTCCATGTGAGGCCGAACCTGCGCCTTGTAAAGTTGCAGGCGGTGTGCCGGCATGAAATACTGCCCGCTCTACTGAGCACGCCAAGCTTTTAGAGGCTAATTTTGCCTTCTCTTCCAGTGACCACGAAACTGCGTCACTCGATATGTCAACGCCGAGATTCCGATACTGGCTGAGGCAACAAAGTGCCTTGAAACTGAGTGATACGACAAAGGAGGTTCCTTTTAGCGGTAAACGCGCAAACTTGTGTCTTCTGGGGATTGAACTGGACTAGATTTAGTCGCCCCAATCCGAGACTTTGTCCAACAAAGTCTCGACTTCAAAACAAGTTTGTTCCGGTACTCGGCGACGTTTTCCGAGAAATATTGGCATGGCCGGTGTATAGAGCATCACCAGTGTTGTCATCCGCATAGCAATGAATGTTACCGGTTTGCAACATATCATTGATATGCAGAAGAAACAGCGTTGGTGATAGCACGCAGCCTTTTGGAACACCAGCGTTAATAGTCTTGTAATCGGAGCACGCACCGTCTACTACGACCTTGATGCTCCGATCAGCCAGAAAACTGGTGATCCAATTGAAAATGTTACAAACCGGTAACATTCATTGCTATGCGGATGACAGCACTGGTGATGCTCTATACACCGGCCGTGCCAATATTTCTTGGGAAAACGTCGCCGAGTACCGGAACAAACTTGTGTCTGAAGTCGAGACTTTGTTCGACAAAGTCTCGGATTGGGGGCGACTAAATCTAGTCCAGTTCAATCCCCAGAAGACATAAGTTTGCGCGTTTACCGCTAAAAGGAACCCCTTTGTCGTATCTCCACAGTTTCAGCACCTTGTTGCCTCAGCCAGTATCGGAATCCGGCGTTGACATATCGAGTGACGTGCAGTTCCGTGGTCACTTGGAAGAGAAGGCCAAACTGGCCTCTAAAAAGCTTGGCGTGCTCAGTATAGCGGGGCAGTATTTCATGCCGGCACACCGCCTGCAACTTTACAAGGCGCAGGTTCGACCTCACATGGAATACTGTTCCGATCTCTGGGCAGGGGCTCCCCAGTGCCAGCTCCTTCCACTTGACCGCATTCAGCGCAGAGCGGATCGAATCGTCGACGACCGAGTTCTTTCCGATCGGCTCACTGGCACTGCGTAGAGATGTTGCATCTCTTTGCGTATTTTATCGCATGTACCACGGGGAGTGCTCTGAGGAATTGTTCGGACTAATTCCAGCCGCTCAATTTCACCATCGTACATCGCGACAAAACTCGCGATACCATCCATACCATCTGGATGATTGGCGGTCCACCACTGTGCGATTTAGAAGATGGTTTCTTCCTCGCTCAACTTCCTTGTGGAACCGATTACCACCAGCAATTTTTCCGGACCGATACGACTGGGGGACCTTCAAGAAAAGAGCCTACTCCTTTTTTAAAGGCCGGCAACGCATCTGAAATTCCCCTGGTGTTGCAGTTGTTCATGGGCGGCGGTAGTCACTTACCATCAGGTGAGCCGCATGCTCGTTTGACCCCTCTCCTGTAAAAAAAAAGAATAGGATCATCGTCCAAAGTGTATCTGAATTAAAAGGGAGTTTATGCAAACCATCGCGATAGTTTTCCACGGGGTTTTGTCGCACTCACGTCTGGATGTAAGCTAATTTAATCTACTCATCCACCACCAACGACATCTAATAGTCTTAACAGCTCGCTGTCTACTATAAACTATTTGAAAAAGTTTTCATTCCTTTTTAATCCTCATTCATTCCTTAGAAAATAATAGAGGTGTTATTTTGTATTTTATGGTTGTTTAACCCGGAGGAGAAACGAGAATCATCACGCAAAATCGCAACTTCAAAAAATTAACACTTACGAACCTTGATGTGCCTATCTATTAGCCAGTTTAATTCAATATCGTCGTCGTCCTCGCCAAACGGATTTATAAGTACTTCGGCCACCTTTAGCCATCCAACGTAGAAACAAAACTGTAGGCAAAAAAAACATGTATTCATTAGAATGTTCATTAATTACATATACATCTATTTCATTTGTCAAAATCAATCAATTTGCCAAATCAATTATCTAAGTATCCCACAAATTATTAATTAAGACTAAACATATTCGTGGTAGTATTATTTATTCTTACCTGCAAAGCCGTAAATAGAGGAAAATATACGTCCGGTTCATATTTTGAAGTGCTGCCTGGGGCAGGTGGCACTAGTTGCCGGCCCATTAGTGCGGCCACGAAGTATGTATATAGAGCTAACGTCACCACCTGCAAGTAGAAACAAAAGCGTTGAAAATGAAGAATCATAATTTATGATTTAGACAAGTTTTGTTTACATATACAAGATATAGCTCGATTGCTGGTGGTTGCATGAATGCAATCATCTAGTATAATATATGTATATTTGGTGTTAGCAGGATTATAAGAACTTGCTCCAAATCTCAACGTTACTTGCAATTATGCACATCCTGCGTAAAGCACGTTTTTACGTGGTAGAGCCAAGCTGCAGCTATATTAATAGTATAGTTGTAGCACGAATGGGTCGTCTCGACCGGGAAGAACCACGCTCTCACAGAATACCAGCGTAAGATAGCAGCTTAATGCTGCTGTGTTTCGTATGGTGACTGTAGAGAACCGGAGACCCTCTTTACTGGAAAAGAGGCATTCTATCTTAGTTCTCACGGCTGACAACGCATCTGCATTTAAATTCGCAAACGTAGATAGATGTAGATGTCTATGTGCCACAGCAACCACTTACCATCAGGTGGACTGTGTGCTCGTTTGTCACCCTTATTCTATAAAAAAAAAGCAATGATGAGGCACTAAGAACCGAACTAAAACCCAATTAGAGATTCCGAGCCCAAATCCGAGAACACTAGTGAGAAAGCTGGTTCAATTCACTTTCGGTTCTGACACTTCAAGTAATTCTTCTAGGTAGGTACCACACTCTCTTAATAGAGAAGTCGCATTAATTTTTTTTTGCCACAAATTTGTATATAAATGAAAGAGTAATTCATTTAAAATATATTTAAATTTTTTTTTTGTATTAACAATGTCATATTTTAGTAATTATTAATAAAAAATAGTTAAATTTTTGAATGAAAAAAAAGACGTGATTGGTTGTGACGTCATTATATCCGTTGAGGCTGTGAGCCAATCCTAATCATGCTATACTTTGGTATTTTCTATATTCGGATCACCGTGATGTGTCATAAGCTCATAAGTCATAACAAAACATATTATATAATCTGTATTATACAATGACATTTTTTTAATTTTGACAACGTAAACATGAGTGTTTTATCATTTCACAATACGGTGGCGTTACTAAAGCGATATAATGACGTACTGGCGTTTTGAATTTACATTTTAGGAAAAGCATTTTTAATTGTAAAATTACATGAAAAATCAATTGCTTATTCTTTTCTTAATAATTTTTAGTAAACTTTAAAAAAAATATTAAGAGAGAGAGAGAGAGAGAGAATACAAGATATTGCAATAGCTGGCCAACCGTGACAATTATTTAATGAAAGCCAGAAAGGAGAAGGAGACGTCTCCATACATTCTTGGGCCCAAGTGTTAACAAGATGAAAGTAGGACCATTTAAAAGCGTATAGATAAACGATTCATAGCTGAAAATCTGGCAAGATTTGTCAATCTAGGATCTGAGTTATTGTAGAATAAGTAAAAGTGAGATTATCTATTACCTACACTGTAACAGGTGATTTTTCACTGTTATTACACTGTAACAGGCTATTTTTCACTGTAATTACTTAAAGATATAAAAGCAGTAACAGTATAAAATTACCAAAAAGCTGTGGTTAATAATGAAACGAAATGGTGAAACAATTAACGAAAGTTAAAACAACAACAACTAAGTGAAGTGAATATTAGGGATATCGATCTGAGATCGATTACTTGAATTGTTGTTGTAACTGTTACTTGTTGGAATGTTGATATTTTGTATTTTTTATTATTATTTTGTAGATATGTACGCAATTATTTTTATCTCCCTAGTTAACACAGAAAAATAATCGAAAGTAGATATTAAAATGCTCAATTTAATCGAGAATCGATTATATTGCGCTCGTTTCAAATCGAATCGATATATCTGTCTTTTTCTTATAAGTAAATAGTTTGAAGTTTGAACTGTCAAGTCTAGTTTCAAAATGAGAAGTCCTCTATTGGAAGATAACGTTCAGAAACGAGAATTTCATTAGTGTATTACTTACGGTAATCAATTTATTGCCATAAAGAATACACTACAATCGATTTTCTAACTTATTTCTTATTTTATTGTTTTTTCGAATTTTAGATTGTAAAAAGAGCTACGTTTTTGTATTTTACTTTAGAAAAATATGGCCAATTTTTAAAGTATAAACTAATTAGTTAACTTCAGGCCCAAAAATCCCATTCTCCTTTCAAAGTAATTTTGAAGATTACTATATATACTTTTATTATTATAATTTTATTATAATTCAGTTCAGTCAGTATTTCATATTCGGGAACAGGATAATTATTTAAAATTTTCTACCACCGTAGTAAAAAAAAATATTAGTACACAAAAATACACATTATATTGTATTTAAGAGTTGGCGCTATTAGCACCAGTTCTCAAAAAGAAAAGACAAAAATTTCGACGCGATTGACACATTGTATAAAAGAACCTTTAACCCTTAGCAGCCTGATTTACGAAAGTGATTTATTTTTAATATTACTGTGTTTGCTTGAGGGTCTAGATGAAGGGAAAAATAGCTAAAAAAATCACAATATTTATTTTACATATTTATTTAGAAAAAAAAAACAGGTATCAATTTTGATACTTCAGGCATTAACGCCATAAAGAAATCAGATATACCTATGCATGAAATAATGCGAAACATTGATTGTTTTATTATCATAACGACACTTTACACTTTTACAGAACCAGGAGGTAAGTTTCTACAATTATTAAATTTACACTTATTTCTAGAATCCATAAATATTTTTTCATGACCAATACAATCGCAACGCACGTCAGTAGAGGGTAGTACTTGTACACCTGTCCGGGGTCTTTTAGAAGGTACTGTAGTGTCTTGTCGACTGTTGGTACTGGGTCTTCCCCTTTTATTTTTCGAGTGACTTTGATATCTACATAAAGTATCGGCAAGCTCAGTTCTAAAATCTGCTAACTTCATAATATTCTTCTGAAGTTTTCCTTTCATTGTGTTTACCTTTTTGTATAGTACCCAAGCATTGATGACAGTCATGTCTAACAAATGGTAGAAGAGCCTCGTTGTCCACTTTCTCGACTTTATGCGGATGCGATATCGACCAATGAAGCTATCCATCAAATCAACGCCGCCCATGTGTGCATTATATTCTTTTATGACCCGAGGACATGATACTTGAACATTGGCCTTTAGTTTTTTTTCGTAGCGGGTTATAGTATCCGCTGGTTCAGCGCCAACATACGTGGAAAGTAATAGTACTTGTTTGTTGTCTTTCCAACTTGTGGCTGAAAATTCGTGGCCTTCGTGAGAGGCCACATTTTCGTGATATGTTCCTCTGGGTACGTTAGACTTCATAATTTCCCATTTCTCCGTCAACTTGCACGACTTTCCAAGCCTGTTTCTCTGTACTGTTCCAAGACAATAAATACCTTCGTTGGTCAAGTAATGTAGCAGAGGAATATTCGTATAAAATTGTCAAAATAAGTTATATGATTGACGTGCCTTGGTACTGGTCGTAACAATCGAATAACTGTATTCGATACAGCTCCGAGGTCTGGTTCGCCAGGTAAACGGTCTATGTCCTTAGCTCCTGAGTAAATCTCAAAACTGTAGGCATACCCAGACAAAGAGCATAAAACGTATAATTTGAATCCCCACTTATGGGGCTTGTTGGGTAAGTATTGTTTCATAAAATGTTTAATTTTAGTTGAACACATTTGCTCGTCTAGTGATAGACGATGCTCAAATGGTACAGTAATAAATTTCTTGTTCAAATAGTCTATCACTGGTCTTACTTTATGCAGTCGGTCGTGCTGGGGATGATCAATGGGCAAATGTTTAGAGTCGTCATTCATGTGAAAAATTTGTCGAATTTTATCAAATCTGTTGCGATTCATTGTTTGTGCTATGGGTTCAAACTTTGTAATGTTTGACCAGTATGACCTGACACTAGGATAATGATATACACTAGTAAAAATAAGAATTCCAATAAATTTACGTAATTCTAAGACAGTTACAGGTTCTGTAAAGTTGGGATTCTTTTGGAAGGCATATTTATTTGACTCGTCCACTAGAAATCTCAAAATTTCTTCACCGAAAAATAAGAAAAAAACTGAAAAGGAGTGTCTAAGTTCATAATTTCTTGTGAATACTCAGTGTTTCCAGCAAACTAGATAGCATTTTGGACTATGTCCATATTCTTTACTCTCCACACTAAGTTTCTAGAGTTGAAAGGTGCAGTTTGCAGGTTGTTCTGGCTGCTGGTTGTAGGAGTTGGGCTTCGTTCAACAGTCTCTAAATTATGTTGCATGTCGGTATCTACGTTTGCTGCATGTGGATCTGCATCCAAGTTTGGGTCAGTGGGAAAATTACCTACATCCTCTTCATCTTCTAGCTCCATCAGACGATCTCTTTGGCTCGAATAATAGTCTATGTCATCTTCATTGTCGGTGGAATCGTCTTCCGAAATTTCACCATTTTCTAACCGCTTCAATATGCTCTCAATCTCTTCTGGTCGCATTTTTGATAAATTTCTATAATAAAATAAAAATAAAAGTAATCCCAACACCAAGCTATGCAGAAAAATAATGAATCGGAAGTTCAAAAAGTTTTTATAGCTAAAGAATTAGTAGGTAGGTTTTATGTAGGGCGGAATGCCTAAAGTATCAAAATTGATACTCACAAAAATAGCACTAGTTTCTTCAAGTAAAACATGTACTCGCAAAAAATAATTATATCATAGCGAAAATAATATATTCACTTACCTTAAAAGTATTTATATTCTTCAGAAAAAGAAAATATATCAAATTTGTATTCAACAAAACTTTTAGTAAAATGTGTTTACTTGTTCACTTTGCCGCGCAAGTAATATGTCATAGATAAAATAAAACAATAATGACATTTGATTTTTTTTTTATTTCGTTGGAAAGAATATTATACAACAGTAAAATACGTACAGCCAACCTATAAAAAAAAACTAATAGTAATGTGAACATTCGGTTTAAAAGATTGGTATCAAAATTGAAACTCTAGGTTATTAAGGGTTAAATCAGGAGGATAATAACAGGTTTTCAATAATTGAGAGCATAGAGATTATACATTATGCTGGAAGGCGTGCAAGGACGACTCAGGAAATGTGTCCGCGCATACTACGCGAATAACCTCGATCCTCGCCGACATGTTTATCCCCGTTAAAAAAAGAACCCTCTCAGAAATATGAAGATCGACGTTTAAAGGTTATACTATTTTTTAATTGAAGTAGAACATATTACTTTTTGCGCTTATAATAGATAAGAACTATTTAAAAAAAAAGACAATTTAGTTCTTTCATTCGATTGATATTCTAGCTCTACATCACGTTTTTATGATTAGGTACTATATTTTAGGGAACACGTCTACAGGAAAGATAATGCCAACCTGTCTTTTGTTTACATTAATCTTTTTGAGAAAACATTCTTTTTTTATTACTGTGTTTGCGGTTTATGAATACCATTATAGAACATTATTTCACATCATCTAATTACGATTTTTGGCATTAGACAAAACAACTTTTGGGCATTGAACAAATTTCGAATATAATAGTCATAACTTTTGATAGAATAACCGATTTTAATAAAACAAAGACTTAATGTTACATGAAGATACGTTTTATGATTTTATTAGCAATTCTTTTGAAAAAAAAAATTGTACTTAAGAAATGATAAGTTCATAAACAATCAGATAGACAGATAAATCTAAAAATGATAGAAATGCTTATTTATGCTTATAATTACTTATTTTTAGATCCTCTCAAACATTTTTGTCGAAAAAAATACAAAGAACAGACACCTACCACAGTATAATAAAATATGGATTTATAGACTGTGCACCTACTGCTATTTACATTTTTGTTATATTATTTCAAAATGCACTTGATAACTCAACGCTATCATTTAACAAAGTCTTACCTACATTTCAATATAATAACCGTAACTTTTGATAGAATGAACCGATTTTAACAAAGCTGAGACTAAATGTTACTGAAAGATACATTTTACAATTCTCTTAACGCTTATTTTAAAAATATTTATACTTTAGACGTGATGCTTTCATAAACAAACAGACAGGCAGACAATTTTAAAAATTATAGAAATGCATTTAATTACTTATTTTAAGTCTTTCTTAATCATTTTGTAACAAAAATATAAAATGTACATACAACTATTTACAATTTTATTATATGTACCTGCCTATAGATATAGATAGATTTGCTATAGACTACACACAGGTTTTCCCTAAATTGTGTTTTCCGGTACTTTTATACAAGACAATCACTCGACAAAGCTATTTCACCGGTTGTGATCATAAATTCATAAATAATTTACATATTTGAGAATTAATAAAACAATTTGATTGATTATGTAAGCGTAATGTGACAAAATGGGCAGTGTGATAACTACATTCTGTGTACTAAATATCGGGAATTTGTCAATAAAACAAAAAATACAAATTATTCATCTAAATTTATTTTATCGCCTTCAAAGTAGGCCCCATCGCTTGCAATACAACATCTCCAACGCTTCACCCAGTCTTCCATACATTTTTCATAGGCTATTTGCGGTATGGCCTTTAGCTCATTCAGCGAATTTTTTGTTATGGCTTCTATCGACTCAAAACGTTTTCCTCGAAGTGGTAATTTTAACTTGGGAAATAAAAAAAAGTCAGACGGAGCCATATCAGGTGAATACGGTGCTTGGTCGAGAACTTTTGTTGAATGTTTCGCTAAAAACTCTTTCACTATAATGGCTGTGTGTGATGGTGCATTATCATGGTGCAGCATCCATGAGTTGTGTTGCCACAAATCTGGACGTTTTCGGCGGATACTCTCACGCAAACGCTTCATGACGCCTAAATAATATTCTTTATTCACTGTTTCTCCCTTTGGAAGGAATTCGGAGTGAACCACACCACGGTAGTCAAAAAAAACTGTCAGCATCACCTTGATTTTGGAGCGACTTTGCCGCGGTTTTTTGGGTTTCGGCTCGTTTTCGAGACGCCATTCTGAAGACTGTTGGCTTGTTTGCATGTCGTACTCATAAACCCATGTCTCGTCGCCAGTTATTATACGTTTCATAAAGGTCGGATCCGTAGAAGCTCGGAAACCATGTCTTCAGCGACATGCTTTCGCTGCGCTCTTTGAACAAAATTGAGCTCTTTTGGAACTAGTCGAGCGGCGACGCGTTTCATGCCTAAAATGTCAATGAGAATGTTGTGGACGGACTTAAAAGATATGTTCACCTCACTAGCCAACTCTCTCAGACTCATACGTCGATTTTCGAGCACTAGCTTCTTGATTTTGTCGATGTTTTCTTTGGTCGTAGCGGTTGAAGGTCTACCAGAACGAGGCAAGTCTACTACTACTTCTCGGCCTTCTTTAAAAGCCTTATACCATTCATAAGCCCTTGTTTTCGATATACACGATTCGCCGTAGGTATTTCGCAACATTTTTAGTGATTCACCACATGAAATATCATTCGAAACACAAAATTTAAGGCACACTCTTTGTTCAACAATATTTTCCATTGTAAAAATCGCCGATAACTCAAAACTATGACCAACAAAAAGTGTAGTTTAAAACAAATTAAATGACAGATCCCGCTCAAACTTTGCGCGCTAAATCAGTACAGTGCTACCAACATGCAGTAAAAAAATTAGAACGACCTCTTTTACGCGGGTCTTTTTATTGACATATTCCCGATACTTTTTACACAGAGTTGTACAACAAAATCGATTTTGCTGCTGCAAATCTACAATATAGAAAAATGAAAGTAAAACTGAGTTCAGACTCAGTTAGAAATTACCAAATAGCGAAAGTAGGGCGTTCACTCCTTTTATGAAACATTCTGTCAAGTAGTTATGCTAATGCTACCTTCAGTGTTTTTGAAAAATAATAATGACATATCATGGCAAACACGTAATTAAAATAAGGTATAAATATGTATGCACACACGTATACACGTTTATTATATTTATTATACTACATTTCATAAATAATATATACCTATATATATATATATATATATATATATATATATATATATATATATATATTCATGTTATAATGACATGAATGTATTTAAAAAAATAAAAAATACTTTCGTGAAGTACATGTACTTCAGAAACAATATGTTAATATTCTGTCTTTCTGTATGTCGTAGTGCTACACCATGCCCTTTCCTTTCCTAGCTAACGCCATGCATGTCATGTTTTAATATATAACTCAAAGATTGAGTGCTCATAATTGTCAATGTTCTTACAATAATGATCACTCAATGATAAAATAATGTCGCTCCAGCATTTGTTCAGATGTAAACATACGTTCTATTGTAATGTATGAATAAAATAGAACTAATGTAAACATTAGTTCTATTTTAAGTCAATCTTGTGTTTCTCAGACAAATGAATGTTTTATTCTTATGAGAAATAAATTTCTTAACCCAGAAACAAGAAAGATAAACGTAATGCTTTCTTGCTTTCTTTTGTATCTCAAACTCATGCTCAAAGGCAGAATTTGTAACTAGTCCGCGTGTTAAAAATGTAATTAGGTACAAAGAATACCCAGAGGACATAGTAATCTAGTATTAAAATTTATGGTTATTACTTAGTAACCTTTAGTAGTAGTAGTAGGTAAGGTACGTGAAGGTAATATGGTCACATTAAGCTTTGCTGCCATATAAAACCAAAAGTAGGAGGAGGACAGAGACAAAAACACAAAGTCGTATACTATAACTAATACCATCATCATCATTACAGCCCTTCACAAGTCCACTGCTGAAGATAGGCCTATCACACGGAATGCCACAAAACACGGTCCTGAGCCACCTGCATCCATCGAGTTCCTGCATGTCTTACCAGGTCGTCACTCCATCTAGTGGGGAGACGCCCTAAACTTCGCCTGACGGTACGAGGCTGCCACTCGAAGATCTTTTTTCCCCATCGGTTGTAGGTTCTTCGAGCTATACGGCCGGCCCATTGCCACTTCAGCTTACTAATCCGTTGGGCTATGTCGGTCACTCTGGTTCTACTGCGGATATCTTCATTTCTAAGTTTATCACGCAGAGAAACACCGAGCATAGCCCTCTCCATAGCTCGCTGAGCGACCTTGAGCTTCCTCATACGACCAGTAGTGAAGGACACTCAGATACATAAGTCATCACCAGTGCGTGTTGCCAACATCCTGGCAACACGCACTGGTTGTACAATCTCGTTTTCAAGTTTTGAGGTATACCTGACGAGAAGATGTGTCGTAATTTCCCGAACGCTGCCCAGCTCAGTTGAATCCGTCGATTGACCTCTCGGTCGAAATAGGACTTACCTAGTCGGACTATTTGTCCCAGGTAAACATACTCGTCAACATCTTTGAGCTTAGTGCTTCCAACAACTACCAGCATAGGTGTGACATGGACGTTACACATGATCTTTGTTTTGTCCATGTTCATCTTAAGACCTATACGTTGGGTTGCACTATTGAGGTCATTGAGCATAGTGCTTAGGTCCTCCAGCGATTCTGCTATAAGGACTATATCGTCAGCAAATCGAAGGTGAGTGATGTACTACTAATACTGTAAAGGATACGGTATTAACATCAATGATGAGTACGCCATTGATGTTAATACCATATCCTTTCTAGTCCAGTAGCTTGAAAACGTCTTCCAATACAGCGGTGAAGAGTTTCGGGGATATAACGTCACCCTATCTTACACTTCTCTGCAGTTGGATAGGTTTCTTACTCTGGTTCTGTACTCGGATAGCCATCGTAGCCCTACTGCACAAACACTTCAGCACTTCGATATACCGACAGTCAACTTGGCACCGCTGAAGGGACTGCAGCACCGCCAGATTTCTACGGAATCAAAGGCTTTCTCATAGTCCACATACGCAAGACATAGTGGCAAATTGTACTCCTCGGTCTTCTGTACAATTTGCGGAAGGGTACACCCGGGGACTTGCCGTTTTTAAGGTCATTCTAATCTCGCTCAGACTGATGTCCAGAATATCTTCGGAATAGTGTCGGATAAGACTTGCTCTTGGATTGTTACTCACACTTGCGTGTGGCTCTAACGATGATGTGTACAGCTGCCCATAGAACCTCTCAATCTCACTCAAAATCTCAGGTGTCCCGGAAACGATGCTGCCACACTCGGTCTTCAGCTTCGACAGTTGGATCTTTCTGGCAGACAGATCTCTGGCAAAGACTTTGGAGCCATGGTTCCGCTCGATCGCTTCTTCAATAAAGCTGTATTGAAGTTGCGTAAGTCCCGCCGCATGCATTTGGAGATCTGTCTGTTCAATTACCTGTATGCTGTCAAATTTTCTGAAGACTGCAGCTTCATTTCCCGTCTAATAGCCATGAGATTAAAAGTGTGATCGGAGAGTGTTCTTCTGCGGCGGGTCTTGCAAACTTAGCTCCGACCGCATGGACAGTTTCCACGAGCTTGTCATTCATATCGTCCACTTGCATTGCAATCTTCTAGGCACTGAATACGATTTTGTAACTCGAGCTGAAAGGTTTCGAAACTTTGGATTGGAGCACGAGGGGGAGAGCGAGAGTATCCTCATACATTTCCTCCACCCACTCACAACACATCACTCATCGGGATGTGCCGAGGTTGGTGCGTAAACTTGTATGAACTCCAGCGAATACCGTTTGGTGATTCTGAGTATAAGGTACGCAACCCTCGTCGAACTTAGTAGTAGTAGTAGTATTCAAGTATCCAAGTATTTATTTGATCCCTAAGTGTTACAATTACAAATGGCTATCACTTAGTAACCTTTAGTAGTTAGTATATTACGTGAGGGTAATATGGTCATTCGGTTAATATGGTCACTTTCTTATAACTCAAAAACTACAGCCTTGTTTGCATAGATACATACGTATGTATGTAATTACTCTAAGACGATGCGATAGCTCTTCATCAGCCATTTTGACAGTTGACATTATAGTAAATATTTTAGTCGATTTTAGTAGTGTGTAGTGTAAATAGTTAGTTTTTTTTAAAAGTTGATTTTTCGAAGTGTTCCTAATTATTGCCAAAGCTTGTATGCAATTTTTTTTCTTAATATATTAGTTATTCACCGTGTAGTGGCGGGTAAGAATACCCACTACCCCATATCTTCCCGTGGGCGTCGTAAGAGCCGACAGAGAGAAACTGAGGCAGAAGATGGGCAGCAGTATCTTTCTGATAACAGAAAAATAACAATAAAAAACTGCGGTTGCCAACACGCTCGCCAAGCGTGGCAACTATGGCAATATATGAATAAAGTTACGAAGAGACGGCCCCCAGTCCCCGGTGGCCTTGCTATTCCTGGCTACGGTGGCGACCATGGTAACGGCGGGGCAGTGGGTGCTGAGAATCTCCGATGGAGGTTCGGTTGCCACCTAAGACGACTCGATCTGGCAACATATAATGCACGCACCCCGAGGACTGACGAGAAGATCCTAGAGCTGGAAAAAGAGATAGACAAGTTACGCTGGCATATTATAGGATTATCCGAGGTCCAAACAGAGGGAGAGGACACGGTAATCCTCGAATCCGGCAACTTGTTCAATCACCGGGAGGGCGATCATCTGTCCCAAGCAGGTGTCGGATTTATCGTCCACAAGTCTCTCGTTAAAAACGTTGTAAATATTGAAAGTGGGTCGAAGAGGGTTGCGTACCTTATACTCAGAATCACCAAACGGTATTCGCTGAAGTTCATACAGGTATACGCACCAACCTCGCCACATCCCGATGAGTGATGTGTGGTGAGTGGGTGGAGGAAATGTATGAGGATACTCTCGCTCTCTTTCCCTCGTGCTCTAATCTAAAGTTTCGAAACCTTTCAGCTCGAGTTACAAAATCGTTTTCAGTGCCTAGAAGATTGCATTGCAAGTGGATAATATGAATGACGAGGTCGTGGAAACTGTCCATGCGGTCGGAGCAAAGTTTGCAAGACCCGCCGCAGAAGAACACAAACACTCTCCGATCACACTCTTAACCTCATGGCTGTTAGACGGGAAATGAAGCTGCAGTCTTCAGAAAATTTGACAGCATACAGGTAACTGAACAGACAGATCTCCAAATGCATGCGGCGGGACTTACGCAACTTCAATACAGCTTGTATTGAAGAAGCGATCGAGCGGAACCATGGCTCCAAAGTCTTTGCCAGAGATCTGTCTGCCAGAAAGAGCCAACTGTCGAAGCTGAAGACCGAGTGTGGCAGCATCGTTTCCGGGACACCTGAGATTTTGAGTGAGATTGAGAGTTCTATGCATCTGCCACATCATCGTTAGAGCCACACGTAAGCGTGAGTAACAATCCAACAGCAAGTCTTATCCGACACTATTCCGATGATATTCCGGACATCAGTCTGAACGAGATTAGAATAACCTTAAAAACGGCAAGTCCCCGGGTGTACCCTTCCGCAAATTGTACAGAAGACCGAGGAGTACAATTTGCCACCGCATCTTGCGCGTGGACATGTGAGAAAGCCTTTGATTCCGTCGAAATTGGCAGTGCTGCAGTCCCTTCAGCGGTGCCAAGTTGACTGTCGGTATATCGAAGTGCTGAAGTGTTCGTGCAATAGGGCTACGATGGCTATCCGAGTACAGAACCAGAGTAAGAAACATATCCAACTGCAGAGAAGTGTAAGACAGGATGAAGTTATATCCCCGAAACTATTCATCGCTGTATTGGAAGACGTTTTCAAGCTACTAGACTAGAAAGGATACGGTATTAACATCAATGGTGTACTCTTCATTGACGTTAATACCGTATCCTTTCCAGTAGTAGTAGTAGTACATCACTCACCTTCGATTTGCAGACGATATAGTCCTTATGGCAGAATCGCTGGAGGACCTAAGCACTATGCTCAATGACCTCAATAGTGCCACCCAACGTATAGGTCTTAAGATGAACATGGACGAAACAAAGATCATGTGTAACGTCCATGTCACACCTATGCTGGTAGTTGTTGGGAACACTTCGAAAAATCAACTTAAAAAAACTAACTATTTACACTACACACTACTAAAATCTTTACTATAATGTCAACTGTCAAAATGGCGTCGAAAAAGCAGCTCCTTTTTGATATTTTATTTTTTGATTTACTGATGAAGAGCTATCGCATCGTCTTAGAGTAATTACATACATACGTATGTATCTATGCAAACAAGGCTGTAGTTTTTGAGTTATAATGACCATATTAACCGGATGACCATATTACCCTCACGTAATGTACTAACTACTAAAGGTTACTAAGTGATAAGCATTTGTAATAATTAAGACCTTATTGTACACTTAGGGATCAAATAAATACTTGGATACTTGAATACTACTACGACCACTAAGGTACGTAAGGGTAATATGGTCACCTTAAGCTTTGCCGCCAAATAAAACCTAAACTAGGAGGAAGATAAAGACAAAAAACACATATACTATAACTAATATATATAAAAAAAATAGCAAACAAGCTTTGGAAATTATTAGGAACACTTCATAAAATCAACTTAAAAAAAACTAAGTACACTTCACAATACTAAAATCGACTAAAATATTTACCATGATGTCGAGTGTCATGATGGCGTCGATAAAGCAGCGCCCGTTCGACCTTTTCTAATTTGATTGACTGATGAAGAACTATCGTATCACGGAGCCATCTATGCAAACAAGGCGGTAGTTTTTGAGTTATAAGAAAGTGACCATATTAACCGGATGACCATATTACCCTCACGTACTATACTACTACTAGAGCCCATTACAACTGCCGAACCTATATACAGGCCTCCCCCATAGATACCATAAAGTACGTAAATCTAGGTCTCTGTAAATTTTATAAGCTGAAACTTCTGATAAATTTAATGCAAGCGCATACTCTTTAACATCATGTTTAATCATGTAAGCGCATGTGTCCTCGCTTACGTCCTAGGAAACTTTATAGTTACGTTATCTTAGCTCTGCATAACTGAAGCATAAATTGCCGGCCGGTCGCATCTATCGGCACGTCCAGCCCTTTAAATTGTGTATGATCTCGTAAATCATTGTTTGCCAGTCAGTGCTTATATAAACATATGCACTTGAAAACAACTGATCCAATTTCCATGTGGTTTTCCTTAATGGACATTTTATTACAGTCTGTTATATGATCTGGTTAATGGCCACTATTAGCAATAACATTACAGTACATCATTATTGATCTCATAGTGGCAATGCGACTCCGGACATATTAGTTTAAATTTTTGACGGGGAAGTCTGATACTCAATTGTAGAGAAAGTAACTCCCCCCAATTCTAACGTAATCACAGACATTTACCGCACTATGGAAGAATGTGTTCTGGTAGTTCCACTCGTGGTGCTCATAATATAGGACAATGTAACAGCGCATAAGCATCCCATCATGATCAGATGAAGCCTAATATTCTTCTATACGGTATTGTTCATTTTATAAGATAATTATAATTAACATGTGTCCAAAGGCGAATATATCAAGATAAGAGTTTTTTAAGAGTAGACCCTTGAGGAAATAGAAAAAGAATATTAGAGACCAAATCTATATAAGGGGTGGGCCATTAATGATTTGGAATTTAAATCGGCTATAAAAAAAACTAAGGAATATTTTTTCAAAGTTATGAGTTTATTAAAAAGCTTGAACCTTTCCATTTAGGAATGGAGGACAACATCATTCAAGTGACTGCCATGGTTAGCCTTACAATACTCCATTTGATCAGTCCAATTTTTAGTACATTTTCGATTGTTTGTGCCTCTATTTCAACTTCGATTTCATGTTTCAGGTCGTCACTCCATCTAGTGGGGAGACGCCTAAACTTCGCCTGACGGTACGAGGCTGCCACTGAAGATCTTTTTCCCCATCGGTTGTAGGTTCTTCGAGCTATACGGCCGGCCCATTGCCACTTCAGCTTACTAATCCGTTGGGCTATGTCGGTCACTCTGGTTCTACTGCGGATATCCTCATTTCTAAGTTTATCACGCAGAGAAACACCGAGCATAGCCCTCTCCATAGCTCGCTGAGCGACCTTGAGCTTCCTCATACGACCAGTAGTGAAGGACACTCAGATACATAAGTCATCACTGGCAACACGCACTGGTTGTACAATCTCGTTTTCAAGTTTTGAGGTATACCTGACGAGAAGATGTGTCGTAATTTCCCGAACGCTGCCCAGCTCAGTTGAATCCGTCGATTGACCTCTCGGTCGAAATTGGACTTACCTAGTCGGACTATTTGTCCCAGGTAAACATACTCGTCAACATCTTTGAGCTTAGTGCTCCCAACAACTACCAGCATAGGTGTGACATGGACGTTACATGATCTTTGTTTTGTCCATGTTCATCTTAAGACCTATACGTTGGGTGGCACTATTGAGGTCATTGAGCATAGTGCTTAGGTCCTCCAGCGATTCTGCCATAAGGACTATATCGTCAGCAAATCGAAGGTGAGTGATGTACTACTAATACTGTAAGATACGGTATTAACATCAATGATGAGTACGCCATTGATGTTAATACCATATCCTTCCCAGTCCAGTAGCTTGAAAACGTCTTCCAATACAGCGATGAATAGTTTCGGGGATATAACTTCATCCTGTCTTACACTTCTCTGCAGTTGGATATGTTTCTTACTCTGGTTCTGTACTCGGATAGCCATCGTAGCCCTATTGCACGAACACTTCAGCACTTCGATATACCGACAGTCAACTTGGCACCGCTGAAGGGACTGCAGCACTGCCAGATTTCGACGGAATCAAAGGCTTTCTCATAGTCCACATACGCAAGACATAGTGGCAAATTGTACTCCTCGGTCTTCTGTACAATTTGCGGAAGGGTACACCCGGGGACTTGCCGTTTTTAAGGTTATTCTAATCTCGTTCAGACTGATGTCCGGAATATCATCGGAATAGTGTCGGATAAGACTTGCTGTTGGATTGTTACTCACGCTTACGTGTGGCTCTAACGATGATGTGTACAGATGCCCATAGAACCTCTCAATCTCACTCAAAATCTCAGGTGTCCCGGAAACGATGCTGCCACACTCGGTCTTCAGCTTCGACAGTTGGCTCTTTCTGGCAGACAGATCTCTGGCAAAGACTTTGGAGCCATGGTTCCGCTCGATCGCTTCTTCAATACAAGCTGTATTGAAGTTGCGTAAGTCCCGCCGCATGCATTTGGAGATCTGTCTGTTCAGTTACCTGTATGCTGTCAAATTTTCTGAAGACTGCAGCTTCATTTCCCGTCTAATAGCCATGAGATTAAAAGTGTGATCGGAGAGTGTTCTTCTGCGGCGGGTCTTGCAAACTTAGCTCCGACCGCATGGACAGTTTCCACGAGCTTGTCATTCATATCGTCCACTTGCATTGCAATCTTCTAGGCACTGAATACGATTTTGTAACTCGAGCTGAAAGGTTTCGAAACTTTGGATTGGAGCACGAGGGGGAGAGCGAGAGTATCCTCATACATTTCCTCCACCCACTCACAACACATCACTCATCGGGATGTGCCGAGGTTGGTGCGTAAACTTGTATGAACTCCAGCGAATACCGTTTGGTGATTCTGAGTATAAGGTACGCAACCCTCGTCGAACTTAGTAGTAGTAGTAGTATTCAAGTATCCAAGTATTTATTTGATCCCTAAGTGTTACAATTACAAATGGCTATCACTTAGTAACCTTTAGTAGTTAGTATATTACGTGAGGGTAATATGGTCATTCGGTTAATATGGTCACTTTCTTATAACTCAAAAACTACAGCCTTGTTTGCATAGATACATACGTATGTATGTAATTACTCTAAGACGATGCGATAGCTCTTCATCAGCCATTTTGACAGTTGACATTATAGTAAATATTTTAGTCGATTTTAGTAGTGTGTAGTGTAAATAGTTAGTTTTTTTAAAAGTTAATTTTTCGAAGTGTTCCTAATTATTGCCAAAGCTTGTATGCTATTTTTTCTTAATATATTAGTTATTCACCGTGTAGTGGCGGGTAAGAATACCCACTACCCCATATCTTCCGTGGGTGCCGTAAGAGCCGATAAAGCAGCGCCCGTTCGACCTTTTCTAATTTGATTGACTGATGAAGAATTATAGTATCACGGAGCCATCTATGCAAACAAGGCTGTAGCTTTTGAGTTATAGGAAAGTGACCATATTAACCGGATGACCATATTACCTCACGTACTATGCTACTACTACAGCCCATTACAACTGCCGAACCTATATACAGGCCTCCCTATAGGTACCATAAAGTACGTAAATCTAGGTCTCTGTTAATTTTATAAGCTGAAACTTCTGATAAATTTAATGCAAGCGCATACTCTTTAACATCATGTTTAATCATGTAAGCGCATGTGTCCTCGCTTACGTCCTAGGAAACTTTATAGTTACGTTATCTTAGCTCTGCATAACTGAAGCATAAATTGCCGGCCGGTCGCATCTATCGGCACGTCTAGCCCTATAAATTGTATATGATAAATCATTGTTTGCCAGTCAGTGCTTATATAAACATATGCACTTGAAAACAACTGATCCAATTTCCATGTGGTTTTCCTTAATGGACATTTTATTACAGTCTGTTATATGATCTGGTTAATGGCCACTATTAGCAATAACATTACAGTACATCATTATTGATCTCATAGTGGCAATGCGACTCCGGACATATTAGTTTAAATTTTGATGGGAAGTTTGATACTCAATTGTAGAGAAACTCCCAATTCTAACGTTATCACAGATATTTACCGCACTATGGAAGAATGTGTTCTGGTAGTTCCACTCGTGGTGCTCATAATATAGGACAATGTAACAGCGCATAAGCATCCCATCATGATCAGATGAAGCCTAATATTCTTCTATACGGTATTGTTCATTTTATAAGATAATTATAATTAACATGTGTCCAAAGGCGAATATATCAAGATAAGAGTTTTTTAAGAGTAGACCCTTGAGGAAATAGAAAAAGAATATTAGAGACCAAATCTATATAAGGGGTGGGCCATTAATGATTTGGAATTTAAATCGGCTATAAAAAAAACTAATGAATATTTTTTCAAAGTTATGAGTTTATTAGAAAGATTGAACCTTTCCATTTAGGAATGGAACACAACATCATTCAAATGACTGCCACGGCTAGCCTTACAATACCCCATTCGATCAGTCCAATTTTTCAGTACATTTTCGATTGTTTGGGCCTCTATTTCGTCAATGGCAACTTCGATTTCATGTTTCAAGTCGTCAATCGTCTCTGGATGGTTAGCGTAACACTTGTCCTTAACGGCTCCCAAAAAAAGTCCAACGGAGCTTGTCAACGGACCTGACATCAGCATTTCGGCTGATTATGCGATTTTCGAAAGCAGTGCGCAAAAGATCCTGTTGTGACCAAATGTCGTCTATGTCATCCTCTTTAATTTTGGGAAACTAAAATCGCTTAGCATGGCGCGGTAGTGATCATTCACTGTAACAGCGTTTTTTTTGCTCGTTTTCGAAGAAAAATGGCCCAATAATGCCGCCAGACCAAAATCCGCACCAGACAGTCACTCGTTGTGGATGCATTGCTTTCTCCACGATGATGTGTAGATTTTCTGAGCCCCAGATACGACAATTTTGCTTATTGACGTATCCTCCGAGGTGGAAATGAGCTTCATCTGAAAAGATGATTTTTCGGTAAAAATGCTCATCTTCGATCATGCGGCTTCAGCTCTTGCACTAATTGAACTTCATACCGAGATCTTTATGCAAAATTCTTCTCAAAGAAGTGCGTGAAATGTTCAATTCTTGAGAACGATGACGAGTTGATGTTGATGGTTGTTCACGCACACTCTGAGTAACAACAGCGATGTTTTCGGTTGAGCGCACTGGACGAGTACGTACACGGGTTGTTTTATCCAACAACGATCCAGTTCACGAACTCGCTTCACAAATTTATCCACAAACTGCGTTCTTGGCACATCTTTTTTGTCAAATTTTTTTCGTAAATTTCTTAGTTTGCGTAGAGGAGTTACCACTTTGGAAATAAGTTTTTAATATTTCCCAACTTTGTACAAGCGAAAAGCGACCCATTTCATAAATGTCAAACATAAAACCAACTTTCTGTCATATCGGAAATGTCATCAAATCTTCCAACCTCAAAATAACCTATAGCACATGAGTAAAGAAACCGTAGGTTTCTTTACTCGTGTGCCTATAGTTCCAATTCGAAACGTTAGATAGCCCAGCCTGTACGAGTACATAATGGATATTATAATATTATATAATACCTAAGAAAATATTGGCTAGCAAATATGCTTACTAAATGCCAAAAATTCATAAGTAAAGACCGTTTATATTATAATACTGATATTATTTTCTCGAAGATGGTAACACAGTTTGGCAACTAAATGCTTTTGGGAACCGTATCTAGCAGTAGACTGCTATAGTGATAAACGCGGGGGTTGAGTAATCGTCTCAAATTTCATATCACACTAGATACCCGAAATCGCTATAACTATAATATTTAATAACTATATCTTCGGCAACTCATTGATGTTGATACCGCATCATTTCCAGACCAGTAGCTTGAAAACAACTTCTAATGCTGCGGTTTAGAGTTTCGGAGACATAACGTCATCCTGTCTTACACCTTCCAATAATTGGATAGGTATCGCATTCTGATTCTGTATTCGGATAGCCATCGCAGCCTTAATATACAAACACTTGAGCATTTAGTTATAACGACATTAGACTTAGCACTGTTGAAGAGACTGTAACTTCGCCCGAATTTGAACGAAATCAAAAACTTTCTCATAGTACAAGGCAAAGTGGTAGACTGTACTCTTCGGTCTTTTGTACAATTTGTTGAAGGGTATGTACGTGATCTATGGTTTTAAGCCATTTCGGAAACAGGCTTGTTCGGGAAGCTGGAAGTCGTGCGAGACGATTCGTAATGAGTACCGAAAACAGCACATAGCCGCAGCTCTGAAGGGAAATGGTTATGCAGGTCTTCGATGGAGCGTTGTCGCCTTTCTTGAGGAGCAAGTCCACCGTCCTTCCGCTCAACACCTTTAGAGTACCCACGGTATTCACTAATGCCTATCTAGCTCCAGGTAAGATTTATTTATATGATCTGAACAATTCGACACGATTATTGTTAATTATCATTCTATTGTTTGTTATTACTCTATTGCAGACTTTATTAAATAATTATCTAAGTGTATGGAAGACTCGGGTATGTTATGCTCGCTTAAACTTCTTTACTTCTGGCGGCGTCGTAAGATAGGTCGTCCACTTGCGACGGCTGCCACATGCGTCAACTTGTGAACAAGTGCTGCTTGTGGCTTGTGGTTGTGGTACTGGTTTGCTCGGTTTTGCAACACATTTATTAGTTTTCATTTCGCAAGTATTTTTTGTTCTGAAATTATTATAGATCATGATTTCCTTACCTATGGGACTAAATCCTTTTCATTTTTGACTAAGAATATTGTATCATTGTCCTTTAAAAAGGCAAAAGGGATATCAGCGGAGTCTTTTCTCGCCGCTTTTTCCCCGACCAGAGGATTCACGTTATGAAATGATAGTACAGTAAAACTCGCTTAAGACGATTTTGAAGGGACCCAGCCAAAATCGCGACTTTAGGCGGGAAAGCGAAAATAAAACATATCATTTACAAATTTTGTGTAGGTATTGATAATAGGTATATTTATAAATTTGTTAGATAGGTATAATATAATACATATGTATATGTATTTAAATACGTATATAACCAGAGTGACCGACATAGCCCAACAGATTAGTAAGCTGAAGTGGCAATGGGCCGGCCATATAGCTCGAAGAACCGACAACCGATGGGGAAAAAGGTTCTCGAGTGGCGGCCTCGTACCGGCGGACGAAGTGTAGGCGTCCCCCACTAGATGGAGTGACGACCTGGTTAGACATGCAGGAAGTCGATGGATGCGGGTGGCTCAGGACCGTGCTTTGTGGCATTCCTTGGGGAGGCCTATGTTCAGCAGTGGACTTGTGAAGGGCTGTAATGATGATGATGATGACGTTACATCGTAGTTAATTATTATTTATAATGATATTACTTAAAGTAGTCACTTATTTTGGTTTTAACTTTTGCAGTGCGTCTTCACTTTCCCCGAAAGACGATACATAGCGCCTTAAATCGTTAACTGCTGATAATGCCTCTGCGTTTGACAAAATCGGAATTGACTCTCTTTCATCTTCATCGTCATCACTTAGGGCCTCTTTTTGGGTGATATTCACATCTTCAATAAGATCTTCGATTCAGTGGGTTTCGTAGGGTGCAACATTGTCATCAATGGAAGAATATCCAGGAAAACCCTGCAGTATCGCGGGTTCTTTTTCCAACATGACGTCAGCTTCGTTATTTCGGAAACCTGCTTTCTAGAAACAATTTTGTATGGTTTCAGGCTTAATTGCTTGCCAGGCCGCTGCAATGTTTAGGATCGCATCATGCACAGTCAAGGGTCGTTTGCTGTCAGGGTCTTCCATTTCTTTAAGATAGCGATGTATCAATCGTGTTCTGTAGCCTTGTTTAAGGACTTTTATAATGCCCTGATCCATCAGTTGCAACTTGCTTGTCGCATTCGGAGGTAAGAAAACAAGTTTGATGTTCTTTAGCTCAACATCTTTAAGGTGAACTTAATTAAGTAAAGTGCGCGGGGTGCGCATACACGCTGCGGAAAGATCTTTTTATTAGTGATCGATGTCAGCAAAGCGGTAAGTGAGCGCGCTCGGCAACTCTCAGCTCGGTTCGGGTGTTGCACAGATGGCGTATTAGACGGGATGACGAATCGTATTAAGCGTGTTAAAAATGTATGAAAACATGCCCCAAGTTGCAGGGACTGATGTAAAATGGCGTATTATGCGAGAAATCGTATTAAACGTGATCGTATTAAGCGAGTTTTGCTGTAGTTAAAAAAAACATGAGTGCGGTTCACACGCGGTAAAAGTGAAACCTTCAGAAAACGAGACCGAAATAACAGGAAACGCTGTAAACTGTATTCTATCTCATTCTCTCGTAGGCTAAATCCTACAGATGTATATATTTGTCTCTTTTTAGTGTCGCTATTTCGTTTCATCGAGTTTCAAATCACAAAGATTCTAAAGAAGTTTTCAAGAGTTTTCACATCAAAAACCTGTTGACGTTTGACATACGAAATTATAATTACACCGATAAATAAGGAGTGTTAATTTCATTATAATAGACTTATTATTTCTAAATGTGTCCTCATAATACAGCGGCAGTTATTCTTAAACATATTTGCATTAGGGATCGTGTTCATATGCGCAAAGCTGACAAGAGACGACGTAATAAATTATACGTGTGTTATAAAATAAAACAGGCAACGTGAACCGGTCCGATTATGATGATCTTACAGCAACTCAATTGTAAGTATAGAGAATAAAATATAAGTATACACATATTACGTCAACGCAATGTGGAAAATTATTAATATTTATCGCTGCGTATATTCGCGGTGAATTAGCAACGGTTTAGAGAATAGTATGCACCAGAAAAATATTATTATTCACGTCCCATTAGACACAGACTAGAAGTAAGGATATCGATAACCACGGTTGGGAAAAACAAAGTTTTATTGGAGAAAAAAAAAACTTAATCTACACAATATTACGAAAACATTTAAGAGGATTGTGAAGCTGTAAATTTTTATACAAAAAGCGATCCCCCCGTAAACATAGAAAATGGTACAAACACGTAAACATAGAGAAAATGTTGTAGATATAATGAAAAACTAGGTCCGTACGTTTTTATTTTAAAGAAATATTGCGTAGGATATAAGTTATTAGCGTCTAAATATCTATATTTTTGACGTAAAAACTTCCTCGAACGTTTTTAATTTTTTTATTAAGCTAAACTGAATTACTAAAAAAGAAAAACGTACAGACCTAGTACTAGATCTAATGAGACCAAAATTGTCTCATTTCGTAAAAGTTTAGGGGGGTGAAAACGTTATCGCCCGAAACAATATTTCAAAAAGGAAAAGTAGGCAATTGCTTCCAAGACTAGCAACTCTATCGCACGATACGGCGATACGGAGCAAGCGGTATGAAAGAGAAATACCTACTCGCGCCTCGTATCAGCACTTCACAATCCTCTTAAAAAACGTATGAATAGTCACCGTCTATTCGTGGACGTTTAATAAGATAAGACGCAGGCTAGAATATAGTGTAGGTGAATTCACCTCGAATAAATTTGGCTCCGGATGAGATCCTAAAAAACTTGCGCGACGTAGAAGTTAGAGACTCTGACCAATAGACCATGTGTTTATGAATATCAATCATGGCACCGAATAAAAGATGAGTCGTCATTGCTAAAGACTAAAGGACAACCATAACTAAACATTTCATCTAAGTGTCTAAGACGCTACATGCGGGTGACGTTAAGCGTGGCAAAGACCTAGATTTTGTGGTTATTATATATTTACATATATGTATGCATAACTGTCTACTATTCGTATATCATGTTTGTGGCCACGTTAGGGAATTCGTTGCCTTATATCTATCGAGAGTGTCGCAGCATCATCGACAGCGGCATTTTCCTGATAACTACTCAGAATACAAATGTCAACCCGCCAGCCAAGCTTGACAACTATGACAAATCCCCTTTACGACAATGACGATATCTATGGGGGAGACTATCTAATGCTCAGAATGGACTTTGGACTGTAATGAATTTATGTCTACTATAAAAACACAACTCCCCACTGTAACAACGGCCAGCGTAGTCATACTAAAGAGAGGGAAACTCCCCCTGAATATTATTCTGCCGCTACATAAAACGTAAGCAGAGACAGAAAAAGGATAGCAGAGAAAATAAAAAGGTTGACTGGTAGAGAAAGCCTCAGGCGTTAAGTCCGAAGTTTAATAAAATAAAAATAGTAAAAAATATTCCATCAATCCACTTTGTTTCATAAGCGCCGGAAATATCAGTAAAAACCAGTGGTCGATTAATGGCGGAATAACCATTTCAGTAGCTGCTAGAGATAAAAACATCTATATATAGATATAGATATTTTTATCTATAGAAAGAAAGTATTGTAAGCTCTTTTCTTGAAGGTCCCTAAGTCGTATCGGTCCGGAAAAATCGCCGGTGGTAAACAATTCCACAGAGTAGTTGTACGAGGAAGAAAACTCTTAGTAAAACGCACAGATTGTGTAAATAATAGTAAGAACACAAAATCATTAGTTCATAATTTTAATATCACTAGCTTTTTTTTTAATTTAACATTTACTTGTGTAGATAAAAAAGGACTTCTGTTCATAAACGTTGTTTTAAGCTTAATAAATATCCATGAGTCATTCTACATATATATTTTGCTGGTTTTAAACTTGTTTTGTACACTATAACTTTTTTTTAGATTTCCAATGTAATTTGCCGAAAATCAGGTAATGGCATTAGAAACATTTAAATACTTATCATAAATTATGAAACATCTTAGTTTTATAACACCGTCACGATTGAGCGTGCAACTTTAGCATTAATATATTTCATACTAGCCTGAGTATAGACGAGAGGTACGCACACAGTGTCGTACCCGATTAGTGCCCCCAACCGCCTTCGTATGTCCGACAGCTCCACCAGCAATGTTTGAACTATATGGTCGCTCGTGATTAAGCCTTCTTTGCGTGCTCTGTTAATTATATTTGTAGCCCATACCAGAGGCATCCAGTATTTTGACATTGGGCTTTTTCCGTCCATCTTCTCGAACACTTTCCTTTCGCTCTCAAGCATAAGACCTGGAAAAAGACAAACATTGACTTTGAATTCTCATTGTGCTACCTTGGATAGTTGTATGTACTGTGCACTTACCGGAGTCCACGACGTGTTGCCAAGTCGGGAACCTTCTCTTAACTCGAAGTGACACCCTTTGCAGCGTAATGACGTATGCTAAGATAGCGTATCTGACTATGTTTCTTCTCATCAGTCTACCAGTCTCGTCCTGTAAACGATTATTGTAACATTTGTAATTATTTGAAGGCCTATACAAAATACAAACAAAAATGCGTGCCATTGATATAAATGTCCATAGAAGTTAATTTCGCGAACTGCTAAACAATTGCAAGTACAGTTTTTCGCATTAGCTCATTGTAAACAAGGAAACGCAAGCAAATAATATAACAAGATAACATCGTTTCTAAGGAAAAATAATAAAACAATGCAAGCGTATTGTCCGTCCATTTTCGCGGCAAAACACCTTTTGTTTCAAATGACTTCATGTATTTTTTAAATTATCATATACATAATACAAAAATAGTTTTTAAAGTTGTATGGGTTAAATACAACATAAATGAATTAACAATAACAGTTGATGAATTAAAATAGTTTCACTTTTATGTTCAGTCAGTGCAGGTTATAATTTATTTGTTAGATAACTTTAATTTGATACTTATGGCCAACTACTCAAACGCTACTCAATTTTAAGATGTCGTTTAGTCTTGTGGTGTCACAGTCACTTTGACTTAAATTGATAGAGACAGCACGAGACTAAGGCATCTTAAAATTGAGTAGTGTTTGATTATTTGGGCATTAGTGTAATAGAACATACGTACTATGTAATTTATGTAAATCAGCCCTTAGAAATACGAAAATTATATTAAAAATTCAAATGTAACGTTTTTGTTATAACCTCGGGTAACAAACAAGAATGACTGTAGATTTCTACTATGCTCTTGAAATATAAATTTATGACAAATACCAATGGCGACTAACATCTATGAATCGTGAAAAAGTAACATCTATGAGTCGTTTAGAATATGTGAGAATATTGAATTTATAAAAGTGATATTTAATAGTGACCATCATAATCGAGCGGGTGCTATCATCGGCTTGGAATTCTGTAGTTAATAAATTAAATTTTAAATTATAATATATTATAACATAAAATTCGTTAAATTAGCTAGAGAATATTACTATAAATTTAAAAAATGTAGTCATTGAAAGGAGATTATTTGATTATGGTAAAATTAAAAAGACTACGTTGAATATACCTAATTACAAATGTCAATGTAATTACTTCGAATAAAGTTGTTTCAAATCCGCTTACTTAAATAATCATGCGAGTATAACCTTGTTTTTGGAATACTGTATTTTCACACAGCTGTTCTAATAGAATTAATTACAAATAGAGAGAGTGAGAGGGAAAATATGTGAAATTATGTCAATAAGTACTGTAGATCGGTACGTCAAAACATTTTAATTGCACGAAAAAGTATTTCTTAATGATCCATTAAAATAATAGTCCAAGAGTATTTTAACGCTAATAATTAAAATAAGGCTGAATTTTAATAAAATGCTTGGACTGACGATTATATTTTAATTGTGTCAGATAAATTATATAGTTATGATGGATTCATCAAGGTGTTCAGTCCAATTATTTTAATTAATTTAATTCCTAAGTAATTACCTACATGACTAATTATTTATTATTATATAGAAGTCGCTTTTGATAACATGTAAATTATAATACAATATGGAAATTATTACGATTGGATTTTCATAGGTTTAAATTTTTTTGCGCGGAATCCTAATTCTTTTTCTAAAATAAAAGTAGCCTAAGTTACTTCTTATAACATCATCTGCCAGTGAAAGTCCCGTCAAAATCGGTCGAGCCATTTCAGCGATCAGCCGCAATAAACAGACAGGCAGACAGAAATTTTAAAAACTGTTTAGTATAAACCTGTTATTCTGACATTACAAACAGCCACTTCAATTTTATTTATTTGTATGGATTGGAGTAAGATAAAAGAACTGAAAAAACTAATAGCTGCCTCGTTGGTCTGGTAATCGTAAGTGCGTCTGTTTTCTTGTGGCCCCGGGTTCGAATTCCAAGAGGGGCCAAAATCAGTTTTTGGGTTTTTCAGTCAAGAACTTATCAGTAGCAGCCCGCAGTCAGGAAGTTGGCGGTGTTTCACCCTCGTGCCTCGGAACGCAAGTAAAGCCATTGCTCCTGCGCCAGATCTTTCTCCGGTCGTGTTGGATTTCCGGGCTATGAGAGTGAGGCAATAGGGTGCACTTGTATTTGCGCTTACACTCGTGCACTATAATCCTGTCCTGTGCAGATAGGCTGGTCTCCGTTGAGACTCACCACCGTGACCGACATTCGGTCTGGAGGACATTATTTCTCGTATATTACATGATGCGAAATTGGCAACGTTTTTAAAATTGAAACCATTTTCAGGTGGTTCATTTATTTTGTCTAAATGTTTTTTCAAAGACCTATTTCTGATTCTTTCTAGTCCAAATATAAAATATGATTCGACAATACCACAACAACTATTCTTCCTATTCAACAAACTTCCGATGGTTCGGTTGCGCAGTGATTTGTTACTACGTTGTGGGCCGCGAATTCGATCTACATGGACTACAAATCAATGTATTCTATACACACGTTTTGCCACGTAAAGTTTATGTTTAGAAACTCCTCCATGGCTCAGAAAAACAGGTAAGGTTTTTAAAGAAACTTAAAAAAATAAAGTGCCTGGAAAATTACAAGTTAAGTAAGGAAATGGAATTTGTCTAATTGCAATAATTTTAATAATGTCACTAAATCTGTCGTATAATTTTCTTCGACACGAGAAATGATTCGTCCAGGAGTTTTATGTGCGGGATATAAAAAACAAAATTTACGTCTTTAACAAACACCAAATTTTTTTATATTTTTTTATAGGATAGGGTGACAAACGAGCACACAGTCCACCTGATGGTAAGTGGTTGCTGTGACCCATAGACATCTACATCTATCTTCAATAAAGAATCAAAATTCAGATGCGTTGTCACTCGTGAGGACTAAGATGGAATGCCTCTTTTCCAGTAAAAAGGGTCTCCGGTTCTCTACACTCACCATACGAAACACAGCAGTGTTAAGCTGCTATTTACGCTGGTATTCTGTGAGAGCGTGGTCCTTCCCCGGTCGAGCCGACCCATTCGTACTACCACTATACTACTAATATAGCTGCAGCATGGCTCTACCACGTAAAAAATTATATATAATCTACTACTTTCGCTAAATTTTTTAGGTGGCAAAGCAACGCTACAGCTACATTATGGTTGTAGCACGAATGGGTCGGCTCGACCGGGTAGGACCACGCTTTCACAGAATACCAGTGTGAAATAGCAGCTTAAATCTGTGTTTCGTATGGTGAGTGTAGAAAACCGGAGACCCTTTTTACTGGAAACGAGGCATTCTATCTCAGTCCTCAGAGGTGACAACACATCTGCATTTTGATTCTTAATCGAGGATAAATGTAGATGTCTATGTGCCACAGTATCCACTTACCATCAGGTGGACTGTGTGCTCGTTTGTCACCCGTAATTTATAAAAAAATATCTAAAAACTACTCGGCGATTATTGAATGAATTCCTCAGTGACTTACGAAGTCGCCATAGCCAAAATTATTCCACATTTCCGTCGATGCGTCTATATTATACTTAATGTCTATATCTGTCCGTTAGTCTCGCTAAAACTCGAAACTGACTCGACCGATTTTGATGAAATTTTGTGTGTGTGTGTGTGTGTGTGTTTGAGTGGCTCCCTGAATGGTTTATATTTACAATTGGACCCGGTAGGTGGAGCTGTTGTCGAGATCCAGAAATAGCCCGTGCGAAGCGGGCAGATCGCTAGTATAGTAACACTTTGATTTGCCTGTTGTTTTTTACATTATATCGTAATACTACAAATAGACGTACAAAGTAGTACTAACAATAAAATACCGTGTAGTGGCGGTGTAAGAATATCCACAACCCCTATCATCCCGTGGGTGTCGTAAGAGGCGATGAAGAGAAACAAATCAGGAGATGGGCATCAGCGTTTCCTTCGTAACGACTAAAACTAAAAAAACTCGAACTCGCTTGCCAGGCGTGGCAACTATGGCAAATATTCCCCCTATGAGGCGATCTATGGTGGAGGGGTCAGCAGTGGACTTTAATAGGCTGTAACGTTAACTACCAATCAATAGACCAATATAGATATAATATTAAAATATACCAATAGGGACGCTACTATTATAACTGTAACGGAAAAAAGGGTCACTTAACATGAAAAAGTTTTCAAGTCAGTTAACCGTGCATTGAAGTTTCAGATAAACAAGTGGAAAAATTAAAAATTTTGTACAACCGACTTTAATATAAATAAAATGAGAACATTATCAATGTAGTCGAAGTCAATTAAATACGCATTATTAAGGATAACTCAAAAACTACTGCTCAGATATTTATCAAATTTATATGGGACCACATGAGAAGCACCAGCTTTCAAATAAAAAAAGAACCATCAAAATCGGTTCAACTAGAAAAATTTCTAAGATAACACACATAAAAAAATACAGTCTGAAACTGAATGCTATTTTCCATGTTCGATTTACTATTGAGTTCTATTTGGCGAATAAACTTATTAGTAAAGTACTTGCTATTTTATTTCTATAACGATTTGCAGTTACTCGTAAACCTCGAATAGTTAGTTATGACAGCTGTTAACGATTACTTGTTTTAAGTTGTGATTGTAAAACAAATAATTATTATTACTGCCTAAAGAAATTTTTGAATATACGTACGTTACGTATACGCAATACTTTACTTTTTTCTTTTTAGATTTTGTTTCTAGCAGCACAGAAGAAACAAACATCAGCATTTTGACTCTTAATCGGTGGTAGATGCAGGTGCCAATGGACCACTTTCAATCATTTGTCACCATTACTAATAATAGTTTCATTTTCAAAAATAATACTGTCAATTCAAGTATAAAAATATTATATTTAGTAACTGGTTGATATTTAAGAAGTTGAGCTGACCTAAGGGGTAAAAGTTGTTTTAGTTTGTCGCATTGTTGCTTATTGGGTGTAATAAAATCCGTTCCTGATTTGCACCTTATGCATAGTGTAATAAAATTGTAAACAGAATGTTTCAGGTTGTGTTTTCTTTTTAACTTTAACATAACATGACGACGGTGAAACAGGCCTTTACATATCTAGACTTCAACGGATTCAGGGACATTTTTTCAATTCCTAATAATAACTACTACTAAAATACTATAGTTAACACATTCACTGTCCGATTTTCAGACACAATACTAAGACCACAGCAATGAACTATATGTGGTACACGGGACATTGAATGTATAAAGGTATACTCGAATCAAAATTTAATCAAAAATTGACCTCGAGCAGAAACTGTTTTAAATAGTTATGAAAGGCTTTTAAACTACTCTACATCTAGGGTTCATATTGATATCACTCGGCTAGACTAGACAGCGGTAGCTTACATTTGTTTAAAATCTATAGTAACTTGCGAGTAGCAATACTTATCCCATACTTGTGCCTGGCAAATATTAATTAAATGAATAAAGGGCATGTTACACAAAATTGCCACAATAAGTGGACACTGAACGAGAACAACAAGAGCCCACCTACTATATTAGGCACGTACGAAGATTTGCGCTTTGACTATGGTTGTCGCTTTCAAAACAAAGCCTATATCTTTATACAATATTTTTTAGAAAGAAATAAAGAATCACTTTATTTTGACACAAACCATTGACGTACCTACACAATAATATACAAATATATATAAAAAATAGATAAATATAAAAAACGACTTTGTAAGTCGTAAGTCATGCCAAAAAAGTCATCACTCAGAATGAATTGCGGTAAACGACAACGCTAATTTTTAGCGATGACCTAGGGACCTTGGAGAATACTGTCCCAATACTTAATAAAATAACGGGATGATTTTACCAAAAAATTATAACGTAAGTATGTACAAATATAGTATTTTTTATAAAAAATTAAAAAGAAAAAATTACAAACTAAATTTTAGAGGTTTATAATTAGAGGTTTATAAGAAAATAAAAGGAAATAACTATCCGATATACATTATGAATAAAATATTTGAGGTATTTCTTAATCTAGATTCTAAACTATGATTAGATACGAGTAAATATGTTAAAAAAATTTTTGTATGAAAGTTCTGTCAATGTTAACCACAGCTACTTTCGATACACTCTGATGGCATAAGGATCATTAAAATATATAACGACCAGTCTAGCTAGTGCGACCATATCGACTAGGTAAACGCAGCATGCCCGTCATGATGTTATCTAGTTTGAGCACTTCTTAAGAAATTTTGACGGCTCCGAGGCGCAGTGGCTTAGCAATGAGTTGCTACGCTAAGGGCCGCGGGTTCGAATCCCGCACGGAACAAGTATTTGTATGGCCTACAAATAATTGTTCCGGGTCTGGATGTTTGTCCTTGTGAAATTTATGTATGTAAACTGCCCCCACGATACAGGAAAAATCCTAGTGTGGAGGTAACGTTTTTATTAATAAAGAAAAAAAAAAATGCATGTCTGTAGAATATTCTTGTAGGCGTTTCTCTGTCAGCGATCTTGAAAAGAGTTAAAAGTAAAAGAGAAATTATTTTATTCGAGGCAGTGCTAATATCAGTATTAGTATATCTGTCGCAGATTTGTGACAAAACCTAATTTTTGATCCAAAACCTAGGCTTTTGCTCAAATTATTGTCATAAACAAGTTCAGATTTTTGATCAAAAAACAGGATTTTTTCAGGTTCATGATAAGACTAAGTAATAATTTTCTTCCGCCTAAGTTTTTGATCAAGGACCTTATAACCTGCGACATATCTACTGTTGCCATTTTCCTAATTTCTCGTGTCGATCTGTCTTGTCGAAGTTAGTTTGTTAACAAGACTAGGTAAGGAGCTGAATATAGTAAGTACCATACATACAAGCTTTTCTCTGATGTGTTTTGCTTTGTATTTTCTTCGAAATAAATTTTGAAATATGGTAAAATCTTAATAAATGGAAATAAAACTATAATAAAATGCTAAAATTATACACACAAACACAGAAGCAATCCTTCGGCCCAATCTGAAGCAAATAAGCGTTACTTTGTGATAACCTAAATTAAAAATTAAAAAAACCGAAACAAAAAAGCTGAAAAAAAAATTAAGTTTTTTCGTTTCGTTCAGGAGCTATGATGTCACATACAGACACACCGATACCACCGACACACAGATAAACACTACAATCTTATAAGACACCTCTGTTTTCGTTGGGGGTTAAAATGCATCTATCTACCATATTATTATAAGACATTTCATCGGAAATAAATCAACATATACAAGAGCGAACACTGGCAGCATCCACCGCCAGCCAGTTAGCCCGTATGCTGGCCGGGAGAGTGAGAGAGAAGGCATATATAAAAACTAGCCTACTTGAAATGCTCTCTCGAAAACGTTGCTAGCTCTTAAACCAATAGCAAGAGTGATCACAAATGGGTTGCATGTTTATTATTCTTAGTAAAAGATATATACATACGAGTATACCTACATAGAGAGTAATTTTTATGCCTTTCGATTTTATTGATGTGTGAAAACAAGTCAAGGTCCAATGCTAAACATGGTTCTCTGCCGGTGTAGAAAGGGTTTGCCATAATCACCATGCTTGGCGGATTGACGACCGAGGACTAGACGTATCACACCTTTGATACATTTTCCTGTCGCGGTATTTACTACTCATATACATCTGGTATTAAGCGAGATTAAACGAAGCTTATACAATAGATGATACTTATGTATTTGATAATTTAGTAAACGTTTACGAAATACCCAGACTGGTGACAAGAAGAATTGGGAAATGATGTGAGATTAAACAAAATATGTTTCTTTTAATTTTATTATAGCATGCAAATTATAAAAACTCTGCAAAGGAGCGAACCTTTTGTGTAATGTTTTTATTTCTTAGTTTATAAAAACATCCATTACAAATAAAAGGTCGTCCGCTAATTATCAGACATTATTTTTAAAGGACGTAGACTGTAAATCGGCACTCCTCCAGCAATTTATATATAAGCTCAGTAAATGTAAGGTATATTTTTAAGCCTCTAATTGCCTCAATAATAATGTTGGAAGTAATTATAATGCATAAAATATTAACATTTCTGATTTAATTATACATTACATTTTGCTTGTACATTTACTGGTAATATCAAATTTAAATTTAACAATTGACATCAATATTTATAACATTTATTAACTAACGAAACCACATAATATGTTGCTGCATAGCATACCTAGGTTCATTTATTAAAATTTGCAAGTTAAAAAATCTGCTAGACTCCTGTACAGGTAGCAGAAAGCAGAAACGTGCAGACAGAATGATGTTGACAAGCATAACAACACACCTCGACTGCCATTTAAATATTCTAAAATCTATATGCAAGTGTTCATAGGGGCCCGGTAGCCGACAGGGTGACATGGACAGGGAGGCGAATGCTATTGACCGCTTTGAGTCAAAGCGGTCAATAGAATTCAATATATTTAGTGATACAAATATTGCTAGGGCAACCGCAATTGTAGCATAACAATTAACAAATGAATATCAAGTCGCCTTTGACTATCGTGTAGTAAAACGACCTGCAAGTTACTTTGGCCTAATGACGATTTTGCATTTTATAAATCGCATAATATATACCATAATATAACTAACAGAAAGTTTTATAAAAGTTGTTCTTAAAGAAAAGGTTAGTCAAAAGATGTCTTTTTTTTTTAAATCTGAAGCATGCTTTTCTAGCAATATACTCAATATACTCACCCCGCGGGGCAGGCGGGTTGAACAGAACGGAGCTTGCAGACTACATCAGCACTGACAGCTAGGTAAAATTTTATGCAATTAAGTGGACTAGTAAGTTTATTTGTCATTTTAGTTGTGTATAAAAAACGCTCCTCAAAATCAGAGTATGAAATTTAGAGTTTCTGACAGAGTTTTAGAGAGACCTTTGCATCTTTTTTCGCGTTTGCCACGTGGAGTGCTCAGAGCTATTGTTCGGATTAATTCCAGCCGTCCAATTTCAAAATCACATATCGCAATAAAATTTGCGATACCATCTGAAGTTAATGAATTATATTGCGTGGACAAGTCAAGCTTGTTGCGTTGTGTGCAAAAGAACGGAAAACGAATTTTCTCAAAAAATAAGACCGAACTAATAGATTTTTCACCTCCGTAAACCCCTTTATTGTACATTTCACCGAAATGGTTAGAGCCGTTTTTGAGAACGCAATTAGAAACAATAAATAATGCTCGTTTAAAGTATAGGACTTCTTCTTAACCATCTTATTGTGATATATAGAATATTAATGATAGATACATAGAAGATAATTATTTTAAATTAAAGTAATTATAGATACTCAGATTTAGGTTGTAAACTGTATGTTAAATTAAAAAGAAAATGATATTATAGTATGTTGACTGTACAAAATATATCATTAACTATATTAAATTAAAATTATATTAAACTATATCATAATAGGTTAATGTAAATGGCAAATCCTGTTGTTACGTCTATGATAGGCAATCGTACTGTATTCTAAATAATAATATTACAGTGGGTCAGTGGGTGACGCATTTCACAAGAGGAGGAGAGGAGGAGTTGATAGGATTACGGAGCAGTTTGCCGAGTATTTGGCGAATTTCACATGTCCTCGAAATATTTTGTTTCTCAGACTAGCAGCTTTCATCAGAACGTTTTCCTTCAGCGCGAACACGTCGTAAATTAGCACTTAAAATGCAAATAAACAATTTGTGTCAAACAGTGTTGGCGACGGAAATCGAACTCGAGACGCTCGCATTCTACGAAACTCACGGCGAACGTTTAGCCCATGAGCTACTAGGACTATAGGTTTGACAGACTATAAATATTATTGTACATTTTTATTATTGTGCACATTGACCTGCCAATGACCGTGCATATTATTAATTGTTGCCATTACTCTGCGACTGCGACTTTATATTCTTTTTTCTTTGTTTTGTATGTACGAGTATATCACGCGATATCTTTGTCAGCGGGGAACCGATTTTGATGATACGTAATATGAATTTGGAAAAAATCTACCCAAAAGAGTAGAAAAATAAGGGGTGAAAATCTTAATGTAACTGTTTAGACAACATTTTAGTTATCCTAACAAATTTTTACTTGTCTGGTGTATAAGATCTTAGTGCGTAGCGCTAGTGTTAAGCACATTTTTCAGATGTTAACTTGTACTTGTAATATTCCTTTGTCAATTCAGGAGGGTTAAAAAATAAGGCTTTTCACAAAAAGTAAAAGCTGACTTCAAATATCTAAAAGGAATATAATAATGTTAACATAGTTCTAAAGTAAGGGTTTTAATTTTACTTTTCTTAATACCAATTTCAGAAGCTATTATTATGTGGAAATTATTATATTCCTCTTAGTTTTTTTAAGTCGGCTTTTTATTTTTAATAAAACTTTTATTTTTGAGATTACTAATTTACCAGCGAATAAAGTAACATGCCCCATTTCATTGTCTCAGACATTCTATCAGTATCAGTGTATGTAATCAGGCCGTAAAAATGTGAAATAATTTTCTTTTTCTTAAAAAAAAAATAAACTCAGCGGAGAAAGAATATTTTGTTCATTTTCATGTACAGTGGAGCGTTTTACATACGTAAGTAGCACATGGACAATCATTCAGACCAGGAACTATTTATTACCTGCCAGTATCAAGCCATAACTTTTGTAGGCCACCTACTTCTTCCGTGGGAGATTCAAACAATAAACTAATAAAGTTATTGATATTTTATGTAAAGAGCCTAATATATCTAATGATGAAATTGTAATGATTTGAAGTTTATTTGTGACATTTTCTGATAGATTAATTCGTAAAATACACAAAATAAAATTCAGTTCAATCTTATTAGTGGCATCATTTAGTATTTGTTTAAAGATTTGAGATACCAAAATAGGTATTGTATAATTGTGAATTAAATTTTATAATGACACAGAAGATCAATTATAATTAATTTTAAGAAATTCATAGTTTTATGTTCTTCATGCTTGACTTATCATCACATAGAGAGTAAAGTGGAAAAAATTAGCCCTATCTAAGATCACCAGTAATAAAGGCGCTAAACACGTGTTGAGATAGTTATTAATTAACATCCCATACATTATTAATTGAATGCCGTTACATAATTTTATATCATTTACTTGTAGGTTTTATTCCGATACTTTCTTAGCTCTGTCGCATACAAAAAGGTAAAATCTAAACTATCACTTTGTTTAAACATTATATTTCCATGTGTAATTTTACTTATCAATAATAACGCAATCATGTAGCTGTGTTTAAGCATTCAATTTCGCACATATTATTTTATAATCGCCGACAGGTGATGTTTAGAAACTGATAGGCTTGGGTAAAAAATATCGATATATCGTTATTTATGTTAGAGTACCGAATTCGTATCAATTTCGATATTATTTTTAAAATGTTGTATTAATCGACAAAGCATTATGCAACAAAAGCAGCTACAACTGATGTCGTTTTTCAGTAATAAAATAAAAAATTTGGGCGTTATCCTTAGTACATCATGCAAAACATGACGATTTATCGATATTATCACGCGATATATATCGATACTGTTTAAAAGTATCGATACAATATATATCGATATATTTTTTTTACTTGCCCATCCCTTAACTGACGCATCAGTTGTTTCGTAACAGCGCAGCGTTTCAATTATTTCACGTATCAAGTGCTACGTAACTATGGAAATTAATAGTCGTAAGAACGGAGCACTAATCGTTCTCCGGGGAGTCGGCACACGGTTACTTATGAACACAGTCGCAATGTATTCATTTCAGTTTATACTCGTATAAAAAAATTGGTGTAGGTAAAAATTATATTGTAGCTCACTTCAGTAGCATTTTAATCACATACTCGTATTTCCGCCTTCAACATTTAGCAACAGTAAACAGTCTGCACTCGTATGTGCATACATTTTAAAAGCAAGTAATTTTAGTTTATACTACTGCTTTCTTCAGTAGAATTTTAATTATATTGTTTTTTTTTACTTAAATAAGCCAGTGCTTGACCACAATCCCACCCAGTGGTAAGTGGTAATGCAGCGCTAGACGGTAAATCGCACTGTCTTAGCGTAACAAAAGCCCATTCACTCTTGCCTTGAAGTTGCCCAGATTGTATTCGGACGGAAAGATAGACGCAGGCAAATTATTCCACTACTTTGCTGTACACATTACAAAAGACGAAGCAAACCGTTTGGTTCTAATGCGTGGAATATCGACAACAAAGGGATGAAGACCCGCCGACCGCCTAGTTGTCCGATGGTGGAAAAGAGAGGGAGAAATTAAAGCGTGTAATTCCTGCGCACACTCACCGAAATGCATCCTATAGCATAATATAAATACCGAGAGACTGGCTACTCTGCGCGTGTGCTCGAGGCTGACAAGATTGGTGTCAACCAAATCAAGGTCCCCAATGAGCCTCTTAGCACGTCTCTCCACTGAGTCCAACGCTGCCAGGTGGCATTTTGCGACCGGACTTGCACTTTATATAAGGTAAGAAGCGGCCCCGGCATGAAGTACCGCCGCACCCTTGCAAGGATACCAAGTTTCCTTGCGGCTGCTTTGGCTCTGAACTCAATGAACCATCCATAGTTGAGTTTCGCAGAAAATTCAACCCCTAAAAACTGAAGGCGGTCAGTGTACTCCAAGGGTACATTCCGGAAAGTATTAGACAGGGTGAGCGGGCTCCTTTTAGCGGTGAAAAGACAACCATAGCCTCGCTTCCGGACTGGATTTGATCCCGACTGGCCCGGGTACTTGATTGCTATCTCTACACAACTGTGCTATCGTCTGCATACCCATAGATAGCGGGAGTGAGTAGTTCATTTATATGCAGCAGGAAGAGAGTTGCGGAGAGACCGGACCCCTGAGGAACTCCGGCGTTTGTCGCGATAGGACAGGACGAGCAGCCATCGATGACGACTCGGAGAAATCGTTCACTCAGAAAGTCCTCCACCCAGTCAATCAGTTATGAAGATGGAACTAGATGGTAGCGCTTGCTTTCTGTCAAGGAGTCTCACATATTTCTGCCTCCAAGCAACAGTAGACAAAGTATGCACTCTGCACCAAGATACGTGGTTTCAAGGGAAATAGAGTTACTGTATTATACTTACAGGCTGAAGTGTTGTGGCAAACAAGCAAACCGTATAGTGTCGGTGTAAGAATATCAACTATTCCATATCATCCTGTGGGTGTCGTAAGAGGCGACAGAGGGAACAAATCAGATGATTGACAGCAGCGTTTTTCTAATAACAATTAGAAAATAAAAAATTGTGTTTGCCAACCCGCATACCAAGCGTGGCAATTAATGGAAATATTCCCCATATGAGCAATGTTTGAAGAAGGCCTATGTTCAGCCGTGGATTGACATCACTGCGACGATGACGATGATGGTATGGATGAGGTGAGCCATTCTCATTGGAAAAAGTTCTCATTGCTGACAAGAAAAGCCACAAAGCAACAAATGTGTAGTCTTAACCGTCTTAAGTAGCTTTTGGGTGTCCATGGGCGGCAGTAGCTAGTTATCATAAAATGACTCATTTGTCACTGTAATGTTAACGATAGTGATGTTATCATGAGCGATTGCGAACAATGCGACAACGTTTATTATTTGGAAGTGATCTTGTGCTGTGTTCCGGTATGTATGGTAAAGAATTTGTTTGTCACTTCAATAAAAATAAAAAGTTATTTGGCAGTACGAATGTACTTGCAAACACATAAACACCCACTTCGCTTTACCGACGCGAGCACGAACTATCTACTTTTAATCTCCCTACTTAGTATCTATCGCAATATCAGCGATACATCTACAATTTGCACAATTTTTTTCTTCAGTTAGGATTCAAACCCAACTTACAAATCAGGCTTGCAATTAACTAAGTAATCAAGTACTGCTGGCATTCATAATCAAAATAAGGGCTTGCCTGAGTGATGATTCAGGCACTGTGTAGCGAATTCAACATTTAATAATCATTTCAAAGGTATAAGAAAATTAACCCGAAATGTCGAACAATCCCCTAGCTATAACTGCATATTAATGACAAACTCGCGATACCATCCATAATATCTGGATGAATGGAGGTCCACCAATGTGTCATTTACCAGAAGTTTTTTCCTCGTATAAGTTCCTTGAGGAATCAACTACCATCTGCGACTTTTCCGGACCGATATGACTTAGGGGCCTTCAAGAAAAGAGCCTACTCGTTTATAAAAGGCCGGCAATGCATCAGCAATTCCCCTGGTGTTGCAGTTTTTCATGGGCGGCGGTAGCCACTTACCATCAGGTGAACCACATGCTCATTTATAAGGTAAGGTTATATGAATCATATGAATATTATCATGAAACATATATTGGCAAAATTGTGACGAAAAATACGAGAAGTCAAACAATGTAATGGTTTAATAATTGCTAGTTTACTAGAGTCCCTAATAACTGCTGCTACAAATATTATTGTTAACCCCCTGACGAAAACAGAGAGGTGTTATATGTTTGAAGTGTGTATCTATGTGACTGTCTGTGGCATCATAGCTCCTGAACGGATGAACCTATTTTGGTTAGGTTTTTTGGAACGAAGTTCCTTATCGGACGGTACGAATTTGGCGGATGGGGGCTAGGCGAGAAAAAGTGTAAGATTTTTCCGTCACAACCCCTTCTGACGTAGTGTAGTCGGCCTTGGCGGCTATAAGGAAGCGAGATAGAATAATATCCATCTAATCGCACTTTTTCTTATCTTGCCATGAAAGAAATATTATTTTATTTTAAATGACGCTTCATTTTAATAGACGCTAGTAATTAATTTGTATTTGTTAATCAATAATAATATACTACGAAAGGAACTTCGTTCCAACCGAGTGTTCCACGACACCCACGCATGTTTTTTCGATTGAAAGGTATCTTAATCGAGAGTGTTCTTAGCTACTCGTATGTTTCAAGAAAATCTGTTCAGCCGTTTGAAGATCATCAGCTCTTTTTGTTTCGGGGGTTTTTAAATTATTTTAATTTAAGTTATTGTTGCCGTAAAATAATTTGTACATATGGTATCCATCATTTTTATCCTGTGCTCCGGTCTAAATGCTACAGAAAGCCAGTATAATTACATTACATTATCCTGAATTAAACCCATTTTTATTATTACCCGCTTCCAAACGTGACTACTGTGATATATATGCCAAGCGTGGCTACTATGAGATAACTACGGGGTTGGCCTTTGTTCAGCAATGGACTTTTTGTAGGCTGTTAATGATGAAGATGATGAATTTCATTTTATATTTAAGTATAACACTATTTCCCGCCAAGTACGAGTAAATACTTATATGCAATGTTAAAATCTGTTAGCAACTCCTAATTAAGTCGTGGGTATAATTTTACCTACATTTTGTGAAATGCGACTGAAGTTAAATATTGTTTAATGTCGTCCACTTTATACATACATAAACACACACGCCTGTCACCCAGAGGGGTAGGCAGAGACTATGGACTTCCATTTGGCACGATCCTGACACACCTCCACATCCATATACCTACGCATACACGCTCGTCGGGGTACTCTTAATTTGGCCCATTTTCAATATATCGCCAATTTGGTCGATAAATTTACGCCTAGGGCGTCCCTTCCAGACTGCCGTTTACCTCTGCCACATAAATTTGCTTTGTCACTCTTTCCTCATTCATTCTTTCTACATGACCAAACCATCGAAGCATTCCTTTCTTAATCCTGGTCACAACATCATCTTGCAAACCTCACTCTTCTCTTATCACACAATTTCTCACTGTGTCATTTAGATTCAGCCCTAACATACTCCTTGTCACTTTTTAAAAGAACGAATGAAATTTAATTAATAATAAAACTGTGTAATACTATGATGTGACCAATGACCGTGCTTACGTTGTAACAAAAAAGTATATTTATTATTTATCGACGCAGTTTTGTCGCAGACGGATGTTTACCTCCGTGACACTCAATTGTTCTTTTAGTGGCGTGAAAAGAGAAGACAAAAGGTAGATATTTATCAATTTAACTTCACCTCCACAACGATTCTCAGTTTCAAGTTTCCATTGTCAGCTGCCAGTTGAATAACATTGGCTTATCTACTAAAACGATCTCATTTAAAATAATCCACCGGAGATCTATGAGGTGATTTTATTGAGATCGACAAACAAGAAGCTTCTGTGTACGACGCAAAATGTCTTTTTATGTAATATTATGAACACCGGTTTCTTGAAAATGGCCGAATTGATTTAAATTACTCTTTTTTATTAAATAGATTATACTTTAGGCGTGGTCAAATAAAAGAAAAAAAAATGAAGATTATAATGCAATAATTTAGACGATGTTCTAATTGTTACAATTGCTGCAGGGGGACTGAGGTGTTTGACGTCCCGATGTCATAGTTAGCCCAGCTACCTTCAGTTTTTGAATATTGATTTTTGGCCTGATCTACGCAGAATGAGCTTACAGTATCTTGAAGTCTTGCAGTGGTATGCTTGGGTTTGGATTTAACTTTATTAATTATAAGATCCCAAGCAGATGGCAGCACCCATCCATCTTCTCTATTGAAATTAGGACGTTTTTTAATTTCAATAGCCTCGCGAATCATCCTTGGTAGGAATCGGTGTTCTTTTGCGAGGATTTGTGGTCTATCAAATCTAATGTAATGGCGGGGACGATCTTGAACACTGCAGACTTCCCGGAACGTCGGTCGGATGCTTCGAAGGTATGAAAAAGAGTATAGCTGAAGCTCAATTGATATTAAAATGCTTTAATATTTTACTTTCCTTATTGTTTTGATATTATACCTATTGTTTGTGTATTGTTATTATGATTCTTAAATGTATACGAGTAGGTATGATTTTTTAGAAAGTTATGCGGAAAACATGCGTATTTATTTTAAAAGACTCGGTTTAAGCTGTAGACTTGAGTTTAACTTTCCTTTTGTTTCGTGTTAATATAACGATCGTCTATGATAATTTCGCAACATTCAAATTGAAATAAAAGTAAAAAAGTCTATGTAGAGGGTTTTGGAGCTGGGAAGGGATAACTATGCCTCGAAATATTATATTTTTGTTGCTTAGCCATGCTCAGACATGCAACAATTTCATCACGAAGTTTTTCCCCTCCATCCGAGGACGCGTCAGCACTTAAGATTGTAGTTAATGATTTCAGTGCAGATTTGTCCGCGTACTACGAAACTTAGGTGAGCACTTATCCCTTGAGCTATCACGGCTCTCCAGATTGACAAACGAGGGCCTGAGCGTAGGTCTAATATGGTCCAGATTAACTTTAAAATTTTACATTAGTGAAAGTAATAAAAATAAGTTATGTTTTTGAAATCATTCGCATATTATACAAAATGTAAAAGAAATTTTTTTCGGTCGTAAGGTTTTGTTACAACCTATTTTTCTCTTTATAGATATCGTGTTTAAAAAGTACAGTTTATTTTTGGAATAAAACAGATTATATTTCCTGTCGCGTCGCTACCCTGTCATCCCTAGGGGCTTGTCAATCAAGCAACACAACTCATTTACACTATTGAAAAGGACTTATTAAAATGTGGACACAAACAATGTTATATCCTGTAAATAAATAACTTTAAATAAATTACAATCGTTGTTACGTCTTTTAGTGATCGTGTAACTTATGAACGTATTGACTGATTGGGGTCAATTCCCACAAGATATTTAATTATTAGCTCTTTGCTAAGATCCGATAGATGGCGCTGTAAATACCAAATATATACGTTATATTTATGAATCAAAATACTGATATTTTTATTGTTTATTAGAAGGTTTTTGCCAAAAAAAAGAAAACCACAAAGTCAGCAAGAAGCCCAGCGGCACTTAGATATTTTAAACAATAATTTACCACATAATATTTTATACAATTAAGTATGAAAACATTTAGAAACAGCATGGTAGCGATCACCTCATTCCACGGAATATAAAACTCATTCCCAGGGGAAATTATCAATCAGTAAATAATAGGTAATTGGTCCTGCATATTTGAGTTATTAATATACAGAATACACATCACTATTTTTGATACAACTATTTTTATTTTTGTGTACGTACATTAAATTTTCGTGAATATACTGAGAGGCCAAAGACAATATATTTATTTCTTTAAATTACTACGAGATTTTTTTTAATAACTAAGATACTCCATGTTCCTTAATTAGTGAAACTGATCGCCGAAAAGGGCAGAAGAACGTCTTTTGAGCCAGCTAGTACTTTATATGGCTTTACATTAGAAGAGGGCACGGAATCACTGTGGGTGAGCGTCTGGCTGTGGAGTTGCGAGGCTGCAGACTCAAATCACGCACAAACTGAAAATAATATGTCGGGTCTGAATGTTTGGCTTTGTGCAATTTATGTATGTCACCACGTGAAAGCGTCAAACCGATAATATATAAACCGATAATATAAAAGCGAAAATAAATAGTTTAACGATTATTTCATAAAATGTATGAGATTATAGTTATTTAGTATAGATCATATGTACTCGTATTATAGGAATTTGTATTTCTCGAAATTTGTATTTATGTGATGGGTCTCTTTATACATACATACAAATAAATAAAATTGAAGTGTCTGTTTGTAATGTCAAAATATCAGCTTTTTACTAAGTGCATATGAAACTATATATGGTACTTATTACAAAAAAAATCAATTTTTAAAATTTTGTCTGTCTGTCTGTTTGTACCGGCTAATCTCCGAAATGGCTAAAGCGATTTTGACCGGGCTTTCACTGGCAGATAGCTGATGTTATAAAGAGTAACTTAGGCTACTTTTATTTTGGGCACGCCACTATAGCGGCGATAAGACCCTCTTTGAGGAGTGGCTTGAGACGCCACGGTGTCCTCACCTTCCGCCTGACGCAGGTCCTCACCGGACACGGTGTGTTCGGGAGGTTCCTGCACCGAATCGGGCGGGAGGAAACGCCCGGTGCTCCCACTGCGAGGATCGACCGGAGGACACGGTGGAGCACACCGTGGAGGTGTGCCCTGCTTGGCGGAGCACCGCCGTGTACTCGTAGCGGCGATAGGCGGCGGCGACTCGCGTCCGGCCCTGGTCGAAGCCATGGTCCGGAGCGAGACGGAATGGGATGCCGTCACCACCTTCTGCGAAGCAGTGATGCTAGCGAAGGAGGTGGCGGAGCGGGAGAAGGAAAGAGCAACAGCTTCCTTCCCGGCCGCCGCGGAGACGCCCCGGGCGTCGGGGCTACGTCGTGGCCCCTGACCACCGTAGGCGCGGACCTGTGGACGGCGAGCAATGGTAGCTCGCCGTCCGTCCGTCTAACGACGACAGGCCGTGTCGACGGCGCGTTTTGTTCCACGCGCGCCTCAAAGAGCTGTCAGCAGCGTGAAGGGGCCCGCAAGGGCCGACGCCTGCCGGGGCTGCGGGCTGTTCGAAAGAGATACCGCGGCTCCGGAACGTAAGGGCACTGAAGGAACACGGATGGTTTTAGTCAGTAAAGTCGACACTCCCTTCCGCTCCACCCACAGCGAAAGGCGTCATTAGATGATTTTCCATCCGCAAAAAAAAAAAAAAGGCTACTTTTATTTTAGAAAAAGAATTAGGGTTCCGCGCAAAAAAATTAAAACCTATGAAATTCAAGCGGATGAAATCGCGGGGAACAGCTAGTTATAAATACGATTTACCTTAATGAAATTAGTGTATTTGTTGACACTTGACTTATTTGTTACATTATTTAATCGTGCACTATATGTATTGATTGGAGGGGTCCTAGGACCTTTTCTTCTTTATAACTCCGTAGAAGTCCTTTGCTGGACATGAGCCACTCTCGTTAAGGGATTAATCGTTGCTCTTGACAACCGTATTGACGATCAGAGTAAACAGATTTGACTCCGGTCCAAATAGTAATTTATCGTTACTGATATAATTAAATATAATGTCACTTATAATAGATATTAAGAACCAAATATTTTAGAATTTTACAAATTTTACAAATTAATTTAGAAAATAGGTACAATTATTTTTGGATTTAAATAATTATTTACGTATTTTTAAATTTTTCGAAAATCTAACCATATTAATATTAGGGTATAATGTTTGTGTGGGGAAAAAATAGCTTTCTAATTTACACGTTGGTGAGAATACACTTAAAATGAAATTATGGCAGTTATGGATAATAAATATTTTCGAACTTTACAAAATCTGCCCATATTCACCCTTAAAAGTACCCTTGTAGTTCGATACAAATTTGTATTTAGGCTTGAGATTAAAAACTAAGAAACACGTGGGTCAGTATTTTTGACAATTGTACACTATATAAAAGGGATAACATTAAAGATGAAATATATTTTGAAATTCTATCTTCAAAATTTAAATTATACTAATAATTCTATCTTCATAATTAATTAAAAAGATATAATTTTTTTAAATTATATCTTCGACAACATTATTATAAGCTAATAACCCAACGGTAAATAGGGGATGAAAGCTATTATAAAATTGTAAACTATTTTGGAAAGGTTTAAAAACACAAGATAATGACATGAAATATAATGGGAATTACATGCGTAAGTTCCAAGTAAAAAAGTATTGAGCACGGCGAATACTTAGAGGGAAGGAATTCCACAGGCGTACAGTTGTAACAGAAAATAATTAACATTGAAGAAGGAGGGTGAATGTACGGGAGTACGAAGAGGCAGATTGTTAGAGTGGTGGTGGGGGACTATTCGAAAAGCCGTAGTCTAACTTAAAATCTGCGATCATTATTATTCCGAAATATGAGAAAATTTCCATGCGATAGCTTGAGCTCTCCGTATTATGCGATCTCATAATAAGTGTGGGTCATAACTGTCGTGGACGCGGGTAACCTCGCGACACGGCATATGAGTTAAGAAACCGACGTGACCGCGGGGCGAAAAGCTAGTTATTTATATTTATCATTGGTAATCGCCACGCTTGTGAGAATAAGTTGCAATATATCTGTCTTCGGAATAGCTTGGATAATGTTACAGCCATATGCCATATACGTTTTACTACTGGGCGCAGGCCTCCTCAGGTTTCTAAGAGCGGTATAGAGCAATTAGTCAGACGCTCTGCTGCAGTGCGCGTTGTCTGACGACTTCGCAATATTTTTGTTCCTCAGCCGTCCAGGTTTCGTCGCGATATTTTCCTTTAACGCCGAGCGCGTGGTAAATCAATGTATTTAATGCTTAAATAGCATTTAAAAGTTTCAATGGTGTCAGCAAGAATAGAATCAGAGTTGTTTAGCATTGAGTCTCTGAGCTACCACGGCTCACGACTTGGATATTGTTATAAATACACGAAACGTTGTGGTAATAAGTTGACGAAAGTTTTTACCATTAAATTACCCGATTATGTAAATAATTGTAGATTAGGAGCGCCCTGAGACAAAAATCGGTGGGATAGTTCGTTTTTGGCATCATTTGATGCTTAGGAACAGATGGTACTTAGAATAAATTATTTCATTTGATATCTATATCTATACAAATAAATAAAATTGAAGTGTCTGTTTGTAATGTTAAAATAACAGCTTTTTACTAAATGCATATATGAAAGTATATATGGTACTAATAACAATAAAAACATTTTTTTTTAATTTTTGCCTGTCTGTCTGTCTGTTTGTTCCGGCTAATCTCCGAAACGGCTGGACCTATTTTGACGGGACTTTCACTGGCAGATAGCTGATGTTATAAGGAGTAACTTAGGATACTTTTATTTTAGAAAAGGAATTGGGGATCCGCGCAAAAAAATAAAACCATGAAGTCGTAGTAAATTCCACGCGGGCGAAGTCGCGAGGGACAGCTAGTTTTTAATATGGATAGTTGGCCATTAAAATAAATTGGTTAAATGTTATCTCAACTTGCACAATAAGTGTTCCGTGACAAGAATATAAATATTACTAAAGTTATCTATGTCTATCTTTTTTCTACATTTTTATTAAACACTTCACACGACAGCCACGGTGGATCTGGTGTAAAGCGCCAGCCATAAAATAGCCAGCAGGCAGCAGGCACCAATGAAATCGTTAGCTGCAATTTTAAGATAAGGAAAACATTGTGACGAAAGCTGCATGTCTGAGAAGAAGTTAAATAGAGGACATGTGAAATTCGGCAATACGCATTATTAAGGCAGCACTGCAGGCTTCCTTGTTGAAATCTCGTTGGGTTTCCTACTGGTTTTTCCAGGATAGAGGTACTTTTTATTTATTTAATTACCTCGTTTGAAACGAGGTATACAATTAATAAAAAAGTATTTAATCTATGTCGAATAAAAATTATTTTATTCTATTCTGTCCTGCCCAAACATTAGAGGATACCTATGCCCAGGAGTGAGACGTATTTAGACTGTTTAAATAATTATAAACATTTATTTATTTATTTAATTAGCTTTTATATTCTCTCAGATAGGAACATGAGTATATTATCCCTTTTAATACCTCACAAGTATACGCAAACGCACAAGAACTGGATTTCATGTAATTTTGAAAAGTCACTTGTTGTGAGCCAGGAATTGAACTTGAAAACTAAGAACCTATATTTTCTGATGACAATAAATAGGGAGAATGATGTGGATCAAAATCACTAGAAATCATTATACCGTAAGGGAGACTAAGAACATTATATAGTATTACTATTTTTTCAAAATAAATGAACAAAAAGTAGGTAAATAAGGAAATTCTAATTTTCCTTCAATCTGTTTTACTCAAGCTTTAATAAATCGAGAGGTTTTATACTCGAGTGTTTTGTTATCGATATTGTTTGGGAGAAACTGTGCAATAAAATAAAATAGAAATAAAACTCTAGTACCTGGGCGAACGAGCTTTGATCGACGTTAGAAAAAAAATCCTATCTAGAATAACTTGTAAAGTAAAACATTATCTTAGTACATAAGTTAGAACCGTTCTCGAGAAACCTGTTACAAATAAATATTATATACATTTAGTTTTTCTTTTTGTTAAAATTATAAAACAGTTTTATATAGGTTTGAATCTATGTAATATGTAGTGAATATGAATGTAGTATATCAAATATCAATAAACAGCTATTTTCTGTAAAAATCTTAGAGTAATTACATACATATTATGTCTGCAAAAAATACTGTAACAGTGTAAAGTAAATAGTGTATGGTCATGCAAGTTTTAGCGCAAATCAAACTATGAAATTTGAGGCGAATGCCTAACTCCTGGTCCAGGATTGTCTCAGATAATGCAGAGGGACCTTTAAGAAAAAAAAACAATAAAAACATTTTAATGTACTTTGATTTGATGACAATTTGTTACGTGCGATTAACTTCATACATGGCAAGTCAAAGAATGTATACTACAGAAGTCTTCATGGAAAATGTCAGAAAAATCTTTAGGATTCCGATAGATGAGGGTACCCATCTGTTTTACGCCAGACGTAAAATATCCAGATCGGCGACGGGCAGTAGCATCAAAGGTGCGAAACGTTAGGTACTGCGATCGTCAACTCGCCTACCAAGTCTCCCTAAACGGAAGAGGTCAATCTCGAACAATGGACTTTTACGGGGTGAAGAAGAAAAAGCTTTGAACATAATAAACAAGAAAGATAAAATTAAGATGTGTTTTATGTTATAAAAATTTTAAGCCTTAATTTTTAACATTTCGGGGTTTCTGTCAGGCAACTAATGCTCGGGCCACACTAACGAGAAATGCCGTTAATTATCGCGTTGATGGACGTTGAATGTAGGTGTGGCAACGACTTAACGCGTTAATTTGACAACGTCATTAACAATGCCGTTTGCCGTTTGGCGATAACTCGAGTGGCGGTACATCAAAGAGATTAAGGCCGGCCACATACATACGGAATTCCGAATCGGAATATCGAAACGGAATCCCGAAACGGAATTCCGTGAACACATCACACACATACGTTTATTTCCGTTCGGAATAATAAGTGTCAGTTGAGAGAGGTTAGCCATTGAGTCTAGACATTCTGCCAGTGAATAATGACGACGATTTTCTGATTGCGATTCGATTGTTGCTGTATCATTGTTACTGGGTGCATCCCCTTATCATCCTAAGCTTGCAATATAGTCAATATTATGTAAAAAGATCTATCTATCTAGAGATATGTTTTAAATATGGATGTCTGTAAACTCTTTCGACGAATTATTAAATAAAATAAGATGAAAGGTTACGAAAAGCCATACACCTATAAGATTAAATGTAAAAACATACATAAACACACCTACACGCTTCGGTCGTGCGACGAACACTGAGCGCGTTCCGTAGGGAATTTACGTATGTGTGTTGCGACTCGTACAAAATCTATGGAAGACTTGCGTTCGGAGCGGCTTTTATCCGTTCGGGATTCCGAACGCACAGGCGGTCATACGGAATCTCGAATCGGAGAAAATTCCGTACGGAAAAATACCGTACGTGTGTGGCGGCTCATAGATTTTATATGGACTTGCTGCGTTCGGAATCTCAAATCGGAATATCGAAACAGAATCCCGAAACGGAATTCCGTATGTATGTGGCCGGCCTAACGCACGAAATAACGCGTTAAAGCGGCCACACTACACACTACGTTTGTCTCATTGTGCACGGTGAGCGCAACGAGGTCGCACGTATGGCTAGGATGGAGTGGAATAATGAAAAAGTTATTACGTTTCTTGAGGAGTGTTTGTGGGATCCGAGACTCAAAAGTTTTAAGAATCGGACATCGCAAAATTATGCTTGCAATTATTACCTTTTAAAACAACTATCTAAGAAATTAAAAAGAAGAAGGAAAGCCTAATGGGTTATTATAGAAATAAGAAAAATTTACACTCATCAAACATAGAGTATTAGCGTCAACGTCCATCTTGCTTGAAATTCAAGGAACATTTTTTTTATTGGATAGGGTGACAAACGAGCACACAGTCCACCTGATGGTAAGTGGTTGCTGTGACCCATAGACATCTACATCTATCCTCAATAAAGAATCAAAATGCAGATGCGTTGTCACCCGTGAGGACTAAGATGGAATGCCTCTTTTCCAGTAAAAAGGGTCTCCGGTTCTCTACACTCACCATACGAAACACAGCAATGTTAAGCTGCTATTTTACGCTGGTATTCTGGAGAGCGTGGTCCTTCCCCGGTCGAGCCGACCCATTCGTGCTACAACTATACTACTAATATAGCTGCAGCATGGCTCTACATTAACGTAAAGTGACCATACGTCCCGTTTTGAACGGGACTGTCCCTTTTCCGTTCGGTCGCCTGTCCCGTTGTCCCCAAACAAAACTCCGGGACGCAAAATAGTCCCGTTTTCCGAAACCGCGCGAAAATTTAAAACTATGAAGTTCGTCAGACACGAACGGTGCGAGAGCGAGACCGACCAAAAAATAACCGAATGGGATGATTTAAAAGTTTTCGCAGAAACCCGTTGGGTGTAAGTATTCAAACACTTTCGCACCAACAATCTTCAACATAAATTCTTTTGCATTTTAATCGAATATATTTTATGTCTACCTGGTACAAATGCTCGAGTAGAAAAAGTATTTTTCTATTATGAACGACTTTTTAATAGCCTACATAGTTATTATTAATCAGATATATCGCGCACGCAACCTAAATAAAGCTTTATCGCTGCGCGCGAGTGTCCGTATTACTTTGCATCTTTTCTCCTTCCTATGTCACAACGGACTTTCCGTGGTTACTAAAGGTTGTTAATAAAGAGTAAAAAAATACATTGTGAAATGGCAAGTAAGTTACTTAGGTAAAGTACCTATTCTGACTATGATCGACCATATTTCCGTACTACTTATTCCGTAAAAGTTAAGCGTCCTCCTGCTCCCTGGATGACTAAAGCGGTACAGGTGCCAATGGCGCGACGAGATCGGGCTTTCCAGAAGTTTAAAAAGGATTGCTCTGAACAAAATTGATCTAACTTTAAATTGCTACGAAATGCTAAACGCCGCTACATTCATGACAAAATAACTAATTCTTCGCCCACTGATGTGTGGATATTCCTTGGATCTCTCGGAATTAATAAATCAAATTTCCGGAATATGGCTCCTCTCTCGATTTGGATGACATTAATCGTCACTTTGTTTCTATTACTTCATTGGACCCTCAAGTCCGTTCTCAAACTATTTCTTCTATAGAATCAATGCAGCCTCTCCGGATCCCTGACTTTTGTTTCTCCCCTGTTACTCAGGATGAAATAAAAAAGCTCTGTTAGCCATTAAATCCAAGGCTGTGGGATATGATGAAATTAGTAAGCAAATGATATCTATGATACTTGAGTGCCTACTTTCAGCTATAACACACATTGTAAATTATTCTCTGGACTCAGGTCAATATCCTTCTACATGGAAAAAGGCTTTTGTACGATCCCTTCCTAAAATACCTAATACTGTTCTCCCTAACCATTTTCGTCCTATTTCAACTCTCCCATACCTCTCTAAAGTTCTGGAAGCCTGTGTTTTTAAGCAAATATCTATGTTCACTGCAAAACATAACTTGCTGAATGAATTTCAATCGGGGTTTCGCTCTAGCTCTAGGGTTTAGCACTACCACTTCGCTTATCAAGGTCACAGACGATATAAGAAAAGGCTTGGATGAGCAGAAGCTAACAGTGGTAGCGCTTATTGACTTTTCAAACGCCTCCAACACAGTAGATCATGGTATCCTACTATCTATCCTCAAACACCTTAAATTTTCATCCCCGGCCTTGGAGTGGTTCTTTTCTTATATTCGCGTCGGTCAGCAATCGGTTCGCACAGGTCAGCGTTTTTCTGCATGGGCTGAAATTGAATCTGGTGTGCCGCAAGGCGGAATACTTTCTCCTATCATGTTTTCCTTATTTATAAACTCTATCTCCTCTTTTAGATTGTTCCTACTATCTGTATACGGATGATCTTCAGCTCTATGTGCAGTCAGGCTTAAATAATCTTAACTTTGTAATATATAAACTAAATAATAACCTGGAAGCCATAAGAGAATGTTTACCGTGTTTTATGCAAATAAATGATTCTTGATTCTTGATTCTTAATGGTCGTGTAAATATGGCGTTTCAGTTAATCCAGCCAAATGCAAAGTCATAATCTTCGGAAGTTCGCAATTATTGGCTAATATTGATTATGGAAATCTTTATCCTGTAATTTATAATGGAACTTAGATTCTATATTGTGATTCCAAAAAAAATCTTGGCTTGGACATGGACAAAACTATGACCTGGAAATTGCAGATCTCTGAAGTAAGTCGTAAAGTTGTTGCCACCTTGCGTTCCCTTTATCGTCTTAAAAATTTCCTACCTTTCAAAACCAAGCTTACGCTTGTTCATTCCCTCATTCTACCCATCATCGATTATGCAGATGTGTGTTACCCAGATCTGTCACAAAATCTTCTAAACAAGTTGGAGCGCCTTCTTAATAATTCAATAAGGTTTATTTTCGGTTTACGTAAGTATGACCACATATCTTCCTATCGTTCAAAGCTTAAATGGCTACCTATGCGTCAAAGGCGATGCTCTAGAATTTTACTTGTACTTTATTCAATTTTAAACGATCCAAAGTCGCCTTCTTATCTTAAGGATAACTTTCATTTTCTTCATTCGATTGACGGTCGAACACCACGACAAATGCCTTATTTGAAATAAGTCATTTCCTGTAATTAGGGTCTCCGATTCTCTACACTCACCATACGAAACACAGCAGCATTAAGCAGCTATTTTAAGATGGCATTCTGTGAGAGCGTGGTCCTTCCTCGGTCGAGCCGACCTATTCGTGTTACAACCATAATAGCTGCAGCGTGGCTCTATCACGTTTATTTGATTTTCGAAAGGAATCAACTGTATAAATTCTGAAGATAATAAAAAAACTAAGTAAGTTTCCTCAAATCATTCTTTCTTGTTGGCTTTTCCCGGACAGAGATATTTTCTTAAACAATGGGAAAAAAATGACTTTCAATAAGTTCCTTAATCTTATAATGTAGGCATTAATTAAAAGTTCAGCTTGACAATTCCAGTGGTGCCAGCGGCGGTCGATACGACTTAGAGCTTATTCCTTTTTAAAAGGCCGGCAACGCATCAGCAATTCCCCTGGTGTTGCAGTTGTTCATGGGCGGCGGTAGTCACTTACCATCAGGTGAACCGCATGTTCGTTTGCCCCCTTTTCTATAAAAAAAGCTCAGATTTCTGTCATGAATTTTATTTATTCATTCATCCTATGAAAGTCCTATCTCGAATTTCATTTCTTTTTGTCGCATCTACTATACCTACGGATGATATAGAAAGTGATAGTGAATGAGGGCATCCACGTCTTTTTCTGCCGCCAGGGCGGCGCCACTTAAAAATGAGGTGTAATATTTGACAGATTTCATAGCCGAGAAGTCAATTTGTTCGAAAAATGTAAAGGTTCATGTTTCTATTTGTACTATTAGTTATATTTTATAATAGTTACATTAAAAATAAATAAACAAAACCACAAATATTCATAAAAGTAGAAAAATTAAAAAAAGTAAGAAATGTGCAAAAATTTTAAGAGCAATTTAACCGTGGTAAGCCATGCTGCAGTTATATTAATAGTATAGTTGTAGCACGAATGGGTCGGCTCGACCGGGGAAGGACCACGCTCTCACAGAATACCAGCGTAAAATAGCAGCTTAATGCTGCTGTGTTTCGTATGGTGAGTGTAGAGAACCGGAGACCCTTTTTACTGGAAATGAGGCATTCTATCTTAGTCCTCACGGCTGACAACGCATCTGCATTTAAATTCGCAAACGAAGATGGATGTAGATGTCTATGGGCCACAGCAACTACCTACCATCAGGTGGACTGTGTGCTCGTTTGTCAACCTTATACTATAAAAAAAAAGTAAAGCACTGAGGCATTGTTTTGTGTATTAATATAATACTCTAGAAACTGATAAACTATTATTTAAAACTAACTTCTCAATTAAATGACATTGTGTAACAAAAAACTTCACCGTTCAGTGTCAACTAGCGACATCTGGCGAGCGAAAGATTATTAGCCCTCATTCTCTTACGCTGTCATTACACAGCGTAGACAAAATGATGTAGTTTTTCCTAAAATAATATTAAATATATCTATAAAATATTATATAATAAAATCTCTAATTACAATATTATAAAGCAAAATTAATAAATAATAAGCAATCGAACATTATGCTTTTGGTTTTACATTATAACACTGTCATATCGTATCATAAATTTGAAGAATAACGTCTTAAGTTGCGAAAAATAACCAATTGACTAAATTTCTTTGTTTTATTGCGGTCAAGGTAATACTAGACTGCAGTAAATTTACTTAGTCACGAAACGATAGATAAGTAGGTAATCAACAGACATCTTTTAATTGCCTTCAAATAAATATTAAGTAATTTCTTTCTTTTCTATTTCAGTTCATAAAAGTCTACAGCTGGTCATGGACCTCTCTTGTTGTCCAAACAAAACGCCCTATTTGCATCAATCGCCTTTGCAGTCGGATAGTCGATTGCTGTGTTCCTGCTAAATGCTGTATCAGATGACTATAAGAGATATATAAAATTAAAAATGTTGTACAACAGACTTCAATATAAATTATTAAGGATAACTCAAAAAATACTGGTCCGACCGTGATCAAATTTCTATGGGACCACCTGGGAAGTATACCCTTTGAAACAAAAAAAAGAGTTTTCCAAATCGGTTCAGGCGTCTTCGAGTAATCGGTGAACATACATAAAAAAAAGATTCCGACGAATTGAGAACATTTTTGAACGAATTGCCAAAAATTTTTGAAGTCGGTTGAAAATTGTCTTGAATGCAAAAGTAGAAGTTATGGAAAATAAATTTATTAAAACCCATAAAGTACGTAGTTATGAAAATACTGAATATAGAATTTTATTCGATAGGAAATATCTATCTTTATATTATAATACTTTTGCAAGGATTTCATCATTATTTGAATGCTTTAAATAGTTTAACAAGTGATTTTCGTTCAAAAATAGTCATGAAGGTTATATATATACATATACACACAACATAAACGCACGCCGCTCAAATTCTAGGTCAACTAGTGAGAAGCTGGCAAGAAATACTAAAGCTTCCGTGTTATCTAAGCTGTAATCATATTAGTCTAGTCTAGAGAAGATTATCTAACAATAATTTGAAGTAAATCTTATAATGCCTAAGACTAAAATCCTTCGATGATACGTGCGAGTAATTTCCAATTCGTACCTACTTTTCCTTGCCCAGAAGCTGAACGCTCCAAAATTTCTTAGTACACGAGCAACCCCAGTTCGATTCTCACGGCAGCAATGAAATTTGTTAGTACCAGTTTTTATTGACCGATAACGACATTCACTTCGTTGTTCGCGGTTCTTCGAGATTTTGGCCGGCCTATTGCCACTTTACAGCTTACTAATCCGTTGACTATGTCGGTTGCCCTGGCTCTAAGGAGGATATCTTCATTACAAATTCTATCACGCAGGGAAACTCCGAACGAAACTCGGAAACGGTTGAACCGATTTCAAGGATTTTTATTTTATTAAATATGGGCCCACGCCTGAAGTATAGGCCTATACTTCAGGGATACCATATAAATTTTTAGTAAGAAATTCACCCCTAAGGGTGGCAGAACAGAGGACGAAAAGTTCTTAATGTTTTGTTTAGACGACATTTAGTCGTTACCTTGAACTTGTGATATAATTAAAATTTAAAAAATTTAAACCGACTTCTAAAACAAAAACGAATAATTTTACACAATAGCTTATGAAGTCAGGGTTTTAATACTTCGATAGACGTGTTCAGGTTGTTGCTGGAGCGCCCCCGTTACTGTAGTATATCAAGTAAGTATATCTGATAACGCCCTTCATAAATATTTTTTACACTCTTATTCGCAAAAGAACTGCGTCACTGATGCACTGCGTCCCACACATTAGCGAGAAAGTGTATTTTTGAGTTTTGAGGCACTGGATGCATGTGCATGTAGGTACCCTGTGCGTCGAACAGGCACCGAATCATCGTTCAGATATATGATTATAATATATTTGATTTCGAACGATTACCTACTTTTACTGACATGGATTTTAAGTCTTTCATTTGTATCTAATAACAAATTACGTACTACATAAAGTAAAAGTTAAAGTTACAGCCTATATACGTCCCACTGCTGAGCACAGGCCTCCCCTCATTTCTGAGAGGGTTTTAGGGCAAGGAAATGACCGCCGCGCTACCCCAATGCGTGTTGGCGTACTTCACATGTCTTCGATATATATTTTTTTTAAATTAATGTACTACATGGTCTGCAATAAAGGATTTTATAACAGAAACAAGCTTTGCACAAATAGAAACATGCGCACAATTTCATAGTAATTACATATTCATAATAAAACACAATATTCTTATGAGAACAATTCGATCGTAAAAAATAACAATAACGTACAGTGCTTCGCGGAGGCGGTGAGTTTTTTTTTATTACAAATAATATTCAAGGCCGCAATAAATTATTACAAGAATTATTGCTATAATTAATTCCGTTATTTAAATACATTACCTTGTCTGTGTTTCCAGTTCACATTTTAGTATAGCTGAGAAATTCACGGCAATTCTATCGCCACCTAAAAGAATTTAACTTATGGAAAAATGAAAATTCATATTTAATTGTTCGCCTTGCTATAATGTAATATTTGAAAATTCTTATCTTACACGCTAAGATATTTATATGCAGCAAAATGCCAATCATTATTAAGTTTTGTACCTAACCGCAAACGTGCAGTAATAAATTGAGCGCACAAATTATAGGTCCCTGAGTAAATTCAGTACCGAAGTGCTTAATGTTTCGACGTGACGTGGAAACGACGTAAGTTTTAATTGGTCAACGATATTAAGGGTATATTTACATGAATCTTATGCTGGAGAAAATCTTTCAGTCTCATGAATTAGTTTTTATCTGTATAAACTGATAAATATTGTTTTCTTTATTCAGAGCATAATAAGAAACCACATTTGTAATGAATTTATTTAAAGTTGCAACTACTTTTTTTACTTTTTATGTTTTTAGACTGTGACAATATCTTAGTACATATAATATACTACTAAACTATCAGTTAGCATTTTTATTGTATAAATTCTATGCCTATATTAAAATTAAGTTCCAAGTGTGTTCAATAAACAGTGGTATTACACTGTTTGTGTTACAGATAATAATAAAATCAAATAAAATAGGTAACTGCACGTAGCTGCGAACCAATTTAAAGGGAAATTCAACAAGTGTACAGAAAGGTCACGGTCGCTCGCAGAAGCTGTAGTGGAAAATATTTCGCAGATGCAGCGTGCAATTAATGTATGTAGTTGTAAAGAAACAAACGACGCGACGGTTGTACTCGCAAGCAGGCAATATAGCAATATAGTATTCTATGGTGAATACGTATATTGATTAATATTAACAGGTTATCAAAATTCATACAAAAATATATGTGTTAAGTAGGTATCTGAAAATACCCATTACTTTAGTATTGCATAGGATTTGGTTAGTAGTTTTTTTCTGAAAGTCTTATAAAGGTATTTACAAAATTATCAACATGCATTCTTCGAATTAGTAAAATCTTTGGTATAGGTACTTGTATCTGCAAATAGTTTTCGTATGGGAAATTATTAAACGAACGAATAAAAAACATGTTTCAAACGACATTCTAGATCTAGAATACTGACTTGAGCAACATTATATTATTTTGGCGAAAAATTAACGAGCTGCCTGTTAATGTTGACCCCACTAGATGGAATGACGACTTGCTAAGAGATGCAGGAAGTCGATGGATGCAGGTGGATTAGGACCGTGCTTTGTGACTTTCCTTTAGAGGCATATGTTCCGCAGTGGAGTTGAGATGAGCTGTAATGATGATGATGATAATGATGCTAATGTTGATTAATAAGAAGTTTAAAACGAACTGCAAAACAATTATTGCATAATATAGATACTAAACGTGCAACTAATATAAATACTGAGTGAGTGCAACTACAAAAGCCGCGAACATTTTTTGAAACGAAGTTCCTTATCGGACGATACGAATTTGACGGATGGTGGCTAGGAGAGGAGAAAAAGTGTAAGATTTTTCCGTCACGACCCCTTCTGACGTAGTGTAGACGGCCTTGGCAGCTATAAGGAAGCGAGATGGAATAATATCCATCTCCCTTCTCGCACTTTTTCTTATTTTGCCATGACAGAAATATTATTTTATTTTAAATGACGCTTCATTTTAATAGACGCTAGTAATTAATTTATTTGTATTTGTTAATCAATAATAATATACTACGAAAGGAACTTCGTTCCCACCGATTGTTCCATGACACTCACGCATGTTTTTTATTTAAAAAATTAGACGTTGGCCTACGTTCTTTAATTTTAAGATATTTCTTGGGGAGGTTTCACTTTATTAATCACCTCATTTTAAGTAAGTAAAATGCAGCTCAGTTTAAGTAAAAGATTAGCCACATGTTCAATATAACCCGGAACATTGTTACACAAACAGAAATTAGGTCGCTCCAACTATATCAGGCGGCATGGTTTATTAAATGGTACTCAAAATTAATGTTTATTTGTCTCTGTTTCCGGACTTTGTAGTGCCTCACAACCAGTCGCTCACTTAGTACTTTAATAACCAGTATTCATTATTTTTGAAACCTTGAATTTGACTTTAGTATTACCCGTTTGGCTTGCCTTTACGTATTACTGGATATGTTATTATTCATTCACGCAAAATAGATAAAATAAACTTTCAGCTGTACTTGCATCGATCATTAATGCTGTGATATCAGAATTTAAAATAATATCAATATAAGAGGCACGTTCGACAAAAACTGAGAATGCGATACAAACTCTTATTTAATAAATAAATAATGACTGGTAAAGCTGGAATATCTATTTCCGAGATTGAAGAAGATTTAAAGATTATAAAACGGTAGTCGCTGCAATACGGGATTTTTTTGCGGCTCAGAATGAAGAAATCTTTAGGAAAAGAAGTTTTGGCTTAGACAAAAGACATTCCAATAATATTACGCTAGAAGATGATTATGTCGGACAGTAAAACAAATTTAAGAAAAATTTACTGTAACAAACACAATCTCACTTTTTATTAAACACTGCTAGTAATAATAAAAATTGTAAAAATCCTTAACTGGCTATATAATTTTTATTAAAAAAAATATGTTTATAATAAACATGGATGGCTTTATGAAATATCACAATTGTTTTGATGGTATGCCAGTTAAAATGATCAGAAAATAAATAATAAATAATGGTATGTAATACTTGTCTTGTCTTTACTTTACTAACCGCTCCAGGTATCCCCGCCGAGATGAAGAGGGCGAGTGTGTCGGGCCAGGGTAGTAGCTTGTACTGCTCCCACCATCGCTTCACCACAAGGCTTACGTAGAAGCCCAACACGAACGACATCGGTATGGATTCACTCTGGGCACCGAAGTACTGCCGAACTTTCTCGAATATCCTGAAACATCACCGATATCAATGTTCTCGGTCGAAACTAAATGTGTTATCGTAGCAGCATTGTTCGCATGAGCGTTATTAATTATATGCGGAAGGCCGCACAAGAATGTAAGGCGTTATGTAATTATGGTGTAATTCCTTAGAAGAATGTACGCCATTTTCATAATTATGCGGAAGAATAATCACCATATCATATCATAAACCTATAATTCAAAAAATTATGAAAATAATCGAAAAACGAAAAACGTTTGCCAATTTTTTTGTAAAACTATCATTTTGCAATTAGCCAATAGTAGCAAAGCTATACCTTCATCTTCTTCATCTTGATTAACCCTTAAAAATCCACTGCTGAAGATGGAAATGATTTTTTAGAATTATTTTTAACCCACAGCCCGAAAATTTTGCATTATAATATAACATCATTAAAAAATATGCGTGAGTGTCGTGGAAAACTCGGTTGGAATGAAGTTTCTTTCGTAGTATAATATATTATTATTGATAAACGTATTATATTATTGATTAACAAATACAAATAAACGAATTACTAGCGTCTATTAAAATGAAGCGTCATTTAAAATAAAATAATATTTATTTCATTGTAAAATAAGAAAAGTGCGAGGGAGATGGATATTACCCATTCCATCTCGCTCGCTTATAGCCTCCAAGGTCCAAGGGCGTCTACACTACATCAGAAGGGGTCGTGACGGAAAAATCTTACACTTTTTCTCGCCTAGCCCTCATCCGCCAAATTCGTACCATCCGATAAGGAGCTTCGTTCCAAAAAAGTTACCAAACTAAATGAAAATTTATTTAAGTAAATGCATAAGGTAAGGACTTATATATCAGATGAGGTTCTTTGTTGCAAAAACAGCCAAAGCATAAAATATATCTTTTTTTTATAAAACATTACTCGTCATCTTTGCTCTTGTTAATGATATCAGTTTAAATTCTTTTCGTCGAAGTAAATGTCAAATGTACACCCCAGCATTTGTACAAAATTCAATGGAAGAGAAGTATAGCCTTTATTATATTTATTTGGCTTATTAAAATAAACATGACCGGCGACTTTATTTTTAAATGGCCAGTTATTTACTAAAGAGGAAGGAATACCGAGGGGTAGTCATTTATGGATAGTCGATTTTTAAGACAAGACGACTGGGGAATTTCTTTATTTGAAAATTTAGATATGGCCAGCCAGCATTCTTTTATTGACCTGCAGTATTTTAGAACAATTAATCTAGTTAATAACTAACACAGTCTAATTAGATTTAGGTTACTTACGCATGTTACTAAGTACTTAAGATTAGATCTGTAGGTAATATACAGGGTTATTTTGCAATAACCGGCCAAATTTGCAGAGAAGGTTCAGAATAAGTAATATAGGCAAATGGTGAAGAAAAATTAATAAAAAAAATCTCAAACATACTGTCCTTTTTATCTTTTAAATTCAAAATGTGTGGTAATGCATTATTTTAATTAATTTTACTGCGCACGCACACATTCATAAATCACATAAAGCCCATAAATCACATAAAGCCCATAAATCACATAAAGCCCATAAATCACATTCATTGGAATAATTTCAAATAAATGTGGAAGCCTTATTTACTCGTATTTTCAAAAACTCCAATAACGCTATATCATTGTTTATATATTTGAACTTAAGGTTAAAATTTAGCTACTCTTTGAAAAATAACCCTGTACAAAGAGACAAATTATTTATCATCCTTCCTACCAATTAAGAGAGTAAAAGAGGACTCTTTTTATATTATTGTTCTTCCATCAATGTTCGATTGTAGTCTTTATAAATATCAACAATAAGTTATAAAAAACCTTTAAGGCTAATTAACGGGAGTAGAAGTATTAATGTTTGTACAAATAAAACGAAAGTAAAGTAAGAATCGAAATATCCAAATAGGTAAATTTATTTCTTGCGATTTGCTATAAAACCAATAGCCTTCGTAGTGTTGCCTTTAAAATATTTTAAAATCAAAACTTCCTACAAAAAAACTAAGCTAGAAGGCTAATGTGTAAAAACAATTTTAATTAAAAGTTCCGGCAGTCATAACATTTTGAATCAACAAAAAAATTAATTGTATTAATTTAAAAATGTAAAATTAAATATGGTTATTTAGAAGTTAAGAACTATTCAGCACCTTAATGCAATTTGATGATATGAGTTCTTAGTCTATTTACTAAATTTCAAACGTATGCTGATGGAAAAATTTTAAAAGCTTTTAACACTAATTATACTTTGCTCTTTTGCTTTATCGTATTAAAATACGTGCACAGGTTTTTCCGGAAGCCTTTGATTTAAAATTTAATCAATTTCTTTACGTTGTTTAAAAGTCGGTAGAGTCTGAATCTTTTATGCGCCTTTCGTTCGTTCGAAACAAAAGTGCTCCGTTTTAATAGTGTACTGACCTTACACTAATTTGTATCCATTAAATCAATTCCGTGAACGGTGTAGTGGCGGTGTAAGAATACCTATATCGTCTCGTGGGTGTCGTAGGAGGCGACAGAGGGAAACTAAAATAGGAGATGGGCAGCAGCATCTTCCTGATAACAACTGAATAAAAAACCTGCGGTTGCCAACCCGCCTGCCAACCGTGGCAACAATGGCAAAATCCCCCCTATGAGGCAATCTATGGATGAGGCCTATGTTCAGCAGTGGACTTTTATAGGCTGTATAGATAATAGAAATCAATTCAGTGTGTATAGCAGCGTTACAATGATTGGCTATGTTAGCTGTATGCTGTTCCTGTATGTTACTGTATTTTTACGGGATAGTTACACCTCAACAATCAAAATCAAATAATCCCACATAGTATAAAAATTACTCTCTAAAGAAATAAATAAAGATTAATTAATTTCATTTGGTTCCAAATTAATAACAAGGTTATATAGTTCCGCGGCTATGCCACTCTGAGAGAAACTACTTAAAATATTGTACATAGGAAGTTTTGCTTCTTTAAGACCTTAATTTATTTTTGAATGTAAATAATACTACATTCAAAGATATTTGAAAAGTTGCTTGCTACATCTGGGAATCGAATCGGAATAAATTTTCAGAAATACGAAGAAAATCCCTAAGAAAAAGCATTATAATTTATTTTCTACCGACTTCAAAAAGGAGACGGTACTCACTGTATGTTTTTTTTCTTTTTTCATAAACTCAAACGTAAAATTTCACGGTGTTCCTTGAATTTAAGATATATACTACGAGTATATTACTTAGAAGAAATTAATTCTTATAATTGAATTGTTCTTTTGTATGGGTATTGTGAAAATAGAGGATTTTTTTTACATTTGGTCGGTTCGAATCTCAGATGAGGCAAGCAATTTTTTTTTAATCTTTCCATACAGTATTACTTACTTTTAAGAATAAAATAAATTATCTATAAAACAAAATTTCCTTTCTACTTTCCTTTTTACTTTTTACCACTGGTTCTGAAAAAAACTCTGTCCTGGCAAGAACTAGTAAGAAACCCAGATTTTTTTTCAAAGTAAATTATAAAATATAATAGTTTGTACAAATTGTTTACAAAATTTATTTTAGATACAGTTTGGAAGGGACCACCTCATTTCCAGGGGTTGTTATCAACCATGTATTTATTTAAATTATAATAACCCTTTTTACACAGTTTTTGTTTAATTATATATTTAAACTTACTAATATCAAGACTTTGTTGTAATAGCGTATACATTGCCCCATGAATGAATTACTGACTCTGTGAAGTCGTGAAACTGGTATGACTAGCTTGTGTTTGTTTCTAGTGTAGTTTGTTCATAGTGTATATAACTTTTTTTACTAAAACTACTTTTGTTTTTGTGAACATACATTAAATTTACGTAAGTATACTGAGAGGCCAAATTTAATATATTTATTTCTTTAAAATTTTCTCTGAGAGACTCTCTCGGTTTAAGGTTATATAGGGCCTTCTTCTGCAAAACAAAAATAATTTCTAAATTAGCCGCATTTCCCCATAGTAAAATCCCATAAGACATTACGCTATGGGAATAACTGAAATAAACTAATCTAACTGTCTCGAGACTAGTGAGGCCTCCAATCTTTTTTACAACATAAGCTGCAGAGCTCAGTCAGCTTGCTAGTTAAAATATATGACGGCCCCACTGAAGCTTTGCGTCGAGACTGATACCAAGAAAAACAGTGGATTCAACAGGGCTCAGTTAATTTAAAAACACATTGGATCAGATTTTTAACATTTGGTGTTGTAAGTTTTATACATTTAGTTTTATTGACGTTTAAATATAGTTTCTTAGCGTTAAACCAATGCCCTAATTTTGATGTAGCATTATTCACATCGTCACATTGAAATGATTGACGTTTAAGTTAAAAATCCTGCCTGATATATCATGATTGTCCCCTACAAAGGAAAGTAAGTAGCTAATATAGACTAGAAATAGGAATGGGCCGAGAATTGAGCCTTGAGGGTCACCCATTAGTACAGGTGATCCGGAAGAACTTTTGCCATTGATAATAACTTTCTGCGTTCTATTACTTAAATATGAAATAATAAGTTTAGGCGCTGTGTTCTTGACACCATAGTACTGTAGCTTCCTGATTAATGTCTCATGGTTAATATAGACGAACGCCTTGGAAAGGTCACAAAATATACCCAAAGCATCCTCTGAATTCTCCCATGCACAAAAAATATGTTTAATAAGCTCAACTCCGGCGTCAGTTGTCGAGCGACCCCTTGTAAAACCAAATTGATTTTTATAAAGAAATTTATTTATATTAAAAGAACTTAACATCTGATCTAAAATGATTTTTTCAAAAATTTTACTAAATGTTGGTTAGTACAGAAATTGGTCTAAAATTGCCGGGTTCTAATGTACTACCAGATTTAAATAAAGGTATGACTTTATAATGTTTCATTAAATCAGGAAACACACCAGATTCGACGCTTGTATTAAAAATAGTGGCTAGATAAATTGCTGTTGTATCTATTATAGATTTTGTAACTTTAACGGAAATCTGTCGTTATCTTAACATTAATAGTTTTAAAATATTTAACGATATCTTTTGGCAATACTCTATGGAATTTATTAAGTATTTGAATAAGCCTTTACGATTACGAATTTAACGATTTTGTTGTCAAAAAAGGAATATATAAGGAACAGTAAAATGTTTCTCAAAAGCCGTAGCAACTTCTTGATCAGATTGAGTTAAGTTATTGTTAATGTTCAATTGAAAATCCGAGTTGCGTGGTTTGACCTTACACCTGTTTCAATATTAATTATATTCCACGTCATTTTAATTTTATTGGATGCAGTTTTAATTTTGTTGCTTAAATGTAAATTAAAATTAAAAGCCTTAGCTGTGAAGCACACTTTAAATAATTTTTAAATATTGTAGAATATGTACTGTAAAAATGTTATCTTTAAAGGTCGCACTTAGCCCAGCAATACGTGTTAGTTCTAAGAATAAATTAATAAGATTATACGATTTAAACAATGAGCTAAACTTAATACTAATGGAAGAAGTTTCAAGGAGATTGATGCTAAAGTCTCCACATATTACAACAGACTTGTTTGAAAATAATGAAATGGTTTGTAGTATTCTTTGGGGGAGGCCTATGTTTAGCAGTGGACTTGTGGAGGGGCTGTAAAGATGATGATGATGATGAATATTTTTCTTTTTCAACGAGTTAGTTGGAGTAAAAAAAGGTTTATTTTATTTTGCCTGACTTGGTTAAATATATATATATATAACAATTAGCTTAAACTTAAATTAAAAAGTTATTTTACTACGGAGTGCAAATTATGCCTGGATAAAGTTTTATTTAGCCTTTGTTTTTATCTTGATGGTTTTTATTGTAATTACCAATTTAACGGTACTATCCAATAAGTACTGACAATTATTGTATTTGGGGCAGGTTAAAGGTGAACTCATGAAGTTGCGTGAAAATTGATCATTTTGAGCTGTAAAATTTTGAATTCAATTAATAAAAATAATATAATTTGATAAAATAACATTAATTCGTTTTTTTGTTCAAAAATTTGTCAGTACATATAAAATTGTCGAAAAAATGACAGAAAAAGTTTAACCAAAAGAATAATTTGACAGACGCAGAAAGTCGAAGGATACAAGTGACAAGAACCTTGTTTTGTGGAATTCCTTGGGAGAGGCCTATGTTCACCAGTGGACTTGTGATAAGCTGTATTGACGATGATATACATAACTTTTGTGTGACAGGAGTGACGACAAACAAGCAAACAGTTGACACAGGCAGTCAACACTTGTATTCAACTTTAAACAAAGACGGCTGCAATTGCATTGTCATCTCCGAGGACAATAATGAAATGCCTTACACGTGCTTATACAGCTTCTTTTATCCTTTAAATCTGAACACAGCAACGGGTGCACTGTGATTATCGTTGAAAATAGGTAAGTAGGTGATACCAACCCAGACGCCAAAAAGCAGCCTTAAATAGCGAAGGTTATGTTAATATGTCATTTTATCGCACACAAAAAAATTACGTGTGGCTGTTTGAAAATACTTTGACTCTATAATATCTATACTCGTACTACGATATCTTTAAAACTTTAATTCTGAAAGGCTTAGCGACGTTCCAGCCTAGGTGAACTGCCCTATTTTGATGACCGTCGTCTTCATAATCTCAATTTCAAAATCGCCTAAGATGACGCAACTTGGAAAATCGGTTAACTGCACGCACACACGCATAAACATTTTGTTCCGTGCTACTGCCGTAAACTATCTACTCGTATTTAACGTAGTTTCAGCCTTTATAGGTCCAACGACTACTGGGCAGTCCCTGATTTAGAGTTCTGAAGCCCAAGGCTAATTTTGAATATGCGCCCCCAACCGACCTGTTCTGTCTGTGCCTGCCCAGCCCACTAATATATTTACTAGATTTTTATATTTTGCTAGCTACCCACGCCGCGGTTTTGCCCATTTAAATCAAATTTTCCTATTGTATAATAGTAAGCGCCGATCATCGCCCATTAACAACTGCAACACCAGGTATATGCAGGTACTTTGCCGGCCTTTTTAAAAGGAGTAAGCTCGTTTCTTGAGGATATAAGTCGAATCGGTCCGGAAAAGTCGCTGGCGGCAGATGATTCCACAAAGAAGTCTCGCGAGGATGAAAACTAGTTAATCGCACCGTCATGGTGGACCACCAAGCATCCAGATAGTGTGGATAATACCGTGAGTTTTGTCCCGATGTGCGTTGGTGGAATTTGGCGGCTATAATTAATCCAAACAATTCTATATATATATATATATTATATAGAATTGTTTGGATTAATTATAGCCGATAGAAAATGCAAAGCAACATGTCTTCGCAGTTACAGTGAATCGAGCCGATCAGAAAAAACTGCGCTGGATGCCGTCAAGTGGAAGGAGCTGGCAGTGGAGAGCCCCGGCCCAGAAATGTATTCCATGTGAGGCCGAACCTGTGCCTTGTAAAGTTGCAAGCGGTGTGCCGGCATGAAATACTGTCCTGCCCTGCTGAGCACGCCAAGCTTTTTAGAAGCTAATTTGGCCTTCTCATCCAAGTGAATGCGGAACGATGCCAAGAATTCCGATGCTAGCTGAGGCAACATGGGGAGTGCCCTGAAATTGAGGAGATACGACAAAAGGGTTCCATAGAGCGGTAAACGCGTAAACCTGTCTTCTGAAGTTGAAACTGCACTAGAATCGTCCTCAATCCGAGACTTTGTTTATTAAAGACTCGACTTCAGACACAAGTTTGTTTCGATACTAGATGACGTGTTCTCGAGAAATATTAGCACGCCGGTGTAAAAAGCATCACCAGTGTTAGAACCAGTAACAGCAACATATAATTGATATACATAAGAAACAGCGTTGATGATGATAGCACGTAGCCTTGGAATACTAGCATTAAAAGGCTCGTAGTCGGAGTATGCACCGTCTACTACGACTTTGATACTCTGATCTATAAGAAAACTGATGATCGATCCAATTGCACAATTTCTCGGGAAGCACGTAGGAAGAAAGCTTTTATAGAAGCGCTTTGTACCAAAGCCCATCGAAGGCCTTCGTTATGTACAAATTAACGGCCAATGTCTCCCTCTTGGACTCTACTGCTTCCGCTCATCTATGAGTTAGATAAATTAGAACATTAGAACTAGAACCAGCTGATTAAATGCGGTCAGCATTGGCGGTCACTAATCTGCTGGTGGTCCTCAAGGTAACTTATGTACTGGCTATTTATAATGAATGGTGGTGTGCACCCCTGTCGTCGAGATTCGAGCTGAACTCAAAAAGACAACCGCAAAGATCGAATTTCTCCTTTGCGGCATGGGCCAGTAAGTCGTTCTCTCGGCAGAGATGGAACAGATGGCTGACAGAAGTTCCCTTGGACAGCCTTCGCAAAACACCTTAATAAAATTAGAGGTAGAGAAGCAACACTTATGTACAAAATCAAATTTAATTCTGTATATAAGTGTTGCTTGCAAAGGCAAGCTCAGCGCCCCCTTGAACCTTGCGCCCTAGGCTTCAGCCTAGTTAGCCTGTGGGTAAATCAGGCCCTACTACTGGGCACAACACCGGCCTCTTATAATTTCGTTAAGTAGCTATTAGTTTCAGTGTGACTTCACATGACACGCAGGTTCCTTGAGGATGTTGACCTTCACCGCGGAGCAGTTGGTAAATTATTTATTTAATCATAATTTCAAATAGTTCCCACCCTCACATCACACCCCCACTAATATGTTATACATATATGTAGGAAACTTTCTTGCAGTGCGATACTTACCTTAGGGGTCACTAAGCTGAATGACACTTAATTTGTTTATAATTATTATAATAGATAGATAGTATAGATTTATGTGGGAATGCAACCATATGTATCCGAATCATCAAAAATCCTCAACAGTTAGCTCGTTTCATAAACAAAGCAGCTTTCAAAATACTTTTTTACTTTCAATTATTGTCAGTCATGCTTGGGTGCTTCCGTTAAGTTGAATGATACTTCATGCGAATACAGGTTTGTTTATTGTTTAAATTAAGGAATAAGTCAAAATTTTTCAACTGTCAAAAGTTACGTATATTCAACTTATTTTATTTTGATATTTAGAGGCCAATTCTGGCTTACAAATTTCAACAAAAAGATCAGCAATCATAAGACAGTTATTATGATAATTATTTTTTGATTTCAGACATAATCACTCAAGCTACTTTACCTATAAAATTTGGTGGTATTGGTGTGAGAAATCTTTCTAGCGTTGCATTGCCTGCTTTCCTTGCTTCCGTGCATAGTGTCAGTGATTTATGTAATGGCGGCTGTACAAGCTCGTCTCGTCGCCTCGCGTGCTGCCTCTCGTCACGAAGGGTTTGACACGAGAGCACACCATGTACACACTCGTTGTATCACTTTTTTTATAGGATAAGGTTGACAAACGAGCACACAGTCCACCTGATGGTAAGTGGTTGCTGTGGTCCATAGACAGCTACATCTATCTTCGATTACGAATCAAAATGCAGATTCGTTGTCACCCGTGAGGATTAAGATGGAATGCCTCGTTTCCAGTAAAAAGGGTCTCCGGTTCTCTACACACACCATACGAAACACAGCAGCATTAAGCTGCTATTTCACGCTGGTATTCTGTGAGAGCGTGGTCCTTCCCCGGTCGAGCCGACCCATTCGTGCTACAACTATACAATTAATATAGCTGCAGCATGGCTCTACCACTACCACTTGAACTCCGGATGCCCACTGCGATAGACGTAGAAGAAACTGTTGCTATGTTTTGCTTTTGCTATTTTTTATTATAATTTTTTACATATTTCCAATAAAAAGAAAATTAATAAGCCATGGTGGATGGTTTCTATTCACTGTAATAGAACTATGTAAGTTCCTACATTGTATTTAACAATATTGAACCATTTTTTTGATAATTTTTATATTTATCAGAAAACAAACGAGTGTGTACAGGCGCGCTCTCGTTTTCATCGCGAGACTCACGAGACCCTTGGACTCGAGCGCAAAAAGCCGACACGCTTCCGAGAGCGAACGAGGGCCATTTACCATCTTTATTATACATTATACCATCTATATTTATAACTTTACCGTCAAGTAATCTCGGCACATTACTTGATGGGGAAAGCTTGCGCATCGCCGTAAGAATCCGACTAGGAGCGGCGATTTGTCAACCCCACCAGTGCCCCTGTGGTAGCAGCGTCGACAAGTTTGGGCTCCACGGACTTTCATGTAAGAAAAGTGCTGGTAGGTTTTCACGGCACGGTTCTTTGAACGATGTCATCCGAAGGGCTCTTGTCTCTATATATGTTCCCTTTTATATGTTATCTATTTAGAGACGATGGCAAGAGACCCGACGGTATGACATTGGTCCCTTGGGAGAGAGGTAAAGCCCTAGTGTAGGATGCTACTTGCGTAGACACTTTGGCGGCCTCTCATCTCAGGGGTACCTTGTTTAGAGCCGTGGCAGCATCAGAGGCACTGAACTGAGTAAGTGGCGCAAATATGAGTCTCTGAGAGATGACTACATATTTGTGCCATTTGCTGTAGAGACTATCGGTCCACGTGCGGTGAAGTTCCTAAAGGAACTCCAGCCGCGGCTGGTCGTTGCTGCTGGTGATAAGAGGGCTGGTTCTTTTCTCACTCAAAGGCTAAGTATAGCCATTCAGCGGGGAAACGCAGCCAGCGTTCTTGGCACGATACCGCGGGGAGTAGGACTGTATGATAGTTAAGTTACAAGTTTTAGTTTTTTTTAAATTATACGTTTAAATAGTACTAGGTTATAAAAATGTAACTAGGAAAGGCTATTGCATCTATCCAAAATTTCATAATTTTCTAATCATATAAAAAATAGAACTATTTTGCTTGTTAATGATGTTTTAAAAATATTTATATTTTTTTAATCTTTAGCGTAAAGAACGACATTTTTATTATTTATAAATTAACAATAGCAGAAGGCACGTGCCTGGCTACGGTCATTTTAAAGAAACATTATAAACGCTTATTTCGAAACTCACTTTTTGTTCGCTATTGGCGTTGTGAAAACGTGAACTGAACGGACCTCGCCCAAACTTTTAACTTTAACTTTTCTTTTTAATTCAATGTAGATGACGACTTTCTGAGCCTTTTCGGAAATAACGATAACTGTGGTTGTTTTAAAACTGAAATGGCAAACGAACTTATAGCCCTGGACTACTGGAGTCCAGGTACACCCGCAGCCAACTTTAAACAAAGAAGGTTACAGATGCATTGTCACTTCTGAGGACTAAGATGGAACAAATCACAGCCTGTGATTATATTGCTCTATACTAAGCAAGCACTAAAAATATTAATAAGGACTAATTGAAACTTTCTTTAGATACTTCCTCAGTAAATTGTTTAAATTATGTAGTATGACTTCTTTATGAGAGACCAACGCAGTGTATTACAGTTGCTGCACGAATACCTCAATCGGGGAGGGCAACCTTTTTAATGGCAACGAGGCATGTGTTCTACTATTCAACTGCAGATAGGTGCATTGGAAGACATTTTCAAGGTACTGGACTGGAAAGGATACGGTATTAACATCAATGGCGAGTATGCCGACGATATAGTCCTTATGGCAGAATCGCTGTAGGATCTAAGCACCACTATGCTCAATGACCTCAATAGTGCCTCTCAACGGATAGGTCTCAAGATGAACATGGACAAAACAAAGATCATGTATAACGTCCATGTCACACCTATGCCGGTAGTTGTTGGGAGCACTAAGCTCGAAGTTTTTGACGAGTATGTTTACCTGGGACAAATAGTCCGACTAGGTAAGTCCAACTTCGACCGAGAGGTCAATCGACGGATTCAACTCGGCTGGGCAGCGTTCGGGAGATTACGACATATCCTCTCGTCAGGCATACCTCAAAACCTTAAAACAAGATTGTACAACCAGTGCGTGTTGCCAGTGATGACCTATGGATCTGAGACGTGGTCCTTCACTGCTGGCCGTATGAGGATGCCCAAGGTCACTCAGCTAGCTTTGGAGAGGCCTATGCTCGGGGTTTCTGCGTGATAGACTCAAAAACAAGGATATCCACAGAAGAACCAGAGTGACCGATATAGCCCAACGGATTAGTAAGTTGAAGTGGCAATGGGCCGGCCATATAGCTCGAAGAACAGACAACCGATGGGGAAAAACGGTTCTCGAGTAGCAGCCTCGTACCAGCAGGCGAAGTGTAGGGCGTCCCCCCACTAGATGGAGTGACGACCTGGTAAGACATGCAGGAAGTCAATGGATGCAAGTGGCTCAGGACCGTGCTTTGTGGCATTCCTTGGGGAGGCCTATGTTAAGCAGTGGACTTGTGAAGGGCTGTAATGATGATGATGATGATAATACAAATATATACACATAGTACACATATACATAACATAATATATCATATTTAAATGGTATTATACATGCAATAAAAATGTTATATTTTATATACATATAATATAATATAATATAATATACGATGTATAAAATATTTATACATGCATATTATAAACTTTATATTATATAGATATCCGTATTAATATATAAATAAATACATATTATAAGAAAAAAAAATTTGTTCGTAATTGCCGTCAGGTAATGTTTAAGCGTTTTTTTGGTTGTATTCTCAAACATAATAGAAATATAATAAACATCATCAACCTGCGGCAGTCCACTGCTGAAGATAGACCTCCCCTAAGGCGCGCCAATTTGCCCCGATCTCCAGCAAACTTTAAGTTAAACGGTTTGCAGTTTAACAGTTTGAATGAAATTGAAATATAATTGCCCTTGGTCCCAATCTCTGCCTCAATTCTTTCAATGTGGCGGCTCGGTAGCCTAATAATGGCTATGGCGCTGAAGGTCGCAGGTTCATATCCCTCACAAGACTAGTGTTTGTACGGCTAACAAACAATTATTTCTTTGTTGCATTTGGACGTTTGTCCGAGTGATATTTATATATATGTAAAACGTCTCCATAGAAATTCCTAGTGTGGGAAAATTTTGGATGAATATTCCTAATTATCATTTGTTTAGGAAAAACGAAAAACTAATCCAAAGATTATTACAATAAACAGAAATTATATGCACAGTTATCCAAAGAACTGAAATGTTTACCAATGGTTTTGGCAATACAAAATAACAGGTAATAAAATGCTGTAAAACTTATACCTAATATTTATAAAAACAGGAAATAATTAAAGAAAATATAAAAAAACATGCGTGAGTGTCGTGGAACACTCGGTTGGAACGAAGTTCCTTTTGTAGTATATTATTATTGTTATACTACAAAAGGAACTTCGTTCCAATTATCCGTATTATATTATTGATTAACAAATACAAATAAATGAATTACTAGTGTTTATTAAAATGAAGCGTCATTTAAAATAATATTTCTTTCATGGCAAGATAAGAAAAAGTGCGAGGGAGATTGATATTATTCCATCTCGCTCGCACTATAGAAAGGGGGTCGTGAAAAATCTTACACTTTTTCTCGCCTAGCCCCCATCCGCCAAATTCGTACCGTGCGATAAAGAACTTCGTTCCAAAAATATTGGAAACTATCAATAAAAAGATAAGGTTACGAAAATGTGATGATGGTGGCCTCCTAACCATGGCCACCATTGTCATCATCATTATCATTATAACGTATAAGAAATAAGAAAGCCTTGTTTCCAGTTAATAGGATCTCTGGTTCTTTACACTCACAGCACACACTTTAAGCTGCTATTTTCCGCTGGTATTCTGTGAGAGCGTGGTCCTTTCCCGGACGAGCCGACCCATTCGTGCTACAGCTATAAAAAAGCTGCAGTGCGGCTCTACCATGGAGAATTGATTTCATAATGTCGTAAATGCATATAATTGCACTTTTTAAAGTAATCTATACGCTGCCGTATTACACGCAGTGCGTCTATTATTGCTTGGTTTCATATTGTTTATTTTCATTTCACGACTGCTTTTCATTTCACCAATAAATGTGGTGAGTTACAGAACTTCTAATCGATATAGTAATGTCAGCAACTTTGGGGTGGCCCAAGGGCAAGAGCAGACAGATCTACGACTCAGACCGGCAACGGACAGCAAAAATGCGAGACGTCTGGTACTGCGATCGTCAATTTACAATTATTGAGTATCCAACATACATACTTTACTAAATAATGTTGTTTTTATTATTCTAAAATTGGTGTACCTTACACGGTAATGCAGACTAACTATAGGTAATGCCATTAAACTATGCGGCACTTTCACAAGGAGTGCCGCAGTATCTCTAGACTTCAAGAATCATCGATTCTTATATAAATCAGATTTGAAGGCCGGGGGCTACGAAGATAGCACATCAACTGCGCTTGAAAATCCGCAAAGCAGCATAGAGTTAAAATTAGCTTTAGAGCAGGCCACTTGCCTCGAACTTCTTACATGACTTCAAAACTTAAAATGTGATCATCAAAAAAAAACGGTATCTATTTATAAGTCAACAATTTAGTGTAAAGAAAATCTCATGATGATCTATAAAGCCCAGATTCATGCTGGTTCTATCACCTTGCCTTGAGAGTTAGTGATAGAGAGTAGTGAAGGTGCATCAGGACTGGAAGGATGCGGTTATTTGTAATTTGTGGGGTGTCTCCGATTACAGCGATTACGAAGGCATATCGTTTCTCTCCGGCTTTAGTGAGCTAGCAGAACAAAACCTCCCAGGGAGTTAATGCATAATATGAATCGTTCGCCCAAGCAGAGAAAATATTGACGATATTGCTGTTGTGTAAAAGGTGTGTTTAACATCTCAATCTCAAGATTTAGGGCGAATTCCAAAGTTCAAAGACTCTATATTAGAAATTCTTTACGCTGACGTCGTGTGCCTCATGTCATACCACCCCAACACCAAGTGCTGTATATGCCATGATAACCAAGATCACCATACGAAACACAGCATTATAGTGTTATTTCACGCTGATATTCTGTGCGATCATTGCCCTTACCCGGTCGAGCCTACCCATTCGCGCTTACGCTGCAACGTAACTCTGACACGTAACAAATAATAAGTCTTTTTGTTTATATTTTAGTTTTGATAGGAGATTGTTTTACTGTATTGTATTATTGTATTTTGTTTTGCTATTATAGGTATAAAGGAGGTCAAACTACAATCGTTGTGTAAATAATATGATATTTAAAACAACTTGATTGCATTTTCAATGAGGTCAATAGAGAAAGAGAACGCCTCGTTAAATTGCAGTATAATAAATACTCTTGCAGTGACATCACTTATCAAAATACGTCTTGTTTTATAAAACGCAAGTGACATGAGAATTACAAACTCACAGTCCACCTGATGGTAAGTGGCTACTGAAGGCTATGGAACCTGTCGCCAACTTCTCGCAAAAAAGGTTACAGATGCGTTGCCTACCTTGAGGACTAAGATGGAATGTCTAAAACCTGTAATTATATTGGGCTCTCTGTACTCTTCACACCGGAACACAACAGTACAGACACTGCTATTTGGCGACTACAATGGGCAAGAGGGTGTTATCTACCCAGACGAACTCCTAGGCGGAAAAGAAATCCTACAATCTAGTTTTATCGGATTATTTAAACATATTCAAACAAGATGTTTATTTGATTGTATGTAACTATGATATCCTTTCCTGCTATTCTGATACAATATAAAGCAAGCTTTCGGGTTGCTACTGAACCAACACATTTTAGCAAGCAAGGCAAATAAGTACGCCGCCCCTGAACTACCACAACCCTATCCAACCACAATCCAGTAGCAAATTTTCAAAATATTTACAAAGTACAGCAATAACTGCTTAAATATTTTTTACTATACTGAGAATCAAAAAATGTTCATTGTTTTTATGGATGAAGATTGTTCATTATAAGAAATTATTAATATATTAAATAATAAATGAAACGTATTCGATACTTTGATACACCTAATTAAAACCAGATTATTTACGAGTACGCATACTTGCCTTTGAACCCATACTTGTTACACAGGAAACGTTGGCAACGTTGTTTAATGTCGAAAATATTTTGTGAAATACCTTCGACATTTTCTACGTTACGGTTACGGAAGCCTTTTGTGACAGGAACCGGTTAAACGATTCGCGCCCGTTACTAACGCTAAATGCGTCACCCAAACGCCATTGTGGATTCAGTATTTGTTTTTGTGCGATATTCGTATTTAAAGCTTAGTTATCTGCAAATACAGCGAATCCTTCTAATTTAAAATCACATAATTAGTTATTTCTATCTTCTATACATATAATAAATCTGTAGAAAAGTCGTGTCTGTAATTCTAATATATTCTCGAAAAAACGAGTCCAGGGGACTAAATAAAGGGGTCTGAAGCCAAATTAGTGGTTTTTAGAATGTTTGTCTGTCTGTCTGTATGTCTGTCTGTCAAATTTTTCATTATCGTGTCGTGGCCAGATCGTAGAATTGATGATATATCATAAATAAGTCTATCATTCGTGAAATGGTGTGGTAATTTCATGATATTTAACACACTTTGTTGACCATGTCAGGATATAGCTTGACCAAATCAATAAATAGAAATCGTTTGAAGATATTAATAACTAAACAAAACGTTGCTATTTCATGATATGGTCATATGACGATATCATTAAATCGGATTTCACCGCTAGCGGCGCTGATAGCGTATTTTTTAACAGAAAGAGAACTTTTAACATAATTGACATCACTTTATGCCTTATTAATATAATTACTTTTCATGGGGCAATACCTATATGCAGTTTTTATTACATTCATATTTTCGGGTATGTTACTTTTTTGTTTTCACTCTACCGTAAATATTAAGGGTTGCAAACACGAGTAGAACTCATTATCGTCAGCCTATCAAAAGTTCACTGAAATGAACATAGACCTCCCCCATAAATTGTCAAGTGGCTGGATATTCACTAAAGTTATCACACTTGGTAGGCGAGTTGGCAACCGCAGCTATTATTATTTTGAGATGTTGTCAGGAAGGTGATGTTGCCCATCTGCTGTTTGTTTTCCTATGTCGCCTCTTACGACGGGACGATATGAGGTGGCGGATTCTGTTTCAATTTTTCTACTCCCGTTCATGAGTGTAGTGCTCCTCACGTCCACTGTGAATGAAATTTATAAGGAATAAAACTAATTTTAAGGATTTTATCGTGTTTAATTTTAACTTTTTTCATTCCCGATGTTTTGGGCACTTTACAGTCACTTTTCAGTAACGGGAGGAGCGGGAGGACTGAGGTGTTTGACGACCTGATGTCAGAGATGAAATAGAATAGAATAAGAATGAATGCAGTAGTAATGCTTGGGTCTGAATTTTATTTTATTAATTATGGAGTCCTTAGCAGATGGTAGCACTCAGCCATCTTCCCTATTAAAATTAGGATATTTTTAATTTCCATAGCATCGCGAATCATCATTGGTAAGAATCGGTGTTCTATTGCAAGGATTTGTTGTCTATCACATCCGATATAATGGTTACATCGATACTAAACATGTTGACATACTTTAGACTGCCCGAAGCTTCGGTGCTTTACATCAACGATATGTTCTTTTACTCGGGTTTTTATGGAACTTTCCTCCAAGACGCGTAAAAAAACCCCACGTAAAAAAAGTTAAAATTAATCGTGATAATATCCGTAATATTAGTTTTTCCATGTGTGGTATTTATTATTATAGAACTGCATTTATGAAATTTTTAAGTCTATTCGAAGTAAAAAAAAATATCTACATGTATTTTATGGTGCCAATCAATATTAAATAGGACCAATGATATGAATAAAATATCTCAAATAAACATTATACCGTAAATTGATAGAAGACCATGAATTCATCATTATTTTGTTAAAACTAAATTAACTTTAATTATGAATGAATGTAAAGAGTAAAATATAAATAATAATAATAATTTTAGATTCCAAGACAATTTACCTTATGGATACATCGGAAGACACGCCCGATATAAAAATAGTAGGTGTTTCTAGACATATACATATATGCACGTGTTCCTGTAGCATATTATGTCTATGTCAAATACCAATCATCTACGTCTAATAGTCTTTTAGAATTAAAAAAAAAATCTTTGACAGACATAGAGACACAGACACCGAGGTGACTTTAAAAGTGATCGAATTTTTCTAAATTTGCCATGGAACAGCATTTAATGATGTTCCTAAATTTAAGCTCACGCGAGCGAAGCCGCGGGTAAAAAGCTAGTCTATAATAAATATATAAAACTCTAATGAATATATTTTTTTTAATTTTAACAGGGTTATACTTTCGATACAGATGCTAAAACAACATTTTTGGAAAAGTTTTCTTTCTGTCTATCTGTCTGCCTGAACGAGCATTACACAAAAACCAGAGTACGGATTAGGATAGGACTTTCACTATAGTGTGGTGTTACGTAGAGGTCGAATTGTAAGAATAAATATATATATCATCACGCAATGTATTTTAGGAACTGGGCAGTAGGACTAATTAATTATCTGGATACACATGCGTTGTCCACCCCTGAGCACTAAGATGGAATGCCTCGTTTCCATTAAGAGTATCCGGATATTTACACTCACCATACAAAATAGAGCAGATTTAAGCAATAAGCTCTATTTAAGCCAAATAGCAATTTTACGTTGGTATTCTGCGAGAGCGTGGTCCTCCCCCGGTTGAGCCAACCCATTCGTGCTACACACTATACAACCATAATATAACTGCAGCATGGCTCCACCACATTTGGTGTTTTCATAACCACTGCTGATCTTTATATTACTTATAGGCGGAATAACTTATATAACAGTGTAAACTTTATTTTGGTTTTCATATAATATACCTTGTTGTGATGTAAAGTTAGTATGCGCGTGTTATCACTATCCTTTCGATTATTGAAAACCTATCGTTAGCCTCCTTATTTGAAAGGTGCTTTTATTATATTATGTAATTTGAAAAAATTTGAATTTAATTTTTGAAACTGGTGATAACACCAATAAAAGAAAGTCACTGTTCTATTAATTTGAATTACGCTTTTATATGTGTAGCAAACAAAAAATATTTATATTATTTACCGCGCAATTTTTATTACTTCCAGAATATTATTGGTAATTGGGACGATGATTCATAACATAAACACTCACGCCTGTCACCTAGAGGGGTGGGCAGAGACTACGGACTTGGATCCTGGCACACCCCTCTTGCCTCCTTTACATCCATATATCTACGCATACACGCTCGTCGGTTAAGGGTACTCCTAATCTGGCCCATTTTCAATATATCGCCAATTTGGTCGATACTCGTAAACCTTCGTCTACGGCGTCCCTTTCCGACTCTGCCGTTCACTTCTGCAGCATAAATTTGCTTTGTCACTCTTTCTTCGTTCATTCTTTCTACATGACCAAACCACCGAAGCATTCCTTTCTTAATCCTGGTCACAACGTCATCTTGCAAACCACACTTTTCTCTTATCACACTATTTCTCACCCTGTCATTCAGATTCAGCCCTAGCATACTCCTTAATGACCGCATTTCTACAGCATTTATTCTACTCTCATGCTTCTTCTGCCAGACCCAACTTTCACTACCATACATTAAAGTAGGGACTAACACAGCATTATGAATTGCCAAACGTGCCTTTTTTGACACATTCTGACTCCTCATAATAGCATGTAGAGCCCCATTCACTCTATTTCCTGCGTTCACTCGTCGTTCTATATCCTTATCATATCTACCATCCCTGCTAAATAAACATCCCAAATATACAAACTCATCCACTTGCTCAATCATCTCCACTTCTATTCTTCTTTCACATAACGTTTTACTTACTTCTCTTTCAAAAACCATCACTTTCGTCTTACTTACGTTCACTTTCATACCCCTTTCTTTTAATGACCAGTTCATTAAAGTAACCATCATTTGCAACTCGGCCGCCGACGATGCAAATATGACTTGATCATCGGCGTACAAAAGGCATTTGACGGTTAACTCACCCATTCTCAACCCACATTCTTCAACTTTCAAAGTTTGCAAACAACTGTCCATAAATAGGTTAAACAGCCACGGGGAAGCTACACAGCCCTGTCTGACACCTTTTTGGATGCCAAACCAGTCCGAGTAGACTCCGTTGATTCTGACACAAAAGCACTGGAGTCTCTATAAAGAGACCTTAATGCCTGTATCAAACCAGCGCTCAAACCAAATGAGTTCAGTGTTTGCCATAACACATTCCTGTCCACTCTGTCATAAGCCTTTTCCAAGTCCATGAACGCACAAAAAACTTTCTGGTTTTTGGCCAAAAACTTCTCCGTAATCATTCGCATGGAAAAGACTTTATAAATATATAATTTTTACTGTAAAATACTATATAATATCGTCTCTTACGACACCCACGGGATGGTATAGGGTAGAGGGTATACTTACACCGCCACTACACGGTACCAAAGATAAATACAGTAACGGTTAATACAACAACGTGTGTATATTTTTAAGGTTCTAGACTTAAAAAATTAAGACGGAATCCTTTTGATAATAGTAAGCTATCTGACACACTGTTGAACGATGTGTCATGGTCATAGATTTGATTTAAGAGGATTGCTTTAAAGATTCATACTATAATATATTTCATAATATAGTTTTTATTCACGTTAATCTGTCTACTCGATCCATGCAATGGTTGTCAATCAATCCAGTGGTCTCAAATTATTCGCAATTATAGAAGTTCTATAGCAATAATAAAAATAATAAGCTCCACGGGAGGTTCTACAAGGCTCTACACGAGCCTTCCGTAGACACGGTCGCCCCTCTCCACTGGCTACGGTTCGGTGACCTCTTTGGGGAAACCGAGGATTTTGTTTGTGCGATACAGAATCAGGTTCTTAAGACCGACAACTACCGGAGATACATTCTAAAGGATGACACCGTCGACATTTGTCGAGCTTGTCGCCATTCCGGCGAGTCACATAGTCATTGCACCTCCGGTTGTTCGGCGCTTTCTAACACTAAGTATATGCACAGACACAACGTGGTAGCCAGGATCGTACAGCAAGAGCTCGCCCTGAAGTACGGTCTCGTGGATCGGAAACAGCCTTATTATAAGTATCTACTCGCTGGAAGATGCGCTCACAAATGACCGCGCCAGTCTCTATTGGGACCGGGCGATCGTTACAGATAAGACTATTCTTGCGAATAAGCCTGATATTGTGCTGATGGACCGGGCACAGTTAAGGATATTTTTGGTCGACATTAGCATTCCGTATGACAAGAACCTCGTGAAAGCCGAAATAGATAAGCGAACAAAATATCTGGACCGAAATTATTCCTGTTAGTCGTTTCTGCGAACGGGCTAATCCCGGTCAGCCTCTCGGGTCATCGGAGGCGACTGGGACTCCGTGACAGACCGCTCCGGCTCATATGCAGAAGGCGGTGCTCCTCGATATCGCCCGTACCGTCAGCTGATTTCTTTTCCTTTCCTCCTAGCTGCGGCCCTTTTGTCTCTCCTGCCGAGAGGTTAAGCCTGCAATCTGGTTAAGCTTTATCTATTTATTTGACTATATTTTATTGAATATATTCTATTAAGTATATACTTCATTCTACTTTTTTTACGTTAATAGTATATGTTTATATAAATATATTTATATTAAGTATTTATATTACCCAACCAGATGAAAAAATAATAGAATACCCTACTATAATAATAAAAATAAAAATCTGTTTCGGCTCGTGAAAGCCAGCCTAGTTTATTTCACTATTATAATTCTAAATGATTTTTAGACTTTTTCATTACACCCTATATTATTGTACGTCTACATAAAGGCCTCCTCCTTTTCAAGTTTGTTTAATTTAATTTATTTTATTGGGAATATTACTGACATAATTAGATGTTCCGAAAACATAATCATAACCTGTATATATCTATGATGCATGCTACACACTCGATAATTATCGCGATATTTAATAAACCAGATAAATTTGGAATAAAATTTTGGCTCTGTGTTGTTGTCAAATCGAAAAACTTGTTGAACGCTTACCCATGTTTTGGAAAACATAAAACTCGACCGGAAAATCGAAGTCTTGGACAACACTTCGTCATGCATCTTATTGAAGCATTCGTGAATAAATGTATAAATGTGACTAGAAGATGGCCGGTACAAGTATTTTATAATATTTTAGATTTATCTGCAAAAAATGCCTGGGTATTGTACCAAGAAATAAACAACAAAAAAAAAAATACGTAGAAGAGACTTTAATCTGCCATTGGCTGTCAAACTGAGTAATATTTTAGAAGAACCCACTCCTGACCCCTCACTGTGCGTTTTATCGCCTCAGAAATGTCAACAAATTCATTTTAAAAATAAAGCGTGGGACTTGTGCGAAAAAGCAATATGCCGCAAATACAACCCATTCAAAATTTTCATATGTCATAACTGTAATTTTTTTTTAATTTAACATATTTACACTAGAAACAAAAATATTTCATTTGCCTTTGTAACAATGAATATTGCCTATTATTTCTACAACTATACTGCACATAGATGCCTAATTAGAGACTAAGTAACAGATATGGGTCTAATGACCCATAACCGCCTTTGTAGGTTAGCTGTTTTTCACGTCTTGCTAGTGTTAAACGTTACAAGAGGAGCAGCAATCCACCGGCGGTCAAGTTCTCGTCAAAACTCCTCGACTGTAGTTCTTTTGTCACTTCATTTTTATAAAAAAAGCATACATACATATATGTAACTTTGATTCTATCAAGTTCATTTGTATATAATTATTCTACCTTTATCTAGTTACACTATTTGTTTATATGTATGGCACATTTATGTTATATGTAATAGTTTTAAAGTATATATTTGTACTTTTATATATTTATATTTATAAAAATATATATTTACATGTATATATATATACATATATATCAATAAGTATGTTTGTATTTATCTTATCTATGTACTTATATATCCATCCTATATTTCTATTTTATGGATTTAATAAAAATAATGCCATTTTTGTCGCCAAACCACACACGTTTTTTTGTTTTCTTGCAATCCTGTCTATCCAAAGGTTGTCTGGAAGAAATCGCTCTTAGTGATAAGACCGCCCATTGTACCACATTTCTATTTCTCCTTTTTTGTTAATAATTTATGTTACTTTTTGGAGTACAATAAAGTGTTATCTATCTATCTACAGCGAGTAAAAGATCATAAAATGTTAAAATAGTTTCTAATGACTAGAAGATAAGTGGCTTAACCTGCATCAATAACTTAAAAAATATTATGCAAACGTTTTATTCTTTTCGGAACCATTAAGAATACCAGTTTCATAAATGTTTTTACTATTCATATTTTAATCCACACCGGTTTGCAAAAACCTTCTCATGGAAGAACCGGCAAGAAACTCTGACAAGATGTTTTATTATGTACTTTTTAAATGCCATATTACAAATTTCATTTACAATTTAAAATGTAATAATGTTTTTTAAAAACGTTACCTATGCATCAGGATTTTCTTCTGTATCGTGAAAGTATAATCATCATCATCATCATCTGAACATAGACCTGCCCCCAAGGATTGCCAAAAAGCACGGTTCTGTGCCACCTGTATCAATCGACTTCCTGTATCTCTCATGGGGTCATCACTCTATCTAATGCACAGCCACCTACTCTACGCTTACCGGTAAGACGCTGTCCTTCGAGAATCTTTCTTCCCATTGGTTATCGGTTCTTCGAGGTATATGGCCGGCCCATTGCCATTGTCACATAAGTCTATTATTTCATTGGGTTATATCGGTTACTCTCCCTTTTTTTATAGTGGACTTTCTAACAAAATTGTTGCATTATACTTTCTGGTGATATTTTTTGCATTTACTTAGAAAACCGTTATAGTTTGATCCAATCTAAATTTAGAAACCTCTAGCATATCATATCGACCCGTTCAACAGATGATAGATACAATACAAACATAAATTTATTTTTATTCAAACATAAGTTTCTCAAAAATAAACAACGCCAGAAGAGTCGAAATATTATTCTTCTTGAAAAAGTAGCGTAGGGACTCGCACATCCTAATTTATAGATTTGAATTTGAAGTGTCGCTTGCTTTTGCAAAATTGATATTGTTATTGAAGTAAGCAAAGTAGTTTAATTTAGCTGTTCCTTCATCAATCAACTTTCTAATCTATCTAATAGCGAAGATTTAAGAACTTAGTTTCAAAGTATATCAATATTTGCTCCAAACTGGAGCTTGGATTCAATCAGAATTCCGAGAAATATGGCTGAACTTCCGAAATCTAAATTATTATTCTTTAAATCAATTACATCATTCTGCGGCGACTAGTTTTTGTTTTTCTGCGTTAAAAAGCTAATCGCTTACTGCGAACAATTTGAAAATAATATCTGTTATTTGGTTGTTTGAATTGGTGGCTGGGGTAAAGTTGTATGATCCACATAGTCAAATGCCTTTGACAGATCACAGAAGACACCGACGGTGCCATTCCCAGGCTTGCAAAACATGTGACACTAGTTATATATGCCCATTCGTCGTAAATCTTCGATCAGGATTTAAGCACTGGGACAATCTTACTGCGTTTAATTTATTTTGAAAACACGTCAGAGTCATCACAGAGATTAAAAATCATCGCTTATATTGAGGCTACATTAATTAAAATTATAGGTCCCATAGATGTTTTGTTTTTTGAGGTTCCTGAACGTCTTAAGAATATTTGTATAGATCATACGAGTATATGTTTAAAATGAAAATCAGCAATATCTAAATTCTGATTGAGTAATGATCCTGCAACTATATGACTACATTGTAAATATTTTATACTGAAATAAAATATTACAATCTAGTCATCAATCAATCATAACTTGAAGATACTCATTTGCCACTCTCTTTTACAATTCGACCGTTTGAATTTAAGTTTCAGAATTAAATTTACCAGTTTCCAAATTAATTACATTAAAAGTGGATTATGTTGTTTTTGTAGAAAGTTACCTTAAATAGTCAGCTTTAGTCCAAAAAACTTTCTTAAATATTTTTGTGTTTTTTTTTACTTAGTGATGAAATGTTTAATTACACATTGTTACAAAATTTTACTTATTAGAATGTTCCGGAAGTTTTTTCACTTTTCCTTCACCTTTTGATACATTAAATTTAAATGTACCAGCCGTTTCTATCCATCAGCTTTTATTTTTCGTACACAGCTTTTTGGTATTTTATGTGAGGGTAGGCGCATATTTACGAATTTAACAGTGTTGATATCAGTTAAGATAAAATTTGTTGTTTGAACGATCCGGAGTGTTTTTGCTTTATTTGTGGTGAATATGTTTTTAAAAATTATAGAAAATCGGTGACAGATTTCATAAAAATCGCGTATACCGACTATTTTAAAGTACAAGTGTGTAATTTGGACAAGCCGTGGGTGCCTAAAACTGTTTGCCAAAATTGTGTTGTTAGTTTGCGATAATGGTCAAGTGGAAAAAGAAGTTCCCTAAAGTTCACAACCCCCATGATCTGGCGAGAACCAAAAAATCACCATGATGATTACTATTTTTGCGTCGTTAATGTAAACGGCATTAATTCAAATAACCGCAGTAAATGGATTTATCCTGACAGACTGAGCAGACGGTAAACTGCTAAACGCCCAACTTTGCTACCTATTCTAGCTCAAGAGCCTATACCACCAGTTTTAACTTCGAAATCTGCAGCAGCTTCTTGCCGGATGGAAACAGACGACATAATAGACGATGATAAGTCAAATGATCCTGATTTTATCCCCAAGTTAACCAAAACGAGTTAAATGACCTAATAAGAGATCTTAATTTGACAAAAGAACAGTCCGAGGTACTCGCTTCTAGATTAAAAGAAAAAAAAGTACTTGAACCCAATACTAAAGTCACGATATACCGTACGCGCGAAAAGGATTTGTTAAAATATTTTTCGCAAGAAAATGACTTAGTATTTTGCCAAGATATCAACGCTTTAATGAATAACATGGGTTTACAACAGTATAATCCACATGATTGGCGTCTTTTTATAGACAGCAGCCAAAGAAGTTTGAAATGTGTTTTGTTACACAACGGCAATAAATTCGGTTCTATCCCTATTGCATATTCCAGGACATTAAAATAAACTTATGAAAATATTTCTTCTGTTATAGAGAAAATCAAATACCATGAACATAGCTGGCAAATACGAGTATGTGTGGATTTTAAAATGGTAAATTTTCTTCTAGGACAGCAAAGTGGGTTTACAAAGTATCCGTGTTTTATTTGTCTTTGGGACAGCAGAGATAGAGAACATCATTGGACTCGGAAATAGTGGCCTCTGAGAAAGAAATTAGTGCCTGGAAAGCAGAATATAATGTATTCTCCGCTCGTTAATGAAGATCGCATTATTTTTCCACCACTGCACATAAAACTTGGTATAATGAAGCAGTTTGTCAAGGCGCTTGATACAAACCGTTTTGAGTATGCACATAAATTCCCTGGCCTAACTACAGAAAAATTAAAAGCTGGAATATTTGATGGACCACAAATATGTCTGCTAGTTAATGATGAAAATTTTGTTAAAACAATGAATGAAAAAAAGTCCAAAGCATGGAAATCATTTGTGTCAGTAATGAAAAACTAAAGCACCAAACTACCAAGACTTGGTCCAACATATGTTACTATGTCTGAAGGATCTTGGTTGCAACATGAGCGTAAAACTTCATTATTTACACTCCCATCTGGACCACTTTCCTGATAATCTTGGCCACTTTAGTGATGAACAAGGAGAAAGATTCCATCAAGAAATTCGCACCATGGAGGAACAATATAAGGGCAGATGGGATGTGCATATGATGACAGAATATTGCTGGACTTTGAAACGAGACCTACCACAAGTATCACATGCAAGAAAATCATTAAAAAGATCATTTTTGGCGGCTTCCAAAATTAAATATTTTTTATGGTATTAGTTTTTGTGTTTTTCTAAAAAATCACACATATGACATATCTCAAAAACTAAAGCTGATAGATGAAAACGATTTTTATTTTCAGAGTCAGGATGCCATATGTCTACATAAAAGCTAATTAACCGTCTGGAAAAAAAATCTTTATAACTATGTGTTATCTTTCAATGACATTTTACCAGATAGCTCGTTTAGCATGTTCACTATATGCACTCGTTCTAATTCCTTTAGCTGGTCACTCACTAAGGCGTATTTTTTACGAATTTTAACTACTTCAGCATCGGGGCCAAGTGAAAATGTATCATCATCATCATCACAACCTATCATAAGGCCAATGCTGAATAAAGGCCTCCCCCATAGATTGCCTTGTAGCAGAGATATCTGCGATTATTGCCAAGCTTAGTTGACGGGTTGGCATTTTCTTGTATTTTGAGTTCTTAACAGGAAGATGCTGCTGTCCATCGCCTGTTTTATTTCCCTCTGTTGCCTCTTGCGACCCACGGAATGATATGGTAGTGGATATTCTTACACCGCCATTACACGAGTCACTCAGATAGTTCAAGCTTATTATTCTGTTTGAATATTATACGAGTATATCATTCGGGACAGTTGTATATAATTATTACCTTTGCTGTTGTTCGGTTAGTGCAAATCGATACAATAAGTTGATCGTGTAGTATAGTGTAAGATAGGCTAGCAACTCGCGCCACACCAGCTTGTACACGCTGCCTCTCCATCTGAAAAAATAGGCATAGCTTTAAGTTTATATTCAAAAACATAGGAATATTTGACACAATTGAATCATTTAGAACGTTGATTTTAATATTTATAGTAAAAAAAGATAACTAACTCCAGTTTGGAAGATAAAACGAAAAGTTAATTTTCGTAATCAAAACAGTTTTCCTGATTTAAACCATTAAATGTTTTTTTTTATAATAGCCCTTTATTACTTATAAAGAAATCATTTTAGACAAAGCTAACGCGGCCTGCTTAATTATAGCTCTTATTTAGCTTGAATGTGTTAGTAAGTTTGAAGGAATTGATTTCTGACTCTCTATTCTCTACACGTTTAGAGGCGGTGTAAGAATATTTATTAAAACTATATATTATCTTTATCTATATCTACTATATCTATATCGTCCCGTGGGTGTCGTGAAAAGCAAGTTACAGCGTATTCCCAATAACAACTAGAAAATAAAAACTGCGGTTGCCAACCTGCCTGCCAAGCGTTGCAATGTGGAGGCATGTGTTCGACAGTAGACTTTGATAGGCTCTAATGAAGAAAAAAACTCTCTACATGTATCCCCTGGGTACCACTTTCTGGTAGAAGGCTGGTCCTTCCTAGCAGGAGGCCCGGCCCGCCAACGCCATTTGACGCAAGTCGCATTCCAGTATAATGTTAGGGAAATTCTTTTTTTAGAGATTGGATCAAGTTAGTAGCGTTAAGTAGAAAACCAGATGCGGCGCGGCTTTTCCTTACTTAGTGTCGGGCGCCTAGTTATCAAGACTAGTGGGATCGAAAGCACGGATGCACTGCTGGCCGACCATAGGTAGAAGGGTGCCCAATTAAAGAGCCAGCAACTCGTGATAGGCTCCTCGCCATCGTACAAAAATCCTGGGATGGCTAAACATGCCATGAGAAGAGGACCTGGTGGTGATTTCCAGAAGGTACGGGCGAATCCGCGGTCTCCATGCTACCTAGCCATCGATGCAGCTTCTTACCCTATAAAAGGCAAGTCCGATTGTGTATGGCTCACTGCTGTGACCTATCAGCTGGTGCTACAAAATGCCACTTAGCAGAGTTAGACTCAGTAGAAAGGCACGCAAAAAGGCCTATTAGTGACCCCGATTTATTTGAAACCAATCACGTCAGCTCGCACACGAGGCAAAATAGCAAGCCTCTCTGTTTTCCATAGGATACAAGCCGGAGAGTGTACGCAGGAATTACATGGCTTAATTCCTCCCTCCCCTTTCACTTTCGGAGAACAAGTTGGTCGGCGGGTCTAGATGCTTTTGTTGTCGATATTCCACGAAACCAAACTGTTTGTTTCATCTAATTTATGAATAATTTACCGGCGTGTGTCTTCCCATCCAATTACAATCTGGGTGTGTTCAGAGCCAAGAATGAATAGGCTTTTGTTATGTTAAGGCAGTGCGATTTACCACCTAATTCTTCATCACCACTTAGCACCAAGTGGAATTGAAGTCAAGCACTGGCTTATAAGAATTAAAAAAAAAATATTTAAATAACTAAGCTGCTAGTCGTAGTAATGATTATAATGGTATATTATATTTTATTGACTTACTGTCAGTTTCAACAATCAAAGGCAACTATGTAATACAGGAATGAAGAAGGCAGTATAAGGTATATAGCAGGATTATATTTTTATTATAAATATATATCTATTTAGCGACACTTTCATGGAAGTCCCATATACTTTCAACAAGATGCGGTATTCCGTTTCCATTCCGTCGAATTGTTGACGTCAGTTTTTTTAACACACTAATTTTTAAATGCATGTACATTTACAGATATAAACGATAATCGTTTATAATATATTATCATATATTATAGTTCCCCCAAACAATATTCACGAATTAGAACGTTTGTTAGTTTCATTGTACATGTAACCCCACTTTAGCCTTCACAGAAAACAATTAATTTTCCTATCGAGTTTTACTAACCAATAACGTAGCAGCAAACGAGTCGAAATAATTTCTATAAACTCTACAATACGTCCGGTTTTTCCGGGACTGTCCTAGTTTGGAAGAGACACGGATGCTTTAAAACTTGTTTTCGAAATTACCTAAGTTATTAAAAGCGGTCGAAACTAGAAATTTTATTCTACATTCTTAAAAGTTAAATAGTATGAAATGTAAAATTCAAAAAAGAATTATAATAAAACATTTTTCATTAATTTAAATAACCGTTAATCAATTAATTAAAATTGAACGTGTAGTAGCAGTGTAAGAATATTCACTACCCCATACATACCCGTGGGTATCGTAAGCAGAGCGAGACAAATCAGGGATGAGCAGCAGCGTCTTTCTAATAACAACTAAAAAACAAAACTGAGGTTGCCAACACGCCTGCCAAGCGTGGCAACTATGGCAAATATCCCATGAGGAAATCTACGGGGAGGCCTATGTTCAGCAGTGGACTTTTGATAGGTTGTAACGATAATGGTTATTTAAATAAACAAAATTATACTAAACTATTAATCACAATTTCATCAACATAAGCTCTCTCGTATATTACGTTAGGCTTGATTAAAAATACAGATATATCGAAATATCGATATTTTCTCAAAAATCGATATTTATCGCAGATATTAGGTCCTTACATAGAAATTAGCGTTTTGTACGGGAGGAATTTAAAGTCAATTATTTTTTGTAAAATATATTTAATTAATCAAAGTATGCACCGTTGTTATCTATGCACTTATGCCATCTCATAGGTAGTTCATTGATCGCTTTACTAAAAAAACCATGGGGGGCGAGAATCAATAAACTCTTTGAAGGTGGTTTGGACTGCCGCATCGGAGTTGAATTTTTTTCCTTGCAAGAAGTTGTCCAAATTCCGGTAAAAATGGTAATCTGTTGGAGCAAGGTCCGGGGAGTACGGTGGATGTCGCAGACATTCCAATTGTAGCTCATCTAACTTAGTGGTTGTTTGTTGTGCAGTGTGTGGTCTTGCGTTGTCGTGAAGCAGCAGTGGCCTAGAGCGATTGACCAATCTCGGTTGTTTAGTAGCTAGTTCTTCCTTCATGGTTTGCAGTTGCTGACAATAGATATCTGCCGTAATCGTTTGGCCAGATTTTAGAAAGCTGTAGTGAACGACACCGGCGCTAGTCCACCAAACACTCACAAGTAACTTTTTCTGAGTCAATTTTCGTTTAGGGCAGGATTTGGCCGGGTCTCCAGGGTTCAGCCATTGCGACGAGCACTTCCGATTATCATACAGTATCCACTTTTCATCACAAGTAATGATTCGATTTAAAATCCCTTCATTATTGTGTCGGTAGAGCAAAGTAACATAGAAGTCGACGCGTGTTTGCAAGTTCGATTCACTCAATTCATGAGGTACCCATTGTTCAAGTTTTTCTACTTTCCCGATTTGCTTCAAGTGGATTAATACAGTTTTATCAGTTACCCCGAAGCCTGCAGCTATCTCTGAAGTACTTTGTGATGGATCCGCTTCCACAATAGCCTTTAATTCTTCATTTTCCACTTTGGTCTCCGGCCGTCCAAGGGGTTGGTTCTGAAGGTCGAAATTTCCAGAACGAAAACGTTGAAACCAAAAACGTACCGTGCTTTCTTTTGCGACACCAGCGCCGTACACATCATTAATCCTTCGAGCTGTTTCTGCAGCAGTGGTGCCACGGTAGAACTCGTACTCGTAAATATACCGATATTTCATGTTTTCCATAGTGCGGTAATAAGCGACGCCAAAGAATAAAATAATGAGTAAAAAACAAATGAATGACTGTTTTCAAAACTCAAATGTACCAGCTAAATGAATTTATAAATTTGAATTTGGAATTCTTAACCAAAGGGGAGATATGTCATATCAAAGTGGTCAGTACGACAAAACGCTAATTTCATATGTAAGGACCTAATATTTATAATTGCGATATATCGATATATTTGATATTTATTTTAGAGTATCGAATTCGTATCAATTTTGATATATTATAAAATGTTATTGGAACGAAGTTCTTTATCGCACGGCACGAATTTGACGGATGGGGTCTAGGCGAGAAAAAGTGTAAGATTTTTCCATCACGACCCCTTCTGACGTAGTGTAAACGACCTTGGCGGTTATAAGGAAGCGAGATGGAATAATATCCATCTCCCTCGCACTTTTTCCTATCTTGCCATGAAAGAAATATTATTTTATTTTAAAGAACCTTTCATTTTAATAGACGCTAGTAATTCATTTATTTGTATTTGGGTAATCAATAATATAATACGTTTATCAATAATAATATACTACGAAAGGAACTTCGTTCCAACCGAGTGTTCCACGACACTTACGCATGTTTTTTATTTTATAATTAATAGACAAAATATTAAGCAACAAAAGCAACTATTAAAAGCATTTAAGTATGTGCTGTTTTTTTCGTCGTCAAAATAAAATTTTGGCTCTCATCCTCCTACATCAAGCAAAACATGACGATATTTCGATATATCGATATTTATCACGCGATAATTATCTATACTGTTCGATACTTAAACGTGGTACAGCCACGCTGCAGCTATATTATGGTTGTAGCACGAATGAGTCGGCTCGACCGGGGTAGGACCACGCTCTCACAGAATACCAGCGTAAAATAGCAGCTTAATGCTGTTGTGTTTCGTATGGTGGTGTAGAGAACCGGAGACCCTTTTTACTGGAAACGAGGCATTCCATCTCAGCCCCCAAGGGTGACAAAGTATCAGCATTTTCATTCTTAATCGAGGATAAATGTAGATGTCTCTGGGCCACAGCATCCACTTACCATCAGGTGGACTGTGTGGTCGTTTGTCACCCTTATTCTACAAAAAAAAATTTGTTTAAAAATATCGTCACGATAAATATCGATATATTTTTTTTACTTGCCCATCCCTATATTACGTTAATGATAATGACGTCCTCCAATCTTTGTAGTCATATCATATACATAATATATCTAGTGCGACATGTTATATGATAATAAGAAAGACGCGATCTAACCTTCTCTTTAGTAATGGACTGTATATATACGATCAAAGAAAAAATAAAGTAAAAGTACCAGTACACATGTACAAAAATAATAAAACCTATTATAATAATTAGTGTGTAGATTATGTATTATTTGTGTGTATTTAACGTTATGTGAGTAGGTCGGGATGGGATAGAGCACCCGGGACAGAACCTGTTCAGATCTAGATTGATATTTTTTAAATATACAAGCACACAAATACATTTTTATTGAAAATACTTTAAAGCTTAAGCGAATATTATTTATCACATACGAGTATATGCGATTTTAACGGGTCCTATCTACCAAGAACATGGTCGTGAAGATAAAAATAGATTCTATTAAGTTGTAGAACTTCTTTTCTGCCTAGGAATCCGTCTAGGTAGCTACCACCCTCTTACCTATTTCTACCGTCAAATAGCTGCGTCTGCTTTGTTGTGTTCCGGTCTGGAGGGTATACAAAGGCAGTATAAATTTATGACGGCTCCGTGGCGCAGTGGCTTAGCAATGAGTTGCTGTGTTAAGGGCCGCGGGTTCGAATCCCGCACGGAACAAATATTTGTATGGTCTACAAATAATTGTTCCGGGTCTGGATGTTTGTCCTTGTGAAATTTATGTCTGTACGTTCCACACTAGGATCCTATTGTGGAACGTTTTAAAAAAAAAAAACAGGCTCCATCTTAATCCTCAGAAGTGACAACGCAATTTGTAGCCTTCTTTCTTTGAAGTTGGCTGCAGCGCGGCTAGCATGGGCTAGGGACAAAAAATGTATCCCCCCATTACCCATTATATCCACTGACAAGAGATAAAATTATCTTGTCCTCATGCCAAAGCACGGCAACGGAGAGAAGTATATCCCCGTTTGACATAACGAGTAGACAATATCCCCCGTCCGTAGCATGGAGCCAAACTCAAGATAAAATATTATGCTTTTTTTGACATTAACTATTTACACTACACACTACTATAATCGACTAAAATATTTACTATAATGTCAACTGTCAAAATGGCGTCGATAAAGCAGCGCCCTTTTGATCCTTTATTATTTGATTGGCTGATAAAGAGCTCTCGTATCAGAGAGCACAGAACACAATTACTCTCAGAGAGTAATCTATGCGAACAAGGTTGTAGTTTTTGATTTATAAGAAAGTGACCATATTAACCGGATGACCATATTACCCTTACGTACTATAATATTCAAAATCTGAATCCTATTCTGACGAGCTGTCTAGCAAATCTAGAAGCAATATACGCTAACCTCATTGTAGGTAACACTCTGTAGAAACAATCCGCTTCAAAAGACAAGTTTTTGAAGGATTTCGAATGAATGTATAATTTCGTATATTATCGTATCTGCGTAGTCTGTGACTCGCTTTAAGCGAATACGGCATAATTGTGCGCCTATCAAGGAAGTGAACGTTTGTGAAGAAAGCGATTGAGTTACAGTCTTATCAACAGTTCTTTTGGTCCAAACAAATCACGGCTCAATAGGCGTGAATTAACGCATAATAATATCTGAGTTTTCGTTCCAACTTCGATATTTGCAATTTGTATTTTTGTCCGTTATTGTCCGTTGCCGTCATTATATGGATTATAAATTTTTTAATGTTTTATAGATCATGTCATGTTAAAACGTAGTGATTGTATATTCTATGGTAAAATATTTTATGATATAATCAATTAGATTGTCATATTATAAAGTGAACTGAAGTAACAGCGCCATGCGCGTGATTAATTATTATATGCATACTGCCCTGCATTTTATCATTATGATTTATAGTTTATAGGGTACATTGTAAGGTATGTGAATGTAAAATGTACATGCACAACTAAATATTTAATCCATCGCCTATATCGATAGTATATATATATATACCCGATCTTTTCAGTAGAGTATAGACATTTTTGTCAATCATGAACGATTTTGTCAGTAGTATATTCTTTAGTTGAACCACATGAGTAAAGAACGGTTTGACTACGTAGTAGGTAGGTACTATTATTTATTCCGTAGCGATCCGCCTCGCACGGGTGATTTTTGGATTTCGACAACAGCTCCACCTCTCGGGTCAATTGCGAATCTAAACCATTCAGAGATCCACTCAAACACACACAATTTTTTTATCAGAATCGGTCGAGCCATTTTCTAGTTTTAGCGACACCAGCAGATTGCAATTTATTTTTATGTAGAACTAGCTGTTCTCCGCGACTTCGCCCGCGTGGAATTTATTGCGATTGGATTTCATGGAGGGGTTAATTTTTTTGCGCGGAACTCTAATTCTTTTCCTAAAATAAAAGTAGCCTAAGTTACTCCTTATAACATTAGCTATCTGCCAGTGAAAGTTCCAACCAAATCGGTCCACAGGATTTTGCGCGATGCGTGTGTCTGAACACGTCGTGTTAGAGTTTTATTATAGTAAAATAGATAGATAGATATAGAAGATAGCAATATTTCTTTAACGATCCGGAACAAACGATTGACAGTACCTTTTTAATCTGTAACTGTGATTGACTTTTATGCGCGAATTATATGCAGTAATGGTATTACGCGAATATGCATCTTTCTACTTATTATTCAAAATAATTTTTATAGTCGCTATGGCCAAACCTATATAAATAAAATGATAGAGGTTTGCAGTTGTGCGCGCATCACGGAAAAACTACTGGACAGATTTCAATTAGGTTTTCTAAGCTTTATTTCTTAGACACTTGGCCTTTATCTAAAAAAAATATTGCGATATTTTCATTTAATATAAAGTTATTATAGTTTTAAGAAACAACGATTTTTATAAGCACTACGTGTTCAGTGATGTGTGTAAGTAAGTGTCTTTAATAATATTATTAGACAGAGACGTTTACGAGCATGTGAATTTGAGACAATCGTGGAAACTACTTGCAAGTTGAAACTAAACAAGACTATTTTATCTTTCGTGGCAATATGGCATACAAAAGATTTTAATTTACTGAGTAGTAGATATTATTAAAAATATTAATCATTTACACACAAAAGTTGAGAACACTATTCAATAAATATATAATCGGTGAAATTATATTTACATTACACAATTTATAAAATAAAATATATACTAGAATAATGAACCTAAAACTAAAAACCTTAAAAAATATATTGTAATAACTAAAATATATTATTAAAAAGAGTCCCTTTAGGCAAGGTTCCGAAGATACTGGCAGCGTTTCCCCTTTGGATAGCTAGACTAATTCTTTGTCCGAGGTAGCTGCCAGCTCTTCGGTCTCCTGTGACGTCGACTAACCTTTTTTCTATTTCCTTAAAAAGCCTTATAGCGCTAGCACCCCACGGACCAAGGGTCTCGACACCGAATGGGATAAAAACATATTCGGAGCCTAGACCCCTGTATTTACATGCTTTAGCTTTTTCAGCCGCTTCACAAGCCGCACCAGCTCTGTTGTTGGTTCCATGTAGATGGGAAGGGGCAAGTGTGTCTGAACAGGTTGCATCCCATACCAGCACCCGGCCCATCTTCCATGGAATCAAACTCATACCGTCCGGTCTCTTGCCATCGTCTCTTGCAATACCAGACGGCTCAAGTAGACTTGGAACCTTGACGGTGGCAAGTCGTCCCAGCTCCTCTGTGAATTTGGAGAAACTGGAAAATTTTGACCTGGGCATGCAATTAAGAAAGCGTTTCTAGTTTTTGGTGAAATGAAGTGAATATTCGTTTGTCTTCAAACGTATCTGCATGACCTGTGCATGCGACCGACGACTGACAGAACCGAGAAGGTCCCACTGATTACAGAGTATTGAAATACTAAATGATCCATTTGAATTATGGACCCGAATGAACCGGGTCATCATACATGATGAATCAAAACTTGAAAGATCAGGTCACTAGGTATGATCGATTGACACATGTCTAATAACCTCGTAACGCCCAAGGCAGAAAAGATGTTTTAATAATTACCTCCCGATGTTCTTAATAAAGGACAACATTTTTAAAGTGCTTACCGCCCAGAAGTGACGGTGGAAAAAAACCAGATTGAACTCTTTCTTCCCGTATAATTTTTTTTCACAGTGATGTGGTACAGATATAGATGACTTTTGAACTACCTGAATGTAGTTTTATTTTGTTGTTTTTATAGGTCATTGGGCAGTACTTGCGAAAGTAGGTGATTATAAACTGTGCTTTATATATCACACTAAGCCAATAGCCATGAAATAAGTTAAATGAACTATAACAGAGAATATACTTTTATTATCAAATACAAAGCAAAAACTAAACAAAATCACATTACTCTTATTATCTAATAGTGTAAAAAACTAAAACGTGATAACTGCACTCTAAAATAATATCATCAGTCTTTCAGTTTTAAATGACACCTCTTAAATTATAATATTCGAGTAAAACAATTCCATGCCATATGATCTGCAACCATATCGACTCTCCATCTTTTTTCCCAGTACATCCTAATATAGGGAAAATTTAAGCTTGCCATTATGAAGCTAATACCAATATAAATATAAGCTCTTCTTTCCATATATTTAAGCTACGTCCTCCACTCTGAACAGAACACTTCTTATTAGTTTTTTCAACAATTAGATTTACTAGTTCACCATCCACATATTGTTGAAAATAAGACAGTGAGTTATCACAATTTACTGATGAGCATTCCAATTAATAAGACTCTAATAAATGTAGTTTATATAATATTTTTCTCAACCAACTTGGAAAACCTAGAACTATACTGTGATGGGGCTGCTGTTGATCCTTTTTTCCACGTTTGCTTTTCCGCGCTGGGGTGTTCCACGTATAAAATTTCTGTTTGAACCAAGCCCGCGATTGTTTGTATATATATTGGGCTCTTTCGTTTCTGAGTCACTACCGCTATCTTATACACTTGACATTCTATTCTTTTAAGGGATTCATAATTCTTAGATGGATCATCACAATCTTCATCACTTGGAAAGAAATCTTCAAAATCAGAATTATTTAACATATCATCGATATCGGTTTCTTGTAAGGCTAAAATAAAATAAAAATGTTAAAAACGGCCACCTATTTTGACTGTAAAAATAAAGACAACATTCTTATGTACGACCCGCTGTATTTTTAAAATCACAAATTAATTATCACAATATTTAGAATAATGGCCCGTTGTGCTTAAAACATCACAATTTAACTAAGGACAGTATAAATATGAATATTAAAAACTTTGAAGAAAAATACACATCTGTCATAAAAGTTTATTCTTTCGTTATTAATGTCGCATAAAATAATACTGTACTATTGTAGGATTTCAAAGATAAAATAAGATAATACTCACCACGATGTCGCGAACTTGTTACACCCGACCTCTTTGAGGAAAAAATAACGGCTCACAGTCAGTTGTCATTGGCAAAATGCTAAACTATCAAAAGTTCAGATACTTTTCAATCCTCGGAAGAATAACAAAGTGAAATGGCGCAATCTATACAGTAATAGATTTTTTTAACCCTTATTCAAGGGTTAAAAAATCATACTCGGTCGTTAATCACATTGTGCCTTACGAGGGTAGAGTAATCTATTATCTAAATCTACACTAAAAACTCTAAGTTTTATCACAAGGATGAAGAGAAAAATAAATATCCGCTGAGTAATCTGCAAAGTATTCCATTAAGACATACCCTTAAAACCTTACTGGAGATTTTTCTCATTTATTTTAGAAGATTGCAACCTCTTGATTTTTTTGCTATCAAACAATGTTCATATCGAAGATGTAACCATGATTGATAATATATAAGTACGAGAGCGCCGTTTAAATGGCGTCTAATCGTTTCTAATAATTTAAAAAATATTAAAGAGTGGCAATAACACATTTAAAAATGTTTATTTCGATAATGCCCCACTCGATAGTTAATATAATATTACAGCATCACAGCCCATCACAAGGCTACTGCTGAACATAGATAGCTACATAACACTGCTGAACATTGATAGTTACATAACACTGCTGAACAGAGATAGCTACACTTGTACCCATCGACCACCTACATGTTTTATCAGGTCGTCACTCCATCTAGTGTGGGGTCGCTCAATATTACGCTTGCAAACACGAGCTTGCCTCTAGAACCTCTTGTTTTCCATCGGCTGTCGGTTCTTGGGCCCCTATGGCCTGCCCATTGCCACTTCTGCCTGTCTATCCGCTAGGCTATGCCAGTTACCTTTGTACTTCTGCAAAAGTTCTTAACTAACGAATTTTATCTCGTAGAAACTCCGAGCATAGTCCATCTCAATCGTTCGCTGAGTGACTTTAGATCAACAGTGTAGGACCACGGTTTTTCAAGTCATCTCTAGCTTATCTTATATGATTAATGCGATAAAATTCAGAATAATTTTTATTATTTTTATGAGTGATATTCATTAGGACTATATTTATCATTCATCATCATCATTATTACAGCCCTTCAAGTCTACTGCTGAATATATGCCTCCCCCAAGGAATGCCACAAAGCACGGTCCTGAGCCACCTGTATCCATCGTCTTCCTGCATGTCTTGCCAGTTCATCACTCCATCTTGTGGGGGGTCGCCCTACACTTCGCCTACCGGTATAAGGCTGCGACTCGAGAACCATTTTTCCCCATCGGTTGTCGGTTCTTCGAGCTATGTGGCCGGCCTATTGCCACTTCAGCTTTTAATCCGTTCGGCTATGCCGGTTACTCTGGTTCTACTGCGGATATCCTCATTTCTAAGTTTATCACGCAAAGAAACCCCGAGCTTAGCCCTCTCCATAGCTCGCTGAGCGAACTTGAGCGTCTTCATACAGCCAGCAGTGAAGGACCACGTCTCAGATCCATAAGTCATCACTGGCAACACACACTGGTTGTAAAATATTCATCATTCACTTCTGGAAAACTACATCATTTCGTAAAGAGTGCAGTGCTTAATAAGCACCTCACTATAATATGGAGTTTTCGCTGTATCGCCACGCTTGGTTGACATGGTTGTTTTTGTTACTACCCTAATAAAACTAATTTTTTTAATTACAAAATGAGTTTTATATATATTATGTCATTTCTGAATGTTTAAAATATTATTTGCCAACCAAGCTTTGCTAAACTTAAACTTAGAACGGTCAAAAATAAAACTTACGTTATTAGCGTGACAAACGAGTTCTCAGTCCGTATGATGTCTAGTAGTCACTGCAGTGCACGGACTCTACAGGTGCCAAACATTAAACAATAAAGGTGTTTCGACAACCCTGAGAACTAAGATGGAATGACCCACCGTTACCTTTACAGCCTATCAAGGTCCACTGCTAAACATAGGCCTCCAGTTTTTTATTTTTAGTCGTTATTAGGAAGACGCTGCTGCCCATCTCTTAATTTGTTTCCCTCTGTCGCCTCTTACGACATCCATGGCATGATATGGAGTAGTGGATATTCTTACACCGCCACTACACGGTAAGAATGACTCACAGCCTGAGATTATATTAAGTAATTTACTGCTTTGAATACATTGCTGAAGAATGCACTGCTCCTTTGCCCGGTTTGTATATTTAAGAAACTTTTCGTTCTCTATTTTGGGATTTATGAAGTGTGTTACTAAAACTAATATATGGAGGAGGCTTATGTGTGTAACAGTGAACTTTGATAGGCTGGAATATTAACGATAATGATAAGCAAACAAACGGCATTTGGAGGAAAAGTGTACCGTGAATATTAAAGATACCGCTTTTATCTCAAAGACGAGAAGAAGTTTATATTTATTTTGACGATGCATAATGAACTGCATACATGATTTGAAGTCTATTAGTCCTTGACTAAGCCGGAAATCAAACCGACTCAAACGTGAAATAATAAAACCCTACCTATTTAATATAAAACGGCCAATGTTATCGATCAATTATCGCCAGGATGTTAAAAGAAGACTATGAAATACAAAACTATTTGTAAAAATAAATGAATCAAAATAGTTAAAAGTAAATAAAGCAGTTCTAATAATTTTCGTTCATTTAATATCATGTATTCTATTTTTGAATTTCTTTTTTAAATTTTGTATTACTAGTATTAATATAATTAATTAGACAGGTTAGGGGACAGCAATTCAAAACTTTGTTTTGGAAATATGTGGAATAAAATTGAACAGAAAATAATAATTTATATATTTATAAATGTTATTTATATTTTATAAAATGTTTTTTATGACGCCCTCAGGATTACTTTTTTAGCTTTCTAGAAGGTCAAATTTCGACCACTAGTTATAATTAATAACTATGCAAAATTTAATTCATCTGCGTAAAATAGTTGTGGAAAAAGCTAGTTTACAATAATTTACAATAAATATAAAATAAATGCCGTTCGTCATGATATAAGGTTAAGATTTTTTTGTTGTGGTAATTTTAAATGTTTGCTAAAAAAAATTGCGACAATCTAATATTACAAAGAAATCTGAGAGTGTATTTTCAGGTCTGTAGGACGGGTGCAGTAACACTTATAATGCAGGCTCTCTCAATTTGTGCTGAATGATAAAGCTAAGTTGATTGGAGCGTGGCGAATCCTCCCGAAAAAAAGAGAATGCCTGGCCTAATATTGAACGTTTATTCTGTATCTTTACTATATATTTTTTATTTGCATAACACAATGTGTACAACATCTAAAACAATAAAAAATAATTAATATTAAGATCGAGAATGCACGCCACCAAGAAACACAGCTTTTTTTCTCTGTATGGCTATTATACTACTTGCTTTTTTCACTAGCGGCGACGCATTTCGCGCATCGGACACGGCGTCCGTTGCGCAGGTGTAGTTGGAGGCCGTGGAGGAAAGTGCGTCATGTGTTCTGGTGCGCTTTACTTGAGAAGGAGGAAGGAGATAGGGGAGGAGTAGTCCTCTCCCGAGGAGGAGCCGCCAATGGGCGGCCGGCGCTGGTGGGGCCGCGGATGTGTGCGTAAGAGTTCCCGTGGCCCTGCCAATATGCGACGAAGGTGGAACACCATGGCGTTTTAGTCGGTGCGACTCCGACATAACCCGTACTTGCCGTCGCGAGGCGGGTATGCGTAAGCATTTCCCCATGTTAAAAAAAGGCCCTAGGTTCATTTTACGATTCATGATGATGTTAGATAAAATAATTTAACTTTATTAATAATTGAGTGATATTACATAATTATACATTATAGAATTTTTACGCCGCCACTACACAGCGATCTTCAGCACAACGATTAGAATTAAACCATGCTGCGTGCCAATGCCAATCAATGTGGAAACCCTATGTTCAGTAAGTTTTATAGAAGTTTTAGTTTATATTACATTTCTTAAGATTATTTAGCAAATAAATTGATAGTAAAAGAATATTTTTAAAAACAAGCTTTATTTAAAAAAAATTAAATGCTCTAAAAAGAATTTTCGTATTCTCTGCAAACCCTTTCATTTGATACCCATATCATGAAAGTGCATAGAAAATATCTAGACCGTCATATTGGATTTATAATAAAGTCTGACCATGCATTTACATCCAAACTAAACATGTATGCAAAATTTCAGCTCAATCGGTTGAGGATAACTGCTTTAAAATTAAGTTGCAGGATTTGGCCCTAACAAACATACAAACATTGCAAGTTAAATAATAGCTTTTAATAAGTGTTGTTGGTTTAGTTACGTAACCTTCATAAAGAATATCTCTAATATTTGTTAACGGTAAGTTTGTTTTTATGCTTTGCTTAACAAGGGTTGCCATCACTTAAATCGCAAAAGCCGGACAAAACCTTCAAAACCCCAGATATTTGCTAAAAAATGGAGTATTCCCCAGTACACCGTTAAAAAACTTTACAAGAGAAATGAAATATAGTTTTGACTTTCATTGTTTTTAATTACGCTTTATCACTAATAAATTATTCTCCATCCATATTATTCTTTTTCTAAAGTAATTTGATAAATAAATATCTTTCTGGGATCGAATTAAAAAAACAAATTATCTAGGTTTTTTTTATAGACTAAGGGTGACAAACGAGCACATAGTCCACCTGATGGTAAGTTTAAGAGAACGCGGTGGCCCATTGACATCTACATCTATCCTCGATTAAAAATCAAAATGCAGATAAGTTGTCACCCCAGAGGAATAAGATGGAATGCATCGTTTTCAGTTAAAAGGGTCTTCGGTTTTCTACACTCACCATACGAATTTCAGCGGCATTAAGCTGCTATTTCACGCCGGTATTCTGTGTAAGCATTGCCCTTTCCCGGTAGAGCCGACCCATTTGTGCTGCAACCATAAAATAGCTGCAGCACGACTCTACCATGTCTATCATAACATTTTAGATTCTATATACAATAATTCATTTATTGATATCACCAAATTATAAGTCTCTAGTTAGTCTAGGTAAGATAAAAAACATTTATTTTAAATTAGAATAAACTTTTAAATTTTAACAAGATCAAGTTTTTTAACTTCATTTAATATTAAGTCTTGTTATTATTAACTTTTCCCAATTGTTGCAAAAATTTAAACATACATACATTACATAAATTCTCACGCCTGTTACCCAGAGGGGTAGGCAGTGATTACGGGCTCTCATTTGGCGTCATTCAAGCTGGGATCCTCCCCAACGAAATCCTGAATTTTATTATGTCAAGATTCGGTTAGGAATTTGTAACAATTAGTGACTTCGTAAAAAAATAGTGAAATTAGTGACAATACTTTCGGAGATATAGTACTTTTTTGGGAGGATGCTGGCTTGAATTCAAGCTAGCAGCCTACCCTCAAAAACACCAGTATAGTTTGCATCTAAGATATGATTCCTATTTTAAGATTAAGTGACTAATTGGTGACTTTCATATACCGAGATTGTAATATATCGCATCAACGGAACCGAGTTATTCATTTGTCTTAGGGAGTAGGCTTGAAGATTAGATAAAATAGAATAACTTCAGAGCTCCTAAGTCTTTCGCTATGAACTATTTGTGAAGATTTAGTGACTAATTATTAATGAAAAATCAATGTGATTTATCAGGTAGAACTTAGTGGAAATGTTTCTTAGTGTTAGGCATACGAAGTTTTGGTGATGTACAATTATAACACACACGATTTATTACAAGCAGTTTATTGTGACAAATTAATAAAAAGCAAAAGAAATTAATCACGTAGTATATATTGCCTTCTAAAAGTTACACTGCATATTCCTATCACATAGTAGCAGTGAATTTTATAAAATGACCATTGGATTTGTGTAAATTAATAGCTGGTTTTTAGGATCAGTTTGCTAACTATTATGTAAAATACACGACACGGCCTATTAAATCAAACCACATTATTATATACAGTTTCTCAGTTTTTATTTTTACTATAAGATAACTTACATTTTAGTTAAAATTAAAACTAAATCACACCATTGAAGCGATAAAATTAGGTAAATTTATAAGACGAGAAACTGTAAATAATAATGTGGTTTGATTTAACATGCCGTGTCGTGTAGGAGTAGCGTGTAGCGACATAAGAGAATCTAAACCCTACTTCACACCATAGGATTAGTATGAAGAAATAATAGGAAATGCCTTAACGAGATAATGCCGCCATCTAAAGCTTTAAGTTCTTTTTGGCTTATCTCATTGGCACTTCTTTCGCCACCTACGGGACGAAATGGTCTGATGTATACTATTATATTGGGTATAAATTCTTACTAATCCCATTTTATTTCTCAATTCCTCATCGGTTGTCGGTTCTTAGAGCTTTAAGGCCGGCCCTTTACCACTTCGGCTTACTTATCCGTTGGGCTATGGCAATTACTCTGGTTCTACTGCGCATATTTTCTCTACGATGTTACAATTAGCTATTCAATGCGATATATTTTTTTATAGTTGCCAGCTTCGCCGTGTAATGGCCGTATCAAAACAAACTTCGTTCAAGACTCATACAGAAACAGATGGCAGGTCAGTGCTCAGCCATAGAGCATGCTACTTTTGCTAATTTTAAAAACGATTGTGAAAATAATCGTAAAAGGGAATCCTTTAAAAGTAAATAAGTTAAAATTAATTTGCCAACATACATACATAATCTGAGGTAATATTTAGGGATAAGATCCATACGTAAACAATAAATTATACCTTTTATTGCACTACGAGATATAGTAACTATGAATACATTGTCATGGTATTTAAATAATATCAATATTGTATACGCGTTTATTTTATACTTTACATTTTGTTCCGTAACACTTTTTCCATAATTATGTATTACACAATTTCCGATCTAATGACATTTATTATTTATTCAATGTTTTATCATAAAAATGTGACTTAACATATTAAGCAGATGATTTCTAAATTGATAATGTGAAAAAAACCTATAGTAGCAACTGTTATTCAATATATTTTGAATAATTTTTAACCGTTCAGTGACGGTTAATCGTATAATATACAAAATCTTGGCGATACATTCGCTCAAGCCTTAGATATTAATTAATGAATCTTGTAGTTGACCTTTGTTTGAGGTTAAAACGACTCGAAGACTGGTCTCAAAAGACGACTCGAAGACTGGTCTCGAGGCTAAAGATTAGGACTCGAATATCGCTTATCCTTAAGCTGGATGTAAAATACCCAGAATGAGGATGGAGAACAGTGTTAAGGGTGCGAAATTTGTGGGACTGCGATCGGGAATCCGCGTACCATAAACAAACATAAACATAAACTTTCACGCCTATTACCCTGAAGGGTAGGCAGAGACTACGTACTTCCATTTGTGGCACGATCCTGGCACCCCACTTTCGCTTTTCTTGTTGACTCTACTCACTTCTGCAGCATAAATTTACTTGTCACTCTTTCTTCATTCAATCTTTCCACGTACCAAGCGTGGCGATTAGGCAAATCCGTCTTATAATGGCAGAGGCCCGGATGTCCAACGGTCCAACAGACTATTACGGGCTGATAAAGGAGAATGACGAAGCAAAATTTGACGCCATGTGATGAAAGGGAATGAGGTGAATCCATCACCCCATCTCGTCCCTGGGAAATGTTAAAAACATGTCGTATAACTATCCCGTTTCTTTTAACAACTTTTGAAATTATATACCAATATCAATTTTAATTTGGAAATCGAAAACAAAAAAAAGTACCATTTAATAGTATAAAATTATAAAAATCGTAATTTTCACGGAATTTGTCGCGGTTAATTTACATTTTACTGACTACCGACGCTCTAAGTGCTTTGCAGCACCCATCGTCACGGTCAATCCATCGACTCCTTGCAGGTTTTATCTGGTCGTCACTCCATCTAGATGTCCCCAAACACCGCGAAATTGTTTACGCACTTTGATTATCTTTTGTCCAATTCAAAATATAAAAGCCTTCTATTTAATCGTTTTAGAGACACGAAACCATATCTCTAAAACACGTTCCGTTTTCAAACGTGGTAGAGCCACGCTACAGCTATATTATGGTTGTAGCACGAATGGATCGGCTCGACCGGGCTGTCCTACCCGGTCGAGCCGAGAGAGCCGCGGGCACGCTCTCACAGAGTACCACCGTAAAATAGCAGCGTAATGCTGCTGTGTTTCGTATGTTGAGTATAGAGAACCGGAGACCCTTTTTACTGGAAACGAGGCATTCCATCTTAGTTCTTAGGGGTGACAACGCATCTGCATTTTGATTCCAAATCGAGGATAAATGTAGATGTCTATGGGCCACAGCATCCCCTTACCATCAGGTGTTCTGTGTGCTCGTTTGTTACCCTTATTTTAAGTCTGTTTCAATTTTTTCATCGAAATCATAATTTCATAGCAACAAAACCATTTTAAAGACGTTAAAATAAACTACATATTTTGTAAAAAATATTTACAAACACACCAAACAGCTTCGTTTGCTGGCATGCTTCAAAACTTGTTTGGTGCTATAGGCAAAAAATCAACTTTAATTAAAGTTTAGTCGCATATCTAATCGCTAAACTCGAATCGATTTCTCGGAATGTAAGAATACTGTGACGTATTTCGTTGTTGCTTTTATTAACAATTGATTTGGTTCATATTTTAAGAGGTTTCGCTGCCATAACTTAGTTTAGTATTTAGTTTTCAAAATATAAAGCTCTGAAGTACACACAAAACGATTTTTATATATGAAAACGGATACATGATTTCATTTCTGACTAGCCTGGATACCTTGCGGCATGGGAATGACACATAATGAATGGGTTTTATGTCGTTAAAACTAAAACCCTTATAAAGTGCATTCTGGACAATCTATTCTATTTTTACTATAACAAAACTCTAACACGACGTCTGTCTGAACACGCATCACGTAAAAACCTGTGAACCGATTTGCCGACTTTCCCTGGCAGATAGCTGATGTTATAAGGAGTAACATAAGCTACTTTTATTTTAGGAAAATAATTAGGTTCCGCGGAAAAAAATTGAAACCCATGAAATCCAATCGCAATAAATTCCATGCGGGCGAAGTCGCGGGGAACAGCTAGTTTTCAAATAAATCTATACATATAAATAAAATTGAAGTGTCTCTGTAATATTAAAATAACTACTTTATATTGAGCCGAGTGGGTTATTTGCATACTTTTAAGAAATGCATAGCCATTTTTAAAATTTTTGTCTGTGTATCTTATCTGTCGGTCCGTCTGTCTGTCTATCTGTCTGTCCGAGTTAATCTTTGGAATGGCTGAACCGATGGTTATGAAACTTAACAAACAGATAGAGAGCAATGCCAGGAGTGATTTAGGCTAGGCTAGGCTATTTTTATCCGGAATCAGGTTTTTAAAAAAAAAATTAAGTACAAATTTCTTTGATTATCTTAAATCTAAATAACGCCACATTAATATAATATCCTACCCATGCGAAGACAGAGCGGGTTGCTAATATGAAATAAAAAATAGGTATTTGTTACGCTCTCCCTGTATAGTAAAAAGTCACCTATCACTATCAATGGATCGTCATTTAAACATAATATTAAAATATATAAATTTAAAACCTACATATAAACCATATACGTAATATAGGTCATTAAGGAATTAAATAAAAAGAAAGAAGTCAATAAATAGACGTATTAACGTTTTTATTAAATCATCATAGGTATGATCCTTCGTCCAAGTTTTATTGAGTCTATTTATTAAAATAATTCTATATCGTATTATGAAGATTATTTGAATCTTCTTAATTTAAATGAATACTAACCTGCTTTACGTTTTAAGTTTCTTTAAATTGTGGGTGAGAACAGTTTTAGTAAATAACAAAAATGTGTGCATATTACGCATCAATAAATCAGCACGCATTCCTAAGTATAGCAGATATTCCGTGTCCTCCGGGTGTTCAATATTCAAAAAGCAAATGTTTGAACAATAATTGAGTTCTACGGTTTTGACTAATGGTTTGTACATATACATATTATATGTCGGACTTCTATAAGTCTTTTTTATATGTACACATATATCCTTTTAATTTTAAAGTCCCGAATTTCATGAGCTTGGTAAAGTTTAAAAAAAAAAATCAGTTATTTTGTAGAAGGAAATAAATAAATATTGCCGTCGTATCATTCCGTGGGTGCCGTAAGAGGCGATAGAAAAATCTAAAACAGAAGAGTTATAGTAGCATCCTCCTGATGTTAACTCAATAATCCCTCCTGCCAAGCGCGGCAGCTATAGCAACACGAGTCCAATCTATGGGGGACGCCCATATTCAGCAGCGGACTTCTGTTACACTGTAATAAATGAATTAATGAAAATAAATATATCGCAAACCAGGCTGAATTAACAAACAGCTTATAACATAAACAAAATTCATTTTGCATGACATGCACGATGAAAATAACATCTATTGTTTTCATAGTGTATGTACATTTTAAGTCCTAAAACAGATATTTTAAAAAATTTGTTAAAGACAGCCAAATGTTATAAAAATGCATTCTATCCCTCCCGTTTCCACCCGCAGAGATTGCCTCATAGGAGGGATTTTGTCATAGTTGCCACACTTAGCAGGCGGGTTAGCAACAGCAGTTTTTTTTTTCGGTTGTAGTCAGGAAAATGGGCACATTTCTGGTTCAGTTTTCCCCGTCGCCTCTTACGAAAACCACGGCTAGATATAGGTTAGTGAATATTGTTACACCGCCACTAGACAGCGAGCGTATAAAAAATCATTACATATCACGTTTTAAAGTAAGTTGCAAAATAAATTGAGTCTTATGTTGAAATAATTAAATTGCCAATATAATAAATATATGCTCTGTTTCCGCTACCGCTCATTTTACCGGCACGGCATACGGCAATTTTATCTTTATACCTACCTGATGAAAACGTATCTATCAAGACTTTCGGTTGCTATGAGCATACTCAGCATCACCATCTACAATAATATTAATTTATTTATTTACAAGGTACGTATATGTAAGTATAAGCAAGTCTTGTAAATTATACTTTACATATTATAATAAAAACTTTGCGTCTTAAGCGCAAGTGTGAATAGAGTTTTATTACGCTAAGACAGTGCGATTTATCATCTAGGGCTTCATCACCACTTAACACCTGGTGGGATTGTAGTCAAGCATTGGCTTATAATAAGTGAAAAAAGAAAAATATTGCTACGTTTAGTAGAAACTATACAAATGCCGCAATAGTCATTTTTGAATTTTTTTGATTGTATCTTCGTTTAAATGATCAAATTTCACGCCAATACTATACTTGGCTTAGAATTGAAATTCTGCCAGGCAATTTACTTGCGGATAAAAAACTTAATACGGATGTTGATGGTTTTCACGAGATGAATCTTAACGTAATATTTACATGAATGGGGTTCGGAAACATTAACACAACATGCTATACAAGCAATATATTGATAATGTGTAAAACGGAAGTACTGAGCTAACGTCTTTGAAAAACTAGATCTTCCGTTGCAATAAATCACTTGGCAAATCATAGATGACGCTCTGATACAAATTGCTTGTTTATTTTTTAAATTAATCTGCATTTTGTCTAATCACTTAAAATCAGTAAGCGCGAAACTCAGTTCTAAATGAGAACTTCTCATATCCATAGACACGTTGCTGCTTTACCAATCTTTCTAAGATTTGAATAAATATGAGTTTTCCTAACTAGATGAAACATGTGGTACCGCGATAGCCGCCTGCGAGTGTGAAAATTTTGGCAAAGCAATCTTACTTAGGCGAAACCCATGTTCAGCAGTTTACTGGACTAATAAAGAAGAAATTAACAGATGCGCAAGACCCTACAACAAAATTCATTGTCCAAGATATAAATACATATTATGGTATAAAGGTATCATTAAATATCAAACTTGAGAGCCATACACATACCACCAAACACTCGTTAGTATAAAAACATTAAAAATAATACACGAGGCAAAAAAAAATCGAACGTATATGGATCAAAGAATGTTTCCTTTGCCGAGACCATGAAACGATAACACTTACGTGCAATTTAAAGGATACCGACATCGTAACTAGCAGCTTGTGTTGTCATTACATCTACAAAACGTGTATAATATATAGATTTTGTAAAAATTGATATACTATATATCTATGGTATGTTTGTAACATATAAAATATTTAGTAACATACATTTACAACAAATTTCACTGGACGGCTGCCCAGAGAGATAGTATTTTTGCCAGGTTTAAAGTTTGAATAATGATCTCCACAATGATTTCTTATATTTACCTGAATACCACACATCGAATAAAAGTATTTTTACTATTTATAATTAAAACTAAATTGAATACGATAAAATCCGTAAATATAGTTTTAATCAATGATCTCCATGTATACCGCTCAAAGGAACTCCATTATATTTCTGAATTGTTAAGAATTATTTTATTTAAAATTACATTATTATTACTAAAGTAGGACTCCTTTTCTACCTAGGATTCCGACTGGGTAGGTACCACGTTGCCGCCATTTAGCAGCACGGCTGTGTTCCAGCCTGAAAAGTACAGAAAGCCAGGATAATTTCAGGCTGTGGAGCATTCCAACTTAGCCCTCGGAGTTAAAGGTCCGTCTGAAGCCTTCCTGGCTTGAAATAGGCTGCATGTATTCATTACTTAGCTACTTTTCATCAGGTAAGTTGGTTTGTCACTAGTTAAAAAATACGGTTGACCCCGCAGGCCATCCTTGGCTTGCAGGGTCAACCGTATTTAACTTCATCTTCTTCTCTTCTTCTTCTAACTTTCCGCTTATTTTCGAGCGCAACGCTCTAAAATCTATTTAACCTTTGTTTCTTTGGTTTTTATTTTCTGAAAATCTTTGAAACGGCTCCACCGATTGACTTGAAAATCTAATCAGCTCGAAGTCGCAATGAACACTTTCGAACACCGTGTCGCCCATCTCGATCGGTTTATTAGTTCTAAAGATATCGTACGACAAAATTAAAAAAGTTAAAAAAACACTATCAATAAACTGTTATTGAAAAAGTAGTAGTACTACGTAGCCCAGTGGTCAAAACACCTAAGGCTCTACAACAACGCGCGTCCTGCGTTTCAGTCATTCGGATTTCGAAACTAATCCTAACATTAGTACAAAAATGGACTTTGGTTTTTACATAATATGGTTGTATTGATATTATTCATAAATGCATTTACTAGTAGAATTCGAAAAGCTTGTTATAACATTCAGAAAATAATGATTGTTTGCAACAAATTTGTGAATAATTTCGTAAAACGATCCACGCAAAACTAAAATAATTATTTTTTTTAATTTCTCAGCAGATAAGCAGATGTAGTGCTATATTGTCATCAAATTAAAAAAATCGCAATCCACCAAATCACTTCCACCAGCTTTATATTGCACTTATATAAAAAAAAAGGAAACCAATAGCAAGAGAAGGTTTCAATTAAACTTCTGACGTAGTTATAAAATTATTTGTTTTGATTATTATTAAAAAAAAGTTAATTGAAAATAATTTCATTTGGACGTCAGTTTGTCGGTATGGATGTGAACAAAAGATATCTTTGGAAAAATGAATTAATCACTTTGTTTTTTTTTATTAGCTTTAGATTTTAATCCTTAGGAAGCCTTTTGCATTTCACTGTTGTAAACCGTCCTATTCATTAATATTTTTTTAATTAATTATTTGACAATTTTTTTCGGTAACAAAATAGGAATCACCCGTATCAAGCAGTCAAAAAAATTTCATGTTAATTAAATAGAAACAATTTTTTGTAGCTTTAAACGAAATACGTGTTTCGGTAATTAGTATAAGTAAATTGATTATTTAAAACATTACATGAGCGTTCCAGGTGTGCACTTTTGGATTTTCCAGATTTTTTTTTACAATTTTTTGTCATTAATCGTAACAAAACATTTGAAAAATCCAAATGAATTATGTAGATGTAGAGAATCGTTTCAAAAGAGGTATTTTAGCCAAAGTTCGACGATATCCTGTGTGCTAAAATGTTGAGAGGCCCGTACCCAGCAGCACATAATACATAATAGTTCTAACCAGCAGTAAGAAGCTTACAGAATTACTTTTTTAAGGATATTATATAATAAAACAAAGAGCCATAGTTGCTCAGTAGAGTGCGTACTTTAGCCGTAGTACTGGAGCACCCTGAGGTCGATACTCTGTGACTACATTACATTGCTACTAATTATTTTACTTTCTTTAACGTACTTATTAAAAATCGTTACTGATATAAAACATCTTTATTCTTAGTGTTTAATGCAAATCATGATACTTATAAAAACCCAAGGCAAAAAATAGGTACTTGTTGATGCTATGTGGTGTGCCTGCGTGACCTCTTTCCTAGGCAGGTTCTATTCTGCGTCTTACTCTTATATTATGTTACTTCGGTGGTTTAAGTGCGCCACAATAATTGTTTTGATGCTCTGCCTTTAATGATTTAGAAATAAAGCATTATTTTGTAAGTTGTACTATCTATTATACGTATAAAATTGTCAATAATTTTTATTTGTGTGATATTTAAAAAAAATTACTAATAAAGATAATTACTACAGTTGTACTCAAAATACCTAATTGCAGTTGTATACTCGAGAAAATAGCTTCCTAGTTATCGGAATAGTATATTATACCTAAGTAGTATATCATTTTTTGTGTAAAAAAATAATTTAATTATTGTGTTCAAAATGATGTTATTGAGATTACGTTTAATTGATAATATGTAATAACTTGTCTTGAAGACTGAAAATAGAAATGTGTTTAAAAGGTGAAATTGTTATTTTGGCGACCTGAGGTTGTTATTACAATGGTTTGTTGCGAAAGAACATTGTTTTTAAAATATGTTTGTAGTCCATTGAGTCTGAGACGGCGTTTATTATGCGACACGAAGGCACACTATATTTCAATGTGACTTGTTACATTTACCGTTGAGTTATCCATTCGAAAAATGAACAAAATCAATATTGAAGTAGGAACAACTAGTTATAGCGGTATCTCATCCACTCTCTCTATTCTAATGTATCTCTTGTAAAAATGAAAATATAGATTTTAGTATTTTGCAACCAATAAAATAAAATGTATTATTATATGGATTATTGGTCGTAAAACACATTAGTATCGAACGGCCACGTAACACAGAGTGCAATGTGTCATTTTCAAGTTTTTAATAACTTTAGAGCAATAGATAATTGTGTTCCAAATGACAATTTAATAAATTTGTTGTGCTTGATTCGTGCATTAATCAATCGGCGTGTGCGTCACAACTTACTTTCGCCACATTTCGTTGTCAGGGCCAACAGCAAAGCGATCAGGCATTGAATCGATACTAAGGCACTTCGAACGAATCATATTCATCAAATTGACTCTGACGACTTCAAGGCCATAAGAGGTGTAACTCTCTGACTGACTGGCAATAACAAAGTAGATAGGTAATATGATAGCAGAACGACATTATTGTGCGACGACAGAAGTATAGGTATTTTATAAACTAAACAAAAGCCAATCGCCACACAATAGCAGTAGGTGCTATTGTCATCGTATTATGTGTGAGTACAGATTACGAACGATTGGGTAGCGATTTCGTCACGTAAACGGTCGCCGAGAACAGCTGTTCGAGCTTTGACTGACCGACCCATCGCATTGCTTCGTGGGTACCCAGTACCATCGGGCCAGACCGCAGTGCGACGGCCTCGCTCCCTACAGACACATTTACTTACTTGCAAAGGATCCGCCAGAAACAACCGAAACTGCTGCCATTTGGAACCTCCCCGGCGTATGATATGGTCATATTGAGTGTAACTTAACAACTATACAATTAATATTTATTTATACACACACACGTTTTGTTGGCGCGAGCTTGAAATGAGACACACGCGGAAAATTAAATACGTTTTTAGAAAGTAATAAAAAGTTTGTTGACGTTAGTTACTGGGGAAGGCAAGGGGAAGTTATTTTCTAAAGGTGCACTGTTTCTTAGTTACATTCTGGTGTGGTTTTATGCACTCTGCCTCCCCCGAACTGTTGTTAAAATACATAAAGGGAAGGGCGCGCGAGAGCACCGACCACAAAGTAGCGGCAACTGTGACTGATGACTGATACCTGGCTTGGTATGTTGCGCTGTTTGTCGATGCGTGTAGCGCGCCGCAGACGCAGGCGACTCCGCAGGTTGTACCGCAGACGACTTCAACGTCATCGCGGCTGCCACAAGATGGCGCTCGAGCCAATACAAACTTATAAAACAATGGATAATATGTAATGCTGGAATCGATATGCCTAATTTTGACATCATCTAACATCTTTTTATTAGCTTGACCTGTATTTATGTTTGTATGTATGAATGTTCTTGAATTTTTAATTCAGTATGAACTCATTTCCGGACATCTGAAGAATCTGCAGACGTTTAAGAACCCATGACAATACAATTTTAACAATCAATGGATATTAATTTAGTTCTTTAAACTGCAATTTGTAACCGACTTCAAAAAAGAGGAGGTAAAAGAGGAGGTCTAGTTTTATTTAAATGTGTAGTGTTCGCGTAAATATAAGAAATCATTAAAGAGGAGGTTCTCAATTCGAGTGTATGTTGTTTTTTTTTGTATGTATGTTACGCGATATCTTCGCAGATTGAGAACCAATTTTGGTGTTTTTTTTTAATTAAATAGGTTATACTTCAAGGGTGGTCCCATATAAATATGAAGAAAAAATTCAACCCCTAAGGGTAGCAAATAAATAAACTGTTTTTTAGCATTTAAAGTCGGTTTTTACTTGTTGTTAAAAGTTATAATTATATTTTAAATAGAAGTTTTCCATGCAATCATAACTTTGTATTTTAAACTGTACTTTACAACACAACCATATCGCAAAGAAAAGCTTATGATGTAAGTGCTAGGTATAAGACGGTCTTAAGGCTACAGTCCATCTCATCCAGATAAGTCACCAGTGTTCTTACAGATTGGAGTATTAAGGTTGTAGTCGACGGTGTATGCTCCCACTCCAAGCATGTGAATGCTGGTGTTCCACAAGGCTGCGTGTTATCGCCTGCCCTGTTCCTTCTGCATATCAATGATATGTTGTACACTAGTAACATTCACTGTTATGCAGACGATAGCACTGGCGATGCTTTATACATCTTCCGTGCTAATACTTCTTGGGAACACGTCGCCGAGTGCCGGAACAAACATTTGTCTGAAGTAGAGTCTTTGTTGAACAATGTCTCAGAATTGGGGGTGACTAAATCTAGTCCAGTTAAACCCCAAAAGACACAAGTTTGCTCGTTTACTGCAAAAAAGAACCCCTTTGTCGTATCTCCTCGATTTCAGGGCGCTCCCCTCGTTGCCTCAGCCAGCATTGGAATCCTTGGCGTCGACATTTCGAAAGGCATACAGTTCCGCAGTCACTTGGAAGGCAAGGCTAAACATCAAAAAAGCTTAGTGTGCTCATTAGATCATGACGGTATTTCAAGCTGGCCCACCGCTTGCAGCTTTACAAAGCGCAGGTTCGGCCACATATGGAATACTGCTCTCTGGCCCGGAGCACCCCAGTATCAGCTCCTTCCATTTGACCGTATTCAACGGAGAGTGGCCCAAATCGTCGACGACCAAGATCTTTCCGTTCGGCTTGTCCCACTGGCTTTGCGAAGAGACGTTGCATCTCTATGCATCTTCTATCGCATATATCACGAGGAGTGCTCAGAGGAATTGTTTGGATTAATTCCAGAACTCAAAATTCTATCCTCATCATCTCGATAGCTGGCGGTAAACTACTGTGAAATTTACGCGAAATTTTCTGCCTCGCATAACCAAACTGTGGAATATACTGTCACCAGCGGTTGGTACCCCTCCTCGGGAGAGGACAACTCCTCCTCTTCTCCTTCTCAGGTAAGGCGCACTAGAACACTAGGTGCGCTTTCCGCCGAGACCTCTAACTCCATCTGCGCGCCATAGGGCGCCTTAACGAGCCCGGTACGCGGAAGCCATGGAGCCGGAAAGTCGAGCACTCAAAAGCACCAGGCTTCCTGACCACTGTGGCGGATTTGTTCTATGACTCTTCCACCAACCAAGTTTCGGCCGCGGAGGGTAGGAAAAGCGGCGCTTCGCAATACCGACATTCCTCTCCCCGCGCGGCTCCGCCACCGCCGCATCAACGGTGGAGCCCCGCCAGAGTGAAGGAGAATAGGTCTCGTGGCGGATTGCCATACCAACACTCCTCTTCCCCTGCAACTCCACCTTAGCTACGACGGGAATAGAGAGGGGACACCCTTCCCGCCACACACCTTGAGCCAACCAAGTGGGTTCCTCTTTGTTTATCATGGGTAATCAGGCCAATAATTATAATTTATAGAATAAGGATGACAAACGAACACACAGTTCACTTGATGGTAAGAAGATGATGTGGTTCATAGACAGCTACATCTATCCTCGATTACGAATCAAAAAGATGCGTTATCACCCGTAAGGACTAAGATGGAATGCTTCGTTTCCAGTAAAAAATAAATAATAAACAAAATCAAAAACACGACTGCAAAAAAGAAAATTTAAAAGTAATGCACTAAAAAGACCGAAACAAGATTGAAAATAGAAAACAAAATTAAAATAAACAATAAACAAAGTAAACTCTACTTCGATTTTACAGACTAAGTATATTATGAGCTGAAAGCCTAAGTTAAATACCCGTATTAAGTTTAGTAGCAGGCGGGACCCAATTGCAAATTATAAACCGAAAGAAAATTAATCTGTAATACCGCTTTTCCGTGTTTTAGATTTTTTTTAATTATTTATTTTATTTAAGACTTTTTAGTGTCCCGACATACTATGAACTAATTTTCATATGGTCCGACACAAACATGGCCCATTTGTACGCTATCAAAAACTTTTTAAACCAATATATTATTCCTAATTATTATATATAGGTATATATATATTTGTAAACCCCTTTTAATTTTCTTTATTTTGATGCCCTACACGATAGGTTTGGTTAATATTTTTATTAACGTATTACTATTTCGCGCCAAAAATCCGCCATCATGTTTTTTTTTCTAACAGTTATCTAAGAACACTTGGGGTTTTTAAGACAAATATAACGATACCTTAACTGTCGAAATCCATCCAGACGTTTGGAAGATACGAGGTAATAAAGAAATTTACAAACATACATACATACAAGATACGCGCGAAAAACATAACCCTTCCTTGGCAGTCGGGTAAAAAATCTCCGATTCTCTACACTCACTATACGAAACACAGCTATTTTACGCTGGTATTGTGAGAGCGTGGTCGTGGTCCTTCCCCGGTCGAGCCGACCCATTCATGCTATAACCATAATGTAGCTGTAGCATGGCTCTACCGCGTTAAAAATTCGCAATTAAATTATTATATACTAAATAAATAAATATAATAACACAAGGGGATGAGTCGCTCGCCTCCGTAGGCTTTGACCATCTAACCCTAGGCCCACCCTACACGTGTCCCCCGGGTGGTGCTAAACGAGCGACAAAGCCGAAAGTATAGACTCGGCTCCTCGCCGTATGGTAGCGGCGTAAAAGCTACCACCCCTTAGTTCGCACCATGAGCCAGCAAGTAAAAGAAATGGCCCCGAGTTCCCGGCGCCCCTTTAATGGGGCAGGGGTGCGAAGAATCTCCGTGAGAAAAACCGGCGACAAGGTTCGCCACCCATCACGTTCTGTCTCCCGAAGGGGCGAAAAGTGGATTGCGGAGGCCCGTCTGGCTACGCTGAATGTATGTGGAGCAATGAATGATAAGATGGATGAAGTATGCGAAATGATGTATGATAGAGGAATAGACGTTTTATGTGTAAATGAGACGAAACGAAAGGGAAAGGATGCCACTGCACATGGCATGTATACCGCTTACTGGTCTGATGTAGACGAGACCGAGCGGGCATGCCAGGGAGTCGATGTCATCCTTTCAGAAAGAATGGGTCAATGTGTGAAAGAGTATGAATGTGTAAGCCCAAGGCTGCTATAGATACGAATGAAACTGGGCTTAAAGAAGTTGTTTGTGCTAGGGGTGTACGCCCCAGATATGTCTAAGCCCACTTATATCCGAGAGCAGTTTTGGGACATGGTAAGGATGGTGTTGATGAAATGTAAGGTAAATGAAAATATTATTATGTTAGGAGATTTTAATGGAAGGGTTGGGATGAAGAGGTCTGGTTATGAAAGGATATTAGGAACGTTTGGCGATGAAAATATAAATGAGAATGGTGAAGACCTCCTCACATGTGTGTGTGGATTAATATTAATAATATTCTTTTCCACATCAGTATGTGTGGAAAAGAATATTTTTGTGACGAACACTTTCTTTCGCCATAAGAGGATTCACATGTATACATGGGAAAGAGGTGATGATAGAAGCATGATAGATTTCATAATTGTGGATGATAGAATGAGGAGCGCAGTGGTAGATACAAGGGTTTACCGGGGGTAGAGACGGATCATTACTTGGTCTTATGCCGAATTAATGGTCTATTCAAGCGTTGGTGGCATCGGACATCTGTGTCTACCACTGCGTTACAGCGTATAAGAATAGAGAGGTTACAAGATGAAGGTGCGAATGTAGACTCAAGTTCAAATGTAGACTGAGAGAAAATATATAAAAATATAGTGGTATGGATGAATTGTGTATGAATGATTTAGACTTGGAGACTGTGTGGTATAATGTCAAGAAAGGTTTGGTGGATGCAGCCACCGAAGTATGTGGTGTAAGTAAGAGAACGAATGAAAGGAAAAATAATACGTTGTGGTGGGATGATGAGGTACGGATGGAAGTTGAAGCAAAGAAGAGAGCATGGCTAGATTTACTAGCAACCAAAGCTGGTAATTCTAACGGTATGATTGATGAGATTGAAAGGAAAAAGGCAGACTTTAAACGTATAAATAAGAGAGTAAAAGAAGTTGTTGAAAGGAAAAAGCAAGAAAGAACGGATAAGAATGATAGGAAATTCAATACAGCCTAGAATGAATGCTATACGAGACCAGAATGTATGCGGAATGATGAAGTTTCTAATTTAAAGAGATGGAAGGAATACTTTGAAAGCGTGTTTATGAGTGAAGAGTCGTCTAAATTAAGTGAAATAGAAATTCCGAAAGAAGTGAAGAGAGGTAGGAAGATAAGTGTAGATGAAATAATGAAAGCAATGAAAAGCATGAAAGCAGGTAAGGCAGCCGGATATGATAGAGTATCACTCGAAATGCTAAAGGCTGGAGAGGGAGTGGTGGCAGGCCTGCTGTACACCTTGTTTAATTTATGTTGGGAACTGAAGCTGGTACCGGAAGACTGGTGTAAAGCCGTTATAGTCCCAATATATAAGGGAAAAGGGTCACAGCAGGACTATAAAAACTACCGTGGCATTAGCTTGCTTAGCATTGTGGGTAAACTGTATGCTAAGGTGTTAATTGAAAGACTTATGGAAGCAACTGATGGAAAAATTTGGGATGTGCAAGCTGGATTTAGAAAGGGGATGGGGTGTACGGATCAAGTCTTTTCCATGCGCATGATTGCGGAGAAGTTTTTGGCCAAAAACCAGTAAGTTTTTTGTGCGTTCATGGACTTGGAAAAGGCTTATGATAGAGTGGACAGGAATGTGTTATGGCAATCACTTAACTCATTTGGTTTGAGCGCTGGTTTGATACAGGCATAAAGGTCTCTTTATAGGGACTCTAGTGCTTGTGTCAGGATCAATGGGGTCTACTCGGACTGGTTTGGCATTCAAAAAGATGTCAGACAGGGCTGTGTAGCTTCCCCGTGGCTGTTTAACCTATTTATGAACAGTTGCTTGCAAACTTTGAAAGTTGAAGAATGTGGGTTGAGAATGGGTGAGTTAACCGTCAAATGCCTTTTGTACGCCGATGATCAAGTCATATTTGCATCGTCGGCGGCCGAGTTGCAAATGATGGTTACTTTAATGAACTGCTCATTAAAAGAAAGGGGTATGAAAGTGAACGCAAGTAAGACGAAAGTGATGGTTTTTGAAAGAGAAGTAAGTAAAACGTTATGTGAAATAAGAATAGAAGGGGAGGTGATTGAACAAGTGGATGAGTTTGTATATTTGGGATGTTTATTTAGCAGGGATGTTAGATATGATAAGGATATAGAACGACGAGTGAACGCAGGAAATAGAGTGAATGGGGCTCTACATGCTATTATGAAAAGTCAGAATGTGTCAAAAAAGGCACGTATGGCAATTCACAATGCTGTGTTAGTCCCTACTTTAAATATATGGTAGTGAAAGTTGGGTCTGGCAGAAAAAGCATGAGAGTAGAATAAATGCTGTAGAAATGCGGTCATTAATTTCTACAGCATTTATTCTACTCTCATGTATATATCATTAATGCTAGGGCTGAATCTGAATGACAGGGTGAGAAATAGACGTTGTGACCAGGATTAAGAAAGGAATGCTTCGGTGGTTTGGTCATGTAGAAAGAATGAACAAGGAAAGAGTGACAAAGCAAATTTATGTTGCAGAAGTGAACGGAAGAGTCGGGAAGGGACGCCCTAGACGAAGGTTTATCGACCAAATTGGCGATATATTGAAAATGGGCCAGATTAGGAGTACCCTTAACCGAAGAGCGTGTATGCGTAGATATATGGATGTAAAGGAGGCGAGAGAAGTGTGTCAGGATCGTGCCAAATGGAAGTCCATAGTCTCTGCCTACCCCTCTGGGTGACAGGCGTAAGTGTTTATGTTATGTTATGTTATGTTATAATACACAAATACCAAACTAAACATAAAATATCACAAATTACTTAGAGAAAAACAGAAGGAAACAAAAATGCAACTGGTGCCAATGATGATTAATGTTTACTGAATACACAGTGACAAACAGTGATTTTTGACGTTAGTCTTACATAAACATGACTTCCTTTATGCTTTCGCACGATAAATCTGCGGAGAAAGTTCGTTTCATTGGTGTTTTACACACATACCTAACTATTTATTGCAAGAAAATTTCTCCAACTGAAATCTTAGTCCTCAGATGTCCTTTATGCAGGTGTCTATGACTTTTAGAGTGGGGAAACCACGGTAAGATCCTATTTCTACCACCAAATACTACTTGCATTGTTGTGTTCCGGTCTGAAGGGTATACAGAGCCATAATTACAGCCTGTGAGGCATTCCATCTTAGTACTCAGGTGTATCAACGCATTTATACCTTTTTAACTTCCTGCTATGAAAATCAATGATTTTCAAAAAATCTGGATGTTATTGCTTTCAGCTCGGTTTTCGAAAATCGAGTTCTCATCATATCTTCACGTTTTGAGGTCCTAGGAAGCTATTCTGACTGTTCCTATGAGGATGTCACTACGCACGCGCGCGCGTGTGTGTGTGTGTGTGCTGTTAACCTGAAAAAAAAAACAACATCAACTGCCGCAAACCGCATCAAAATCGGTTCATTCGTTCAAGGGAAATCGTTGTCGTTGTCCTGAGAATTTGGAGCGCTTTGCCGTACTGTTAGTTCGTTTGTTAGCTCAGTTTCATAGAAAAATACTCAGACGCATTCCTATGACGTGTATTATACGTGGTAGAGGCATGCTGCAGCTATATTAGTAGTATAGTTGTAGCACGAATGGGTCGGCTCGACCGGGGAAGGACCACGTTCTCACAGAATACCAGCGTAAAATAGCAGCTTAATGCTGCTGTGTTTCGTATGGTGAGTGTAGAGAACCGGAGACCCTTTTTACTGGAAAAGAGGCATTCCATCTGAGTCCTCACGGGTGATAACGCATCTGCATTTTGATTCTTTATTGAGGATAGATGTAGATGTCTATGGGTCACAGCAACCACATACCATCAGGCGGACTGTGTACTCGTTTGTCACCCTTAATCTATAAAATAAAAACTATGTACACTAAATGCATTAATGTTACACGTGTCAATATTATAATACTCTTATTTGTGGCTTAAATTTTAGTAAGAGCAATATTTTGCATAGAAATAATTTTGCGGATTTTAAATGGAATACATTAAATCACTATGGATTTTGTTTGAACTGTCCTCTAGTCCTGACCTCCGCAGTAGAGGTGGAGTCGCGGAGTCGGTCGATGGGATGAACGCCCCTCGTCCTATTTTTGCAAATCTGCCGGATCCGCACCGCTGATGCGATAGTGGTGGGACCGCGCGGTGACAGGACTATCGGTATTACGATTCGACAATTATTTATCGTGAGTAACTTAAGAAACGGCTATGGGAAAAGGCAGAAAAATCTAATGCTTGCAAGAGATAGCGGTATATTGGTACCTTTTTATCGTGAGGAAATCCTCTTTGCCGGACTCATACCGGCCAAAACCTATGGTGGTCACCGTCATCTTATATTGATACCTACATATATCTACATACTACAGGTGGATGCTTGATGACACCTACATCTATCCTCGATTAAAAATTTACTACAGGAAGATTTACTAGTTGTCTTCACTTACCATACGAAATCGAACATCATTCAGCACTGGTTCTCATCATTTATCTCAGAGTTCTTGTTGGCTGTATTTGAATGGAAAGTATCAACAAGAAGTCGTCAGAGCCTTATCCGTCTATCAGAGCGCAGATGACGTGATCCTTTGTAAGAAGTGTAGCATATCCTCCACGACACTTAGATCGGAAGAATATCATAAAAGTATGATATCGAATTTCCTTTGAGTATCGTAGAGACTGCCGCAGAAAAATACCTAATGGCTTTGAACTTCCATAAATGGTGAAATCTTAAAAACACCAAACCCAAGTTAATAGTATTACGCAACATAGGCATTAGAGGTAGGGTAGATACTAATTTCATTTTCTAAGCGACACTGTGTAAAGAGCTTATGGAGATTTTTTTTCATAACACTGAAATGACAAACGTACATTTCGCCACACTGTACGCTACATATTAAAAGCAAAATACAAAAAACACGATGTCACTGAGGTGAAAATAAGTAAATATTTATTGAAATGTATTTTCAGTGAGATTTTTGCACATCGTACTCAACAAACTTGGAAGTTAGTGCGCAGTACGACACTACATAACAGTTTGACATTATCATTATTATTATAAATACATCATCATCAACACAGCCTATCATCTTATAGAACCACATACATCATACAAAACCTACATTCATCAATTGACCTGTGATACGTCCTTCGATGAATGTAGGGCCTGCTTCATAGATTGCCGTAAAGCACGATCCTAAGCCACTTGCTTTTATCGGTTCTTTGCATGTTTGATCAGGTCGTCAGCCCATCTAGTGGGTGTCTGCAAACACTACGCTTCATACGCTTGCCAATACGAGGCTGTCAGAGCTTTCTTCCTAATCGATCGTCAACTCTATATATCAGGTCCATGTAGCAAATACGTAAATGTAAATGCATCCATATCATATTATATACATTTGTAGGAACATAGCGACCGACATTAATTCTGCCTTTCCCATAGCCGTTTCTTGTTACTCACGATAAATAATTGTCGAATCGTAATACCGATAGTCCTGTCACCGCGCGGTCCACCACTATCGCATCAGCGGTGCGGATCCGCAGATTTGCAAAATAGGACGAGGGCGTTCATCCCATCGACCGACTCCTCGACTCCACCTCTACTGCGGAGGTCAGGACTAGAGGACAGTTCAAACAAAATCCATAGTGATTTAATGTATTCCATTTAAAATCCGCAAAATTATTTCTATGCAAAATATTGCTCTTACTAAAATTTAAGCCACAAATAAGAGTATTATAATATTGACACGTGTAACATTAATGCGTTTAGTGTACATAGTTTTTATTTTATAGATTAAGGGTGACAAACGAGTACACAGTCCGCCTGATGGTATGTAGGTGGATGCTTGATGACACCTACATCTATCCTCGATTAAAAAATTTACTACAGGAAGATTTACTAGTTGTCTTCACTTACCATACGAAATCGAACATCATTCAGCACTGGTTCTCATCATTTATCTCAGAGTTCTTGTTGGCTGTATTTGAATGGAAAGTATCAACAAGAAGTCGTCAGAGCCTTATCCGTCTATCAGAGCGCAGATGACGTGATCCTTTGTAAGAAGTGTAGCATATCCCCCACGACACTTAGATCGGAAGAATATCATAAAAGTATGATATCGAATTTCCTTTGAGTATCGTAGAGACTGCCGCAGAAAAATACCTAATGGCTTTGAACTTCCATAAATGGTGAAATCTTAAAAACACCAAACCCAAGTTAATAGTATTACGCAACATAGGCATTAGAGGTAGGGTAGATACTAATTTCATTTTCTAAGCGACACTGTGTAAAGAGCTTATGGAGATTTTTTTTCATAACACTGAAATGACAAACGTACATTTCGCCACACTGTACGCTACATATTAAAAGCAAAATACAAAAAACACGATGTCACTGAGGTGAAAATAAGTAAATATTTATTGAAATGTATTTTCAGTGAGATTTTTGCACATCGTACTCAACAAACTTGGAAGTTAGTGCGCAGTACGACACTACATAACAGTTTGACATTATCATTATTATTATAAATACATTATCATCAACACAGCCTATCATCTTATAGAACCACATACATCATACAAAACCTACATTCATCAATTGACCTGTGATACACGTCCTTCGATGAATGTAGGGCCTGCCTTCATAGATTGCCGTAAAGCACGATCCTAAGCCACTTGCTTTTATCGGTTCTTTGCATGTTTGATCAGGTCGTCAGCCCATCTAGTGGGTGTCTGCAAACACTACGCTTCATACGCTTGCCAATACGAGGCTGTCAGAGCTTTCTTCCTAATCGATCGTCAACTCTATACATCAGGTCCATGTAGCAAATACGTAAATGTAAATGCATCCATATCATATTATATACATTTGTAGGAACATAGCGACCGACATTAATTCTTCATTTATTTAATTTAGCACAATAATTAGGTATTAAACCTGTACAAAATTTTCTGCAGTTATAGGTACATAAATACTATTGCTGTTTAGGTACGCTATACATTCATACTCGTAACTTATAGTCACGCCACAGAATAAATAATAGTACTATAAATATAATATAATATAATTGTACGTAGTCATACTTATATCGAGCAATGTATTGAAAACATTAAAATAAAAAATAAAAGTTATTTTACAGCTAATAATCGATCAACGGCTGAACGGCCTTAGTCTCGTTTCTTTGAGGGTTATGCAGCAATTTACCGTCCGTACCGCTACACCAGTGTGCATTTCACGAATAAACTTCACGTCTTAGAAATATTCTCAATCCTTAGAAATGCAAGTTTCTCACAATGTTTTCTTTCACATTCGACTACGTGTAAATCAGTACTTAAAGTTATTAATTATTGTATTAACGTTTACTGCCTATGAAATTTACGCGCTTAGCCCTTGAAGTATCACGGTTCTTAAAACATTGACTACCAGATTAGGAAATAATTCGACCACCAATCGAAGGAATTTTCCCGTCAGTGATACGCGATATTGTTTTGATATTTTAAAATAAAACTGTTTTGATTAAAATCTATTCGCATGTTTCAAAAAGCAGAAAAGAGTGCAGTTTTTGAGCTAGATACGTCCGACCCTCAGGTCGTTCGTTGAAGAAGACGTAATTGTACTTGAAAATGGAACAATAAGAAGTAAAATATCCCCTGCGGAAAGACGTTTTCTCAATAATTGATAGTTTACGGGATTTGCTACAATAACTATTAGATTAAAAAATAAATAAATCATACAAAAATTTTAAGTTAAATGTTTTGTAATGTGAAAAGAGAACAAAATTTCCTCGGAAATTAATAGGAAAAAAATTCTTATGGCAAAAATTACATTAGGGTTACTTGGCTATTGGCTACTTCAAAAGAGTTTAAAACAATTGGTTTATGAACGCCTATTTAAGAGTAGTCTTTTCTGCGTACCATTGCAAGACTTCAAAGTACTGTAAGCTCGTTCTGTGTAGATCGGACCAAGAGTTAATATTCAAAAGCAGAAAGTAACCTTCGTTGTCGATAGCTCCAAGACATCAAACGACACGGACTCCGTGACCATGGCTGTAAAGAACTTTCCCCCTTTTCTAATAACTCCCAGAAGCAAAGCTAAATGATGAAATTCCTTATATAACTTCTCATATTTAGCATTGAGAGATATCTGAAACGTCACCGTTAAGTAAAATATTTTAATCGCCCTTTATCACACGAGGTACGCGTAACGCAGCCTACGTTATTCGTATCTTGTATTGTGTCTTTATATAAGTAACGATCATAATCAAGCACATAGTCATAATGCAAATACGTTACCACCACTAAATACTAAATACTAAGTGTAGTTTTGACCACAACCCTTTCGAAGATTCTGCGGGCGGCAGTCGAATCGATCGCCATATGCTGCTGTGTTTCGTATTCGCATCGTGTCAGCATTTTGATTCTTAATCGAGGAAAGTTGGCGGTGTCCATGGGCCAAAGTATCCGTTTACCATTGGATGAACTTTATGCCCGATTATCGGCTTTGCTGCTCTTAAAAAAACGATAAAATAATTTTATTCAGATACTTCTCATATTCAACAGTTGAGTCATCCATTAAATGCTGCTCTATGAAAAAGTCGATAGCAGCAGAATTTCAGATAACAGGAGTTGCATTAGCAAAAATTGTACCTGCTTTAGCATAAGTCTATGTAGGAACAAGAAAACCAATGTTCTATGATTTCTACTCACAATGAACATATTTTTATTTTAAAATTTGTATGAATTACAAGAACTTATAAATTAAATAAATATTTCCTTTCATTTGGAACATAGTGTAAACTAAACGGGCTGTTATTCTATTGCAAAATATCGAGATTCGTTAAGCATGTTTTTTGTTAAAATAATTTTATTTTCCCTTAAATATAAGATTACAGTCCTTTGAGTTTAAGATGCAATGTAAAATATAAAGTTTAGGTTTTCTTCATATTATGGCATCTCGGTGCTCACCTGGCCCGAAATGTTGAATGAACGCATGTATATTTATTATCTCTCTATATAATAGGTCGGGGAAAAAGTTTCTTCGTATTTTTTACTTATACAAATTCAAGACATTTCTTTTTCAAAGTTTAATTACATTTAATAATAATATATATGTGCCATTTTGTTCGATAACTTGTTGCCATCTTGTTGATGGTGACATAATCCCATTGCTGTAGAAATCTTGAAATTTTTGATCAAAAAAATGCGACAAGTAGTTTTGACAGTCCTCTTTTGATGTTAAACTAACACTACTCAAAGAATTCTGAAGAGACCGAAATAGGTAAAAATCTGAGGGTGCAAGGTCAGGAATATAAGGTGGATGCATTAACACTTCCCAACCAAGCTCTCTCAATTTTTGCTGAGTGTCCAAAGATGTGTGGCGTTATCATGGTGAAAGTCCACTCCTTTTCTGTTGATCAATTCCAGCCGTTTTTTCTCAATTTCTTGCTTGAGTCTCATTAGTTATTGGCAGTAGAGATCCGAATCGATGGTTTTGACCGGCGGTAAAAGCTCATAATAAACGATGCCCTTCCAATCCCACCATACACACAGCATCACCTTATTGCGTGTTAATACGGGTTTCGCTACAGTCTGTGGAGCTTGACTACCCTTTGACCATGATATTTTTCGCATGTTCTTATCGTAGGTGATCCACTTTTCATCACCACTGATCAATATTTTCAAAAATGGTTCGGTTTCATTACGTTTCCATAGAGAATCGCAAATGAGTACACGATTCATTAGGTTTCTTTGGGTTTCTTTCAGTGAGCTCGTGTGGTACCTAAATATTGAGATTTTTTGTATAGCCAGACTCTTTCAAATGGGTCAAAACTGTTTTGTGGTCAATCTTCAATTCCTTGGCTATATGTCGTTACTACTGATATGCCGATCTTGCTCCACTTTTTCAAAAATGGCATCGACTTTATCCGTATGAGGGCGACCAGAGCGAGCTGCATCTTTGACATCAAAATTCCCGGCCTGAAAACGCTTGAACCAACTTTGTGCTACTCTTACTGACGCTGCATTAGGTCCATAAAAGTCACAAATTTTTTCGCGGCTTGAGTTGCATTTTCCCTTTTTTGTAATAAAACTTCAGAATGTATCGAATTTCTTCGTTAGATTCACTCATTTTGGCGGACAGAAAAACAATTGAAAAATGGCGGGAAAGTGTTTTTTACTTATTATTTTCTTTTTCTTAATGTCCTATATGTATTGATATAAAAACCAGCCAGATACAAACAGTACAACCAAAGAGATTTTTCTTCAATTTTATACAAACAAAATACGAAGTAACTTTTTCCCCGACCTATTATAAAAATCAATTGTTGTCCGTTAGTCTCGCTAAATCTTGAAACTGGTTCGACCGATTCTGATGAGTTTTTGTATGTGTTTGAATGGGTCCCTGGATGGTTTAGATTCACAATTGGATCCGGTAGGTGGAGCTATTGTCGAGATCCAGAAATCATCAGTGCCATGCCGGGGCAGAAAGCTAGTTTTAAATATAATTAAAACACTTTTTTTTCTGTGTATGTATTTGTTTTCTATCCAATTTTGTTAGTCGTTTTTCAATGGCGTTGTGGCCCTTTTGAAGGACTATGGAGAACAAAATTGAAGGGGGAATCTGAGGGACTTTTATTACCCGTTTTCAGCCCACGTTTAGATGCACCGTTGTAATTCAGAGTTGATGTGATGAGATTTGCTTTTTGATCGTTACTCACACCTGCAAGTGGCTCCAATGACGATGTGTACAGCTGTCCAGAGAAACTCAATCACACTCACCTCTATATCTCAGGCGTCCCGGAAGTTACAGTCAGTCTTCAACTTCCACATTAGGCTCTTTTCGGCAACTTTAGTACCTTAGTTCCGCCAAATCGCTTCTTCATTACCAGCTGTATTCAAGTCCAGTATATTCAATACTGATTGCACATGCTTTCAATGAATCCTAATGACACGTGGATTTTCATTGCCGTCGGAGATTTGACTACAATTTTATTTCAGAGTAACAAACGTGGAACACAGAACTCTTAACTCAAAATTCTAGATCGTCGGCGGCGTTATCAACGCCAAGGCCGTTTTCACACGTAAACGGTTCCTCTATTATACTTATTGTCCGCTCACTTACGTTGATCCCTTTTGCCGTTTGTATTACTTCGACCGCAGTAAGGAATCGATTTCTTAAACTTACGAGATCGCTTAATAAGTCATTTCGCGCAGATTTACACCTAATACCACCACATCCTTGTCTCGTCGTGTATAGAACGGTACCGTACTCTGTTAAGGTACCAAAAGTAACGTATTTGAACTGAACGCGATACAATTAAAAATTTAGCAATACCTCGCTGATTTCGCCTTGACCGAAGCACATTTATATTAACTTAAATGTTTAATTTTTCAGACTGAAGAACTATCTTCTATGGAACTCTTATCAGTGACGCTGTTAACGAAATTGTCTACTTATACATTTGTTATACCTTCCTTTCTTGATATTTTTTGTTCATCTCTTCATCTCTCTTTAATTATGATCATTATAAAAGCTAGACTGAAAGTGAAAGCTAGAAAAAACGAAATTTTATGTCTTTTTATCAGATTTCAAAAAAGAGGAGGTTGACTGTTGTCGAATAGAGAACCTACTCTCTTTTTGAAATATTAGAATTTTACGCAATATCTTCGTCAATTGTGCCTTTACTTTTTATTAAATATATTATTTAGTGCACATATTCATGTAAAAAAAATTAAATAATTTCGTGCAAGTTTAACTCTTTTATGCTCTTTTATAAAATATAATCGGAATAAATTAGGTAATTCATTTACATAATATAAGCCAGTGTTTGACCAAAATCCTCTTAATGGTAAATGATCAAAAAGGCGACAAATCGCACTGCCTTGGCATAGGCCCGTGGACTGCCTGGTGGTCCGACGGTGGAAAGAGGGAATTCCTGCGCACACTCCGAATTGCGTAGTTCTGTAGATCTACAGCTTATTTGAGTACGGCTTTTTTGCATTTCTAAAGCCGCGTATCGATTACACGCTCCTGGCGCGCGCGCAATGAATGACGGCGCCGCGCCGATCAGTGCGTTCCGCGGAACGCGGTCCAAATGTTCGAAGTATATCAACTGAGCGCGCCTGGCGCGCGCGGCAACTGTTTCAATGTTTGGCCGTTCACATGGAAGTCGGTCGTGTACGAGCAGCTGCCGCTTTCATAGTTATTCATAGTTCTCTCCATGCATCTTCTCTCAGCGCTTTATTATGATAAAAGCGACTTTTGCTGTTCCACAGCAGTTCTTTTGAACCATATAATTGTATCAACTTACGGCAACTTTGGATATGCATAGCGGTATTCATTTCACGCGGCTGGAGCGCGCGCCGATGTTCCACCTCTTGGAGCGCATAATCGATACGCGGCTTAACATTAAATATTTTAGTCCTTCTCAGGTCACGGCGACTAATACGGCTGCAACTTGGTTTTACCACGTATTATTGGAACGAAGTTCCTTATCGCACGGTACGAATTTGACGGATGAGGGCTAGGCGAGCAAAAGTGTAAGATTTTTCCGTCACGACCCCCTTTCTACAGTGCGAGCGAGATGGAATAATATCCAACTCCCTCGCACTTTTTCTTATCTTGCCATGAAAGAAATATTATTTTAAATGACGCTTAATTTTGATAGACGCTAGTAATTAATTTATTTGTATTTCTTAATCAATAATTATAATACGTTTATCAAGAATAATATACTACGAAAGGAACTTCGTTCCAACCGAGTGTTCCACGATACTCAGCAAGTTTTTTTTTTACTTTTCTGTCTTTCTCATATACATATAATATTGTTAATGGAATTTTTTTCTACAAAAAAACAGAACACTTAGCTATATTAACGGAAGAAAACAAATTGCCACTACATGACAACATTTATTAATGAAATAAAACATTTTGAAGATATTCCGTTACAACACATTTCAAAAATTACATTTGACCAAAATTATTGTATTTTTATAAAAGAAATAAAATGTTAAAATTATAAAATGAATGGACACAGTATCAAAATGAATGGACACGGTATCAAATAAAATAAAATATAACCAAATATATCCTACAACTATTGTTATGACCACTCCATATTGATGGCAACAATAATATTTCACAAGTATAGGTGCATCATTATTCGCGTCTGATAAATGAACTTGTAATCACATGCTAATAGTATGTTCGTCTTTTAAGTTTATTATGGCAACTAAGCCTTGTTGTCTCCATAAAAAAAATACGTGTACGTCTTGAGTGACGTTTAATTCAGATGTTTCACTCCCAACTATGTCAAGTAAAGATTATCATGGACTTTCTTATTAAACGGAGGATAATGTTAAATAAATTTTTCTGAAAATCTTTTGAAGCAATCGTACAAAAATACACACGCCTTATATTTTTTATCACTTACCTTAATTCTCGTGTGACATAATTGCATAAATCATAGCGCCGATACTCTATATTATTTTATTCAAATTTTCAATTACTTAATGTTTACTAACTTTGTTTTTTTTTTAAGTGAAGTTTACAAAATGTCAATTATAAAATATCGGTACTGCCTTTACACTTTATATTGTATATAAATTTTAATAAATAATAAAATAAATTTTAGTAAATAATTTATATATTGTATATATATATTTTCAATTAACGTCAGTTATAGCACATTGAAATAGACTAAATTGAACAATTAATTTAGCTAAACATTTTTTTACTTTTGCTCAGGTTTAAAGTTTCTATCACAAATTCTGCTTGTTTTCATTTTAAACAATAGTAGATACATGTAAACGGACATGAATGTGTAAATCCTTTTTAACACGTTAACTGCCATTGTCTTTAAAAATTATTAAATATGCTTAAAATGTAGTATATATGCGCATTATAACATTATATAAATAAGTTACATACCTTTAATGTACTATTTACATTTATCGATCCTATATTAAGACAAGACTTGAATGGAACAATTTGTGTCAGAAATATAGTCCGACAAAGCAGTTAACGTAAAACAAATTATTTTGGGAATGTAATATAGAGTTCGTTTTATAATACTAAAGGGTTTATTGTCCGTTACGCAAAACTTTGGAAGTGATTCGTGACGCACGAATATGGGAAGCTATGGGTAATATAGATTTTTATGGATATATTTTTTCAATTCCGTTGGCTAGTTATAAATTGCATACTGCATCTTCTATTATGATTTACGAACTAATATACCTATTAATCATTAAAAAATGTTCTAGAATTATTTAATGAAGATTATATTTCCATATGGCCATGAACCCTTTTCGCACCATTAATTAAATCGAAAACAATAAATTACACATATAGCTGTTAAAAACTGAACCAAACAAGTGATTTTTTTTAAATTTTGTATTATTTTTTTAATATACCACGTTTTTTATCATATTCTTACATTGTGCTTCGAATTTGAGCTATATTCAAAATTTCAAGTTTCCAGATCATCGGGAAGTTAGTTTAAAATTAATTACCAAATTCCACCGGGAACGACGGCAGACAAACAAGAAAGTGACTTAATAAAAACGTGGTAAAATAAATGTAATAGCTGTTCTTAGGCCAACAAAGAATATTGTACGAAATATTGTGCATACACGCACTCACGCACACATCTTAAGCATCTACAATCATTTGCAACCAACAAAATTTGCACGTGCATATGTTGTGTATGTTGTGTAGTGTAATTTTATAGGTTGTTAAAGAAAGAAAACCGAAAGAGGTATGCGTGAGTGAGTGTCAAGAAGTTGAGCATAGTTCCGGTGTCACTTGAAAACTTGAAATTAATGTAGGTGGTGTTGTCTCTTTCTTTGTTGGTCTAAGCAGCTGTAAAAAATATTGCCGCTTCACGTAAATTATAAGTAGTATGTTACGTTTTTTAAAAAATCAATAAAATTATTAAAATCATAATAAACAACAATATTCGATTTTCAATCATAATGTTGTCCTGCACCAGTGTTGTGATACATGTTAAATTTAAAACATCAAGATTCGTTATGAGCAAGGAAATATATTATTTTCTATCTGTACACCGCGTAGTTTTGGACAGTTGCCTTTGGCAGAACGATTAAGTAATATAATATAATTACAAGCAACATAGACAATAAAAATAGCAATAAACATAGAACGAAAGCAAAGTAGCGTTAGTGTACCCGGTTCACAAAAAATATATAAATGCTTTACTAAAAAAATATATATCAGAAATTGTGGAATATTACAGGTGCATTTTCGTGTGTATCAAGATTTTACGGATTGCATTGCATTCTTATCACAATGAATAGTAAAATTAAATATAATTAACCATCGACGGAAAAATAATCCTTTCCAGGACTCAATTTCATCACAAAAATTCTTAATAGGGTAGCATTAAGTCTATATACATAATTATCTTTAAGTTGATCAGTATGACTAACTAAATAGCTGCTCGGTAGCTCGTTCCAATTCCCAATCATATGTTGACAAAGCTACCCTCGCTTGGTGTTCATCAATACCCATATCTATCAACAGTTGCACCTTCTGATTGAAGTCAAATATTGAGCTTGGTCCTCCAGCGTACACATTTGTCCAATGTTTTGCTGTCAAATTGAAAAGTTGAGGGCTTTCTCTATACTGCTTAGCGACGACCGCATCCTGTGGATCATTAGGTTCGGCTGCGGAGAGCAATGCCTGTATCGACAGAAGGACCGTACGCAGGGTCAATGCAGCAGCCCATTGATCTTTCAAGATATCTAAACATATTGCCCCGGTCACCGACGACACGTTTGGATGCCATATCTTGGTCATAAACCGAATCTGGGCAGAAAAACACAACTATAAATACAAAAAGTCAGTTCGAAAATATTTTACAAACTTTTAGTTACTATTACTATACCTTAGGTGGATTAAAAGGATATGTTTCTGGGACTTTTATCTCTAGAAAAAATGTTCCACCTTCGTATGGTGTATCAGGTGGACCAGCAATTTGTCCCTTAAGTTCTGTCCAACTATCACTGACCAACTCTAGTTTAATTGCCCCACCTGCTACCTACAATAAAACAAGGAAATAATTATTAAAAATTAATACCTCTTTAACAGTAATCTACAAAGTAATGAAATTACATGTTTGTCGAATTGGGTTTCACTTAAAAAATATTTCGAAGACATGTGAAGTCTGCCAACAAGCATTGGGGCGGCGCGGTGGACACTCCCTTGCCCTAAAACCCACTCCGTAATGTGAGGAGGCCTAAGCCCTGAAGTGGGCATAGGCCTCCTCACATTATATATAATGAGTAACTTTATTTACTTTAACTTAATAGTAAAAAAATGTCTTTGTACTAAAATAATATTTTCAGAGATCCATGGAGAAGGAGAGCTAAATGAAAAGAAAAAATATTTTTTAAATAAATAGGAATTAATAGTCTTTAATATTATCATCATATGACGTAAATTACGCATTTGCAACGATTATTCATACTTAAAGAACGATTCACACTTCGAAACTGTATATAATTTTAACTACATACGTATACAATACATGCTAAATAAAATCACTGAAAAAGCAAAGAAGTATACAATCCAAATGATTTAGCACAATTGTTAAATGACAAAATACTCAACACTGACAATGCTGCAGTTAATTAATTGTCTAAATGTTGTTTTAACATTAAGTAACAACATATAAGAACATTTTAGCAGTTGTAACTATGAATTGAAGTATCGAAAGATCTTTCTCGAAATTAAGAAGGGAAACAAATTATTAATGTTCGACACTGACAACAAACACTTTCGCTTTTAGAGATGAACTTTAATGCATGTTATGTTGAACGTTTGCCAAAATCAAACCATTCAATCTCTTTTAAAAATAAAATGTTTTTTTATTATAATTTTTTAAAGACGGGTGCCACAAACTTAAAAAAAAACCTTCCAATAAAAAACCTGTGTATGGAAAAATTATTACAGAATAAGAATATAACATCTAAGTCCCTTGATTATCGATACGTATAAATATCATATAAGTCTTATAAGTCTGAAAAGACTGGAGTAAGTGTGCTTCAAATACCGAGAACAGCACATTTGAGAGAAAAAAGCCAATATAAAAACTCTCTATGTTCTGGAATTGCTTAAATATTAAGCAGCAATAATTGAAAAGAGAAGTGTAACATCTATGTACATCTAAGGAAAAACGGAGACAGCGATGTTTACATATAAATCAGTAAGTATTAGAGTAATATTATGTTTTTGTTTACTTAAATAATCTGTTAGTTATAGTGATGTTAAGAATATCCACCACACTAACGTCCTGTGGGTGTCATAAAAGGCGACAGGGGGAAACTGAAACAGGAGATGGAAAGCACCATCTTCCTGGTAACAACTCAAAATTATAAAAAATTACGGTTGCTGACCCGCCCGCCAAGCGTGACAACTATGGCAAAATCCTCCCTATGAGGCAATCTATGGGAGACACTTCAACAGGGGACTTTTTTAGGCTGTAATGGATGGATGGATGAAATAAATGGCTGCAAAGCTGAAATAAACATCTGTATAATTAAATTTATTAGAATTGTAAAAACGCTCAGCAGATATAATACAATTTTTACATTATAAATTAAAAAATAACAGTAATGAAACATTATATCATCATCATCATTACAGCCCTTCACAAGTCCACTGCTTAACATACTACTTTCGTCGGGAATGCCATAAAGCGCACATGGTGTCAGCTACACGTGTCCATCGACTTTTTGGAGAATCTACAACCAATGGGGAAAAACACGATGTGTACAACCAATGTAGCAGCTTCGTACCACTAAGTGAATTGTAGGGTAGTCCCTCACTAAATGGAATGTAATGACCTGGTAAGAGATACAGGAATCATTATATATCATAACGAAAATGCTAATATAAATACTAATCATAATATCATAGACTTAGAATATACTAGCGTATAGACGACCAGACAGCCCGAAAACGCGTGACCAATTTTGATTTGTCATTGTGTAAGTTAGCCAGTGATGTACATTTTACTTACAAGGACTATCGAAAGATGATTGTTAAGGAAGCGGTAAAAAGATTTAAAAAATAGTTTAGTGCACGAAATTGAATAACTTCAAAAATTTACTGAATATTTATAATGATAGTTCTAAAATATTTAAAAAATATTCATATAACATGTTCCTGGGAATAAGCTGAACCTACCTGCCTATTGTTGGTTGGATTTTAATTCAAATGTAAAAAAATCCCAGGTGACTAACGATAAACTTAAAAAAACTCCCCAAGAATCAGATCGGAAAGTTTTATTTTCGAGTTATGATCTTTGGAGAAAAATATTTACTGCCATGGACAGTTTCTCCGGAATTTCTTTTTTAACATATTGCTAATATAAATAGGTAGATACTTAACTAAGTATATACCTATTTATATTTTATAAAATGTTTTGATAGGGAAATAAAAAACGGGGACACGGAGTACATAATGGCTGCTTTATTTTTCATATAAGTATTACTTCTGATAATAACAAACATTTAACAATTAATAATTAAATACATTATAAAAGTTTATTTTAACATTCGACTTAAAGATGAATGTAAACTTAATAATTTAAGTAAGGAAACTTGTAGGAATAGTTAAATAAGATTGCTCTGTTTAAAGGCCAATATGTTTATGAGTCTTCATCATGCTTAATGTTTATATTCTTTCATCTGTCCCTGAAAAGTATAAAGTAATAATAAACTTATAAACATTACATGAATTAATTATTTTAAACATTTCATGTTATCATAAGATTTTTTGAGTAAAAAAGAAGTAGAGTAACAGCCTATATACAACTTTGGCCGTGGAAGGAAAAGGGGAGATCTCTCGCCGGGTAAGGTGTTCAGCCCGGGGAGCGGCCAATGCTCCATGTGGTAGTTCGGACCTATTCTATATACACTGGCCTCCAAAAAAATCGACCCACCCGTTAATTTTGAGTAACAAAGTTGTTATCTTAAGTATGCGTTGACATATTTGTGTTTTTGCTTATGCGTTATAAATTAACATCTGAGTACCCACTTGACATTGTTTTAGAGGAATACAAGTGCTATTGTGGGTATTTGTAACATTTTAAGCGCACTGATAAAAATTGTCGACTTGTGCATAGAGTGCAAGGTTAGTTTATTTCGGACTTTTGACGCATAATATTCTTGGTTCTGTGCATCGTAGTGACTTAATCTTTTAATTCTTTGTTGGAGCAGACATATCATTACTTTTAACCATAAAATATGGATACCACTGAAGCAGAAGCCCCTCAAGTGGTAGCTCTCGTTCGTGAAGGGCTGAGTCAGCGAAATGTGGCAAGAAGATTAAATTTGAGTCGATCAGCAGTGCGTAGAGTTTATAAAAGATACTTAGAGACGGGAGAGTACCACCGGAGACCAGGATCTGGAAGAGGACGTCTCACAAACCCGACGGATGACCGTTTTATTGCCTTGACTTCTTTGCGAAATCGGCATCTTTCTGCTGTTGATGTTCAGGGTAGGCTGAGGGAAACTCGTGGAGTGTATGTAAGTGAGAATACGATGAGAATAAGACTTCGGGAGCAAAACCTGACACCACACAAGCCAGCGACGGGACGAAAACTCACTGCATCTCACCGGCAAGCAAGGTTAGAATTTGCTAGGCAACACGTGCAATGGAATCTTGGTCAATGGGAGACAGTTCTCTTCAGCGATGAAAGCCGAATGACCCTTGTAGGCTATGATGGGCGTCGTAACGTTATGCGAAGACCAGGAGAACGTTATGCTCAGTGTTGCATAAGAGAAACAGTCCGGTTTGGTGGAGGCTCTACAATGTTTTGGGGTGGCATATCTTTAACCGGATGTACTGAGTTGGTTTTCTTTCGCAATCGTGCGGTTAATGCTGAAAGTTACATTACAGACATTTTGCAAACTCATGTGATGCCTTACGCTGGGTATATTGGGGACAATTTTCAACTCATGCATAATAACGCAAGACCGCACGTCGCTAGAATTGTAACTGGATATCTTCAAGAGGTCGGAATTCCAGTTATGCAGTGGCCAGCTAATAGTCCGGACTTAAATCCCATCGAGCATCTCTGGGCCCAGATAAAAAGAAAGGTTAGAGCCCGAAATCCAATTCCCGAGACGTTGGATCAACTGGAAGCCGCCTTAACAGACGAATGGGAACAGACACCCCAAGAAGACATAAAAAAGCTGATCCGTTCCCTTAATAGGCGTATGCAGGCGGTGTTAAAAGCAAGAGGAGGAAACACGCCATATTAGAGTAGGGTTTACATTTTTTTAAATGTCAAAAAATGTAAATATCGATCTTCACAGTAAAATCGTAAATTTTGTAAAATGTTATGGTTTCAATGTCTCATCACATTTGTATGTAAAATATTCCGTTTCACGCGCCGTTTTTTAGTTTTTTACAACCCTATAATTGCATTATTACATTATCAAGATAAAAAATATGTATCGATTGTGGTAAAAACCCATAGGACACTTTTTTGCGAAAAAACGTAGGTGGGTCGATTTTTTTGGAGGCCAGTGTATACTGCAGTACTTCGGAACATTGATAGCGCGTTTCGCTTGGGCGCGACGACAGTGCCGCCACACAACCTACAGCTGGACACAAGCCTCTTCCATTTGTGAATTTTAGAATAGGGATGAGTCCACCATGACAGACAATAAAGTTTTACATTTTTTGCAACGAAGATTAAATAAATAAATAAGGAGTCCCCAATGCTCGTTGTCGGTCTATATTTGTCCTTAATATTATTTGACATATAAACTTCCTCACAGTGGTTTCTTTCACCTCTGAGTTTGTGGATTTACTACAGTTCCTAAAATTGCAATTAACAATTCCACTGTTGCCGGTGGGGATTAAATTAAGTTTGCTTGTGTATGAAATTAAAAGAGGCTTATTCCCTGATCTAACATAGCTCAAAATTGAGTATACCAAATTTTCCTTTTTACTCTGGCTTAAATTAAAAGGAGCATGTGCCCATTAGATAGATTTTAAATGTATAATTTATAAACACATACATACAGTCAGGAACATTATTTTATAATTAGAATTTTTATTTAAACAATTCTGTTCTCAGTTCTTTATGCTATATGGCTTGCTCTCCCACAGACATCTTCATCGCCACTTCTACAGATATCTTCATTACTGATTTTTTAATCAGTGAAACCAGAGCATAAACCTTTTCATACCACACTGACTGATACTAAGCTTCCTTATATGGTCAGCAATAAAGGAATACATCTTGGTTTCATATGTCATTGGAACATGCACTTATTGCACACTATTAAAATTCTGAGGTAAACAAGAAGATATAAAGTTCTTGTATAAAGCCATAGAGGAAATAGACTGGTCCCCAATGTATGGTCTAGATTTAGAAACAAGTCTTGATTTTTTTTTATTGCACTATAAATAATATAATAGATAATTGCGTACCTAGGAAAAAATTAAGTAAGGTAAGGTCGAAGTATATTTATCCAGAGTGGTACACAGCTGAGATAATACGGACCTCTCCTCCCCATTCTCCTTCTCCGGAAGGGCGCACCAGGAACACAAGGCACGCCCCCCTCCACGGCCTCCAACTCCAACTGCGTTACGGGCCCTCCCGAGTCCGATACGCGGAGGCCATGGGGCCAGGAAAATCGAGCGCTCAGTAGCACCCGCCTTCCCGATCCCAGCGGCGGATCTGGTCTCTGGCTCCGCCGCCAACCAAGTTTCGGCCGCGGAGGGTAGGGAGAGCGGCGCCTCGCAATACCAACACTCTCTTCCTCCGCGACTCCACCTCGGCTGCAGCGGTAGGGGGAGAGGACACCCCTCTCGCCGCAGCCCACCGACACACATCCGAAGTGGGCTCGCCAAGCCCACTCGGGGTGGCCACCTCGGGCCGGCCCTACACCACGGGCCAGCCAAGGTGTTCCTCTTTGTTCACCGCGGGTGACCAAGCCACAGCTACTAAGCCCCTCGCCACGACAAGGCGGGAACCCGTTCGGGGGGGTCCGCCGTATATACTTAGGGACTGCCGTTTCGTGTTAAGTAAGCCGTTAATGTATATTTATTCTAAATGCCTGGACAGTGCTATTTTTCCCGATAGATGGAAAACAACAAGGGTTGTTCCTGTTCCAAAGGGAAATGCAGGATCGCAGGTGGACGAATACCGACCTGTTGCTGTGCTTTCATCAGTAGCTAAAGTATTTGAGTCGGCCATGTACGACAAAATATTCGTGCAGGTGAATCAGCAGCTCTCGGAAGCACAGCACGGGTTTCGGCCAATGAGAAGCATCACTAGCAACCTTCTTAGCTACATGGCTGAAGTTGTGCCCGCAGTGGATAGGGGGGTGCAAGTCGACGCCGCTTACTTTGACTTTAAAAAAGCGTTTGACTTAGTGGATAACGACGTCTTGCTAAAAAAAGTTAGCGGCAGTTGGCTTTACTCCACATTTGTTAAAATTATTTGCCAGCTAAAAGTTAGCGGCAGTTGGCTTTACTCCACATTTGTTAAAATTATTTGCCAGCTATATGACAGGTAGAAAGCAGTATGTGGAATATGCCGGCCATACGTCGGACCTAAATGTAACAAAATCTGGAGTAAGCCAAGGCAGTAATTTAGGGCCACTTCAGTTTTTATTACTGGTTAACGATTTGCCTGAGGTAGTTAAGGAATCTAAGTGCCTTCTTTTTGCTGATAACCTCAAGTTTTATCATGTAGAAACGTTGGCAGACTGTGAAAAGCTACAACAGAACGTAAACAGAGTAGTGGAATGGAGCAAGAATAGCCGTTTACAGTTTAACACCTCCAAAGGTACACCCATTGTATATAACTATGAAATGGATGGTTTGCAAATGGTAAGAGTTAAAGAATCTAGGCGTTCGACTAAATAGTAGTAAACACATTATCTATTGCTGCAAAAAAGCGTATGGAAACTTGGGCTTCATTCTTCGCACAGTTCACGGCTTCACGAACATTAAGGTAATCATCAACCTGTACAATACGCTGGTAAGAAGTAATCTGGAGTGTAACGCCTTAATATGATCGCCGCACGAAAATAGGTATAGGGCAAAGCTGGAACGTGTGCAAAATAAATTTATTAGATACTTATATATGCGCTATTATGGAGTGCGAATGTGCCGCGCGCCCGTACCAATTTACTCGACAAGGCGCCTTTAACGCGAATGTTGCGCATTCTTAATAGAATGGCTGAAAACATTGACCTATTCTATTGCACCTTGAGTGAATTCACTAGGGTAGGATTGTTTACAATATGTTACAGTTAATAACCACATTTTTGTTATGCATGAAAAGAACTACACTGTCGCATTAGGTTTTTTTCTGTCATGATAGTAGTTGAAATAAATAACATAAATATTGTGGGCCAACGTGGTTGGATTCTCTGGTCACCTTTTAGTCAGTTGGCCAGATCAGACATTTCGTCCCAGATATACGTATTAATCAAAAACTTCGTGCATAGTGTTTCCAGCCATTACCTGAAGAGTTTTGGCAAATTTATATCACCCTATTTTACACTTTTCTACCCGAAAATATTACTCTCTTAATGGGTTCTGCCACAGGGATATAAAGAGGGTTATTATGATATTGATGAATACATGGATGATAATCAATTAACCCTAGAAAACATGTGATTGCTGCTAATTTGTTTCTAAATAGATATTTATACAGTGGAATCTTAATAACTCGAATTTCAGGGCAAATGCTTTAGTTTTAGTTAATGAGTTTTCAATTCAACAAGAATTTCAAGATACAAAGGATTTAACTGCTTAAATTTCAACTTAGGAAGGCGCAATTTATAAGTATATTTTTCAAATTGTAAGAGTTAAATAAAAATTTGACTTTAATTTTATGGTACATACAGTAGTCTCGCTAATCCAGCACTATAAAAGACCAGGGGGTGACGGATTATTGGAATGTTCGGATTACTGGATGTATAGGGAAATTCTAGGTAAATAGAGCATTACATACATATGTATGTATGTATGTACATAGTTCATTGTGACAATGTTTATCTTACCTAACAAATTTATCTTCAAATAGTCCTTAATTAAGGTCTGTTTTTCGCAACTTGTAGTTTTTGTTTAAAATATTTGTGTATCTTCACGCGTTCCTCTATCTTCTGTCTGTTTTTCTTAAGATCGTGCACAGTAGCACGCCCAACTCCATACTCTTTCGCCAGTTGCACATATTTCTCCACAATCTAACTTTTTTAAATCTCCATTTTCTCTTTCAACACTAAAGTCTTATGTTTCTGTTTGCTTGACATATTGATCTTCGCTATTTTAATGACAAATCACTACTCGCGCAGCTGCAGGTATGTGTTTAAGCGAGAGTGCGCATACTAGCTTATGTGCGCAAGCTTTCGCTCATACCGAACAGGCAGGGAGCGGCGGAAGGGAGAGGCGCGTGCGGAAGGAGCAGAAGAGTAGGGTGCTGGACTACTGGACGTGCCGATGTACTGAAGTGCCGGATTAGTGAGACTCTACTGTATTGATAATGTCAAATTTTTCACAGTGTAAAGTTGTTTGTTTCCGTTTAGTTCTCATGATGTTGCTAGTTAACAGCCAAATAAGTACTGACCGTTAACAAACACATTTTTAAGCAATAAACCCAAACATAAACAAATGAAAGGTACATAGATGTGTTACTTAGAAAGTTTATCGTATGTATTCATTTAGCACATGTGCTAAATGAATACATACGATAAACTTGTATGTACAAACTACACACAATAGAACAGAAGCAACAAACATTATTTTTTTATTGCTGTGAGTTCAGGGAATTTCAAGTAAGACATCATTATATTTTACTAACTACGACTTATGGGGTCTGCTTTTTGAAATTTGAGTTATAGAGTATAAATATGTACTATCAATACCTCGCAGGGAAATAACATTTTGTTCGAATGATGGCAATTTCTTTCGTCTTACTGAGGATTACGACTTTACGAGGTTCAAGTTATCAAAATTCCACTGTAATTGATTGTACGACTTACTATAATAGAAACTATGTTTCAATATTTGAAAAAATCGTACTGTCCCCGTTTCCTGTGATTTGGTCATTTGCAACACGCATGAGAGACAATGGGCTCAAACTTACTTAGTATGTGCCATAAAAAGATATTTTGTAACTTCTTCCACATGCACCGCACTGTCGCACAGATTTTGTTTGCGATGTATGTTCTAGTATATAGTAAATATTACTTCAATGACTGTCCCTTGCTGGTTCTTACAAGATCTGAGATTTTTCTAAACTAATGGTAAAAGTAAGAAATGACCAGTTATACTTAATGTGACGGAGTGTATGTACTGTCAAGTGAAAGCATGTATTAAAACTGATATTTATTATGAATTCTGACATGACTGATAAAACCAATACAGATTTGAATTTAAAAATTAGATTTTGGATATACAGTACAACTAAAATTTCACTTTTTCAAAACTGAAAAATACTATCTGGTCTGGTTAAAAGTCTACTGATAATTGAACATGAAGAAAATGTGTAATAATATAATGAATACTAAAGCTTTAATGATTTACAGAAAAGTTTCAAAAACTGAATTCTAATTTTGAGTAAATTAAAGGGTAATTAAAAAACCATTATTTTACTTATAAAACTTTACCATGAATATATCAGTGGTTCGATATTATTTTTAAGTACATTATGTATTATTTTTAAATACGCTGATAATTGGTTGATGAACTTAGGTTAGCCGTGGGTAAACAAGAAAAAGTGACTATAAAGGAATATGCTGAATCATGCGAAATGTACATTAACCGAAAACGGTTAGCTTTATTAACATAAAATTAATACGTAATGAATTAAAGTGCAAAAGCATCATGATTATCTTTGATTCGTTTTAATTGAAGTCCTAGTAGCTTCTTAATCATTACTTAAACGTAAAAGTCTATGTTGAAAAACAATTCAAACTCACCTCTTCACTTTTCATTACTTCCTTAAATTCCCTTTTAATACGTTTGGCTGCTATATTTGCCATATTAACAATTTAATCTATTTAAATTCAAGGCAATCAAAATGATGATTGACTAAATTTTTGTTTAGAAGCTATCTGTATTACTATCACTGCCACTAGTTTTAATTTACTTCTAGGTAGCAGTGTTGCAAACGTAAAACATTTTTTTTTTAGTATGTAGTTATAGTATAAGCACAGTATAAAAAAACATATATATGTATGGATATGTATGGATTTATAGACTGTGGTATAAGGTTGACAAGCGAGCACACAGTCCACCTGATGGTAAGTGGTTGCTGTGGCCCATAGACATCTACATCTATCCTCGTATGCGAATCAAAATGCAGATGCGTTGTCAGCCGTGAGGACTAAGATGGAATCTTTTCCAGTAAGAAGGGTCTCCGGTTCTCTACACTCACCATACATTACATACATTCGTGCTACTACAATTAATATAGCTGCATCATGGCTCTACCACGTAAGAAGTCAGTAGATTTGTCGGCTAAAAATCGGGAGAAATCGGGAGATTTTTATTTACATCCATCCACTGACCTATACAGGGTATTTTTGAAACGCTCCCGAAAACGAAGACAGATGATAGTACTAAGGATACCTTTGATGATGGGTCACAAAGAAATTCGATCCCGAGGAAAAAAAATCATCTTTTCACAACGTTTTATTAACTTTATTCACGCTCCATCATGTTAGTACAGTTAAATGAAACGATGTTTCATAAAAAAAAAACTCATGAAAATACTTAAACATAAAACCAGCAGTGAAACTTAAAAAAGAAAATCAGCTGACGATAGGGTCAATATCCTCGCGGGCGCCGAACTCTTAACTAGATCGGTACGAAACAATGCATTAGGTATACTACTCACTCTACCCTTCCCTTTCACACACACGCTGCTTCGTGTCGCCTCACGCTGTGGAATTTACACATGCTTCAAGGACGTTACAAAGTGCGCATTTGTTTTAGCGGAATTGATTAATAATTTTAGTTTTTGAGACAGTTCCGTGTTGACTATCACGAGCAATTGTTTTGTTTATTAAATTATTGTCGTTATTACTTGTTATTTATTAATTAATGATATTGTTCTTGTTGTTACGTTTTGTGTTTTTTGTTTTGCTTTAATAATGCCTAACGCGTAGGTACGTTTATAGTGCTCGTGAATACGGCAACATGTTAATGTGCCTTGGAGAATCTCATAAGGCCACGGAGGATCGGTAAGCTGTTTCATACCTAATTTTTTTTAAATAACTTAGTGATCTGAATAGGTACATAACTGAATACATCAGAATAAAAAACATACCTACACAATGGATAAAAAAGCATGACTCTAACCTTCTTAACATTTTATTTAAGTATTTTTTCATTAGCGGGGAATCGAACCAGTTATTTGGTTTATTTAACCTGTGAATTCGAATTAAAGTGGCTACGTGGAGACAAGCACAGTGGCAAAATAGTAGGTTAAGTAGATAAGTTAGGTATTTAGACAAGTGTTGTAAATTATTAGGTATTGTGGTACCATCGCTAGTTGCGGGCCGCGCGAATTCGGCGTTCGCGCGTACATTGACTCCTAGTCAGCTGATTGTAATTCAGTAATTCCACTGCTGGTTTTATGTTTCAGTATTTTCATGTTTTTTTTAGTGAATTATCGTTTCAATTAATTGTAGTAACATGATGGAGCGTGAATAAATTTAATAAAACGTTGAGAAAAGATGATTTTTTTTTCCTCGGGATCGAATTTTTTTGTTACCCAACATCATAGGTATCCTTAGTACTATCATCTGTCTTTGTTTTCGGAAGCGTTTCAAAAATACCCTGTATATATGTATCATAAAACAGGTTCTTTTAGATGTCGTTCTTTCTCATTTCAAAATATTATTTTACAATCATTTGTTTATTTACTGTAATCTATGCAATAACATATCATAACATTAATTTTCGTCTTCATACCACCTCTTACTAACAATTTATTTACTTAAACATTTTCTCTTCTTTATTAAAATTGTAGCAACTTTGATTATTTTCACCTATACATATCATCTTTAGTCTTTAAAGTTTTGGCGCTTTTGATGTGAAGTTGAGAAGCAGCATGCCTTTTATCTGCATCAAAACCAGAAGATATATTAATATCTTTATTGCAACTTTGGCAACATGCGTATTTTCTTCCTTTTCGGCTTTCTTTTAACCAATTGGAACATTCTGGTCGTAACTTCCATTCCATTTTATAATTTTGCGAGTATTTTTTTCGTATATTTATTTAGTATAACTCCAGCACTAGTAATTAGTTGATTATCAGAGTCACTATATCATAAAGCACAGATTTGGACATCTTAAAGCACAACAGTTCACAACACTACAGAAGAAGGTAAGTAATTAGTGAATGCAATTCTATGAACGAACAACACTATACATACATGACTTAGGCCGGCCACATACATACGGAATTCCGAATCAGAATATCGAAACGGAATCCCGAAACGGAATTCCGTGAACACATCACACACATACGTTTATTTCTGTTCGGAATAACAAGGGTCAGTTGAGAGAGGTTAGCCATTGAGTCTAGACATTCTGCCAGCGAATAATGACGACGATTTTCTGATTGCGATTCCATTGTTGCTGTATCATTGTTACCGGGTGCATCCCCTTATCACCCCAAGCTTGCAATATAGTCAATATTATGTAAAAAGATCTATCTATCCAGAGATATGTTTTAAATATGGATGTCTGTAAACTCTTTCGACGTATTATTAAATAAAATAAGATGAAAGGTTACGAAAAGCTATTCACCTATAAGATTTAATGTAAAAACATACATAAACACACCTACTCGCTTCAGTCGTACGACGAACACTGAGCGCGTTCCGTACGGAATTTACGTATGTGTGTTGCGACTCGTACAAAATCTATGGAAGATTTGCATTCGGAGCGGCTTTTTTCCGTTCGGGATTCCGAACGCACAGGCGTTCATACGGAATCTCGAATCGGAGAAAATTCCGTACGGAAAAATACCGTACGTGTGTGGCGGGTCATAGATTTTATATGGACTTGCTGCGTTCGGAATCTAGAAACGGAATTCCGAATCGGAATCCCGAAACGGAATTCCGTATGTATGTGGCCGGCCTTAAGCTACCTAATTCGAGAAACAACCCGAACAAAGTTAACTTTAGGGATTTTCCCCGTACACTCACCAGACAATAATGAACTCTATTTTAAGATTTTTCAGTGCAATTTACTTTAAGCATACCGCGAAGTTAATAACCTAATAAGCGTTTAGGTGTAGGTCCAATAGGACGTGGTGCGAGCAATTTTGGGAAGTCCCAGTATATAGATTTTGTGTTAAAGTTTCATTTTAGTGTTGCCGTATATTTTTCAATTTTATTTATTAATATTATTTTACATGAGTTGAAAATGCAAAAAAAATCGGGAGACACGGTCACTAAATCGGGATATCGGGAGACAATAACCAAAATAAGTATGTCTCCCGATAAATCGGGAACTTTTGCAACACTGCTAGGTAGGCATTGATTTATTGTAGGTAGGTATGTTTTTGAGTTGCCTTTGAGTTTGAGCACAGATGATGCTTACCATAGATAAATAAATAAATATGTAGGTATAGTGCGCGCAAGGTAATCTGCGCGCGACTGATGGCATACTTAATGTTGCCAGTTTAACTAATATTCTTTTCCTTCATTTAATCTTATTACTAGAATTATATAATTATATCAAATTACATAAATGACCGAATTGATTACCAAAGCTCAGTTAAAAAACTGCAATGTTCAGCTTAAACTTACAATGACCTAATAATTTTTTAAACTCTATATTTATTGTTTACGATCCGCATAATAAATGTACTTCTTGATTCTAAATTTCTTAAGTTTGACACTACGCTACACAAGTTTCTATGGTAAGACATACGTTAATATAAATTATTGCTTTAAAACCATTTGAAAACGTTTAATTTATGCCAGCGAGTTTGAGACAAAAACTAAAAAACACGCTTCACTATTATTTTTAGTATTCTTCTCAGCAAACCCTTTTATTTGATACCCATATCATGGGAATGCATAAAAAATAACTAGTCCTCCATCTTTGGGAGTCCTCCATATTGGATTTAGAATAACTTCACTTGTCTAACCATGCATTGTCATCTAAATTAAACGTATGTGCAAAATTTCAGCTAAATCTAAAACCGAGAAGTTGGTCAAATTTAACTTCAAAATTTCTTTTACATAATTACAGGTACATATTATATGAGTGTAAGAAATGACTATTACTAAGATTAATGAATACTAATATTTTGTTTATAATTAATTTTTCAAAAAAGGTATTTTGAACAGAACTGAAATAGCATTATAATATTTATTATAAAGAATGAAATAAAAAGTCCATGGAAACCTTGTAAATCTTTTATAGAATATATTTATACAATAATACAATAAATTTTAACAAATATAAATTTGTAAATTTACAAATAATACCTAGTATTAATTGTAAATTTGGTGTAACAATGGTCCTGCAGTGGGTCAACGCCTTCCATTCGCACATCTTCATCAGAATCCATGCTAGAGTCTTTATTAGAAGATTCGAATGTGTCGCCTGTAACATTAATTACAAATTTATCCATTTCCTTATCCATCAGCCTGTCTGATTGGCAATATTTATCTTCTATTTTTTCTACATGTATTGAATGGCTCAATGTATGTCTACATTGAGCCATTCTTCTGTCTTTACTGTTCTAAACGCCGCCTTAGTAATAGTAGCTATTTCGCTAGGAGCTTGAATGATATTTTTCTCTGCAATGCGCCTCTTTACTATTGCCCAAATTTTTTCAATGGGATGTGGTAAGGTGGCAAACGGAGAACCTCATGTCCATGTTCATTTAACATTTGTAATATTATTTCATACTGTGGGTTTCCTTTGTGTTTTTTGATTTATTTATATAATTGCGCTTTTGTCCAACAATCGTCAAATTCAATACCATTTCTCATAAGCCACTCTTGGAGCTCTGCTTTTGTACTGCCAATTGTAGGTGCCTTGTTTATCTGTGTGCAGTGGTATGACGCATTATCCATCACTACAATGCAATTCGTTGGTAGATTCGGCGCAATTTTTTTCTTTCATCCACCTTATGAAGTTAGCGGAATTCATGTCGCCATGATAGTCATTCGATTTGGATTTAGACCTGAACAGTAGCAGTCCGTTTTCAACAAACTCAGTTTTACCTCCACCATAAGTATTATCCATCTTGCACCGACGCTGCTAGAAGCAAGAATACCAAGCTGTTCCTCCGATTTTTTGAAGGTGGTACGAAGCATGTGTATACGTTCCGTCAACATAAATGACACTGTGTTCTATCAATACTTTTTGTTTAGACTGGCACCTTTTGTATTTGTAGCCCGTAGTCTTTAAAATACTCCTCAACGATGTTCTGTCATATTTAAAATCAATATCTGCTTTCAATTCCAACCAAAGTTTATTTATGGTAGGAGTCTCTTTCTTCACGACGTAAAACGATTGAATTAAATGCCTTATAGCGCACATATCAAAATCGTCTAAATAGTTTTTTTTTCCTCCGATTCCTGGATTCTCCCGGCGTCACAATTTTAGAAGGTGAAGCTGCTGCTATATTACCCCTCTTGAGATATCTGGGTGACGGTGCGTTCAGAAAGACCTAAAACAAAATAAAAACAATGCATTATAGATACTTGATATTAATGACACGAGGAAACTAAAAACGAACAAATCGAGAAAATTGGGGAGTTTCATTGTTATGGCAGCCCTAAAAATTACCTGTCAAATATGCAACGCGGACTCTAACTTTGGAAAACGGCACTGTAGGCCCGTTATTGTCTCGTTCTTCTTCACAAGCACGTTTGACCTTCAAGATAATATCCTTACCAGCACTCTTAATCACTTTCGGCATAATGATAACGATTATTTACTGCAAAAACGAATAAAAACACGACACCTAACACGCTGTCTTGACACCTGCCATAAACAGTAAGTTGGCGGCACACGATTAGTTCCAATTTAGGCCGCGCACAGATTTATCTTACGCGCACTATAGCAAAACAAACAAACAGTTTCTCAGGACAATGTAAACAAAGTCATTAAGAGACTGAACTCTCATAAGGCTCCTGGACCTGTTGGTATTAGAGTGGCTGATCTAAAAGTGGTTGATAAACACATATCCTTACCCATTGCCAATTTAATTAACCGCAGTATTGCGTCTGGAGAATACCCCGACGACCTCAAAATAGGCTGTGTGAGGCCTGTTTTCAAAAAGGGCAAACACGACGATTACTCCAACTATCGACCAATCACTCTGCTTTCTAGTATTGATAAAATAGTTGAAAAAGTTATCAGTGAACAGATTCATAAATATTACCGAAAGCACGAAGTCATAAACAAAAACCAGTACGGATTTCAAGCGGGTAAAAGTACTACGGACCTTCTATGTAAGTTTACAGATGAGGTCAACGAGCATTTGAACCATAAAAAATTTGTACTGGCCTTGTTTATTGATTTTTCTCGTGCCTTCGACACGCTACAACATCAACTCTTAATCAATAAACTGGATGAATGTGGTATCCGGGGTTCTTTGCTCAATTGGTGTATAAATTACCTCCAAAATCGTACATTTACTGTTAAATTTAATAACTCGTTCAGTGACCCTAAGATTGTGACAGAAGGCAGGGCCCAAGGATCAGTCCTTGGCCCGTTGCACTTTTTATCTTATGTCAACGAGATGGGTAACTGTCTGAAACACAGTTCCTGTTACCAATTCGCAGACGATACGTGTCTTCTCGTCTCGGGTAGGGATATCTCAAATGCGTGTAATGCTCTTCAGGCCGATTTGGATATGTTGATACGATGGTGCCATGACGTTCGTCTAGTGTTAAATGCCGATATAACCAAACTCATGATTATCAAATCCCCATACATGAGGTATCCTACTGCAAAACCATTAATTGTTCATAATCACGACTGCCTCCATCAATTAGGAACTTGCCAATGTCCTACAATCGAAGTTGTGGCCACACAAAAATACCTCGGTCTTATAATTGACTCAAAGTTTAACTGGGGCCATTACATTGAACATGTGTGTAATAAGTTGCGTCAGTTTCTAGCCAATATAAAAATCTTAAAAAATCGCATACCCTTCAAAGTAAGACTTATGCTTTACAACTCTCTGGCTGAATCTTATATTCAGTATGGCTTGTCAAGTTATGGTCGGACGTACAAATCATATTTAAACCAGATCTATGAGCTTCAATTTAGAATTCTTAAAAATATTGTATCCCCAAATATGCGTGTACTAATTGATGATGGTGAAAATGCGATTTTTAAACATTGTAAAATCTTACCAGTTTATGACCAAATTAAGTTCATGTTATTAAAACAATATTTCTTCTGCGATAATATAAAGTCATACATAGAACAACCTGTACGTACGCGCGCTATGACACAAAACGGTCTCCGGCACATCACTGCTAATAATGTGTACGGGCAGCGGACGGCCGCTTACCAGATACCGCATTTAATAAATAACTTACCTTTCGATGTACGCGAAAAAATATAACAACAAAACATTAAAACTAAACTCAAAAGCTTTTTCCTATCTAAATTATAATTACCTACTATATCTACTTACTTAGCAATAACGTACCTACCTGCCTAGTTCTTACTTTTACCTTGCTACTACAGACTTTTTATTTTTATTTTATTTACAACTACTGACTTTAACGAAGTTGTTAACTTACATTCTTAGTCTTTATATTCCTACTATATCTACTAACTAATCACATACCTAAATACTTACTTAGACTGTGTTTGGTACATAATATGCTGTCTTAAACTAATTATTTAGCATCAAGTCAAACCTCCGTGGTTTTTTAGATGTTAATTAAACCTATATCTGTATTTTTTTGATCTGATAAATAAATAAAAAATAAAAAAAGTAGTCATGGGCGTGTTTGGATTTGTACGCAAACCGATATTTATCCGATTTCAGATTTCAAAATCGATTTCAAAATCCGTTTTTAAAAATACGATTACAGTAGCGCTTAGCCACGCAAATTCGTTTGCGTATTTAGATTTCGATTTATAAGTTAACAAAACGGCAAACGCGAATGTAATACAGAAACAGATTTGCGCGATTATCCTTTATGTTTCAATCTAGGCTTTGGACTAGCAAAAAAGTTTTGTTTGAAATTAAAACTTTTCCGGCGTATTTTAAAATCGGCATATTTACAATGTTTTCATAATATTTTTTTTTATTTCCAAAATCGATACTTGTCTTTTGGGCCAAATAAATTTAAGCGAGATATCGTTTTAAATGAGCTTCTAGATTACCCGTTGTAGATTTATATGATATATGTTGACTACAATATTTACACACTGCAACACCAGAAGCATTTTCTTTTTTGTCAAAATGAGTCCATACTTCACTGGGTTTTCGTGATATTTTGAACATCAAAACAGTTCTCGTCTAATCAATTAAAAAGTCTAAAAAAACTTGATAGTTAAAATCAAAAATATTTAAATGTTATATTCATACACAATTCAGTTAGTTAACTTATTTTATTTTATACTCTAAACTCTATTAAACAAACAGACAATAAACATCAGTAAATATCCTGTAATTAACTGATACGACTGACCGGCACGCGCGCACTTGTCACCAAGGTCAAATTTGCATCTAAACGAAAACAACATGAAAACAAAAGATTATTTCTAGTAAACAAACACTAAACCAAAAACCAAAATAAATCATCACACAATCTCGCAAATATAGTCTTTAACAGCTTAATAATAAGAATGAAATTTATCGCATATTTCAAAGGTTCTAGTAAGCAAACACCCAAAGACGGAACCAAAAATTCATCAACGCATAATCTCGTAAAGCAAATATAGACTTTAAGTACTTAGCAGTATGGATAATATTGATCGCATATTTCAATAGATTTCCATAGCCGACAAACCGAAATCCGAATCCCAAAATTCACGCCATCCTTTTCATTTCGCTGTGTCGTGTTTGGTTAGAAAGAGAGAAAATGAGAAAACGGATTTCAGTTTCATCAGTTTGCGTTTGGATTTAGATATTGTCGATTTCAATTTTATTGTCGTTTTGGATTCGTTTGTTGGTACAGATCGTAAGATCGTAGCTTAGTTAGGTCGAATTTTAAAATCAGATTTTCTAGTTTGAGAAATCGATACGATTCGATTTGTGTTTGAAATCGGATTTTAGATTCGTTTCGATATATTTGACGCATGCCTAATAGCAAGCTAATGCTTACGGCTTACACATTCTTTGAGTTTTAGTTCTAGTAGATACCTTTTTATACTGCGGTATAGACGACCTGACAGCCCGAAAACGCGTGACTAATTTTGATTTGTCATTGTGTGCGTTAGCTAGTGATGTACATTTTACTTATAAAGACTATCGAAACATGATTGTTAAGGAAGCGGTAAAAAGATTTAAAAAAATGTTTAGTGCACGAAATTGAATAACTTCAAAAATTAACCGAATTTTTACCATGTTCTAAATTAATTAAAAACTATTCATATTACATGTTCCTGGGAATAAGCTGAACATACCTGCCTATTGTTGGTTGGATTTTAATTGAAATGTATAAAATCCCAGGTGACTCTACCGATAAACTAATAAAAACTCCCCAAGAATCAGATCGGAAAGTTGTATTTTCGAGCTATGATCTTTGGGGATAAATATTTACTGCCATGGACAGTTTCCCCGGAATTTCTTTTTTAACATATTGTTAATATAAATAGGTAGATACTTAACTAAGTATATACCTATTTATATTTTATAAAATGTTTTGATAGGGAAATAAAAACGGGGACACGGAGTACATAATGACTGCTTTATTTTTCATATAAGTATTACTTTTGATAATTACAAACATTTAATAATTAATAATTAAATACATCATAGAAGTTTATTTTAACATTCGATTTAAATATGAATGTAAACTTAATAATTTAAGTAAGGAAACTTGTAGGAATCAGTTGAATAAGATTGCTCTGTTTAAAGGCCAATATGTTTATGAGGCTTCATCATGCTTAATGTTTATATTCTTTCATCTGTCCCTGAAAAGTATAAAGTAATAATAAACTTATTATCATTTTAGTTGCATGAATTTTAAAAACATAATGATCTTAACAGAGTAAAGTGCACCAAGTGTCTGAGGATACAGATGCACTCCCTATTCTCTCAATCTCGGTATGTTAAGAAAGTGGTCACTCATTCATGAACTGACCGCGGATATTCCTCTTTTCTACGACTAACGCTGTAGACGATGAACCACGCTATTTAAGCCCTCGGCACAATGTCGTCGGCCATCAAGCATGTATCGGGCATCGAGCGTTGTGAGTATCAAATATTATGGAATTTATACTATCGCATCTCATGCGCGGGCGTCTAGTGGCGCTCCAGGAGCATTACTAAATTCTATAACTAACTACGCTAAAAGTTTTATCATTGTGACTTGGGAATATAATCTGAAGCATCGCTCAACCCCTTGGGGAAAATAGCGTGATGCTATGAATATTGTACTAGTGTGATCGTGAGGCTGTGCGGTTGGTTAAATAAGATTATACATTTATTTTGGTTGATAAATAGATACTTAGTTAGGTTCACAATGGCTTAAAGAGAGCTTTAAGAGATTTTTTTAGTTTTAATGTACTACAGTTTTATAATGTATAAAAATCTGTCTCTTTTTTTATCTAACGTTTTGAAAGTTAAATTTTTGAAGTTTTATTATAACAATATATACTTACTGGTACAAATAATGTAGAAATGACTCCTTTTAATAAAAAAATTTTATACTACTTTTCTTTTATACTTCTCAAGAAAATGTTTGCTTTGCTTGTTGAGTTCTTCTTTGGATTCCAACCAACCCGTCCAATTAACCTTAACCAACCATTCTAATTATAGAATCCGGAGGGAATCTGTTTGACAAACGGGAAAATAAAATTACATTTTAGAACGCAAACCGAGGACTTATTTTCTTGTTGTGTGGGCAAGTCTATCGATTCATTATAAACATTCAAGATAAATATCGAAATTAATTTTGATATAGTTAAGTCAATCCCTAGCATACATGTAAAATATTTTGTATAAAAATGTATTTACCAAATTCACGTAAATTATCAACAACGTGACTTTTTTCTTTGCAAAATATCAAAATTAACTAAATAATTGAAAACATTCCATATTTTACACAGTATATCACATAAATTTTAACCAAAAATAAACGTGTCATAACATTGACGATGTCTTGAGAATTTGCCTGTGAAATGTGCAATTATCGGGATTATTTCTATTATTAACACCACATTGACTCACAGAACAAGCAACCATTTTGGAAAAAAGTTGCTTACTAAAAATAACCACTATTACACTCTAAAAAATTACAAAATATCTAGGAGCTATTTCTTGCGTGCCGACTTGTGCTGACCTGTCATTCAAAATCGGTTACAGAGTCATGAGATTTGGTATCCTTTTCTAATCTCATATGAAATGGAGACATGGCTTAAAGAATAAGCATCCAAACCAAACATACTGATAAAAAAAGTCAATGACCAAAGAGTATAGTTATCTATGACTGTACCTTATTACATATTATATATTATAGTCTGTGCCGTTGTAGGTACCCATACATAGATTACTGTATAAATACTAGATGTACCTTAACTTCAGAAGGGAACAAGTGAGTGAATGATTGTCGATTAATTGGGAGGTGTATTAAAATTATTTTAGTTGGTACTGTGGTTTCTTTTTTTATAAAATCATAACTAAACATCACTATAGAATGGTTGTTCTTATATGGTAGTAAATAATAATAATTAAAAAGTGCTAAAATTATTGTGTGATGGAAAGTGTTTTAAGAAGAAGTGTGAGGACAGAAATATGTTAATTTATTCCCCATCTCACCGGGTTTCACCTATGTACCTGGTACTTGAAGGTGCGTTACTTGCCTGTTTACATATTTTTTTTCCTAGCTTTTTCTGAATAACTAATTTTTGACACAGAACTATTTGTCACAAATGCATTATGTAGTTCCCTTTGTTTGGTGTACACTTGCGCAAACAAATATATTTATATGAGCACTATCAACAGACCTTCGTGTCCTCTACTCTAGCTTCAGTCGTAAAATTTATTGCATTCATTTTAACACAACATTATCATTTACACATTTTTATATAGTTTATAAATATCGGCATTGTTGAAATGTTTAGTTATTTATTTATATGCTTATGTCATATTATTTAATTACTATAAGAAATATTATTTTAATTTTCGTTATTTAAATTTAGTATTTTATAAATATATATTAAGTTATTTAGTATAAGTTTTAATATATAACTTTATTTCTGTTGTCATTGTAAAATACCACATTTTGTATTCATTGATCATTAAATAATAGAATATTGTGTTGCCATTCTATTTAATAGAAGCTACTATGAGAAAAATATTTTATTCTTTTTAGTTTTTGAAGTCAGTTTTCACTTTTTTAAAGTTAATATTTTTATACCCTTTTGAGTGAATTAAAGAATATATTGAGTTCAAGGTAACAGCTAGAATGACTAAATAGTTACATTAAAATCTTCATCTCCAATTTTCACCCTTACCACCTGGATACCTGGATAATGAAACAGGAAAACTAAACAGACAGAAGACAACTAAAACAGGAAATAGGCAGCAGCTTCTTCCTGATAGTAACTTAAAGTGATAAAAACTGCAATTGACAACCCATATGCCAAGCGTGGCAACTATGGCAAAATCTCGCCTATAAGTCAATATCAATCTATGGTGGAGGCCTAGATTCAGCAAATGAACAGATGGATAAAAGTGCTAGAATAAGATGTTTTTTAAATATTTAAAAGTTGCAATGTTTTTATATTTCACTTTTTTTTTGTTTTTGACATTGGGTTTTACTTTTTTAAAGTTTAATTATGATATCGGATAATATTGCAAGTACTTAAAATTCTTTTAGCAAGTGATATGTAAATCATTATTATGTGGTTATATATTTTCGTTGGTAGTAATGGCTAATAATAATGTCATGTAATTAACTTCTTCTTCCTCATCAGCCCATAAACGTCCACTCCTAGACATGGCCTTTACTCATTGTAGGGATTTGTATTAATTTTCACGTTTGACAGGCAGATTGATGATATCAGTACCTGAAATCTTGCACCGTTGACACTGCTGCCTGTTACTGATCAGGGTGAGATGGTTTTACCATCATCTATTGGAAGACATAAAATATTTCTGACATTTCCCACAGCCGCCTCCTATAAAACATTTGTGACAAAATGGGGATAAAATGTTTCTGACATTTCCCACAGTCGCTTCCTACAACACCCTTGTGGCAGAATGGGGTGATGAATTCCACATAATATGCATGTAATTAACAGATAACTTTACAGTTAAGAGTTATTTTTATGTGTTAAAGAGGGGATATTGATAACTAGGTCTTCAAATGCCACATTTAGGTCATATGGTAACAAAAATTTCATTTACAAATTAGGTAGTCTTATTCTTCTTTCCTTAGAAATCTTTTACATCATTGTCGGATTCATGATTTTTTTAAATTTATTTAGTTGTGCTGGTAAGCGTAATTTGCATGTTGGCAGGAATATACATTATTCGAGCCACCTGAGCTCCTTGAAGAGTTAAAGAACTTTTTAATGTTACAATTGATGGCAACCTCGGTGGTCTACTGTGTATCTGAGGTACTAAGCTGTAGCTGGCAATGCCTTATGCAGGGCATGCCCGCACTGAAGGCTGTCTGTGACACCCAGGCAAAAAATCTTTATTGAAACAGCAATTTCCTGTAGTGGCACAAATGACCAGTCTAATTTGAAGTTTGTTTATTCTTGTAGATTTTACTATAATATTCTATTGACGTAGTAGAGCAGCCACGCTGCAGCTATATTATGGTTGTAGCACAAATGGGTCGGCTCGACCGGGGAAGGACCACACTCTCACAGAATACCAGTGTAAAATAGCAGATTATTGCTGCTGTTTTTCGTATGTTAAGTGTAGAGAACCAGAGACCCTTTTAACTGGAAACGAGGCATTCCATCTTAGTCGTCATGGGTGATAACACATCTGCATGTTGATTCATAATCGAGGATAGATGTAGATGTATATGGGCCACAGCAACCACTTACCATCAGGTGGACTGTGTGCTCGTTTGTCACCCTTAATATCCTATAAAAAAAATTCTAATGATTCTTTAGCCTCCTTGCTGCAATTACATTCAACCTGGTAAATGGTATTGTTTCATTCAGTTTTGGATTGCTTGTGGAGTTTTATATGCATATATTAAAGTCTTCTAAAAAGGTTATCGAACCGTTAGTTTTTAATTCATCGGTTAGTGTGATTGAACATGTGTGCCTGTACCAGTGTTAAACCATTTAAGAGACATTTCCAAACAATATTTGATATTGTATCTTAGTTATCACGCAGTTAATTATGAAAATATATATTATATTCCCTATTTATTGCAGAATCAAATAACTAAAGCAGAGTCCCTGAATATCCTTTCCATTTTTTTTAAATAATTAAGATTGCAAGATGGAATATGTCTAAAGTTGACCAGCTTGTACCAGTAATGGACCAAGTATTGTAACAGTGGTTGACCAGTAAATAAAAAAAAAGCTTTTTTCAAAAATAACTTTATTGAAAATGAAACTAAGATCATGACATCGTAGTCCATAAAGAAGCTTTAAATATATAACTATATATATATATTTAAAACCTTAAAAATCAAGGAAGTAAGGACACTGTTCAAATTTTTGACATGAAATTATCCATTTAGCTCTGTAAAATCCTCTATTATTTGTTAACAACCCCAATTGTTTCTTGAATTTCTTTTCTTTTGTACCAAATTTTATCACATTGATCTAGCCAACGGAAAGTATTCCCAGCGGACCTATTCGTGCTACAACTATACTACTAATATAGCTGCAGCATGGCTCTACCGCGTATAAATATATAGTAGGTTGGAAAAAAAGTTTCTTCGTATTTTATATACAAATTAAAGACAATTTTTTTCAAAGTTGCATTTAATTATAATATTTATATGTGCCATTTTGTTCGATAAATTGTTGCAATGTAGTGACATAAACCCCTTGCTGTAGAAATCTTGGGATTTTTGATCAAAAAAATGTGACAAGTAGTTTTGACTGTCCTCTCTTGATGTTTACCTAACACTACCCAAAGAATTCTGAAGAGACCGAACACTTCCCAACCAAGCTCTCTCAATTTTTGCTGAGTGGCCAAAGATGTGTGTTGTCTTGCGTTATCATGATGAAAGACCACTCCTTTTCTGTTGATCAATTCCGGCCGTTTTTTTCTCAATTTCTTGCTTGAGTCTCATTAGTTGTTGGCAGTGGAGATCGGAATCAATGGTTTTGCCCGGCGATAAAAGCTCATAATAAACGATGCCCTTACAATCCACCACATAGTCTAACATGTTTTTTTTTTTATAGAATAAGGGTGACAAACAAGTACACAGTCCACCTGATTACTGTGGCTTGTTGCTGTGGCCCATAGACATCTACATCTATCTTCGTTTGTGAATTTAAATGCAGATGCGTTGTCAGCCGTGAGGACTAAGATAGAACGCCCCTTTTCCAGTAAAAAAGGGTCTCCGGTTCTCCACTCTCACCATACGAAACACAGCAGCATTAAGCTGCTATTTTACGCTGGTATTCTGTGAGAGCATGGTCCTTCCCCGGTCGAGCCGACCCATTCGTGCTACAACTATACTATTAATATAGCTGCAGCTTGGCTCTACCACGTAAAAATGGTGGTATAGCCATGCTGCAGCAATATTGTGGTAACATAACAACCAAAGAGATTTTTCTTCAATTTCATAGAAACAAAATACGAAAAAACTTTTTCCCTGACCTATTAATATGAGTCGCTTTTGGATAGAGCGAATATACATAGAATAATGCAAACTTCAATGCACAGTTGTGACACTTCTTAATTTATGTGCGATTTGTGGCCATGTTTCAACATCAACACAGGAAACCTAACTTTATTTACTCTCAGTCTCAGAAGGAGAGTATTTGCTAGGTATCCATAAAAAACTTTTGTCATATATCCTTTCTCAATCTTCTCGATCTTCATTATAGACTTACCTAAGCTGTAGGCATGTTGATTAGTATGCAAAGGCTTGCTTGTTAACGCTTTTTCTCTCAGTTCTCATTCGTATGTATTTTCCATAGCTTACAAAAGGATAAATGAGGGCTTGAATGACTTGGTATCTGTGTAGTCACTCTTACGTGGTTTAGGAATGAATGTTATTTTAAGTTTCCCCTAACCTTGTGGAATGTGTCTTAACAACAGACACGCCATCATGGATACTAGTTTTCTAATATGCAATTCACCACTCCATTATAGAAAAGTGTAGATTATATCATCTGGGCCTGCTGCGTTGGAGGGCTATCTATGAATGGTCCACTTGAGCTTTTCCTCTGTCACCATTCTTTGTGCTGGCTGGTTGGTGTGATCTTATCAGCTGTTCAGCTTACTCCGTCAGTTGGATTGCATCCTGGGAAGTGTGCTCCTAGTAGGACACAATGAGTTTCAGTTGGAGTTATGGTGTAACCGTTTCAAGTTTGCAGTGTGTTCTAGGTCCCATTGCAACCAGCATTGTGATAGCATTTTCGTCTACCAGTTTGCTAGCAACCTTGAGTGAGTCAGTATCTGATGCATTTTAACTTTATACTTAGACTTAGCTTTTTTGTAAAACTCCTTGTCTTTATCAGCATAGGTGTTTATGGCCCTATTTTAAGGCCTTCCTTACTTTTTTCTTTTATGTTCCAACTCGCTATCTCACTAGGATTGCTTGTTGTGTTTCTACAAGGGATTGCTTACCGGTCACGGTGATAGCATTCTAGTATATCTAGTATATAGTTAAGGTTAGAATACTCTACAAAGCGAAAAACATAGTTAGTCTATATCACTGGCGCTCACTGCTGATTAAATCCACCAAAAAAATTTTGCACTACATTGATTAACCTCTTGTATGGCCTGGACTGGCTAAATAGCTGGCAATATAAACATAGAAATAACAACTGTTGGGAAAAAAAGGTCTGAGAGTGGCACGAAAGTGTACATTTTTTCAAGCAACAAATAAAGCCATATTAAAAAAAGTTGTCGAAAGACTACAAGCCTTTCGTCAATTATTACCAAAATTTAAGTAATTTATGGTTACTACGGATCGGTCTTATTCAATAATTATATTATGTACTATTCAATAAAGTTATCCATAGTCCTTGCCGTTGCAGGTCATATTTTCAGTGATTTTGCTACAATCCTAAACTCATTGAATCAGTTACAGCACTACGCTATGGGGTTTCATTATAAATTACCATACGAAGTCTGTCATAAACATAACTCTCTTGTTGACTAAGGCCAAAATGTAATAAATTATGGAACAAGCGCACTCTTTCTCGCGTTAAATAAGCTCATTTCTGTTATACAATTTCCTGAACAAGCCGGTTTCTGCGTAAACATGAGAACGACTTTGGTTCCATCGAAATTTGAGCTTTGAAATTTTGAATATATATTATGAGGTGAAGTGTTTGGAGTACGAAACTTATCCGATTGCAGAGTACACCGCATATGAAGACGTTTTCAAGTTATTGGACTGGACATGATGGCGATATAGACATTATGGCAGAGTTTCTGGAAGACCTTAATGATCTCAAAAGCGTCCTATCCGAAGACGTCTTAAGATCAACGCAGATAGAACAAAAGACATGTACATTTTACACATATTCCGGTAGTTATTTGGCCGGACAATTTGTCACAGGTAAACATAGTTACCTAGAGTTCAATCGACGGTTTCAACTTTTCTGAGCGGCGTTCGCCAGATTACAACACATCCTCTCGTCACGTATACCTCAAAACTTGAAGTGCACACTCAGTGAGTGTTGCCAGTGACACATGGATCTGAGACGAGGCCCTTTACTGCTGGCCGAGGAAGTTCTAGGTTGAACAGCGATCTATGGACAGAGCTATGGTCGGAGTTTCTCTGCGTGATAGGCCTCGCATTCAGAATTCTTCTACGGATATCCTCAATACAGAGTGACCAGAGTGACCGATATAATCCAACGGATCAGTGAGCTGAAGTTGCTATGGATCGGCCAAATAGCTCAAAGAACCAACATCCGATAAAAAAGAAAGCTCGAGTGTAGCGAAGTGAAGAGCGGGCCATTAGATGCAATGAAGACCTGATAAGAAATGCAGAAAGTCGATAGATTCACGTGGCTCAGGACCTTGCTTTGCGGCATTCCTTGAGGGAGGTCAAAGTTCAGCATAAGACTTGTGATGAGCTGTAATTACGTTGATGATGATGTTGCACTAGCATCAGAGTATGCTTTAAAATTTTATTTACTTTCAGTTTGAATTCATATTAATATATATTATATCAATAAAATAAATAAGAACATGTTAAAGAATTGATAGAAAATTATCGTTAAAAGTGTTTAATGGTAATGAAATAACCAAAATGCTTGCAGTTTTTCAATAGCAGGTGGCTCAACTCGTGGACGCTTGGAGTTAATTCCAAACAAAGCAGGCTACACATGCAATGATCGAATTCCTTTTTTATATTAGTTTCTTTAACATCAAAAACAATGGTGAGTGCGTACCTGTTTTTTGGCAGAAATTGATAAGAGGATTATTCATGCACTTAACCGTTTCCTCCATCCTGAGTATCGTGACACAGATAATAGCAAAGAGCTCGCACTGCTCTCTAACACTGCTTTGTCGCCCGCGATGAGTACTGCTTGCTGAAGTCGCATATTGGTGACCTTAATGATTTGAACACTCCAATTGGCTGGTGCAGACCAACTTTCTAGCTCTTCTGCTCTCCACTTTAGGAATATACTACCCGAAATACAAATTATTAAGAAGGAGGTCTACTGCCTAATAGTCGACTAAGAAACCATAAAGTAGTGGCCAAAATCTTTTGATGTGTTGTTAATAACAGAAAGCTAGGCTATTTTTAAGATTTCTGTTCTATTCTTTTCAGTAATTTAAAATTAAATTTTGTATAGCGACACTTATTTTCGAAATAATACATAGTTAAAATTGTATGTTTTCATTGTTTAAGACTTGCGTTCTATTCTTTTCAGTAATTTAAAATTAAATTTCGTATAGCGACACTTATTTTCGAAATAATACATAGTTAAAATTGTATGTTTTCATTGTTTAAGACTTGCGGTGTCGGTAGAAATGGCGAAGTGAGCGCGGCGACTCGGCGAGATGGTGGCGCGTATCGTAGCCCTGCTGCTGCTCGCCCGGGCAATGCGTTTAATCGCACTCGATATATGTGAGTATATTTCGATTGCATGACATGACTCCTACTTTTCTTGCATGTATATGTATTTAATAACAAGGAAATATGCCACTCAGTTGTGTTTTCATGATGATATAGTGGTTTTGTTTTGTAGAAGTTTCGTAACAGACTTGCTGTCAATACTCAAAAGTCATATTAAGTTTCTGATACATATGTAATTTTTAAAATACTAGGTACAATTGTTTGTACTTTGTAATTTTTTTACACTAACTCTTAGTATTGAAGTGAAACGTTATTGAGGAGCTAATTTTGTGGCAGAGGTGTGTGGTGTGGATAATACAGTCCTTAAAATTACCAATGGATTTGAAAAAAAAGGAAAAGTGTTTTAGTAGCTAAAAATCTTTTAGCCATATGCGTAAGCCTTAATTTAATGTGTTAAAAGTTTTCTAGATTTTTTATTTCTTATCATTATGATGGAATAGACACAAGGAGCCCGTCAGGTCGCCGTAAGTGCTTGGCATCGTTGCCGTTGTCGCTTAAAACATAAGGATCCACTCAGCGATTAGCAAGTAGATGATCAAAATGCTCAACGAGCTATGACTATATTATATAAAACTTTTTCTAGGTTAACTATTGTTAAGAATCCTATACCTAAGCTAAAACAGCTATTTCTCATCATACATTAAATTTAATACCGTATGGCGAAACTAAAAACTTACTAAATGGTATTGGAACCATAATATAGTTCGATTTTCTACAAACTAGCGTTGAGAAAATTAGTAAAGGCAAACCATAGTATAATTCTTCTTCCGACCATGCTTTTTTTCTCTTGGAAAAACCTTATTTCGTGAGCCATTTACTGAGTTGAGTAACACATTTAAAGTTCTATCGAAACATTAAAGTTTTATTAGAAAGTTATAATTCATGGGCTAATTGGATTTGTGAAGGACATTTATTATTTATTACGAGCAGTACTTGGTACCTCTCTTGCGGATAATTTAGAATTTATGTTAATCCACAACCGTTTGCTATACCGTTTGAGTTGATGATAGAAACAAACTTAATTGGTACAAGAATCACTATTTATAGTTTGTGCAGATTTATTGTTAACAGCCTTAGTCCCAGATTATATTGACCTTTAGTTATATGATCTGCGGCCTTGTTATTTTAAAGTTAAGTAAATTATGAGAAAATAGAAAAAAATGCAAGAAATATGCAACGAGAAAAGTTATTAGTTAGATGTATATACTACTACTACCTACTACTATATTTATTACTAATAAGACCTGGTAAGACATGTAGGAAGTCGATAGAAGCAGGTAGCTCGGGACCGTGTTTTGTGTCATTCCTTGGGGGAGGCCTATGTTCAGCAGCGAACTTGTGAAGGGCTGTAATGATGATGATAATGATGTATCGTGATGTGAGTGAATTTAATTTTGAATTACATTTTTCTAATATTACTTATTAAACGGTATTGAGATGTGGCTACCTTCTTTATTTTCATTTTTGTACAGTAGTAACACGACCGTAGCTTTTAGTTGTTTACAGTATACGGATCACTTTGGTAGACTCTAGGGACAAGGCATTCTAAAGCTTTAAACGGGTCTCGTCTCCGTTACGTACGTGGGCAGTTAGCGACGAATCTCGTTGGGATTGAAACTTAGTCCAAATACACCTGGTACTAGAACACGAACCAATCGTCGTTTATCCGTTTTACATTTGAAACCGCATGTTTGAACATGGGAAGTTCTAAATTAGGCAAATGGGTCAGGCATGTTAGCGGCCGCGCGATCGCTTCACGCTCCTTTTACATAGAAATCGTAAAAAGTTAATGATCGATATGGGTCGCAGTACTTAGCGTAAGTAATGCTATACTGACCAATTTTCCGTTATTGCTAAAGAGCAATTTACACTTTAAAGAGGGACCCTCTATATGTATTAGTTTCTATGCCAAAATTTGCTAAAACACGCCACAATTTTTTTCGGATATTCTTTTTAATAAATAGAATTAGTAAGAAAATGCAGTTACCCAAATACACACGTGAGATTCAAAATCACAACTTTAAAGGTATGTTTTGATGGATAAATTGGGCATTAAAAACTGTATTTTTTTTGTCGTGTTGTGATGATTATCCTATGAAAAACTATTAATAACAACGTTTCAGAAATATATATTTTATTATTATCTTCTTCAGCCTTTAAAATTCAACTGAAATGAACCACGAACATGAACCTCCAAAGACTTGAATCAATGAACGCTTGGCAGGCGTCTCCCAGTGGGAGACATAGCATAGCCACCACTACATGACACAATTCGTTATGACAATTTTGTTAAATGTTAACTATTGTATGTTTAATTTTAACTAACATTTGTCAAAAAATCTTTAAATATTGCTATCCCGCCACATTTCCGAACGTACAGCTGAGAAAAAATCGGTAAAAAAAAATGCAATTATAGAAAACAGTATTAAATTTAAAAATCTCAGAAAGAACACAAAAGCTACTGCACTAGCACTGTCGATCATTCAGAAAAATCTAAACAAAATAAATGATAACTGGGTCACATTTATATCCCAATGACTATTTATAGTATGAACCGTAATTACCAGGATTAAATTGAATGAAATGAGATATTTTTTCGACGTAGTAAAATAAAATTATGCATGTCAAATGTAATTTTTTTAAATCCACTACTACTACTACTACTACTAAATACGATTGATCACTTTGCACGCCTCATAACGCGAAGCGTTATTAGGTAGTGTATTACACTCGACACGTCAAAATCAAACAATATTGTGTTCTTAAAATGCTTCTATCATAACCATATTGCTCTTATACAATAATATGAGTAGCCGTTGGTATATCAACAAAACACTCGAATTAATCAATTTTATATTTTTTGAAAAATAACGGTTTAAAAAAAATTACGTGGATAAGTAACTTCCGAAAAAAATGACATATCGAAACCGAGTTTCTTTTATTAGCTTCAGAATTACCTCAAATGGTTCCCTATTTCATATCAATAGCCTAGTACGCGTAGTTTGTTAATAAAATTATTTTCAAGTTTTATTGCTATTACAAATTTAAAGGCGCTTTCATATTTTTTTAGCCCTTGAAAGACAGACGACAAAATGTACCATACAGCCTATATCGATTTTATACTTTGTGTAATCGATTTATTTTGGTGAACATTATTAATTTTTTTCCCTGTAGGTGACACTACCTGTTAAAATAATAGAGCGCTAAATTTAAAACACGTAAATAATATATTTTAAAAGTCAGGAATACAATTTATTTTTTTCATCCAAATTAAATGAAACGCTCATGATGCGTGCACATTTGGATTTTCTAAACTATTTATTAGTGCGATGCATAATCGCATTAATAGAATTTTCGTACAGCAACACTACAATCACAACAATCGTTCAAATTTATGATATTATGTCATTAATAGGTATACGGAACACTAATTATGTAAGTATAGCCCACTTGACCGATTTTTTATTTTAATATATGTAATTGCATTGGATTTTCAGTCGACATGAAAAAAGTTCTCAATTCGACTGTGTTATTTAACACGTTTGCATTATCACGCTTTCTTATCTGTCTGTTCGGTACAAATTGTGCAATCGAATTTATACTAACTTTAAACATAGACTAATATAGAGACTTGAGGTTGAACTTCAAACTTTTACTTTGTGGTAGAGCCACGCTGCAGCTATATTATGGTTAGTACGAATGGGTCGCCTCGACCGGGGAAGAACTATGCTCTCACAGAATACCAGCGTAAAATAGCAGCTTAATGCTGCTGTGTTTCGTGTGGTGAGTGTAGAAAACCGGAGACCCATTTTACTGGAAACGAGGCATTCCATCGTAGTCCTCAGGGGTGACAACGCCGCATCTGCATTTTGATTCTTAATCGAAGATAAATGTAGATGTCTATGGGCCACATCATCCACTTACCATAATGTGGACTGTGTGCTCGTTTGTCACCCCATTCTATGAAAAAAGAACTAAACTCAAAACTGGATGACAAACTAAAATTAAGAAAAAAATTATTAAAATAAATAAAATAATATTACCTCGTTTTTAAAATGGACTAAAACATAAATTATTTCTACTAGTCCCATACATACTTTTATGCTTATAAACCCATATAGATAAAAGGAAAAACTTGGGGCGCATGTAATTGATAATACTCGTAGTAAGGACTGTAGAGAAGCTGTTGTTGATAGTATATAATATTAATTTGCACTGCAATAAAATCGTAAGTATCTTATGGCCAAATTACTGTGGTTACTTTAAAAGATTTTTTTCATCCATCCATAACAACCTATAAAAGTCCACTGCTGAACATAGGCCTCTCCCATAGATTGCCTCATTGCGAGGATTTTGCCATAGTAGCCACGCTTGGCAGGCGGGTTGGCAACCGCAGTTTTTTATTATTTTGAATTGTTATCATCAGAAACATGCTGCCGCCCATCTTCTGTTTTCATTTCCCTCTGTCGCCTCTAACGACACCCACGGGACGAAATGGGGTAGTGGTTAATCTTACACCGCCACTAACACGGTTAGTGTTTAAGTGTAAAGTTTTTTTATTTTTTATTTATCAGTTCAGAAAAATCATCATCATCATTCATCATTACAGCCCGTCACAAGTCCACTGCTGAACATAGGCCTCCCCCAAGGAATGCCACAAAGCACGGTCCTGAGCCACCTGCATCCATCGACTTCCTGGATGTCTTACCAGGTCGTCACTCCATCTAGTGGGGGGACGCCCTAAACTTCGCCGGTACGAGGCCGCCACTCGAGAACCTTTTCTCCCCATCGGTTGTATGTTATGGTTGTATATATATGGCCGGCCCATTGCCACTTCAGCTTACTAATCCGTTGGGCTATGTCGGTCACTCTGGTTCTACTGCGGATATCCTCATTTCTAAGTTTATCACGCAGAAAAACCCCAAGCATAGCCCTCTCCATAGCTTGCTGAGCGACCTTGAGCTTCCTCATACAGCCAGCAGTGAAGGACCACGTCTCAGTTCCATAGGTCATCACTGGCAACACGCACTGGTTGTACAGTCTCGTTTTCACGTTTTGGGGTATACCTGACGAGAAGATGTGCCGTAATCTTCTTGGTCGAAGTTGGACTTACCTAGTCGGACTATTTGTCCCAGGTAAACATATTCGTCAACAACTTCGAGCTTAGTGCTCCCAACAACTACCGGCATAGGTGTGACATGGACGTTAAACATGATTTTTGTTTTGTCATGTTTCTTTTGTCCAAGACCTATCCGTTGGGAGGCACTATTAAGGTCATTGAGCATAGTGCTTAGGTCCTCCAGCGATTCTGCCATAAGGACTATATCGTCAGTAAATCGAAGGTGAGTGATGTACTCGCCGTTGATGTTAATACCGTATACTTTCCAGTCCAGTAGCTTGAAAACGTCTTCCAATGCACCGGTGAAGAGTTTCGGGAATATAACGTCACCCTGTCTTACACCTCTCTGCAGTTGGATACAGACTCGGATAGCCATTGTAGCCAGTTAGCCAACCGAGTACAGACTCGGATAGCCATTGTAGCCCTACTGTACAAACACTTAAGTACTTCGATATACCGACAGTCAACTTGGTACCGCTGAAGGGACTGTAGCACCGCCCAAATTTCGACGGAATCAAAGGCTTTCTCATAGTCCACATACGCCATAAATAGTGGCAAATTGTACTCCTCGGACTTCTGTACAATTTGCCGAAGGGTATGTATGTGGTCTATGATGCTAAAGCCTTTTTGGAAACCGGCTTGTTCGGGAGGCTGGAAGTCGTCGAGTCTGCATGCGAGACGATTCGTAATGACTCTCGAAAACACCACGTAGACGCGGCTCAGAAGGGAAATCGGTCTGTAGTTCTTCAAGAGAGCTTTGCCGCCTTTCTTGAAGGACAAGACCACCGCACTTCTGCTCCACGCCTCCGGTGTAGTGCCACCATGGAGGACGGAATTGAAGAGCTTCTGAGGGACTTCAAGTACCGGTTTTCCACCCGCTTTCAGAAGCTCCGCTGTTATTCCATCCTCGCCTGGGGCCTTGCCGTTTTTAAGGTGCTGGAGAGCCATTCTAATCTCGCTCAGACTGACGTCCGGAATATCATCGGAATAGTGTCGGATAAGACTAGCTCTTGGATCGTTACTCACATTTGCGTGTGGCTCCAACGATGATGCTTACAGCTGCCCATAGAACCTTTCAATCTCCCTCAAAAACTCAGGTGTCCCGGAAACGACGCTGCCACACTCGGTCTTCAGCTTCGACATTTGGCTCTTTCTGGCAGACAGATCTCTAGCAAAGACTTTGGAGCCCTGGTTCCGCTCGATCGCTTCTTCAATACGAAGATTGAAGTTGCGTAAGTCCCGCCGCATGCATTTGGACATCTGTCTGTTCAGTTGCCTGTACGCTGTCAAATCTGTTGAAGACTGCAGCTTCATTTCCCGTCTAATCAGTCAGCCATGAGATTAAGAGAAGACTGCAGCTTCATTTCCCGTCTAATCAATCAGTCAGCCATGAGATTAAGAGTGTGATCGGAGAGTTTTTGTGTTCTTCTGCGGCGGGTTTTGCAGAACTTAGCTCCGACCACTAGTTTCCACTAGCTTGTCATTCATATCGTCCACTGCATTGGAATCTTCTAGGCACTGAAAACGGTTTTGTAGCTCGAGCTGAAAGGTTTCGGGACTTTGGATTAGAGCACGAGGGGGACGGAGCGTTGACTTCATTAGGCGAGACCTTTCCAACTTTACGTTTAGGTTCAGTGTACCTCTCACCATTCGGTGATCGCTACCCATTTTCACCCCGTGTAGTGGCGGGTAAGAATACCCACTACCCCATATCTTCCCGTGGGTGTCGTAAGAGGCGACAAAGGGAAACTGATGCAGAAGATGGGCAGCAGCATCTTTCTGATAACAGCAAAACAACAATAAAAAACTGCGTTCAACATGTCCCCCATGAATAAAGTTACGAAGAGACGGCCCCCAGTCCCCGGCGGCCCTGCTATTCCTGATTACGGTGGCGACCATGGTAACGGCGGCGCAGGGGGTGCTAAGAATCTCCGGTGGAGGTTTGGTTGCCACCTAAGACGACTCGACCTGGCAACATGTAACGCACGCACCCTGAGGACTGACGAGAAGATTCTGGAGCTGGAAGAAGAGATAGACAAGTTGCGCTGGAATATTATAGGATTATCCGAGGTCCAAAGAGAGGGGGAGGACATGGTAATCCCCGAATCCGGCAACTTGTTCTATCACCGGGAGGACGACCATCTGTCCCAAGGAGTTGTCGGATTTATAGTCCACAAGTCTCGTTAACAACGCTGTAAAGATTGAGAGTGGGTCGACGAGGGTTGCGTACCTTATACTCAGAATCACTAAACGGTATTCGCTGAAGGTCATACAGGTTTACGCACCAACCTCGGCACATCCCGATTAGGAGGTAGAGGAAATGTATGAGGATATATCTAGAGCCATGCATTCCTCCAAACCCCACTATATGGTGTTAATGGGAGTCTTCAACGCAAAACTAGGCACAAGAGAGAACGGTGAGCTGAAGGTAGGGAAATTTGGAATAGGGCAACGGAACCCAAGAGGCCAGTAGCTGGCCGACTACATGGAGAAAGAGGGACTCTTTATGATGAACTCTTTCTTCTGGAAGCGGCCCCACAGGATGTGGACCTGGTCGAGCCCCGACGGTTCGATAAAAAATGAGATTGACTTCATTATGACGACCAGACGACAACTGTTCAGTGATGTCTCAGTTAAGAAAAATGATTTTATTCAAAATAATGTGTATTATACAGGGTTATTTTTTCAAAGAGAAGCCAAATTTTAAACTTAAATTCAAATATATAAATAATGATATACCGTTATTGCAGTTTTTGAAAATACGAGTACATAAGGCTTCTACTTTTATTTGAAATCATCCCAAATTGAATGTGATTTTTTGTTCCGCTAGATTCCGACGACCGAAATGTCGCCGGCCAGTCATACACAAACACTACACAATCACCTAGTGCCACAAACACTGTTAGGACAACAACGGGTGGGACGCAGCGAGACCGCAGACGGGCGCGCCGCACACCCCCTCCACACCGCGTACACACTGTACACCCTGGTCGTTTCTTACCGCCCAGAACATCGAACGATACGAGTTAGCCGTCAGAGTCAGCGCCCGCCACCCTCTTTCGGATGGCGGTTAGACAACTCACCCATGTCATGTTGTGGTTTTCGGCGATATCAAGGAGTATTTGATGTATTGGTATTTTAGTGCAACGTCGCTTTTGCAACGTTGCACTAAAATAAATAATGCCCACATAACATCATAGAAACCAGAGAGTGAATGTGATTTATGGGCAACAATTACGCGTACGCGCGCTCCTCTGTGTGCGATTCAATTCACAACGTTTTTGCCGACCGATCAACCCTTACGAATGTGTGCGTGCGTAGTAAAATAATAGATAATCAGTTAAAATAATGCATTACCACGCATTTTGAATTTAATACATAAAACGGACAGAATTTTTGAGATTTTTTTAAATTCATTTTACTTCATCATTTGGCTATATTACTTATTATGAACCTTCTCTGCAAATTTGGACGGTTATTTCAAAATTACCCTGTACGTGTAACAGTATTGAATAAAATCATTTTAATATATTTACATCACTGGTAACATAATTTATTTATAAGAAGGTTATTATGTAACATTATTATTACATAATTAATTCAAAATGTTAAAAATCTGTATAGTCACCCAGACTATGCATTTTTTTTAATACTTTTAATAATGTAGTTGATATTCACCATGACTGTTTTAATGTTTTTGGTATAAAATTTATCATTTTTGTCAATATTTTTAGTAATTCCCAGACTATGCATATTTTTAAATACTTTTAATAATGTAGTAGATATTCACCATTACTCTTTTATTGTTTTTCGGGATAAAATTCATCAATTTTGTCAATATTTTTGTTTTTCATTTATTAGTACCTATTATTTTTCTTTTTACGTTTTATTTAGTTTATTTTTGTACTTACTTTATTTTATTGTTTTAGAAATTAGCATAAGTATAAAATATCATGGTAAACCAAATAAAATAAAATAAACATTTTTATACATTAATATCGCTGTTCTATCTTTTACTAACACTGGTTTTGTTTACGTTCTTTGTACACTCTTTTGGTCTCCTCCACTTATAAATAAGCCTATACAAACTCTAAAAGGATACGATATTGAAATATTTACGAGCGAGTCATCTACTTTTTTGAAGGCAAGTAAAAATACTTGCACCCATTTCAATCGAAATGACGGGACGCGGCGTCGCGTCACGTCGATCGTTCAACATACAAAAATAAGCAAACTAATTTGCACCACTGTGTAATGGCTATAATGAGTATTAAGCCGTCTATGCGTAGTTCGTTGCGTTGTCAGTTCATGTACATTTCCCATTATATTATAATCGTTGTTATACGCTTTTTATTAGCTTGACCTGTATGTATAATATACGATTATAATGGATTTTTTAATTCAGTTTTTATCCACTTCCAGACGTCTGAATAATCTGAAATTTTGCAGACGTATTAAGAACCGATGACAGTAATAATTTCATGTCTAATATTCTCACATGGATCATCACAGCTCATGATCAATACGCGTTGTTTAAGTTTTCTCAAACTCTAATATTATATTAATTTCAATTGCAAAATTGCAATATTGTGATGAAACTAAATTGTTAAAATTGAATTTTATAAATATATTAGTATGTTTACTTTGTTTACATGCAGGGTATCTTAAACAATTACAGTACTGTTTTTTTTGGCAATATACTAGTAAGATATGGTTGATCGTTAGCGGTTGTACTAGTTTTATTGTAAAAACTCTATTACAGACGCTAGCACCTTCCACCGGACATTATAGGAAACAATTAAAGAAATGCCCTGTTTGGTACTACACACAAACTAATAAGAAGTGCTAGCGCAGTACTACATAATATTGAATCCGCTACATGTGGAGACACTTCTTAAGAGTAATGTACTTAATACTATTAATTAGCTTTTCATCATCAACATTAATCATACAACTAAAATAACGGACGGTTGCTAAATTGAATAAGGTGCCTGCGGGTAATAAGGCCTGTCGGCTAATAAGGCCTAAGTAACAAAAATCGTATTTATAATAACCGCACTCGCTTAAGGAGATAATAACAGACTCCTATTGCACGATAATGTCTCTACAAGTTTGCAGAGACGCGCTACCCCGCGTCCTGCCACCAGAGTTGCATTATCTATCATAAGATACGACCGCACTGCACCAATAATAAAAATCAGTCCAAATAAATCGTAGGTATGTTTTGTAATATTACACTTAGCTATCTAAAATCGTAATCTTTATCTTTATGAATAAATGCTTTGTTGATCTTGAAGATTTGAGTAACGTATCGTGGTATTTTTTTTAAATTTGGTTTTTCATAAATACTTGGTCGGCGGTTATTAAGGCCTACTAAACTCTACCATAGGCCTTATTATACTCCTTTTTCTTGTGTAGTTTTTTTGTTTTATTAAGAATTCTATATCACTTTTAAAATGTTAAAAATGCAAATAAATCGTACGTTTTTATTACTAAACTAATGTCGTAGTCAGAAAAAGACCTGGTTTCAGCTATCCAAACAGTGCAAAGACAAAGTGTGTCGAAGAATTAAGGCTTTGACATTAGAAGCTATTAAATTATGTGTAAATTATTGGTCCTGCGCCTAAACTCTCTCGGACCGTGTCGGATTGCGATTTGATGATTGTGAGGGAATAGAGAGTGCACTTGTGCTTGTGCATACATTCGGATACTATAACTGTGTACTGTGCTGATGGGCTAGTCTCCGTTGAGACTGGCCGCTGTGACAGAAATTTGGTTGGGAGGACACTCCACCCAACAATAAACCCAATTCTGAACTCAACCTAACACTCTACTCAACTCAAGACATAACCGACGCACTGACGAAAATTACGAGGAGTAAGTTTGTTTGTCAGTTTGTTCATCATTATACTAATGACTTTAAGTACTGTTAGGCGAGGCAATTTATATATTTTTTAGAATTTTAAGTCTTAATTGGTATTCATGTGATTATTGATCACAAATATTAAATATATCACGTATAAATTGTTTATTTGAGTTCGTTAAAGCAGTAGGCCTTATTATCCTACCATAGCAAATAAGGCCTACTAGCTAGGTTTTTAGAAATGTTTAATTTTGTTTTTCTTTATGGCAAATGTTACAATTATTCGTTCACACTTTATAGAAACTGTACTAAAGTAATGATTTTTATTAAAATCTGGAGACCAAATTAGATATTTCTGATTTTATTTTCGATTTTCCTTAGCTAGGCCTTATTACCCGCAGGTACCTTAGAAGTCTTTGTACGGTTCATCATTCACTTATTGCAGTCTATACCTTATCATTCAATATTATGGCAGTATCATTATGCCCCATAAGGGGGATATTTGCTATAGTGGCCACACTTGGTAGGTGGGTTGGCAACCGTTTGTACGGTTGGTGACCATGTTATGAGCTAAATGAAAATAATAGAAAAAAAAGTTATTCTGAATACTAATTGTATTAAGCACTAAATAATGACCTGCACTAGCTCAATGCATTTTATCCTTCAGTGTGATAAAATTCGGTGAGATAGTGCCGGGATTTATTTATCATATTGAAAAGGCTATCTTTTAAAGAATCAGTTTAAAAAAAAATATGTTTAGGTACATATTTATCGTAGTCTAAGCGAAATATCAAAAACTGAAAGAAAAAAATTAAATATTCAAAGTGGCCGCCGTTGACTTTGATACAGGCTTTTAATATCTCTGGACACAATCTATGGATTTTCGCAGTTTCTATGGGGAATTAAGCCACTCTTAGCTCTAAAGATTTCTCGAGAGATTTAATATCAGGGTAACGTTTTGAGTAGGTCATATCCTCTAGTAATGACAACAACTTGAAGTTCAATATGCTCAAATCTGGACTGGACGAGGACCAGTCTTAGGAAGTCCGGAACATGGCTCTTGAGCCATGTATGAATTTCGTGACATGTGACTTACCTTTTAATTAGGTGGCACTGGCATTATAGACAGTATCAGTTCTGCGCTCTCCACCATCCAATAGAAAGTTTTTTATTCAATATAGATTATAAATAATACTTGTTAAAGGTCACTCTTATGTTTAATTTGCCACTGGTCCTGGGAAGAACCAGAGAGAAACCCAGAGGGATATTTAAAAAAAAAGGAACAGTTTTCATTCATTCAATATGTTACACAATTAACAACACAAAACACATTGGAAATAGCTTGGTAGTGATCACCTCATCCGTGATAACGATTTTAAGAAATGCATGGCTTTTTCATGTAAAGGTTACTCCAGTTGTGGGCTGGAAAAGGTTAAAGAGATAAAGACGAAGAGAAGCGTCGCGCGATTCAAAATAATTACGAATTGGCAGTCAAAAGAACATTGTGAAAAAAGCCCAAGAATTAAAATATACACTCTTCCCTATTAATCGCTCTTTCAGAATTAAGAGGAGGACATTTCTTTGCAGTAAGACGCACGTAGTGCGTTACATCACTATAGACTTATTATATTACATGCAAAGAAATATATTTATTTCCTAAAGAAATAGCAATGATACACCTTCCTGGCCCATTTTCACTATTAGCGGACCGATTACCGTTGGAGTGTCAACACAGTGACCATTGCTTCGGCTAAATAAACATAATTATATGCAAAATATAAATACCGATTATAACGTGGCAAAAAAACTGGTGACTATTTATTAATTAAGGAAATAATCGAATCAACTTTGTAAATTGATCAACAAAAGTATACATAACTTCGTCGTTGTAATGGTCGCGGAATAGCGGCTTAATAAGAATTCTATAGAAACATACACGTTGTTTTTTTTATGCCACTGCATGACTAAGTTATTTCTCTAAATAAATACATTCTTCAAAGGCTTCACAACTCCAGTGCCAATTGGCAATGCAAAGTATGTTAGGTAAATTCGAAAGCGTGGATAGACAGCGTTACTGTTCGAGCGATTTTCAATGTAAATTGCGCGAGTGGAACCTGTACGTTACATTCTCGGCAAATACAGAACCCCACTCTCGCAGTCTCACTGCGGCCTTGCATTCCACACACCTAACAAAGAGCTAAGTGTAAGAGCCAAGTCTCCCCGTCCGTCTGTGTATGGACGCCCTTAATATTTAATTACAAACTTCTCCGCTCTCGCTCCGGCGGACGTCGCCGCCACGCCTCGATGAAGTTATACGAAGAATTATAAATTTCATGAGCTTTCGCTTATATTCGAAGTTTGATGGGATGAAATATATTGGCTGGAGTGGGAGTGACACTTGCGTTTATGTGTTCAAAGTAATATTAGACGCGGTGTCTCTACTTACCTAATGTTTATCATAAAAACGTCGACGGTTGATTTACAGCGATGTTTCGGATGTTTACGTTCATTAAATAGACGAAATAAAAATGATGTGCCTAGCGAAATTGCGCCGAAGTACACCGACTCCAAAATCATGCAGCATTAGCAGGTATACGTGTGTGGGCTGTGGGTATATAGCAGAAGATTGTCGAGATGTTCTGTGTAGATTATTACACGTTCAGCAAAACTTTTAAATGGAGTAAATTTTAATATTATAAGGGTGTTATTTTTTACTTTCATGTTATTTTTTCCTTTTCAGGGTATGCGTATTATCCTTAAGCAAAGTTTTATAATGTTCTTTAACGTACATATTTTAAGAGAGATTATATTAGAGCCTCATAAACGATAAATTGTATCTAAAAGAACTATGAAGTTGCTTACTTGTCTTGTTGTAAACTTGCGCTCTATAAATTAGTTTTGAAGCTATTCACGTAGTTGTACTGGCGACATTGGCGAAACGCGTCATGGCCGGTCATTTAAAAGAATGAAAACGGAAACCCGGGCCACATCTTAAGACTCATTCCGACTGAACTTAGTATGCCAGTTTCATACAAAATAAGTTTCACAGCAGGAAGACTGAACTGCTAAATTAATATTTATAGCACACCTCGCAGGTTTATCGCGAATACTCTTAACTTAACATCCATCCGAAACGTACGCTGAACTCGTTACATCTCCCGTTTTGTTGCTTGCGCGGTATTGATTTCGAGAAACAGTAAAAAATAACCCTGCTGTGGTCATTAAAAATGTGTGCCCGATCGAAGTCGCCCAAAGCATATTTTACAACCGTCTTTCATTATGCATTTATACCGAACCGGTGGCCCGATTTTATCGATATTCCACTGTGAGCATGTAATTATGACCTCTATAGATACTCGTACATCTGTGTATTGAATAGTTTGGAAAGTCATTACCGAGGTACCGGACACAAATCGTTATCGTCAGAAATGCGGTCGATATTCGACAGCGCATTTGTCGTGAAAACTTCTGAATCTGTAACGTAAAACGAAATACTTAATGTTAATGTCCCTCGAATGTACGTACAATAAAAGTCATTAAAGTAATAGTTTTAACGACATCACGCAAACCGGTTTTTGCCATAGGAGAAATAACGGTGACATTGTTGCTTGGCGTGTTATACACATCGCCGTACGTCGTACGCGTACGCCCGGCTTACTTGTATCTAGGTAACCAGCCGAGCGCTTCTGAAAATTTATACGAACCTTAACCAATATTGTGGGCGATTTAAGAGCTTACATTCAATCGTTTTATGCTAAAAAATATTGCCTTTTGAGGATGGTTTTGAATGAGCAACGAGTCGCCACCGCGCTGTTTATTATTCATTAGACGACTACATGTCACGCAAGAGCATAAGCACGCACAAGCTCAGCGCTTCTTAAACTTTCTCCATCCCGTAAATTTGTTATTAGCCCCAGCTCAATTACTTGGAGCACATATCGCTGAGATATTCTGAGATATGAAAATCGCTGTTTTTCTATCAGGGTCAGCGGTTTTTAAAGTGTAGAGAAATAAACTAATATTGGTGGTGTTTTATTTATTAACTTACTTCATGCCGTGCACTTTAAAAACCGCTGAGCCTTTGCCCAAGCCGGGATCATTTATTTGTGTTTATTAATATTCAAAACTGGCTTTATGACGTTCGCGATTTGTTGTCGAGCGCTCTGCAATAAGAGGTCATTAGTAAAATAACGAGAGAGACATAAAATCAAGTAGTCTTATTTGCATTTGACCCATAAGCGCTCCCTCTTTAACTCACAACGGTGAGACATTACTGATAATAAACGTCTGATAAATTTAACTGCATTAATATTTTTAACAAATATTTTAACAATCGTAATGTACAAGGTCAACGACCGCAGAAGATAAATACGAGTATTTGTTTCACATATTTGAGTGCATTCAGGTCGAGTAAGCAAAGCCGAGGTTTACATAATATTCATCGTCTGTATGACTTCTGATTATTATCAATCTGCCTTCGGTCCCATATATTACGCTACGGATTGTGACTCATTGAATATAAATTAAGAAAGTTATTGAATTGCCCGCTGTTAGTTACGGCGAATGATGCCTTATGCGAATCGAATAATAAGCTTGATTTTCTGACTTTTAAGCCCTTAAGTAACCTCGGACAAGTATTTTAGATATTATGATATCTGTGTCTTTCTTGCTAATTTCAAAATGTATTGACATTATTTGGTTACCATCTAAAGTCGTAGTATGTGAGAAGAAAAAAATGATCTGCTGTAGTGCCCGGAAATATATCATGCGAGCATCACACAAGGCTCTCCATTTCAAAATAACGTATGTGCGAATCTTATCCAATAATAATTTGTTTTAGGCGAGCGAGCTTTGTTCGGCGTTATAAAAATATAATTTTATCAGGGTGAAATCTCTCGTAGATAGCATACAAAATTTCATCCAAATCGTTGGAGCTGTTACTGAGAAAGCAATTACATTTATATTAATTTGCTTAAGACTATACATAGTAGATCAGTTTAATTGCACTCATATAGATATTTTTAGGCGGTTAAAAGGGAAGGAGGAGGCCGACCATGCCTTCGTCAGATATATTTTTATCTTCGTGAAATGATAAAAGATTAACAAGGTGAATGTAGCGTAGTATTAAAGAAAGCTTTTATAACGACAATTGATTATAAAAGCTTTCTCTTATTCTCAATAGAAAATAAAGATTATTTGTATAGAAAGTTATTAAAATAGTAGTATTGTTCTAGGCCCAGAAGAAGTTTCATATCTCTGTATTATTTAACTGGGATTTAAATGTTCATCAATTTTATATTCATTCAATATAAGTTATAGCACGGGGCCGGGCGTTAATTGCAAGATGTTCGACAACGAACGTTCTCGTATTTGATTTTATTACCAGTTTGCGGTTGAGAAACATTTTAAATTAGATTTTCGCCTAAGATGTATGCATCTCATCGCACTTGCTTTGAATGATTGATAGACGATAGGCGTCTTAATCACAAGCGGAGAGCAATTTCAAAAGCAAATATAATTTTACGTCCAGATTTATCTTTAAATGATTTTCATTAATTTGGCTAACTAATGTCTGCCACTGTTCTTAAATTGGTTAGTGGGGCTGAAAGGTTAGTTTTTAAGAAAGCATAACTTACGTGCAAAGCAATATTATGTCCTTTTTAACTGCGTGTTGCTTCTTGTGTGTATAATTCTATTTTAACTCTATTCATTGTCATGGGCAAATGAGCATGCGGCTCACCTGATGTTCGATGACTACCGCCGCCCATGAATATTTGCAACACCAGGGGAATTGCAGATGCGTTGCCGGCCTTCTAAAACAGGATTTTTTTTTTTCAATTTATTATGAACTTTCAGGAACGTCACTATTGAAACAGACTTACTGTTTCAATAGTGACGTTCCTTGGGAAATATGTGGACTAAAATGTAAAGTATAAAATATGGCAGCTAATGTCAAATTTTGCGTATACTGTGGCGCCACGGCTAAGGGATTTTTTTTTTAGTTTTATGTACTATTCTTAAACCAAAGTTTAAACTCGATACTATCAATAAATCATGTTTTGTAATAAGACAATTAGTGCTTTTCTTTTGGTTTTTTCGTAATTATGACGACGAACATGAGATTATGGATAATGTTTGTCGACTTCATTACCTTTGTAAGAAAAGAAAATTGCAAACTACGAAAAAGGGAAACAAAATCATTGATTTTATTTAAAATTTAAGTAATAATAGAAATGAATACATAACAGTTTACTGTTTGAACAGAACTCTGTTACAAATCTATAAACAAAGTTTTATTTATTTAAACCATATGTAGGAAGCCTTGGGGCATGTAGTGCATATTTCGATCTCGGATAAAGTTAAATAAGTTTAACCAAGCTCTCTAATTTAAAGCTTTTTCGATCGCGGTTTACCTGCTTCAAACCGTTCGATCTAGTTTATAACGAAGGTGAATCGGGATAGGTTTGTTTGCACCTGTTTAGGCTTTAAGAGATTGCTTTTTCGGACTTGGATATCCTTTTCCTCGTGTTAGTACAGTTTATATTTTTGTTATATAATATGTTGTAAGAGTTACGGGTACGTATTGTAATATAGTATGATAATAATATCATGCTTCATTTTAAAATACTTGCTTTTATGTCTAACGCGTACAATTGCACCGCAATTAAGTTTTATATTTAATAAATACTTGCACAATTGTACTATTCCAAATTTAATGAAATACACTAAAATGATTCCTCTTTTTAAATCTGCTAGTAAAAGTGACACAAATTTTCGACCTTATTTATACTATATTAACATTTAGCAAAGCATTCAAAAAGTAATTTATAACCAGGTATTATCTTTTTCTTGCTCAACATATTATTTCATGACAGTTAGTACGGTTTCTCTAAAGGTAAAAGTACTAATAATGCTGGTATCGGACTTCTCAAAAGGTATATTTGAAGCTTGAAAGATATTTTTTACAATCTATTCAAAGCGTTCAATTACACAAGTCATGATATTATGTATGTTGTCAATCAAATTAAGGCTTTATTGGGTCTCAAATCTAAAATACCTTTTAAAATCATACATGTCTGACCGATAGAATAAAGTAGTTATTAAAGGAACCGAGTTTTCAGTGATTCAACGATTCAGTACCGACTTTCCTTAATTATGAGCATGCCTCAAGAATCAATATTGGGACCAGTCATATTTTGGTTACGGTATATAAATGATCCTCCTTTCCGCACAAAAAACTTATGTGAAACAGTATTATTTTCTGATGACAACTTTTTAGAGTTTTATATTGATAGAGGCAAAAACTCATTTGACGTTGTATATGATGCTGTATCTCAAGTAATACACTGGTTTACAACACATAACTTGTTTCTGAATGACAACAAAATGAAATGCTTTAAATTTTCTTTACCAAATGTAAGGCAGGTTACTACTTATATTAAGATGAACGATAATATACATGAATTAGTAGGTTCGACAGTCTTTCTTGGTAGTGGTTCCTTCACTCATATTGAAACCCCTGTCTAGAGGATTTAGTTTCGCTATGTATGCAAATAAAAAGATTAGGGTGTTTTCGTGCTATTTGCATTATTAAATAAAGGGACTCACTCAGAAACCTTTTTAAAGTACATAATTAATATCTTAATTATTGCTTCATAATTAATTTTTATGTAAGAAACTAATTTATTACCTCAGACAAAATGAATGATGTACATAATTTTATAACACGCAATAAATTTTAATATGCTGTTTCAAAACACTGGCTTCACAAAACTAGTGGCTAATTTTTGGGTTGATACATTACTATTATATCAAAATTTCTTACAATTTTAATGATTTGTCTTTGCATGAATTTAAAGCGCATGTGAAATGCATTCTTATAACATTACTTAAAAGACAGAAAGCATACAAAGCATAGCGGACATAATAAGCTTCCATAGACTTTTTTACGTGTTTATATTTTATAAGTTTAAATTGAAATTGGAAGAAAAATAATTTACTTATGAGTTACTTGCCGCTTCTTCTCACAAGGTATCCCGCGGTAGGGACTTAACTTTTACTTTGTTGATAGTGTGTATTAAGCGTAATCTACATTTTAAAAAGTGTAACTTCCTGTATTGCTTAGCTTATATTAATGCCCATAAATCGCTCTCGCTGAAGCTTAAGTCCATATCCATACAACATTCCTCCTACTGGCGACACAGAAGTTATCAAACTACAGTATAGCGCCGGCGCGCCAATTAAGTGTCACGATGTATTATAAGTATAAACGTTGCTTGTTTGTTCTCTCGCATACCTACCGCACGCGATATCATTTGATAGATTGACTAATGAGGGCGACCCTTACGAAATTAATAATATTACACGCCCAATGAGAAATTTGCCTGTCGACTTTGTACCTCGAGCTTATGTTTTAATTTATTTATTATTCTACGTTCCCATTTTGTCACATGTTCACATTTTGTCCACCTTGTATTGCGACAAGATGGTAAAATTTTGCCTTGAATATATTCGCTTAGCATTATAATGGTGGAGGATTATATTTGTTAATATTTTAATGTAAAATTATAGATTTTTTTTTAATTATATGCTGTGCTTGATTAATTATCACTTTTGATAACTGTATCGTAATTTATTTACCGTGCAGTAGCGGTGTAAGAATATCTACTACAGTCAAGTCTGGCAACTTTACCAGTGGAAATTAACTTTGCCATCAGGGTGTACTGGTACAAAATTACGATTAACACGGAAAACGTAACGTTTTTCGAGATATGCAAGTTTTTTGGATGAAAATTGAAAATTCAATAACTAATTGACAGCATTGCTTTCGATATGGCAACATGAGAGTTAATTTTGGCATTTCATTTTAACGCGGAATTGTGCCGGCGAAATAACCTGTTTGTTCAGTGCTCCAGAACTTTTGTTGATTTTCTTTGAAATACTGAATGTAGGTATCTATATCTTTGTAGTAACGTAATATTAATGGTTATCAAATGTATTATATCGTTTTCAACATGTTGGTCTTAACATTTATCTATAAAACTAACTTGGCAAAGTTACCATGCCAGTGATGCCACGATGTGACGATTACTTTGTCATGTTTTGCTATAACCAAGGGTTGTCACTTTCAACCTATATTTTTAACCGATTACGACTATTTAAAGAAAGGGTTCTTAACATTCTATGTATGTATGTTTGTATCGATGTTTTTTTTATAGAATATGGGTGACAAACGAGCACACAGTCCACCTGATGGTAAGTGGATGCTGTGGCCCATAGACATCTACATTTATCTTCGATTAAGAATCAAAATGCAGATGCGTTGTCACCCCTGAGGACTAAGATGGAATGCCTCATTTCCAGTAGAAAGGGTCTCCGGTTCTCTACACTCACCATACGAAACACAGCAGCGTTAAGCTGCTATTTTACGCTGGTATACTGTGAGAGCGTGATCATACCCCGGTCAAGCCGACCCATTCGTGCTGCAACCATAATATAGCTGCAGCGTGGCTCTACCACGTTTGCATGTTTCTCCGTAGCAGCCCATTAGACTGATTTTACCAAATGAGTCGTCAATCAATTAATCTTTATCAAAAGTGAAGGAAAAGAAAAGAGAAATCTATATTATTTTTACTGCGTTGTCGGGCATTAATAATATTATTACTACTCAGTATTTTTCATAATTTCAACTAAGTGTATTGATATTAATTCGCACCCAAAAAACAGTGTCATTTTTAATGATTATGAATGTTTTTCTATTGTGGGAAAACAATATTTAGATTGATTACAATAATTATTTTTTACTTGACATCATTTGATGATGATTACTATTAAAAAAATTAATACTTGTTAAAATAATTGTGACAAAGTTTTTTTTTTATCTATACTATAATTTATTTAAACTTTTTATCGCACCAATTTCATTTAAAATTTTAGACGAGAGTATTTTTGTTTGATATATTTTAGATTTTTGCTTAATAAATTATTGGGACAAGATTTAAATAAAAAAATTAAGTAAAGTACGTAATCATGGATTTTTGACAACCCTGATACATATTTTCAAGTTTGTATGAAAAATTGTAAAATGGGAGGGCAACTTCGCCACAAGCGTAAACTTTTTTATATTTGCAACACAATTAAAGGAGCAAATCATAACTCTGAGTGTTGTTTATTATATTATGAGGTAAACATACCTTCAACCTTGAAGTCAATTCCTATTTTTTTCATTATAAACCCTGATGGCAAAGTTGCCACAAAGTGAGGTTAACTTTGCCATTTTCTATTTGTGAGTATTTTGTCTATTTAATGTTAGTATTTGTTTAAATCACTAATAAATATCTATGAAATCTATGAAGAATATAATGTCACATTTAACATTGACGCCCAGTCTGACAGTACATTTTTGTTGGAAAATTGGCCCTAAACTTTTGTCCTTTCACAAATGGCAAAGTTGCCACAAAGTGAGGTTAACTTTGCCATTTTCTATTTGTGAGTATTTTGTCTATTTAATGTTAGTATTTGTTTAAATCACTAATAAAAATCTATGAAGAATATAATGTCACATTTAACATTGACGCCCAGTCTGACAGTACATTTTTTGTTGGAAAATTGGCCCTAAACTTTTGTCCTTTCACAAATGGCAAAGTTGCCAGGTTTCACGATACCCAATATCATTTCGTGGGTGTCGTAAGAGGCGACAGAGGGAAATTGAAACAGGTGATGGGAAGCAGTATTCTGATAATAACTCAAAATAATAATAAAAAAAACTGCGGCTGCCAACCCGCTTGCCAAGCGTGGCAACTATGGCAACACCGGGGGGTGTTGCCATACCTATGAGGCAAGCTATGTGGAAGGGCTATGTTCAGGAGCGGAATTTTATAGGCTGTAATGGATGGATGGATCGTAATTTAATATATTTTAGTGTATATTGATGCAAACAAAGCGAAAATTTGTTTTATCCGAAGCGAGAGCGTTGCGAAATTTTAAGTATGTGTTAAGTTGCGAATTTATTATAATATATACTCATAGCATTAAATTTCTAACGTTTCATTTATTGCCACCTGTATCAGTACATATAGCTTTATATTCGTATGCGTTATAACTTCTTCAACAGGGACACGGAACTTGTCAGAAACTTTCATAATTATTTAATAGGCCAGTTTAATTAACTTCACAATTATAGTGCGAGCCTACATTTCGCATTTTTTCGTGTGTTGATTACAATGGTAGTAAATTAATATTCGTGTTAACAAATTTTAAGAAACAAATGATGATTGTAATAACGAGTACTCTTTTTAAATAATATTTCGTGCTGGAAGCGGGTGGCGACCGTCTAGACAGCATTGCATGTTAACTTATTCTAAAACATTAGCTTTTATCAAAACTATATTTTTGGTATGATGATTCGCGTTTTTTTGCTGTTGGGGCCTGCTATTGTGTTGCTTGTCTACTCACAAATGCAATGAGAAATCCCAGACGCTTTATGCTGTGTCTGAAGAATGTACTCTAATGAATTAAGGCATTTAGCGTTTGATTTACAATAAAGTTAAAATTAAAGTTACTACAGCCTATACGTCCCACTGCTGGGCAGAGGCCTCCTCTCATTTCTGAGAGGGTTTTAAGGCAAGGAAAAGTCCGAACGTTGGCGAACTTCACATGTCTTCGAAATATTTTCTTTCTTATTTCTCAGACATGCAGGTTTCCTCACGATGTTTTACTTTACCACCGAGCACGTGGTAAATCAGCACTTAAAATTGCAATTAACTATTTCATTGGTGCCGGCGGGGATCGAACCCAACCCGGGTTCGATCTCCACCGGCACCAAGTATCAGGCGTACTGTGAAATTTACAGCGAGCGCTGAGCTCCTGAGCTACCACGGCTCTTGATTTACCATAATATCGTAGTATAGCCATTTGGGCATTTGTATACGTGACCTGAATATATTTATATTGTAATACAGGTGTTCCAATTAATTATAATTATCATAGAGCTACGGCATTAGGTGTTCGGCGGAAACGGAGGCGGCTTCGTGATTGTCGGCAGGTGGACTTTGTGTTCTGTTTTATGATACGAATAAGATTATTTCGAAAAATTACTGAACTGCCTGTTAATGGTGATCAATAAAAAAGTTTAAAACGGACTGCGAAATATGGCAAACAATTATATCCATAATGTCTATTAATATTTTAGGCGAACGATATAAATAATAAATAAGTAACTAAAACTCTGAGAGGGCGACGAGAAATATTTAATGTAATTGCCACTAGGCTTAAGGGCGGCCTAAAGCCGCGAACATTAATATTATACGAAAAAAAGATAACATTAGGCTGATGTTATCTTTTGTCCGTAGTATTCTAATGTCATCGATCATCGTCGTGTAGTGGCGGCGTAGGAGAATCCACATCCCTATAATATCATCTCTTGGGTGTTGTAAGAGGCGACAAAGAAAAAGAAACAGGGAATGAGTACCGGCGCCTTCCTGCTAACATCTGATAATAAAATAAACTGTGGTTGCCAATCCACCCGCCAATCGTAGCAACTATTTATAAGCTAAAATTGATAAACATTTTCACTTTTATTCAGTTGCACTTTTGAAACATAATGTTTCGTTCATTTATACAGTCTGGAAATATTTACAAAGCTTGGCATTCGCTTGGCATACCCCCTACAAACTGCCACAAGAGGGATATTGCGAATCAGAATCTCCGCTTCCTGTGATCTAGATATATTACTCTTATTTCAACCACCCTCAGAAGTTCCGTAACATTCTGCCTGGGTATTCTGGTCTTGTGTGTAAAATTACTTTCCACAATTTTGTGCACATTTCCATTGTGTAAAATTTATCCAAATACGCCGTTAACCATTTCTCAGAATGGTAAATATGTTGGTAATGATTTGCCGCTATTGTCCAAAATAATACTAATGATACACAGAGTTTCAGCGTTCTCAGATTGAATTTACGCCTCTTTATGTTTTCGATTTCGTGCTTAATAGTTTTTTTTTATCAGTTTAGATCGATTAAAAATATCTACCATGAACACGAGTAGACGAAGTTCTATTTATTAATCTCCTTTAAACTTTTTATATATTTATTAGCTTTTGTACGGAACAATGGCCGAATATGCCTAAGTAAAGAAATTGAAAATATTATACTGGATTTCTATTTGTGCCGCGAAACAGCTTCGGGCGTCTGACACTGAACTTTATTAACTTGTCGTAGCATTGAAATATAAACCTTAGAACTATCACTGCCATAGTGAGGTTAGTTTATTAATTCAACGTATAATTCTATCTATTCATTGCTTTGCCAAAGTGTAACTTAGTCATCTAACGTTATTTAATATTTAGCATCGCGATAGCCTCTGTACATAAAATATATTATGGACTGTTGGATGTTGCGACTAGACATAATTTAATCATTGATGTTCTGTATAGGTATTCTATAACTGTGTGACTCTGTCTATGTACAGTCAAGGATATTGGTTCGAAATAATTGAAATATAATATTAGAAATATGAGGGAGAAGAGAAAGTTTTAAATTTAATATTTAAACTTATAAATTAGATATCGAAATAGTTTGAATTAACCTATATTAAAAAACGAAATTTACCATTTTATTATTGATTAAAATAGGAATCCATTCCACCGCAACCTATCAAAAGTCCACTGATGAACACAGGCCTCCCTCATAGATTGCCTCGTAGGGTGTAAATTTTCTCATAGTTTCCACTCTTCGATTGCAGGTCGGCAACCACATTTTTTATTATTTTGAGTTGATATCAGGAGGATTCTACTGTCCGTCTCCTGTTTTATTTCCCACTGTTACAGGGTAGTGGAATTTCTTACGCCGCCATCACTCGGCAAAGAAAATACGAATAATATGTGAAGTAATTTTTCCGGTCGGAGTACATAGATAAAAAACTATTAATGGCTTTTATAAAAAACTATTAAAACTATTAAGTATGAAACTTACCGAACTAATTGAATCACCTATGAATATTGTCAGTTATATATATAACGTGGTTTCGTGTCGATTGTAATTATTATCGGTATAAATGTCCGATCATTCGTAGTGTCGCTGTCGGAATACGCCAATATCAATTTTAAACAAAAGTATTGTACGAATGTTCGAGGATAATTCTTTAATCTGTTTTAATTCGTGATCAAATTGGACATTGATGCGTTGCTTTTGTTCGAAAATCGACGTCGGTAATTTCTCATGCAACTTTTCAACTTTATTTTAATAACGGGGCTTTTGTATTTATTATTTATTTTTAACTTATAAAAAATATTTAGCCCGCGTTTTAATTACCTATGAATAAGAGTTAAGTGATGAGACGAGCATATGGTCCATTTGATGTTTAGCACTATCCTCAGCGTATAACAACAGCAATATAGCTTAGATCTTCCCTTACTAGGATATAAGGATTATAGAACTTTTCATGTGCCTGTAATTTCACCGCCACCCACACACCTTTCAAACCGGGACAACGAAAAGCCAGTGTATTACTGTTTGGCAAACGAACTCGGCCTGAGTTGATCGACCAAGGGTGAGAAGTAGATACTTACTTACTATGTTAACCTGCATTCGCCGCAGAAGAGTTAAACCTATTTCACCTTACCACACAGAGGTCACGCGCCGCCCTTTGCGGGTCTCTGCGAACCCCCTTCCCCATGGAAGCCGCGCCCACCACTTGTAATGTAGTAATATTATGACACACATATATATATACGTGGAAATATATTTGTTTACCCTTTCGGAACTCGCCTAGAAATCTATATTACTTTTATTTCACTTAGTTCAACTGTCTACTGCATATTAATATCGATCGCTCTTGCTTTCAGCTCAATGTATCGCTCCCCTCGGGATGGAAAATGGATTAATACCCGACAAGGACCTAACCGCCAGTTCTTCATTCAACGACGGCAACGTGGGACCACAGAACGGACGGTAAAGCTTTTGTATGAAACTACTATTCTAGATAACTAAGGATGAAGCTAGAATTTTCAACTATTTAAAGGTATTTAGATTTCTCGTAAGGATAGAAATATAATATAGTATATACCTTAAATATTAAATATTAATCTGCACTCTATACATTTTTTTACATATCTTTTTATTTTCTAATATAAACTGTTTCGTTAAACATACATAAATTGCATATAAATGTTATAGTCCGCATCCGAACGCGCTACCGAGGCGACGCGACGGCCATTAAAAGCCAGCCTATGGTCTAATTTAAATAATGTTTAAAATATTTTTAACTCTTTTATTAATTATTGTTCCATAATTATCGACCTATGTAGCTTTATATGCCTTTAGAATATTTTCCCATATAATAGAGGATATTATATTTAATGAAAATGTATATGTTCGTTCTCATACTCGACATAGGTTAAGTAAAAGAATTTTGAAACTGTAACAAAATTTAACAAAATTTCAAATTATAGTCTCGGTCTTAAGCTATGATTGTAAAAGGGATATTAATAGTTTAAACCTGGATTATCAATTAACCAAATTTTGTAATAAGACCGATCAAGTTCGAAAATTGCAGTAGAGATTAATGTGTCGCAAATCATTTACAGTAACAACCCTGCACATTTATTGGTTAGAAAAGATATCGAGATTTTAATTTAAACCGCTATGCAAACTATCGGTCGTATCGACGTAGACGCGGATGCAATCAGTATCAGGATTTTCACAAAAAGAAAGCGACGTCTCCATCAGGAAATGTAAAAGTTTTAAGATTAAATACGTTTCTCTGAAAAAAAGAATAAACCAAATCGTTTTTTTTTTTTGTATTTTACCTCGTAAAAATATAATTGTTCTATGCATTATCCACGATCTGTTTTGTGGGATTTAAAACGTTTTAATATGTGCTTAGGAAAAATTACTGACTATAAGGGCGCTAGTGCACTACACGTAATTTTACTGCCTACAATGTCATATCAGAAGCCCATTGTTGTAAACTCAATACATATCAGATTTTTGGGCTAAAATCACAAGCTCAAGGTCAAGCAGAAAACCTCTCAGAAGTCTATAGGTTACATTAAAACTTTCATATATTATTATACTATAAAGCTTCATATTACTTTCTTAAAAATTTATGGGGTCATACTTCAATTGAGGTTACGTCTATTTATTAAAAAACTAAAATCAAAATCGATTCACATTTGGCAAATATTTAGCGTTAACATACATACGAAAAACATACATTCAAATTAGAACTTAAAAAACCTACTTGAAGACGGCTATAAGATAAGTTAAAGATAAGTCAAAATATTATACTTTAGACTATTTTAATTTAATGATTCTTATTTTAATTTAATAGACATTTCCTAAGGTAAATTAGATGTTTAAGAATGTTTTAAACAACAAGTGGTAACACTGACAAACTCTGCAGAAATTTCATAATGAAAAACTCGAAATTAAAATTACGGATAGTGTACAGACACGATGGTGCAAACAAAATAGTAGTCTGCTATAGCGGACCTTAAATAATAAAAGTACTCAGCACTTAAAGTTGCAAATAAAATTAACAAAAGTTATAACTCTAAAATGACAGAAAGTCTTGGAAGACGATTTCAAGCTACTGCATTGGATAGGATACGCTACTAACATCAATGGCAAATACATCATTCACCTTCGATTTGCCGACGATTTAGTATTTCTGCCTATAATCGAAATTCAGTTGGGGATTATTATTATTTATGGCAGAATTCCTGGAGGACTATGATCAACGATTACAGTAGTGTCACCCAACGGGTTGATCTGAAAATGAACATAGGCAAAACCAAAATCATGTCTAACGCCTATTTTAGACCTTTACTGATCGTTCTTGGGGACACTACGACGTATCGGTACCTGGGACAAAATGTCCGATTAGATAAGTTGAACTTCAACCAAGAGGTTAACCAATGAATCCAACTCGACTAGGCAGTATTTGGGAAATAGCACAAATCTTCTTGTGAACATTGCTATAAAAATTACCAGTATTTTTAATTCTACATGCATCTTCTCTTTATTTATTCATTACAGTTTATCAAAAATCTGCTTAACATAGGCCTATGCTCTCTATAAGAGAATTTTTTTTAATAGAATAAGGGTGACAAACGAGCCCACAGTCCACATGATGGTAAGTGGTTGCTGTGGCCCATAGACATCTACATCTATCTTTGTCAGCCGTGAGGACTAAGATAGAATACCTCTTTTCCAGTAAAAAGGGTCTCCGGTTCTCTACACTCACCATACGAAACACAACAGCATTAAGCTGCTATTTTACGCTGGTATTCTGTGAGAGCGTGGTCCTTCCCCGGTCGAGCCGACCCATTCGTGCTACAACTATACTATTAATATAGCTGCAACATGGCTCTACCACGAAAAAATATTATAAATATGTAAAATAAACATCAGTGAAAACGAAGAGACGAGTATACTTGAATAAAAAAAATACTAGCAGTGCTCTATCTAACGCTGGAATTTATAGTCAAAGGGTGAACGCTCCCCCGAAATCCATTATTCAGCATTTACCTAGCGGTTGAATGTTTAATCAATCTTTTTTGGCATTCATAAACAATCACTGAAGAATCTTCTACCCTTCCTACCTGAATAGGGTTATATATACAACATTGTCCATTATTTATCATGTTGCCCATGAAAATTATTTTCGAGTGTCACTTTGACAGGTAAAAACAATTAAATGTAAGATTAAAGTATACTCTCCTGATGATTTCCCTGGCGAACTCTACCTGCTCCTGCGGTTGCTTTAAATTATATAGAGAACCTATAAAGTTAATTGTACAAGTTTGTAAAAATTATGAATTATATTTATACGAATGATTTAACTTCAGTCAATGATTCCCTTATACAATTTTTTTTATTTTTTTATTTTTAATAAAAATCCAGTATCATTAATCATATTCCTTCTTCGACTTCAGTAAAAGTAACATTTGTTGCAGAAGAAAAACAGAAATAACTGTTATGAGTGCCGCTACTAAAATAGATACTCTTATTTTACCACAATTGTACCAATTTAACGTCTTGATAATTAGGCATTACATTTAAATGAGTTTGTAACTAGGGGATTCTTTAGCTGACGAAATACGGGCAGTTAGCAACAAACCCTCTATTTGACATCTGTCAAATTCGGGGTTACTTTTGTCTATGAAATACTTTAAACTTGTTGTATTAAAGTGTGTAGGTATGAAAACGAGCCTTGGACAAACAACGTAGGTCCAACCTCGTAGATGTCTCGGGGGGATCTATAGCCGGGGCGGGTGTGAGCGCTTGGGGCTTGAATGATCTAAGATAAAATAAAAATGTATTAAAAAATAACTTTTCTTTGATATAATTTTTACACGGTTTTATTATGGAATCTCTACAAGGTACAAGGCAAGGCAATTGCCGGGCGAATTAGTAATAAAGCAGCTAAATTTCAGAAAAAAAAAAACGTACTATACCATCTCAATGATGTCTCGGCTGGTACTGTACGGGACGGTAGTGAACTCGTGAGCGCTGAACTGTTAGATTTTGTTTAAAGAAATGATTTTGTAAAATGTGTTCTTACCATGACCTAAAATTTTTTAAAACCTTTTCATTTCATATAAGTTTTATACGGGTTCATTATGGAATCTTTTCAAGATACACGTTTAAATAGTGATAGTTTTATGATTTATTTTTAGCAAATAATTATGAATAGTGGGTCTGTCTTCACATGTGATTTTTTCGAATGTTCAATGTTTAAAAATTAATTTTGTTTTTAGAAATAATTGCATTTCAGTAGATTTAAAGAGGTGCAAAAAGTTAAAAAGTAATGTAAAATCGCCTAAAACTTGAATTCGTTACATAGAGCCTGGATGATACAGGGATACCTTATCTAGACTACGAATTCCAGTATTAGCTACTTATATTCCCAAAAACTATTCCAAATAAGCTATAATGCTAATACTAGGAGTGGTTCACGTCAGTAGTCGAACGGCGGTTTCGTACCCAAGACATTTTAACTTCGCAGTCCGTACCATTAGGCTACTGTCGTCTTAAAAAAAAATCTTTTCCACACTTACCGAACTACAGTTGCATCTCTTATAAGTAGTGCTTATACACCTATATATCGTGGTTTCGTGTCGATGGTACTTATTATCGGTATAATTATATGTCCGACCATACATAGTGACGCTGTTGGTATCCAACCTACAAACAAATCGTTGTATGTCTCTACGCAGATATCAAAACAGAAGTATTGTACGAATCATCATCATCATCATCATTACAACCCGTCACAAGTCTACTGATAAACGTAGACCACCCCCAAAAAATGCCACAAAGCACGGTCCTGCATCCATTGACATTCGACATCCTAAAATCTCCTACCAGATCGTCACTCCATCTAGTATACACACTTCACTTGTACGAATGTTCCTAGTATAATGCCAGTCACACACTACGCAGATACGATAAGATATCTGTATCATTATCATTGTATGTACCACTGTATTATTTAGCATATGAAATTCAATGAACTAACACATACGGCGCAGATAATTTATATTTTATCGTTAAGAATCTGTAAGCACCGACATATATCGAAAGATAGTGACAGATGTTATCTGCAGATACAAATATGGTATAGGATTTTACCTGCAGATAAAAGCAGGATGGTACCTGAAAAAATGCGATTAAATTCGCCTCGGTTCTTTTTCAGCTTTATATGACGTTCTATCCAAATTCTTCGCTTAATTAACCGACTTCAAAAAGGAGGAGGTTCTCAATTCGAGTGTATGTTTTTTTGTATGTTGTGAACCAATTTTGATTATTCTTTTTTTATTAAATAGATTATACTTGAAGGGTGGTCCCATATAAATTTAGAGAAAAAATTCCACCCCTAAAGGTAGCAAATAAATTACATCTTTTTTAGCAATTTGAAGTCGGTTTTTACTTTTTGTTAAAAGTTATAATTATAGTAAATGCTAATGCGACACGTGCGTCAAAATCAAAATCTGAATCCTATTCTGACGAGCTGTCTAGCAAATCTAGAAGCAATATACGCCACGCCAACTCCTTTAGGTAACACTCTGTAGAAACAATCCGCTCCAAAAGACAAGTCTAGTAAGTTTGAAGGATTTCGAGTGAATGTATCATTTCGTATATTGTCGTATCTGCGTAGTGTGTGATACTTTCAGATAAATAAGTTTTTATACGGAGATAAAATATTATCGTATGTGTGTAGTGTGTGACACGCTTAACTCTGATCTGATTCGTGATCAAATTGGACGTGGATGCCTTGCTTTTGTTCGAAATCGACGTCGGTAATTTGATTTCATTAAATCTCATTCAATTATTCAGTGTTATTTTTATAACGTCGCTTTTATATTTTAACTTTTTAAAGGGAACGCAACATTATGCCAAGGGTCATAATTTTGAATCTACGATTTAATATTTAATGGATTACGATTTTAACAGCCTTTTTGGGCTTAGCTTTATTATGTATTGTATGTACTAAATTTTTATATAGATATCTAGTGATAAAAATTCGGATTTATATAATAAAATAAAAATTTCGTAAATTTGTAACAATTGATAAGTAACTACATAATAAGCTTTACATAAATAGTTTATTGCATGACATATTGTTTTTTTCCGCGTTATTTCATTTTCGACAGCTAGTTCAATCAATTATTTATCGGGCTCTTCTATTAATTAAAAGCACCATGTGTTGAAGTAATTGCATGGTACCGTTGTTAAAGCTCTCCCTTCATTATTTAATTTAATTTTAGGCGACTTTTCAGTACTTCTTAAAATTTTTAACCTGTGTAAATCTACCTAAATGTAATATTGCGCAAAAACAAAACAATTTTATAAAAATTGAACATAGTCCAGACAAGGGTTATGTGAAGACAGAAACGTGAATCATAATAATTTGCTTATTATTTTTAGAGTGTTTTACATTTTTTTAAACATAAAAAATTAATCCTTGGCCGCACCGAAGTTGAACATACGTTATTTTTCTCAAATTTGCCCGCTTAATATAAATTCGCTCGATAATTACGGGAAGTGAGATAACGTTTTTATACCTGCGGACAGTACTAATAGAAGGCCTAATACACTAGTAAACTACCGTAAGCATGTATTAATTGATAGAATAAGGGTGCCAACGAGCACACACTCCGCCTGATGGTCAATAGATAATGTGGCTCATAGACATATATATCCTCAAGTAAGAATGAAAATGCAGGTGCGTTGTCACCTCTGAGGACTAAGATGGAATGCCTAGTTACTGGGAAAAAGGGTATCTGGTTCTCTATACTCACTAATCACTATACAAAACACAATATTATTCTTCTGATTCTTGCTGGTATTCTGCGAGAGCGTGGTCCTACCCCGGTCGGCCGACTATCTGCTGCAGCCATAATATAGCTGTAGCGTGGCTTCACCTGCTAAAATTTAACTGTAGAAAGTTTTACAATGAAAATATTTTAAATATTATGTTTTGAATTTTGACTACAATTGAGTTGCTGTGCTAAGAGCCGCGGGTTCAAATCCCGCACGGAACAAGTATTTGCATGGCCTCCAAAGATAATTGTTCGGGGTCTGGATGTTTGTCCTTGTGTAGTTTATGTTTGTAAACTGCCCCCACGATACAGGAGAAAATCCTAGTGTGCAGGCTACGTTTTTTAAAGAGAAATAAAAATAAGTACTCGATTTTAAGCGTGAATTTTATTTATTTACTTTTTCTATAATATTGAAATTATATATATATTATATGTACTATTCTGTTAGGTATTCATTTAGTAAATTACCTTTCTGTCGTTTTTAGATTCTTGAAAAGAATTTCATAATGTTACGCTGTCGACAAAAGCGTCAGTTTTTATTACATTTTGTAAGTAGACTATGTCAAATTCTAATAATCGACTTTATTTTTCAATATGAACGATTGTTAAAAAATACAACTGTTTAAACATTATCGGATTATTCTCTCGTGGCTGCCTGGTGCTGAGACTGCAAGATGTCAATTGTGTTTAAATTTTATAGTGTTTACATTGGTATAGCGCAAAAGACCGAACATCGCGTTACCTACTTCCATATGTGTAACGCAGTGATCGAGTGCGCTTTAAACGACCACCCGCGATTGAAACATATGTTTTACGATTCAGCAAATTTAGGGAGTGTTTAAATGTGTTTAAACTCCGTATTTTTGATATTTTTTATTTTTTTCCATTCAGTAATGGAAGCTTATCTTCCCAATTCTTTTTGCTTTGTACGTAGTAGAGACTAGTTATTACTATATAGGGGCGTTATAGCATTACAAAACAGTAGAATGGAATATTTTTAGGGCTTGATCAATTCACTCTGCTGTGTCCGTCCGTCCGTCTGTATGTCGCGAATCATTGGCTCTTACATGCTATATATTGATATTCGATGTAGAATGTTGATCCGAAACTGAATATTGAATTAGAAGTATAATTTAATTATTTATCAGGCATGGGGGTGGAGGGTACATAAAAATATTTTTATATCTATACATTTTTTAAATACCTATCTTAGCATTGGGTGTTATATGGGGATGCTCTAGACAGAGAGTGAGTAAAGTCAGTGAGTAACGTACAAAGGTATTTGTTTTATATCTTTTTATTATCTTTTTATCTTCAAAAATGAAGAAATGGGGCCGTCTAAGTTGTCAGTTAGACCGTTTTTGTTACGGGGTATTTTTCAAAACTAAACTAGGGAGTTAGGAATTTGATATTTCTGTATATTCTGAACAATATTCTGTATTTAGATAATAAATACTGGAAACATCCACTCCTAATATTATTTGTAAGTTAAGGGATTGACTCGAGCCTGGCCGCTTTTTATAATTATAGAATACCAGACAACACTTGGTGCCGCTATTATGATTCCTATTTATAAAAACGCGAAAAAAGACCTCATTAGGCACTGCTAAAAAGGTATGCATCTCGGCGTTAACAACATATTTTTTATAACATCTGGATTTTTCGAGAAAAATCATGACTGTCGAGACCATATGGTGGTTAAAATAATTTCATGTTCACTTAGCATAATAAAAATAATTTTAGATTGATCGTGAATTTTATCACAATATGTTGAATAGAACAAACTAGAAAACAAGATCGCTAGAATTAAAATCTCCAATTTCAACTGTTCATCTGGACATGACTTTGTGATTACTGTGTTCAAACAATGATTGTTGGTTTAACACGCCTTTCGTCGTACGGGAACGCTCGAGTGTAATTGTTACTAGAGCATTCACCCAGCCAATTGTTAATCGTGCGGAACGCCCAGAAATCCAATAAACGCTTCAGAAAGAGGAGATGAAGTTGTGTGTTAATTTTACTATAATATATTATAACAAGATCGCAAAAGCGTAATTATAAAAAAAACCCTTAAAATACTTTTCCATCAAGGTTCTCAAAATTCTTCGCGTAAATTCCATCCGCAGGAACGCATCCCATCCCGTTTGAGCGTTTACACGACATATTTCATTTTAGATTATTTTCAGTGTACATAAATTTCTCAAAGGTATAAAAACATATTTTAAAAGCCTTTACAGATTCTTCTAACATTATTAGTATTTGTTTCTTTTTCGTATATACTTGTTTTAATAAAGCGTTTCTATTATTAATTATTTTATATTTTTTAGCTTCGGATGCTTCAAATGTACCTAAATGCCATAAAAATGTCTTTACAATTAACTTATGAGTTAATGTTTTTGTCGCGATTTTAATAGATTTTTGTAAATTTTAGTTCTATATTATTTAGGCGATGGCATCTAGAAGATGGGCCAAATTAAGAGTACCCTTAACCGACGAGTATGTGTATTTTTTAGTTTTGAGTGAAAGTTATTGAATAAATCATGTCATAAACTCCTGCCTGTCACCTAGAGGGATAGGCAGAGACTAAGGGATTCCATTTGGCACGACCCTGACACACCTTTCTCGCATCTTTTACATCCATAGATCGCGCCTACATGTTCTTCGGTTAAATGTGCTTTTTAATTTGGGCTATGTACAATATCTAAATAGGCGATAAACTTCCGCCTAGGGCAACCGTTGTCCACACTGCCACTTCTGCAACAATAATTTGCTTTGCCAATATTTCTTCATTCATTCTTTCCTCGTGCCCAAAAAGCATTACTTTATTATCCTGATCACAACATCTTACAAACCACGCTTTTTTCTTATCACGCAATTTCTCACCTTACTATACAATAAATCATTTCAATATTACTTAAAAATGCAATGAATACGAAACCTCCTGCATTATATAAAGAGTATTTAAAGTGAAAACAAAACTTTGATTACCATTGTTCAGTCAAGATGCTCTGCTCTACCTTTCCTAAACAATAAAGACCATTTACGATCATCACAACTTTATGATCTATTGTGTAAGTAATACGACTCTTTAAAAACTCATTCCATCTTAGTCCGCAGGGGTGACAACGCATCTGTATTTTAATTCTTAATCGAGGATAGATGTAAATGTCTACGGATCACAGCATCCACTTATCATTAGGTAGACTGTGTGCTCGTTGTTGTAAATCATATTATTAACAACTTAATAATATGATTTATCCGTTATCAACTGTAAAGTAATAATTCCATCAAATATATTATTGTATTAACTATAAAGTGACTGCAGTCCAATCGCAGAGCAGTCTATAAAATAAGCCATAATAATGTCCAAAAAACTTGATTTGCTGCATAAACCTGGTGTATTTTAAAACAGGGACTTGAAAACAAAATTAATTTCGTTTCGTTACACTAAATGTTATCTCACAACGGTCCAAAGTTTGTAACGGTACTAAAACCTTAACTTATCAATAACGTTATAAAAAATAACGTTAAAGAATATAATTTTCGTAGAATAATATTTTTCGTTACGTTATAGGTATCGGTAACGTTATGCCTATATACGCTTATAATATGATTACGGCTGAAATGTTACAGATTCACTTGTACACTGCACTACCGTAAAAGCCACCGCCGCCGTATTCATGCATTACCCATTAAGTTCGTTAGAGAGAGAGAGTGCGCATCGCATATTATATAAAATATGTAACGATATTAGATATATCGTTATATCAATAACGGTGTTATACATACATATATGAATAACGATAAATTTTTAATATTGTTATAAAATAGTAGATTTCGTTCCGTTTGTTAGTATCGTTATAGCCAAGGAATTAATTTTGTTACGATCCTAGTGGAACGGTACGAATTATCGTTACTGGAGCTACGCGTAACGTTATAACGTTTCAAGTCCCTGTTTTAAAACACAATAAACAGTTGATTGAATCATTCGATTATGAATAAGTTTTTCAAACAAACAGTTCCGTTTGCGAAGCTCGTTTTGCAATATAATAATATTCTTTTAATAAACAAACAATATATCTAGTTTATATATAATAACTCTTTAGTTGAAAAGTAGTAAAGATATTATTTCACTTTCGGTTAAAGTTATGAAATCATGACAAACATTAATTGTGTGAGTTTTGAGTTTACAAGTGATACAATTCCGAAAATGTCGTTCACGTCATCATCTTCATGCTTTATATGCATTAAAGGAATGTCTCCTACTCAAATAATGATATCAATTACGAAAGCTGTTTCTTAACGCATCACTGATAGCTCCGATGTTCCAGTCTCGCGCCAATAAGCCTTAATGGCCGGCCATCTACGAATTTGATTGGGCGAAGCGGGTGCAGACATTTCGTGACACATAAGTGAATGCACTAATAAAAACACTGAAAACGTATTATTATCAACTCAAATCGAATCATGTTTCATCTGTGTATTGATATGTAAAATAACAGTAGATTTTCTTCTGGTGAATATAATCATATTTATACAACAAAAATGTTTTTTAAACCTGAACTATGGTATTTAACATTTTTCATAGGAAGTGTGATAGCACTAAGAATTTTAGCGACCACTATTTAGCTTACAAGAGTTTACGGTTGATACGATTACGGAGACTTTATTGGTGTGAATTTTGTAATAAATTTATGTTTATACTACCTATTCCCCGCGACTTCGCCCGAGTGTAATTTAGGGTTTTAATTTTGTTGCGCGGAACCCTAATTATTTCTCTAAAATATAAGTAGCCTAAGTTACTCCTTATAACATGAGCTATCTACCAGTGAAAGTCCCGTCAAAATCAGTCTATCCGTTTTGTAAGAGATTTCCACCTATGTACTGACTCATCATGATATCTCTGGAACCATAAGGCAAGGAATAGGAATATTGGAATATTCCTTTAAAAAATCACATTTTCAAACTATAGCTCTTATAGGTATAAAACTTTACCAAAATACCTATTCTTTTTGGCATGTTAAAAATTACCTAGAACGAATTTTATGAAATTCCATCCACAAAGGGCAGTGCGGGGGCGTTAAAAATAAAAAAATCTCAATCAAAATCAATTGCTGTCTTCGCTTGTTGTCGCTTTATGTAAAAAATTGTTTTATTACAATAATTACCGTGTTGTTATTTAAGTCTAGCTAGTCTAGTAATAAATTTTATATATTTATATGTTTTATATATCTCTATGCATAAAAATCAATTACTGCCCGTTAGTCTCCATAAAACTCAAAAGGATAAGGCCCAACTGATTTTGATGAAAAATTTTGTGTGTGTTTGAATGGGTCCCTAGATGGTTTAGATTCACAATTGGACTCGGTAGGTAGCGATGTTGTCGAGATCCAGGAATCACCGGTGCGAAGCCGGGGCGGACCGCTAGTTAACTTATATCAAGTTAACCAATAGGCTATAACTCGCAAATGACAATGAACAAAAAACATAATCTTTTATGATGATAATAATATGTACTACCTATCTAGGGGCAATTATTTTATTAAATTTTTATTATCCTTTAATAGATATCGAGTTTTCCCTCTTTCTATAGAACATATTTATAATAGAAAAATATCTGAAAAGATAAAGCAGGAAATGTATAAAGTTGTTACGTAATGTTGATATTGATAGTTCGTGGTAGTACGTTGCTTAAAACGCTGCTAGTTTTAGTTTATTAAAATCTTTCATTTTATACATAATACCGGTAGAGGCAGGTTGCCAATCGTTATCTGAAAAGTAAACTTCGTAGATACTTATTAAACTATGGAATATTAATTTTGAACGGAATATTAATATTTGCTGTTGTGTTTATTGCGTAAACAATCGAAAACATCGAAGGAATACCAAATAAATATTATTAAACTATTTTGTTGATACACTGACTATATGAAATAAAATTATGTAGACATATTATTTTGTCTTCTGCTAGTAAATTACTAGGAAAATCAACGGAAATTTATTGTTCATTAGCCAGCAAAATTATATTTATATTAGAAATATATATATATATTTACGCTGCTGTGAACAACTACAACATTTTTCATAACTGTAACATACAATGTTCTTCTTCGCACAATAACAAAAATATTACGTGGTCGCCAGTCCAGACCATAACATTGGGCTATACGCTCCGGTATCACGAATGTGTGACTGTGTGTGTGATTTTACCCTAGTGTCAACATTTTACATAATACTTTACCTAAATATAGGAGATTTTTTTTATAGAATAAGGGTGACAATCCTGCACACAGTCCACCTGATAGTTCTTGTACTATTATTTATTCTGTACTGATAGTAAGTAGATGCTGTGGTCCATAGACATTTACATCTATCCTCTATTAAGAATCAAAATGCAGATGTGTTGTCGCCCCTGTGGACTAAGATGGATTCCTTGTTTCCAGTAAAAAGGGTCTCCGGTTCACTATACTCACTATACGAAAAACAGCAGCATTGAACTGCTATTTTACGCTGGTATTTTGTGAAAGCGTGATCCTTACCCCGTTCGAGCCGACCCATTCGTGCTACAATCACAACAAAGCTGCAGCATGGCTCCACCATGTAACATAACAAAGAAAGAAGCTACATATAAATTTTTGAATGAATATTCTGATATCTAGGTCCCTTAATATAATAAGCTGTAAATTAGTTACTGGCCGTGTGGCAAGAGAATTTATCAGCGCATTTCGTCTGAACGGATGCGGATGCGGATTCGGGGGAGTGACGATGGCTGCACGAGACGTCTCTCAAATTGACGCATCTTCAAGTTATGTCGCGCGTTAGCAAGATTGTTATACCACCCTCTATCGGAAGCCGTGAGAACTTTCTAGCATTTCCCATTCTCGCCTCTTACGTCACCCATGTGACGTAATATGGTAAAATATCGCTTACGTTGCCACTATTGCCACATACGCTTCATTAAATACAGGCAATACTGCTTTAAAACTTTCTGTAGATATTTTAATTGTTTTAGCGTTCTTACTTCTGGTATTCACATTTATTTATCATTTCCATATTATATCCATAAACCGTGTAGTGGTTGTGAAGCATATCCACTACCCGATAACATCCCGTCTCATAAGAAGCGACAGAGGCAAACAAATCAGGAGGTGGGCAGCAGCGTCTTCCTAATAACGACTAAAAATAAAAATGAATCTAACCGTTACCGTTACAGCGTTAAAGTCCACTGCCGAACATAGGCCTCTGCCATAGATTGTCTTATAGGGGCGATATTTGTCTTACTTGTCACGCTTGGCATGCGGGTTGGCAATCATAGTTTTTTAAACTTGAAGGTGTACGTTATCGTAACCTGATGATATAAAAATAACTCCTTTGCGCAGGTTAAATCGAGATATAAAAGGCGGCGCGTGGTGTCCTAAGTCTCAGATAACAACAGAGTCCACGGAATGGTTGGAGGTGAACCTGCACTCGGTACACGTGATCACCGGTGCCGGCACGCAGGGCCGCTTCGGCAATGGCCAGGGCCAAGAGTACGCCGAGGCTTACGTGCTCGAGTACTGGCGCCCAAAGCTGGGCAAGTGGGTGCGCTATAGGGCAGCCGACGGACAAGAGGTGTGTATTAAGCTTTACATATTTTCTTATTAAATATATGTTATCTACACTTTTTAATCTTACATTTTGAGCTTATCAACAAAATCTTACCCTACTATTACACCTTATGTTTAAACCTAACAACAATTTAGAATTGTAACATAGTTTTATATATATATTCTTTACTTTCGTATTCTCATTGCAGACAAATATATTTAAATATCAAATATTATTCTTACATATTAGTCGGTACAGTACAGCCGGTGGATGTAACTCAGGCAAACGTTTTATGCAAAAAGGTTAAACTTCGGTGAATAAATTTTGGAATGCTGTGGAACTTATGCAAGGAAACTAGAAACTTTTGCAAGTATTTCATGCTGAGTTGGCAAATATAAACTTTTATAAACGTACAACGAAAACGGTACGGTTTTTATCCGACTACGTCGAAGCCAAAAGGAGGTTACGATTTTAGCAGGCTATGTTTTTATCTATGTTCATCTGTTCCCTCAGATCCTATAATTTCTTGAAGTATTTTGACAAATGAGGTATTTTTAGAAGCGTCATGCTCTTACACGGGCTTTATGACGTCATTAAAATCCAACAAGGTGGCTTGTTGTGAAAATTCAGTGCTACCGAAAAGAAATTTAATGATTTAATGAAGACCAATTAATACTAAAGCGCTCTTCTAAAAATGAAATGCGGCTGTTTAACATCATATTACCAAGTCCCATTTTCAGATATATATATAATGGAATAATGAGCAAATAAAATAAAAGAATTCATGAATTTCATTACATTCATAAAAAAATATCTCTTGAATTTCCCAAAATGAAAGAACTGGATGGGGTGGGGCCTATACTCAACGATCCCTACCTACAAGATAATTTTTTTTAAAGTTTTTTTGTTTAAATATAGAATAAAGGTGACCAACCAGCGCATGGCCCACCTGATAGTAAGTGGATGCTGTTGCATAGCAACATACATCTATCCTCGAAATGTAAATGCTTTGTCACCCCTGAGAATTAAGATTAAATGCCTCGAAACAGCAGCTATATGCTGCTATTTCACCCTGTTATTCTGTGAGAGCGCGGTCCTCCCCTGTTCAAAACGGTTTATCCCACCAAATGTCCCACTGGTGGGACAAAGTGGACTCATTGAAATGTGTTCGTCTACTTGTCCCCACTAATCGTTCCTTGGTGGGACAAATTACACTGTTAAAATAAACCTCGTCCACTTTTCCCCACTAGGGCTGGCATAAGCAAATTCTAAGATCTAGAAGTGTTTTTCAAACAAAAAAAAAACAAATCATCACAATTAAATAATAATATAAAGTCATAGATTTACATATTGTTTATAACATTTTTGGAATTATCTACAGAAATCACAGCCAACGGTAATATAAGATTTACTTACATAATATCTGAAATCACAGATTCTCTTAAAAATACAGATAATATACAACGATATACATGCCAAGAAGTATAAATGTTGGCACAGTAAAATTAATAAAATGACAGAAGCAAGAAAAAAACCTAGCCTCTTAAAACTTTTAAATGTTTTATTTCAAGCTTCTTCATTTTTCAAGGTTAAATCTGAACAATACCAACCTCAAAAGAACGTTTAGAAAAAATTATATACGGTGATCAAATAATCCATGATGCGCAGATGGAACTTTTAAACGGGGATATAACAGTTGGACATTTTTTAGAAAAACTACGGTAATTTTTGTACAATTGTTAATATGATTTTGCAATTGTGATTTTAAAAAAAACTATGTAAATTTGTGATTTTTAATACGTCTTATTTTTGTGTATGATTTTTGTAAATCAATGGTCTTATACATTTAAGTAGAATTAATCATTATAAATCTGTTATGAAAGAAATTTATTTGTTATTTTATGCTCAAATGTTTTATTTTACCCATATTTTTTTTAATATTTCCAAAAAAAATTAATCATTTATACTTCTTTGGATGTAAATCGTTGAAAATCTGTATTTTTAAGAGGTTTATTTGTTATACATCTGTGATTTCATTTATTAAGCAAATCTATTATTTACTTTGTCTGTGATTTTCGTGTTAAGTCTAAAAATGTTATAAACAATTATGTAGTTCTATGCTTTATTTTGATAATATATTAAGTAATTATAACTCCTTTCAGTAATTTCAAATATATAAATAATGATATACCGTTATTGCAGTTTTTGAAAATACGAGTAAATAAGGCTTCTACTTTTATTTGAAATTATCCAAAATTGAATGTGATTTATGGGCAACAACGTTTTTGCATACCGTTCGACCCCTTACGAATGTGTGCGTACGCAATAAAACCAGTTAAAATAATGCATTACCACGCATTTTGAATTTAACAGATAAAAAGGACAGAATGTTTGAGATTTTTTTTATAATTATTCTTCACCATTTGCCTATATTACTTATTCTGTACCTTCTCTGCAAATTTGGCCGGTTATTGCAAAATAAGCCTGTATATATTGGGTAAATATAGTTTTGAAAATTTTTGTAAATCTGTGCTTTTATACATTTTCATATGTTTAATTATTATAAATTTCTTATGAAAGCAATTTATTTGTTATTTTATACCCAAATGTTTCATCTTACTCGTTTGTTATTTCAATATTTGCAACAAATATTCCGTAATTTATACTTCTTGGCATGTATATCATTGTATATTTTTAAGAGGATCCGTGATTTCAGATATTATGTAAGTAAATATTATATTATATCGTTGGCTGTGATTTCTGTAGATAACTCCAAAAATGTTATAAACAATATGTAAATCTATGACTTATATTGATTACAATTATTTAATTGTAATGATTTGTTTTTTTTTGTTTGAAAAACACTTATAGATCTTAGAATTTGCTTATGCCAGCCCTAGTGGGGAAAAGTGAACGAGGTTTATTTTAACAGTGTAATTTGTACCACCAAGAAACGATTAGTGTGGAAAAGTAGACGAACACATTTCAATGAGTCCACTTTGTCCCACCAGTGGGACATTTGGTGGGAAAAAGTGGAATAAACCTTTTCGTGCTGTAACAATAATAAAGCTGGAGCGTGGCTCTACTTCGTTAAAATATAAAGCGGCGTTTTCGTCTAAGTTGGATTTTAAGTTTTAACTTTATTCTTGTATGTATTTTGAAATAAGAACGAGAAGTATTTTATTACAGATACTTTCGGGAAATACAAATACGTATCTGGAAAAGAAAAACCACTTGGAGCCACCGATATGGGCTTCAAAGATTCGCTTCATCCCATACAGTTCTCACCGGCGCACTGTTTGTATGAGGGTTGAACTCTATGGCTGCTACTGGAGCGGTAAGATTTTTTTCTTGTTTTTAGTTGTATATCTTTAATTCATTATTGACTCACACGGACAATCCATCTAGGTAGTAACTATACTATATAGTAAGTAAATTAATCGTATCTTTAATGTAAAAGTAGATTTAAGGAAAAGATGTTTTCTTTTACTATTCTAAGCCAGCGCTTAACTACAATCCCACCTGATGGTAAGTGGTGATGTAGCCTAAGATGGTGAAGCGCACTGACTTAACTAAAGCTTTTTCACTTGCCTTTAAGACACCCACATTGTAATCGAATGGAAAGATAGATGCTGGCAACTTATTCTACTGCTTTGCTGTACGCATGAATAATCATGTATCAAACCGTTTGGTTCGAATGCGTGGTAAGTCAACAACGAATGGGTGGACACTGGCCGAACGCCGGGTTGTCCGATGGTGGAAGGGAGAGGTAGGAATTAAATTATGCAATTCCTGCGCACTGTTATTAAATACCATGGCATTTAAACATGACGAAGTAAATACTTATATCAAATATGTTTGATAATAAGAAATACAGATCGGTGACTTTTCTGTAACAATCCGTCCGCAAAATGTGGTGATTAAGACATCATTCCATATATCGTTCCACATATCCTTATCGGTTTAGAGAAGCGGCTATATTCAAATTCAAATATTATGGCTTTTTACTTGTTTAAAGTGATAATCAGCTGCCTTAGTTTCCGCATACTATGCATATTCATATTATTTTCAGTGGCGTAGCTACCCAGGGGCTAGGCGGGGCAGTGCCCCGGGGCCCCCAAGCTAAAGGGGCCCCTCGGCCTCCAAGAGCGACGTTCGAAAAATTATGTATTGTGTATTATGTATAAAGAATTTTCGAGTTTTAACTTTTTGGCCCCTGACCGCGATCGGCTCGAACTGAAATCACAAAAATCACTCTCACTTCCAGAACATAAATATAACATTGTTAAAGATAATTGTCTACTTCGTTTTATTGTCTTTTTTATATAGAAGAGGGGGACAAACGAGCATGCGGCTCACCTGATGGCAAGTGTCGGCCACCGCCTATTAACAAATACAACACCAGGGGAATTGTCGGCTTTTAAAAAAGGAGTAAGCTTGTTTCTTGAAGGTCCCTAAGTCGTATCGGTCCGATAGTAGTGGACCGCCAAACATCCCGATGATGTGGATTTGTGAAATGCGTTGATGAAATTTTGTGGCTGCAATTAATCCGAACAATTCCTCTGAACACTCCCCGTGGTAAATGCGATAGAAAATGCAAAGGGATGCAACATCTCTTCGTCTCGTCTTTCGTCTTCGTCGGTCGTCGACGATTCGAGCTACTCTGCGCTGGATGCGGTCAAGTGGAAGGAGCTGGTACTAGGCAGCCCCGGCCCAGGGATGAGAACAGTATTCCATGTTAGGTCGAACCTGCCCCTTGTAAAGTTGCAAGCATTGTGCCGGCATAAAATACTGTCCCGCTCTGCTGAGCACGCCAAGCTTTTTAGAGGCCAATTCAGCCTTCCCTTTCAAGTGACCACGAAACTGCACGTTATTCGATATGTCAACGCCGAAGATTCCGATACTGGGTGAGGTAACAAGGGGAGTGCCCTGAAATTGAGGAGTTACGACAAAGGGGTTCTTTTTAGTAGTAAATGCGCAAACTTGTGTCTTCTGGGCATTGAACTTAATTATATTTAGTCGCCCCAATCCGAGACCTTATCCGGCAAAGACTAGATTTCAGACACAAGTTTGTTCCGGTACTCGGCGACGTTTTCCCGAGAAATATAGGCACAGCCGGTGTATAAAGCATCACCAGTGCATATCTAAACTAACGGCCAGGGTCTCCCTCTCTGCCTCCGCCGATTTATGAGTAAGGTAAGCAGCCTGAAGATCACCAGCTGAGCAACCCCGACGGAAATCGTATTGGCGGTCACTTTTCAGTAGGTGATCCTCAACCTCATGAGCTGGCAGTTCACAACGGTTTTCATTATTTTGAAGAACAATTTGGATAGGTCTGAGCGGTCGATTTTCGGTTATTTTTTTAGGGATAACTTTAATTAGAGATAACACTAAAGCTGTTTTCTTTGAGTTCGGGACTACGCCTAGGGAGAAAGAGTTTGCCAACTAGGGAGCACATGTCTTCAGCACAATGGGAGGAACTCCATCAGGCCCACTCGACTTGACGTCTAGGGAGAGTAGCGCTATGCGCACCGAGCGCTGTGTAAACCGTATCGTACCGACCTGAAGGCGAAATTATACTTCTTTTTAATAGCGCTGGTGAAGCCTATTATAGCCCATCGACGCGAGGATGGTCGTCGCTGACCTTCAAGACTGCCGAGGCGTCGAGAACAGATGTCCTCTCTGACGTATACGCAAACTCCAGCCCGAGGCACAAAGGTGTTCTAATTTGTACCCCGGATAGGAGAGAAGTATCGACCGGAGAGGACACGTGCGTCTTGGTTAGAAAGAGCAAGGTCGGCTTCGCCGTCTTCAGATGGTATCTAGTGGACTTTGTTAACGTTAACGTTTGTTAACCCCCCCCCCCCCTCCCCCCCTCCCCAGGATACGCGTGGCAGCATGAGCACTCGCGCTAAGGAAGAGTAGCCGCCAGGGATTCTCCAATACCAGGAGTGCTGGTACCCTCCTGGGATGGTTTCTTATTTAATTACACTACCATGTTAAGGGAGAGAGAAGTTAGGCCTTTGACCACCTGCACTTACCAGGCGAAGTAAACTTCTACTTCACGCTGGTTGTCTGTAAGGTCGTGGTACCTCCTTGGTTCGAGCCGGTCCACCCATTCATTACATTCATTCATTACAGCTCTTCATTTCATGTCTTACCAGGTCGTCACTCCATCTAGTCTGGTCGACCCGTGCGACAGCAAAAGCTGCCGTGTGGCTCTTCCACTGTTTTACTGTTACACTGCCTGTATTAATAACTGTAATCTACTTCGTCATTGTTTACGCGTTACACATAATACTTAGTAGTAAGTAGCTTTGCTTTGTTATGCCCATCAGTGGGCGACAAGGAGCTGATGATGAAGTAGTTTTGCACCTTTAAAGTATTTAGTTTAGTTTACATAGGGCCCCAAATTCATATTTGCCCCGGGGCCCTTGGTTACATAGCTACGCCACTGATTATTTTAAGTATAATGTTTTGATAGTTATTAGTTATAATGACGAAAAGGCAAATAGGTGAACTTTTAAAACTAATAGGCATTGTTAGATTTATATTCCACAATTATTTCGTGTGCACTATTATTATGGTAATCAACAGAATTGAAATTTACTGTGGTTGCATAAACAATTTAACCCGATAATAAAATCTTTTTAATACTGTAATATGATGTCATGTTAAATAAATGAACGAAATAAATGTGGTTCTTAAGATCATGTTTTTTTTGACATTGTATATTATTAACTATTTTTATTCCTAAAAAGGAATTATAATTCATACCTAATCTCATTATTTGGCATTCATGAAAATGAAATGAAAACTACTAATTATAGGCTATGTGTATTTGTTTTATTTACAGACTTAAAAAATTAACAAAGTAGACATGTGTCAATCGTGAATGATTCGTTCATTTGACCCGGATCGCATCAAAGTATTGATGATTGCAATTACATATTTTGAACTTTCCGGATCGAACGATTGACAGAAGCAGAATCACAACCAAAGAGTATAGTAATGTCCGACGACCGACATTATCGAGCGAGTCTCACAGATCACAGAGTACTGAAACTCGAAATGATCCATTTGAATGATCGACTCGAATGACCGGATTCGTAAGACAATGCAATACTTGAATGATCGGGTCACTAGAAATGAATGAATGACACATGTCTATTACAAAGGAATTAAAATAAATGAATATCTTTTCCTTAGCCTGCGTGAGTATGTGTAAAACGTATGAATATAATCCAACATATTGCAGTGGGAATATGAAACATGAAGTCATTTCACACATAACATTAAACCGAGTCAACCTAAATGAGGAACGTCTGATATTTTTCTATTTAAAGCTACGGATCGGTGATCCCACATAAAAAGCGTGTCTTACGCAAAAATCTTTCGCCTGCATTCTAGAAGTACTTAGGCGCATTTATGAAATTTAAGGATTTTTTTAACACGTATTATGAAAACAATTTTTATTTAAGTCGGCATTATGGAGGATTTAATGCTAATTTGTCTGTAATTCCAAGAAAGCTATCGCTGGAAGTCGCGGCATGCAAGGCTTTACTATTAACGTAAAAAGCAGCAAATTGCCCCGTTTTAATCATACGTCTACGTTTTTACAGGCGCTTGTTTACTTTTCCCATTCGGCTTTTCATAGAAATATACTAAAAACTCGCATGTGCACTATATTTTAAAATCTAACATGGCTAGATAAGGGTCATAATTAAGCCATTGCATGATTAAAGTCGTCATTCTTTGGGTCATTCGTGTTATTATTGAAACAATGTAGTATGCAACCCAAATAGAGTAATTTTTATTGAGACTTCGGTTTTACGAATAATCGATCGTTCCTGTAATCTTCCTTTTCCGTATTTTGTTTATACAATAAGGTATATATATTACAGCTTACTTTAAATGATCACTTGTCTTATTTATTTCATTCATCTATTTAATATTTTGGGATACAAACCATCATATTATATAATTATTTTAAACATACGCTTAAAGTATACATACAGCAGTGAAGTATCCACTGTTAGGATCAAAGAAGGATGCATTAGTATATGGAAGTGTTTGCTGATTAACATTAAAACTGACATTTAAAAGTTATGGTTTAGTATAGTTAAATTGTTTTCCTAACGTTATGTGCACATTTTCTTCATAAGAACGTATCGTATATTTAATGAAGGCGATTATACATTAGATAGATCATAAAACAAAGTATTAACGTCCAGTGTAACATCCATTACTCGTCTCCAACAGTCAATAATATTTCCTCAGATAAACGAACAATCGCGACCCACACACAGTCGCATCGTGTAAACAATTTCCCGGCGCATGTGTGAATTTGTAAAAGCACCGGCCAGGTGTCGGCTCTATTGTACTAACGCGTTTAGAATAATAAATAAAAAATGCATTGTACTTACCTTCGCCTTATAAAATTATACTGTGTGGAAGGTTTTATTCTTCTGTCACTTATTAAGGGCTGCCAGATCAAAAGAGAAGGGATAAAGAAAGAATACGTCTCTGTAATTATTTATTTTCGATCTCTGAGGTGGCGATTTACTGTGTTAGGTAACGGACTACGAGAAACGCAACCAAAAGTATATAACAGGAATATTATTTAAAAGTTAAAACATGGCATATTTAAAAAAAAATCTAAATAAATTATAAATGCAGCTGTAAGATTATGCGTTTAATAAGAAGTTGTTTATACTTTGTTTTTCGAATTAATGTCAATGCCTGGCTATGCAATACTGTATTCGATCGAACCACGAAGTGAAACAATACTTTAGGATTTAGGAGTCTCTTGTTTTCGAACACAGTCACAACAACACAGTCATCTTCAGGGTTTATAAACCGAGTACCTTGAAGTTTAACTTTGATTATTAGGTTTTAAAGAGATTCGTAAGTTGCTAAATCGGGGCTGTGTAAATCTCTTAAAGTTACCGTATTGAAATATGTGTATTTGACTGTTTACACTTTTCAAATTACCACCAATTTATAAAAACAAATAACAAACAATTTAAATTCCAATTTTAAACTATTTTTTTTTTTAATTTGCATTGTTATATTTTGCCAATTCTAAAAACTTTCAATCACCATATTAATAAATTTCTTACACCACTGTTTTTATGATAGATTATTCTATGTCATAATAAATAATTCTATCTCAGTTATTCTCGGCTGATATTGTTTGTGTATATGGTGCGCCGCGCCGCTGCGCTGCGCTGGGCCGTTATAAACTCACGTGACAACCCTACAATCGTAAAGATGAGTAAGCAATACCGCATCATTATGGAGTTTGGACACGGTTTCTTAAAAATTGCGTGTACGCTTTGTAGAGGTGTACTTAATTCTACGTGGTCACAGTGGCAATTGAAAATGGGCTTTGCATTTGCATACATTTCCTCTGTTTCTTAAAATATTGCAAGTCGTTCGCATCGGTTGCCGGCATACTGGCTAATGACTATACAAATTAATGACATACATTCTGTGATACCCTTAATTACCCTTAATATTTTAACAAAATACATGGTATACAATATAGTAAAAAATGATATTAGTCTTATCTGTAAGTTTCTTTTAATAAAGGATTATTGCTGCCTTTGTACTTGTTTTTGTCTGCGGCTTTGCTCAGGTATTTTTTTTAAATCATTACGAATTAGTAACCATTAAGTTATATAATTGTACATTTTTTTGGCTAAGCAGAAGATAAAAACTCAGAAAGAGACATTTAACATTAATATACATAGTTTTATGTAAAGTATCCTATATTTAATGATAATTTTCATTTGCTGATACACAAGTGTACTACCGCTTGATATCGGCTTAAGGTAATTCATCATCACTCTATTCAATGCATGGGTATTATCAAAATAAATTAACCCGAGAAAACCTTGTGGTAAGTGACATGCAGACCTAATAAACATTTCAATCATAAATTTACTGGACAAATGTTCTCAAAAGAAAACACTTTTATGGTTTAAGAATTCTGGAACGTTTAATGTTAAGATAATAACAACTTGAAATTAACACAGCGATAAAATATTCAGTATTAAAGGTTTTTTTAAGATATTAACTAGGGCCTCAAATGAAAGCTTATGGAAACACGAATTAAACATATTTTATTGTAAAATCATTGTCCGCAGTGGGTATTGTTGCGTATTCAATGCCGAAAGGAGACAAGCGTAGCAACGGAATTGAGTTGACTGACATGACATACGACGGCCAATGGGGCGAGGAACTCAGAGGAGGCTTGGGTCAGTTGGTGGACGGTCAATACGGTGGTGATGAAATTCGGGAGGCGGCTCGCAACTCCGCCTGGGTCGGCTGGAAAAAGGAGTTAAGGCCCAACCCTCCCGTTATTACTTTCGAGTTCGACAAAGTGCGAGAGTTCAGCGCCGTTCATTTGTACTGCAACAATCGATTTATGCGGGACGTTCAGGTGAGTTAAGCATTAACTAGATAGATTATTATGAACTATAGTTTTTTTCCCTTTAATAATGGACTCGTATTGTTGTACGATTGTCCTATGAAATAATTTGTTCTAAAACTTCTTAACAATATGTTTATGCGTCACATTGTAAAGTTTATGGGAGATTTTGACGGCAGCGTGAGCCAGCAACAGTCGATTACGATAGTATCTCAAGGCGCATAAGCAGACATTAACCAATGTTTAAACAATAATACAGGAGCTTGTTGCTCCTGTTTCCACAAAAAGAGACATTTAAAAGAGAGTTAAAACCATGATATCAGACCTCTATATATTTTATACATTCCTTTTAATGTACAATTCAAATAAATATTAATATATATTCCCCAGGTATTTTCCGAAGCGATAATATCCTTCTCCATCGGGGGCCGACATTTTCAAGACGAGCCGATACGCTATACTTACGTAGAAGATAGCATATTCGAGAACTCGCGTAACGTCAGTATAAAACTGCACCATCGGATCGGGAAGTGGGTGCGCATTGAGCTTCGTTTTGCGGCTAGCTGGATACTCATCAGCGAGGTGGTGTTCGATTCCGGTAAGATTTTTTTGCATTGTCTTCTAGAGATATTTTATAATTTTTAGTATCTAAAATTTGACGAAAATGCTTTTTTATGACTTTATTTTCTCCTCGATTTTTGCTAAATTCATTAAAGTATACTGGCAAACAGCTTACGGAAATATTTTATTATAATTTAATACAAACGAGCCCTTTAACAAATTAGCACCGTTTACTTTTGGGTTTTTAGGGTATCATGATCTTTAGATCGATCAATAGTAGTAGAAGAATATTTTTATTTAGTCAATCAAAAAAGGTCATCATAATTTCATTGTCCAAATAAAATTAATATGGCTTTCGATTAATTTTATTTATGTTAGCATGAGAAACGATTTAAGTCTTCTGGATGGTAAGTTGCCACCGCAGCTCATGAACTTCAACTTATTTCAAACAAAGATGGCAAGATCAATGTTATCTGTCATTGATTCTACGATAAAATTCCTCACAGCTTGTATTTTACACGCCCTCTTACTATTTAAATCGGAACATCGCAGTGGGTACCTACACACTGTTGCTTTTTGGCAGAAAGAGATAAGCGGGCGCTACCTACACTGGACGGAAAGGAGGCCTACCACCGTGATTAATTTTATATCTTTTCAGATGTCGCACAAGGCAATTACACGCCGGAGAGCCTTAAACCATCAGGTGGAAAGGACAAAACGAAACTGGCCACCAACAGCAAAGATGTGCCAATATCAACCGCACATCAAGAAGACCCACTGTACATGGCCATTATTGTGGGGGTACTAACAGCTCTAGTAATACTACTGGCTGTGGCCGTTTTTCTCATAGTGCACAGGCACCGACACAGAAAGTGCTTTGCGTCCCCGCTGGCGAAGTCGACCATTTCCCAAAAGCGAACGGTCGCAGACAACTATAATCCTTGCGGCACTTCACTACCGCCCGAGAATAAGTTGATAATGGACTGCGCTTTAGATGTCAAGTCGGATGAATATCAGGAGCCGTATCAGGCGCTCAAGTGCGCGCCATACTTTAGTTATAGTACAGTGTTGCTCGAGATGAAAGACTTTGTTAAGGACTCCAGCACAGCTTTATCAGGTAAGTTTTGTGCAATGTTTTGGTTTGATTATGCAAGGTCTTGTCATTATCACGCACAGCACAACTCTATTATACTAGGTCGCGGATTTGTCAGTCATTGTACAAGTTTCTTAGACTTTCGTCGCATCTGCTTAAAATATATATAGAGTGCATAAAATATATATGATATAGAGTTGTAAATCTGTATTTTATAAAAGTAGGTATATTCATTTTCTAAATATGTGATGGTTTTAAATCTTTTGATATTTAATGAATATTAGCCTATTAGTCAAAGTACAAATAGGCCAATATTTAAGACAGAGACGATGCTCTACAAAGACGATTATAGCCGATAGTCTTTTTTTTTGAAGCTCGATGTAGTAAAATTTACGGGCAGGTTTTACTCATTTTTATTAGATGTATAATATAAATATTGTACCCACCAATTTGCTTTTGTCAAAATTTATAACTGACTTCCTAAAGGAGGTCATTTATTCAGCTGTATTTTATTAATGTATGTAACACGACATCTCCGAGATTATTTGATCGCTCGTCCCATAGTTCCATTCTCATTCAACTAGATCCAATGACAATTGAAGTCTGCTTATAATTTATACTAATATCCAGTTATTTCAATCATAATGACTCAAAACATCAATGATATATTATATAAACAATCGTGTCTTGTATGCAATACTATACTATATACAAATACAAATACTTTTGATGTTAAACGTAAGTTATAATACGATGTTAGAAGAAACGTAACACTAATTTACACTTACATGTATTTTAACGGTAAGTTCCTCGTATATTGAGCCCCACAGTAATACTTATATTGTATTATATGCAAATAAAAACAGATTTTTTTTTGTGCCTGCATTATTGGTTAATTCATCAATGACTCTGTAATGCCTGAACTGGTACTTGGGTCAATATTGGTTATAAAACGATAATTAAATACAGTAAGGGAGACAAACTAGCACACAGTCCACCTGATGGTAAGTTGATGCTGTGGCCCATAGACATCTACATTTATCCTTGATTAAGAAGCAAAATGCAGATGTGTTCACCCCTGGGGACTAAGATGAAACGCCTCGTTTCTAGTAAAAAGGGTCTCCGGTTCTCCATACTCACCAAACGAACCACAGCAGCATTGAGCTGCTATTTTACGCTGGTATTCTGTGAGAGCGTGGTGTTTCCGTGGTCGAATCGACCAATTCGTGATACAGCCATAATATAGCTGCAGCATGGTTCTACCACGAAAAAATCATTTACACGTTCGTATCGTTGAATAATGGACTTTATCTCGTGCGCAGACAGTTCAAATTACGACTACGCGGTTCCGGAGCTGAGCTCGGCGCCGCTGCTGACAAAGCGGCGGCCGGGCGACAGCCTGTCGGGGCGCGCCACCGAACTGCTCGGCGAGCGGCCCGACTTCGAGCTCGACGCTCGCCGCTCCGCGCCAGCCTCGATACGATCCAAGCACAGCGCTAGGGTAAGTGACACTGAAGTAATAAATAACGTCACAGTGACAAAATCGCTGCGATTGGCGCGCTAAAAATATCACTGTGACTCGTATCACGAAGAGTAAATGTAAATTGAGGCCAGAATGGACAAAACATTGTATTTTAGACACTATTTTGACGCGCTAAATTGATACTTCTTGAAAATAAAAATAGGAAAAAAATAATAATCAATTAAATTCTTAATGGAATGTATATTTAAAATAATTTGGAAAATCCAAAAGTGCACGCCTCATGAGAATTTTTTTTGATGAAAAAAAAAATTATATTCCTGACTTTTAAAATATATTATTTACATGTTTTAAATTTAGCGCTCTATTATTCTAACAGGTAGTGTCACCTGCAGGAAAAAAAATGAATAATATTTACCAAAATAAATCGATTACACAAAGTATAAAATCGATATAGACTGTACGGTACACTTTTCCTTTGTCTATCAAGGGCTAAAAAAATATGAAAGCGTCTTTTAATTTTCAATAGCAATAAAACTTATAAAAGTTGAAAATCATTTTACTAACAAATTACGCGTACTAACTAGGCTATTGATATGAAACGAGGAACCAGTTGATGTAATTCTGAACTCTGAAGCTAATAAAAAAAACCCGGTCTCGATACGTCAATTTTTTCGGGAGTTATCGTAACCACATACAAAATCAACATCCGGACGTCCACGTAAAATTTTTTTCAAACGGTTTTTTTAAAGTAGCAATATAAAATGAGTTTTTAGAAAATATAAGATGGATTAATTAGTGTTTTCTTGATATACGGCTACTCATATTATCGTATAAGTGCAATATGGTTATGATAGAGGCATTATAAGAACACAAAACTACCTAATAACGCTTCGCCTTATGAGGCATGCAATGCATTAAGTTGATCGAGATAAAAAAATGTATAATTAATTCCCGGGAAAAAACTTTGACGTTCCAGTTCTCATTTTTTTAAGCGATAACCATATAATATTTTTCAATAATATGAAAGGCATGTTATTGAATTAGATCTTCATCGGCTAATTTTTTATTTATATCCTATTCGTGCTGGACAAATATGCATGCAGCGGAGAAGGCAAAAAATCTTCGCCTTATGAGAATTAAACGCGCAACACGGCACAATAGTTTAGACAAACTCATACCGTTATAGCCTTTTATAGTACACTGCTGAACATAGGCCTCCTCCATAGATTGCCTCATAGGGAGGATATTTGCCATAGTTGCCACACTTGGCAAGCGGGTTGGCCACCGCAGTTTTTTATTTTTAGTCGTTATTAGGAATCTCCTGAATTGTTTCCCTCTGTCACTTCTTACGACACCCACAGGATAATATAGGGTAGTGGATATTCTTACATCGCCACTACACAGTTTAGACAAACTCATACATCACTAATTAGCTAACAGTTTTTTTATATTTTATTACGACTCGGGAAGCACAGTTAATGATTAACCTTATTTCAAGACAGTTTTGTAGTTTCAATTGTCATACATCATATATATATATCGCGTACAGCGTTTATTATTTGTCGCCCTTGTGCTTGTCACTAGTCGTCAGGGACAGAGGCAAATTATAATTATTCAGTATTATGATAGTCACGGTATTCGAGCTGAATTCGTTCGCAGCTCAATTGGTGAGCCACGCATACCGCAGATCAATTTGAATTTTTGTGGGATCATTTTTTGAAGCTAAAGAATGCTTCTATTTTTTTTATATAAAAGTAGGACAAACAAGCATATGCGACTCACCTGATGGTAAGTGTCGACCGCCGCCGATGAACTACAACATGTTTTACTTGCGTTCACTGATCACTAAGGAGCAACATTCCCAAATAACTGATGGAAAAACATAACCTTTCTTTTTTGCTATTTCTGTAAGTATCGTACAACAAAATACGGTCTGTCGATATCCGAACGCAAGACTCGTTAGCGTTGGATCATAGTGCGAGTGCGATAAAGTAATAAATAAGCCGAATTATATTAAAAACAACAGTGACATACTGTATAGCTTGTGAAATTCTACTACCCAGACGGACTTTTAATCTAAAAAGAAAACTACTTATATACAACTACATGGAATTTAACGATATCCATATTCAAAACTCAGGCAGATCTACGAAAAACTGCAGAGCCCAATAGTTATGATGTTACTTTAATTTTTAAAACATAAACTTAAAACGTTTTTGTTACAGTCACAAAGCCAGCAAGAAGTGCTCATAGATTTGAAACGGCGACTCGAAACTACCAACGTGATTGAGTTCCCGAGACACAGGTTAAGGATGATATCGAAGCTGGCCGAAGGCGCATTCGGAACGGTAAATTTAAATTTTTAAATTAAATAAAACGTTTAGTTTACTGAGCAAAAAAGTTTTTTTTTAAAATTAAATCAAAGTTTTTTTAAATTAAATCAAAGTTTGATTTAAATAAAAAAATATTGTCAATAGTTATTAAAAATATTATTCAAATAGATTTTATCTTTATTAACTTTTATTATCAATAAAAAGTTAAATTAAAATCTATAGTCCTAAACTTATATTAAAACATTTTAGTTATTTAGCTAATTATTATAGGTTGGGTAGGTATATAAGAAGATACATCAAAATGTAATTAACTGTTGTGTGTAAATATCTTTTGTTTATCCATGTTTTATATCATCACATCTTATGTTATTACTGTTTAGTTAATTACATTCGCCCCATTTAAAAGGGAAATATTAAAAAACAAGCAGCTTTGTAAGTCCGTTCAAGCAGTCCATCGTATGTTTTTTTATTCTTAATAACTGTTTAGTGTTTATAAATCACAAATGCAGCATTTAATGAGGATGTTACATTTTTAATATTTTTTACAGGTATACGTTGCGGAGGCCGACGGGGTACCAGAGTACAATGGTACCATAACGTCAGAAAAAAGGCTAGTAGCGGTCAAGTTTCTGTGTCACGAAGCTTCGCCCAAGGAGAGGTATATCATGTATGACGTACTTTTATAGCAGTTTTACTCTGTCCTGTCTGCACTTTTCTCATCTTCTTGCTTATTTTGAAAAAGTTTTAATAAGGGAATATATTTAGTGAAAATGACATCCAGCTTGGATTTTTCATCATCGCCAATACATTTTTAGATAGTATATAAAAAAAGTATTAGGTCATTTCAAAGATTGCTATAATCGCTACACGTGCCAAGCGTATATCCCTCTGTGTTCAGTCTGGACGATTTAAGTGACAGTGACAGTGACAGTGATCTTCTGGACAGTTTTCTTTAATCGACTCTTATGAAACACTGACGACATGAAATATAGACACGATAGATACTGCAAAAGGATGTTGCATCCCTTTGCATTTTCTATCGCATCTATCACGGGGAGTGCTCTGAGGAATTGTTCGGAATAATTCCAGCCGTCAAATTTCACGAACGCACATCGAGACAAAACTCACGATACCATCCACACCATCTGGATGCTTAGCGGTCCACCACTGTGCGTTTTAATAGGAGTTTTTTTTCCTCGTACGACCTCTCTGTGGAATCGTTTATCACCGGCAATTTTTCCGGACCGATACGACATAGGAACCTTCAAGAAAAGAGCTTACCCTAACGCACCTGCAATTCCCCTGGTGTTGCAGTTGTTCATGAGCGGCGGTAGTCACTTAGCATCAGGTGAGCCGTATGCTCGTTTGCTTTTCTATATAAAAAAAAGGAATATACATTTCATATTACAAGAGAAACGTGTTCTATGTATATCTTCTAAAAATATTTTTTACATATTTTATAGTTTTAATTTGCACGCATTTATTAATTTGTTTTTGTACTTAGGGAGGAGTTCGAACGTGACGTGCGCATACTAGCGGCATTATCATCCCCCCATTTAGCGCGGGTGTTGGGCGCCTGCCGATCCCCCCCACTCGCGGTTGTTCTGGAGTATTTGGAGTTGGGTGACTTGTGTGCATTCCTAAGGACCGCACCTCTACAATCGACGCCCACTTTGTTACACCTTGCGACGCAAATTGCAGCCGGAATGCAGTACCTGGAGTCATTGAACTTCGTGCACAGGGATTTGGCAGCCAGGTGAGATAGTTTATATTTAATAACCTAATTTATTTACTTACACTTATTGCTACTATAATTTGTATCGTGAAAGACAAATGTGTAAAACATAATTACTGTTGAGTCATTCAAGTCTTCGTCTTCTGACAAACTTGATTAGAGTCGAGAAATTAATGTAGGTGTCTATGAATAATAATCTGTGTAATCTGTGTAACCTGTGTAACATATAAATAAAATTGGTGTCTGTCTGTACTCTGTAATTTGAAAATAACTGGCTTTTTTTAAGCTCAGAAGGTATTTGCACGCTAAAAAGGCATGAATAACCATTTTTCTACCAACTTCAAAAAGGAGGAGGTACTCAATTCGACGTGTATATTTTTTTATGTATGACCACGCATAACTTTTTACAGAGTAGTCCAATTTTGATAATTCTTTTTTTATTGGATAGGGTATACCTTGAAATTGGTCCCATATAAATTTGATCAAGGTCTGACCAATAGTTTTTGAGTTATATTTAATAATATATATTGAAGTCTGTTGCACAAAATTTTTAATTTTAAATTATTATAATATTTTTGTTTGTCGTCTGTCTGTTTGAAATAGCTGAACAGATTGCGAAAAAATTTCACGAACTTGATAGCAATGCCAGGAGTGTACTAGGCTTTTTTTCAAAAAAAAAGCTATGAATTGTTTTTAGGAAATCGAAAAACTAATAAATTAAACGGTCGTGTATAGATTATGTTAAATCTAAATGACACCACTTTAATAGATCCCACCCAGGCGATGCCAGGGCGCGGTCGCTAGGAATATCATTTTTTTTTAACTTCAGAGTTAACTACATAACATGTACATTATATCAAACTAGAAAATAATATTGCTCTATACATTTATTGGTAAAAAGTGTTTAATTGAATCTAAAATTATAATTGTTTTATAATCAACTGATGTTATTAAAATACTTTTCTACATTTAACAATTCTTATTTGCTTTGTCATTACTTCACACTTATGTTTCAGATGTTTTCCTTATTAACTAAAAATCCACCCATATATAACTAAAAAAAAAAAAAAATTGGCACGAGCTCAAAAAAATAAATAGATATAATTGGCACAGTACGTCTACTGTGCCAATATATTTGGCAACTGGTTGTTCGTTTATCTTGTTGCTTGATTGGCATGATTAATTGAAAAATGAATGTCTATTTCAGAAATTGCCTGATCGGTAAAGGCTACCAGATCAAGATAAGCGACTTCGGCACGGATAACGAGGCGTATTCGTGTGACTACTACAAGGTGGATGGCAGAATACCACTTCCTCTACGCTGGGCTGCATGGGAGTCGGTGCTTTGTGGAAAGTACACCACTAAGAGCGACGTGTGGGCTTTTGCTGTCACACTGCACGAAATATTCACACTGTGCAGACGGAGGCCGTATGAACATCTCACCGAAACAGAGGTAACATTTTAATAGCAATAATTTTGCCATTGCCTAAGATCACTAGGTAATATTTTTAATATAACAAGTTCTAACTTAGTCACTATTTACATTTTTTTTTATAGAATAAGGGAGGCAAACGAGCACACAGTCCACCTGATGGTAACACATCATGATGCACGTGTCTTTATTAACCGAATCTCAAAGCGGGTTGAGCGATTGGCCAGCGATTGACGCGTTCCTGACACTCGGTCTTCTTGCATTACCAATCGCTAGCCCAGTCACTGGGCCAACGTATACAGGAGCCGTTAAAGTACCTCCATCGAAATGACTCGTGGGCTAGACTGAAAACCATTGTTGTCATTCACACTTGTTGCATTCTATCGCACATATTTTTTGTGTGATTGCTTAGTTGCTTGAATAGACGTATTTTCTTTCTGTTGATAATCGTCTAATATATATATATAATTATATTGTTAGGTATGTAAATGATCTGTTGAATATCTAGGTGCTCGAGAATCTGTCGCACTTGCAAGCGGACGACGGCATATTCGAGTGTATCGATCGCTCGCCGGGCTGTCCTCGCGATTTGTACGAGCTCATGTGCGAATGTTGGCGACGCGATGAATTGGAGAGGCCTGCCTTCACAGAGATTCACCTGTTTCTACAAAGGAAGAGCCTCAACTACTCGTCTACGTGATCCAGGCACGGCGCATGCCCTGTTTACCCGGGCATGGCTTATTAACGATCAATCCGGGGCAATAGTTGAGACTACTGCGAGCGCTGTCATTGCTTCAACCAGGATAACGTTGATTATCAAGTGACAAGGTTTTGATTTGAAAGAAGCAGCTGTTGTGAGAAATTTTATATGTATAGACTTAGGGATGCAACCCTGTTTAATTTGGGTGCACTTCGCGTATTCCTCTCGGTGACTGAAAAAACCACCTGAAAGTAATGTAATAAGTCAAATTTAATGAACGCAAGTCTACAAAATATAAATTTTCTCAACAAACACTACAGATGTGACTTTAACGGCATTTATTTTTAGAATTTGGAAAATAAGGTTTATATTTTAATAAAACTGATTCCCAATAATCCTCGTCCTAAATCAAATAAGTTGAAGGATCCCACAATCCAAAAGTAATATGTATGTCTTTTATAAGTGACGTAATTCAAACTATAGAAGGTTCAATATATTTTATAAGGTATTCCATTGATCCAAATAATAGTGTATTTTTGTACAATTCGTTGTAGTCATTGTTACATATCAGTGTTAAAATAAGCTTTATAATCCCAGTCATAAGGTATAATTATTTTTTTATAATTTTAGTGATTTATACCTACGATACGTCATTAAAGTCACATCAAATACGAATGATTAATACTTGATGAAATTAGAACGAAGTAAAGCAATCACAGCGCGAATTCTAAATAAGAGGGCCTCAACTTTGCTCCGGACCACTGCTGCGCGATAATTATATATCGTACACACCTACTGAACGGACGCAACAAACCGTACTTAAATATAATCGACGTGAAAATGTTAATGTAAGGATTTTTGTAAAGTGTAAATCTATAAAATGTAGTACTGAATAGTAATACAACATTCGATGAAAACTCCTCTGTGAATAATAGTAATGTTCTTCTTCTTATTTTAAATTATGGCTTCTCTTGATATAATAGTAATGTTAGTTATAATGATGTTTGATTTCACCATACAAAGTAGTCTGTTCTAATCAATGATATATTACTATAAGATTTTTTTTAATTAATATATTGACAAACGATTCACTTGCAACATACTTCAAAAAGCCACAGATCCTTATGAAACGCCTCACAGCCTATAATTATACTGGTTCTTTCATTCTTCAGACCGAAACACATCAGTAGGTGAACAATATCGAGGCGTTTAGTGTGCAGTCTCATACAAATTTTGAGTCAAATTATTGAAAAAAAAAAATTAAAATAAAATATCACTTTTGTCTTAAAAAATTGGTTAAAAGGAAATATCATTTTTTTTCTTACAAGTTTTAATTGTGAATAATATTATGACATTCTCGTATATAATTGCGTGTACCTAAAGCGCGTTACCACTCTATGACACATCTAATATAACTGTTGTCAATTCTGTAACAGATGTTGCTTAATATACCTAGTAGGTAATACATAATTCTGTTAAATGCTACCTACATATTTAAATTTTATTGTATTTGTTTGTAACAAAAACGCAATAAAAATAAAATACAGACCAAAAAATACTATTCGAGGTGACGATACATGAAGTGGCGTCAATTACATATAATATTCTATGATTGAGATCAGATCATCAACTGACGAAGGAGATGTTTGATTTTGGGTTGCCACTATGTATACAACATAGATAAATATGAAAAAAATTGAGGAATTTCATAAAAATACCAACAAATTAATTTGAAGAATTAATAAATAGGCGTACAAAAATGATCATTTGAAAAGTTTTTTGTTATAACCCTATTTTAAGGGCAGCCATGACAGTTGTGTTTGACGTGACGTTTGACGACTTTGACAGTTTTAAGAAGTGACTAAGTGACGTCTTTGAGTCTTTCTTTGCTTTAGGAGTGGGCTGTAACAGGTAAAAAATATCTGTTCTACCTGTTCCAGCTCCAAATAATTAACAGTTCCAAAAACCTGTTACAAAATAGCAGTCTGTTACTATAGTCTTGGTAGGTAGGTAATTCTCTTTCTTACAAAGGTGTTGAACCTATGCGAGAAAAGGAAAGGGCTTGTGACAACTGTAACAGGGTAGCGCAGTGTAACAGTAACATTTTTATCTTATTCTAATAAAGGTAACGATCATATGTATGAATAAAGAAAAGCTTGTGACTGTTGTATAATGAATTTTGTTATCTCGCGGAACAGGAGCTGTTCTTTTAGTTTGTCACAGTGACAGGCTGCTATTTTAAGATACTTCCAGCAGTCTGTTACTACAGTCTTGGTAGGTAGGTAATTCTCTTTCTAACTAAAGTGTTGAACCTATGCGAGAAAAGGAAAGAGCTTGTGACGAGTATCAGGGTATCACTGTAACATTTTTTATCTTATTCTAACAAAGGTATCTGTCATATGTAGGAATAAATAAAAACTTGTGACTGTATTTTAGTGGATTTGTTATCTCGTGGAACAGCTCTTTCATTTTGTTTGTCACAGTTACAGTCTGCTATTTTAAGATATCTGTTACGATAAATACCAAGTTAATTTGAATGTACATTGAAACGATCTGAAATTAAAGAAAACTAACAATGAAAAACGGTTACTATATTACATAGCGATATTTACATCCGTAGTGCTAGCCCAAGCTCCATACATTTCTGGAACATCTCCTTTATTGTACCGGTTTATGCGTTAGCCGTGGAATAAATAAAAAAAAAAATTCCGTATTTGTTAAAGTTTGTGTGCTGTTTTACCCGACGTTTTAAGTCGCTACTTGTTAACTTATAGTAGTATTACAATTGTTCCATCCAATTAATACAAATGTAAACCATTATATTTGTAACAGTTCCAAACGAATGTAAAACATGACGTTCTGTGTTAATTAAAGCGTCGAACAAGTTTCTATTTTAACAATTTTGTTTTGAATTATTTAAATATTAATATTACTAAATTACAGTACCTAAATAATGATTGTTTACATTTGTATAAAATTGGATGCAATTGGAACAGGCTCTATGCTTCATCGTTCATAACTGTTCGCAATAAGAGTTTCAATTATATGCATGGGTATATGTAACAGTATTAATATTTTATGTGTTAAAAATTATTATAATATAGAAGATATATAATATGGTTTTATATACAAGATGTGGAATTAGTCAATTCAATTTATAAGTATATGAACGCAATAGTAGTTACAACGTTTGCTAGTACAGAAATACAGAATAAAATAAAAATATTTAATGTAATTATTTTTTATTTGTTTAACAGTTATATCGTGTAAGATTTCCTCATATTGTGAGTAAATCAATTTAGATGTAGTAATGATGTTAAATTTAGGCGCACACACCATAGCAGATCTGTAAGTCTTTTCACTGTATCGACAATTATTTTGTAAAACATGCTCTATGCAGATACGATACTCAAGCAAAATTGATTTTACTGTGTTTTGGATTGAACAGTCAGTGTAATAAAAGTAGGCATTCTTTATGCGTCATGTTCGTCGTTCTAAGTTAAGTAGAAAGCTATTTAGCTATAAAAATACGGTTTATTATTGTTGTGCCGGCATTTCAACTGTTCAAATTATCACTAGCTTGGTGTAGGTATATCTTTAATATATAAGTTTCAATAGTAAAATCTAAATTATTAGCTGTATTTTCACGTCGAAAACAGAAATATAATCCGTACTAAGTCTTCTACGTCAGTTTCTTCGGTATTTTTAGCGTTGTTAGATTGAATTCGGAATGTTGCCTCCGTAAGGTTTATGTCGATATCATAGCAACGAGTAGGGCTTTCGATTAAGATCTACTCATCGTACCTGGCTTTCTGTGGCAGCTACGAAACTGATCTCCTTTACAGACTGATTTTTTCCAATTGAGTGAATGTTGAAGGAATGATACGATGAAAGCGTTAATACGGCTGTTGCGAGAGTTTGTACAAATCGAGTTTGACTTACGTACGTTGTGTAGTTAGAATTAATGATGTTACGAGGCTTTCTTCGTGAGATCTGTTTAACTGTCTAAAATTGTTTTTAGAGGCTCGTCGATATAGTGACCCTGGGTTAAATAGGATTGTTTTATTATATGGCGTAATATTTGGATGTAGAAACGCTGAACTTACCAGCTATCACAGGGTCCTGTGTGTTGCTATGTCATGTGAGATTGAGAATGAATAGATTGTAATCAGGTTCTAATATATTGTAACTGCGTAAATAACTTTCACGAGTGAGCTACGTTTAATAGACATAAGCGATCTGATCTTCCCACACTTCCCTACACCCGCATTCGTTATCATCTGTAGTAGGTAAAGTTACCATACTAGATACTTAAGTCGTTTATTTTCTTATATCACATTTCAATGGAAGCGTATATAATTGAGTATTAGTAAAAATCTTATTAGTGATAGTTGCATTTGAATCGAATGAATTATTTAAAAAATATAATTATAAATGTATATTAGAAGTATTATATAATGATAGTTGAGATTGGTCTATTTTCCGTAGTTTACCGTATTGGACTTAGGGTTGGCAGGATATTTCGACAATATAACGCGCGAATAGATAAGTGTACCTCTATTATAAGCCGTCACACTGAACCGACATAACAACAACTCTACTCGAAGTAATGCCTTGAATCTTGTGCTTTATACTGTGTTATATATTATAGACCATTTAAAAATATATATGAAATGACACCTCACCGCATTACAAAATGACTTGTTCATGTCACAATATAAGGCCCACATTCTAATGGCTTACTTTGATTCGATTTGATGCGGAGTCGTTCGAACATTGTGCGACGGCCCTATCTCTGTTGCGGGTAGAACGTTTGGGCGATCAGACGCCAGGAGCCAGGACGTCAGCCAGACCCGGACAGAAGCTTATTAGTATATATCACTAGATATTATTCTCTATGTCGTGGACCGAAACTAACGGCTTAATATCATGAGCCTAATAATTTTAGCACTAAAGTTAGATGTAAGCGAGCGACTCTAGTTTGCAACGTAGAATGTTTGATTCACTAGTGTACACGGACGGAACCAATGTGCTAGATTTAACGAACACATAGAGGTCTAATTATTTTGTAAGTAGGATGACTATAATAGTGATAAGTAAGCGTTTACTTTTTACGAATCTCGCCTTATTTTACTCGTTTAGCTACTGTCTAGCCTCTAGCCTAGAGTCAAGAGGAGGTGTCGTTTCACAGAAGAATCTTCATTCCCTCTTGCTAATATATCGTTAGTGAAAGTAATTGTTAGGGCACTAATAATAATCATGTACAATAAAACACCCTCTCTGCCTTAGTGATGCTATTCTTACCCCTAATGCTATGAACGAAATATCACGTAAGAATGAAATTATTATGTATCTTGTAAATACGAATTCTTATGGCTGATGTAAAATATTGAGCACTATGGAAAACTTAAATTCCTAACAATGGTCCAAACTTCACTCGCTTTTTATTTGTACTATACGATTATACAATTTCTATTTAGATAAAGAAATAATAATTAGTCTAGAAATACGTCTTATGCTTTAATTTTATTTAATAGATGTAAAACGTGTATTTGTCGAAATGCTTAATTTTCATAATCAAAGTTTTATGAAGGAGAAAGGTTGATACCAAATGCAGTATTCTTATTTTATATTCTACATCTATGTACCCAAACAAAAAGCAATAATCTGATTGGACTGTACTTATTTAAAAAGTAACCCTTTATTGAAACCTAATATAGCTAATTCTTAAAAACTGGAAAATTAATATTCTTGGAGTGTACACTGTATTCATTCCAATAACATGATTTATCTGTGAAAGAGCTAACATATTGTGCATATTATAAATAAATTTGATTATATATCCAATTGTTATTTTATTTATTATGTACTATTAAGTACATCATATATTAAACAAATTTTAATTATAATTCCATAAATAATTAAACAAAAATAACTAAAATATTTTTATCTTAAAATAAAACAAAACTGTAAATGGATTATAGCAGTTCTTTTGTTAAATGGTTTGAATGCGCCCTGTGTTTATAAACAATAGGTATTATCGATTAGGTGATTGTAACAACATCCTTTATAGTGGTAAACATTCATAAGAGAATTCGAGGGAAGTTAATCGCCTTAAACCATAGCTAGTCTCGAAAATGAGACCTACCGTTGTAACCCTCGTGTGCCTGCTGCAATACGCAATCTCCGTTAAAGTCAAAGTGGTCCTACATTCTGAGCAAGAGGACTCCAAAATGGAGGAAGAGGAATCCCCTCATACGGAGTCATGGGATCATAAAAAAACATTACTACCATTCCTAAAAAACTCGCGACAAAGAACGACTCTTGAAGAAAAGCAAGTAGATTATGAAGAAGATAAGGTTACGACGGAAAAAGCCACACGACAGTTACATCCTAACGAAATGATTTTTCCGTTGATCTACCGACAGAGTCATATAAACAGTATGTTTAAGTTCGGCGAAAACTGGTACACTTGGTCTACGGAGAAAAGAACTGATGGCTCGAAGGCAACCAACTATTATATTTGCTATGACGAACCGAAACATTGCGATGATGTAGGATGGGTGAGTAAAATTGAGATATAAAAAAAAACTATTATTCTGTTAAATTTCATTCCCAAGATAAGCCTTTCAAGATGTATTTGAGGCAAATATGCAACTCAAAACAAACAAGCTCCTCATAATAAAAGATTTCTTTTCTAGGGATTATTGGTAATCATTTACAAAAAACGATTTGCAGTCATTTTATTTTCTCGTTTCAAAAGCCTAAGGAAAATAATGAACTATGGTATAAGACAACTAATAACACACATTTTTAAGCAGGCCTAAAATAACACCTCAGATGCTTTTGCGAACTTAATCCTCAAAATTGTTAGTATGTAGACCGTCTAGTAGTATTAACTAATGACGAATGTTTTTTATTTATAAAACAGGAACGCACAGACGGTGTACCAAAGTGCGCATTCCAAATAGATTCGTTGTTGCCCGAAGATCGCGCCTGTATCAATAGCTTTGGAATAGAACCCCATGGAGCAGGAATATGTGATGGAGGAGAACAAATGAAGGTAAATTAAAAATAAACGTGCGAACATGTAAGTTAAACAAACTAAATAATAATTAGACAACCCTCGAAATATGACTAAAATATTTGTAACTTGCATGCAATATCAATGAAATCTACGGTGTATGATACACAATAGACTTATCATTGATACAAAAATACTTGTACTAAAGTAGCATACTTTTAGGTCAATTGCAGACAGTAGGCAAAGAACTGCCACTTAACTATTAGTAATACCTAAGTAAGGTTATATCAACACATTGGTGTTTAGGTTCTCCAATATTAGAAGTCAAATATTGATCGAAGTTCGGTTTACCTAGGTACGTGGAAAAAATGAGGCGCAGACCTAATCCTTTTGTTCATCAGCCCTTGCAGTCGACTGATGGATATTACCTGGCCTAACCAACCTACATTAAGAGGCCGATTGGCGATAGCAGCACCATACGACGTCGCACCTTTGATATTCTTTCCTTCGGCAGATTTGGGTACTTACATCTTGCATATGAGATTTCTATATCTCCATTTGGCGGAAATAATATGACCCTAACGGTATAGATTATATATAATCGGTATATATATATATATATATATATATATATATATATATATTTCACAGTAGGCAAGCAATCCGGGTTCGATTCCCGCCGGCACCAATGAAATTGTTAATGGCAATTTTAAGTGCTGATTTACCACGTGCTCGGCGGTGAAGGAAAACATCGTGAGGAAACCTGCATGTCTGAGAAGTAAGAAAAAGAAATATTTCGAAGACATGTGAAGTTCGCCAACACGCTCTGGGGCAGCGCGGCGGACATTTCCTTGCCCTAAAACCCTTTCAGAAATGAGAGGAGACCTGTGCCCAGTAGTGGGAGGTATATAGGCTGTAACTTTAACTTAGGGGACGAGAGATTTCTATGTCGTTACCATACGGCTTGACTTATATTATATAAGGATGTACTTTGACTTAAATTTCTTTAAGAAAACTGCTGGCTTTACATATTAAAAAGAAAAATGTATAGGTGAGTGAAATGGTACGAGCTTGCGGCCCGCGGATCCGCTCTTTGTGGCGCTTCTACCGCGTGGGCCGGCGCCCTGCCAACGCAGCCAAACCAGCAGACGTCAACTCACTCATTTGTGAAGACGAAGAAGAATGCTACATCACGATAGAATATCGGGTAAGTCATAATGCAATGCTGTATAACGCAAAGTTAAATAAATCGAACTCTTTTGTCATTTAAAAAATCGTAGCAAATAAAATAACAATCAAAATTAAAACTAAGAGGGTATCGGGTAGCGAGACATTTACGATCTCTCTTATAAAAATCGATGTCAATTTAAGAAATGCTTAAAGTCACTATCTGTTCACTAAATGACGATAAATAGAGACAGCTATATAGATAATTGATACTTAATTTACTATAATTATAATTGACACTTAATTTACTATAATTATAATTGATACTTATTTAATATTTACGTGGTAGAGCCAGACTGCAGGTATGTTATGGTTGTAACACGAATGGGTTGGTTCGACCTGGGTAGGTCCACGCTCTCACAGAATACCAACATAAAATAGCAGCTTAGTGCTGCTGTGGATCGTATGGTGAGTGTAGAGAACCGGAGACCCTTTTTACTGGAAACGAGGCAATCCATCTGTCTCCAGGGGTGACAACTGATTTTCGATTCTTAATTGGGGATAAATGTTGATATCTATGTTCTGCAGCATCCACTTACCATTAGGTAGACTGTGTGCTCGTACACTTATTCTATATAAAAAAAGTAAGAGATAACGATTCTAGGTAAGTTCGTTAAAGTATCATCTCGTGTTCCTCTATTTCCTCCAAGTTCTAAACTTGATCGACTTTTTTCAAGAACTATAAAAGGATTGTCTTTTTGCTTCAGTTATATATTTTATGTTTGTTAAATTTGTTTGCTGCTATTCTGATAACGCTGTATAACTGGGCAACTTGACTAAGTTGAAGTTTCAAGTTTTTAATATAATTAGAGACATAGTTTGTATGTATTATAAAAATATTTGCTTTAGTGTCATTATTCAAAGAGAAAACAGAGGAATACGTTTGAATATAGCCTCTTAGAATTTAGTTACATAATTTGGAACAAGTAAAAATGACGAAATTTTCTTTTTTGCATTTATTTAATGTTGATTATAATTACAGATACACCATGATAGAATCACATTTTCACTGCATGAGCCCACGCGAGGGCAAACTTTCAAAAGCGCTCTAAAACGTGAAATTCCAGTTGAGGATGAAAACAAAGGAACTCCAGCTACTGAAACACATGCGCACACAGTGCATAAGGGAAAGAAAGTGCTGAAAGTAAGAGAAGAGGATCAAAATCAAGGAGGAAAAAGGTTTCACACGCGGCCAAAAACTAAAACAACAGAAGGCAAGGGTGTCATTAAAGACCGCAACGATTCCGAATATACAAATCGAAGAGCGGTTAAAAACAAAATAAAGATCAGAGAAGATATATCTGAAGATGTATCGGAGTAAAACTACTAACATTCAAAGACTAAATTAAACATTTTGATTATATTGAATACATTTTACTTATTTGTTGTGTGCATGTAAGGTATAGTGCTATGGTTATAATTTGACAAACTAGTTATTTATTGTTTTTTTAAAGAATTGTGAATTGCCCTAGCTCTACTTTACTGCACATGATTTGATGAATGTAAATAAAACCAATAAAATAAATAAAAGAAATTAATATAATCTGTATATTTCGCTTAAAAAGAATGTATTCCTATTTATGTTTTTTAAACTTCATCTTCGGCTGTTTGAGTACTTTCTCATTCTCGTTATAGAACTTTTTATAATTCACATTTTTGTAGTTGAATCGGGTTACATTACTTTTTATTTCAGATTTGTTCTTCGTTTTGTTTTGCTGGTTGTTCTTGGGTTTGTTTTCGGTTTTGTCCCCTTTCGTAGCTTCCGCTACAGAATCCTTGCACTCTCGCTTATCGGAAGATATTTTCCTTTTGCGTTGAACAGTTTTTTGAATCCCTTTCTCGTCATTATCGACCTCGTTCGCTGCGTCGGGTTTGTCCGTTCCAGATTTTTCTTCGGCCTCAACAAGGGCCTTCGCTTCTTGAAGTTTTATCAGTACTTCTTTCTTGATCAGCTCATTGCCTTTACCAATGGCTGCAATTTTCGCTTCTTTGTCTTTAAACTCCTTAAGCTCTTCCATCTGAAAAATAAAACATAGTTCTATCAATTTATAAACTTGATTCTACACTTCTAGAAAAGTTGATCGGCAGACGGTTACCTGAGCAAGTGTTCGATACTTTCTGTACCTATCATATGGCGGAATAAATAATTTTGCGTCGACATTTAAGTTGGATACCTGAAATAAATCATAGTTTCGTATTTTTACTTTTTAATATACCTTTTAAAATTTATTAAAATAATATGAAGCCATCATCGTCTTTCATACTTACTATGTTGCCCGTCTCACTATCAGATGTCGGCTTAAAAGCGTTAATGTCGGGTTGAAATTCGATGTAATTTTCCATGCACTCGGCCGCTTGATCTAAATTTATCGGTTGATCCTCACTGCAACAATGAAATGATGTAATTTTATTAATTATCACATCGGAGGACTACAAATGGAATATGACTTGCTATATCTTAAAAGATAGGGAATGTATAAAATATTTCATTAGTAACCGGACGATCGGAAGGTCTCATTGGCTGGTTGATTCTGCTACTATATGTGCAAAATCGTGTTTGTTTTTCATTTGGTTGTGTTGTGTTGTAATTTCATTGAGTCTTTTACACTATACTGCTATACTGCATACATTACATCAGAACGTGCTCCAATGTACCACACCACACATAATTATGGCACTACAATAGCTCCAGCGCAATCAGTTCTATTCCAGTGTTCGAAAGTTGTCATGGCAAAATCGGTCCGAAGAATAATCCCATAAAATAGAAAGATGATTGATGTTAAAGCAAGTGGCATGGAATATGAGCACCGAGTTTGTGCAGTAAATTTTTATATTTGAAAGAAAGTTTTTCGAAAACAACTTTTTTTATAAGATACTGGCCTAGTTATAATTTATTTTTAAAAATACTATTATTTACGAATGTTACAATTTTAAATTTTCCACCACATTTTTACAAGCATAATTGAAATATCGTGTTTTGAAAAATGGATATCGGCGTCAGGCACATTTGCGCACGATGATTTTTTACGATTTCAAGTGTTGCCTAAAACCGAAATAATCGTTTGATAGACTGTAAATGGCATTTATGGATAAATGTTCTTCTAAGAATAACCATGTACTGCTGGTATAACAAATTTTAGTAAGGTCTACAAACTGAAAAATTAAGAAAGAAGTGGTTGCCCCTTTAACGACTGTTAGGGAAGAAAACATGCTAGGTATAGCACTGTCGCCGACCACAGAGAATTCCGTACCTTTATTTGTGCCTATTCCGAAGGGTCAAAAACATATATAATAATCAAAAAATATTATAAGTGCAAATCTATAAAATATTGCAAAGGTTATAAATTTATTATGCTTTTGTTAAGTAGGTAATATGTATCTGAGTGTATTTATGTATACCAATTTTATAGAGCAAAAGCTTTCGAATTTGGCTTGGCCGACTTACATTCGTGATTTAGAATAAAATAAAACAAATCCGTTTAAAAAAAAATTAAACTCAAAAGTTTTGGTCTCTGAGGAACTGTCAGATATCTAGCTCTATTCGAATTGAATCTGAATTAATCAATTATTTTACTATTTAACAATCCAATCTATCTAATTTTAATCTTATTTTCTGACGTGACACACAACAAATTTAACATCCAAAACTATTTAACCGATATAAACAGCACGTCCAATACGGAATGGCGTTAAAACACTAAACACGTATTAAACTTTGCTAGTGGAGAGTGAAAATATTTTTTAGTTTCGTAAAACTTTTTGAGTCGCCCAAGTATAGTAAGTAGTTGCTGCGTTAGTGCTTGTCATAACTTCTGAAAGACTTAATGGATTGATGTCCTATATACAATATATTTGTATTGTCGAGAATATGTTCATAGTTTTGCTTGGATCCGAAAGGTGGCGCTGTAGTCAACTTAATTTTGGACAAAATTAACTTATTCACAATATAATAGTTCCAAAAAATTTCACAAAACCTGGTCGCAATAGGTGGCACTGTGGTCGAGTTGTTAATACATTTTATATTTACACTATAAAAAAGTCCGGAAAGAAGTAGGAATGAAACTCTATAAGTATCGCCACCACCTACGGGAAAGGTAGAGCAATGTTTGCCGAGCAGGCTAGTGTTTTATAAACATTCTAGTAGTAGTGGTGCAAGCATCATAAGAGTTTGAAGTACACATTCATGTATTTGCTTAAACAGCCGAATTTTCATATAATTATAACATGACTGCAATTATCTATATTAAACTATCCAAAACAAAATAGGGCCCACCATCATTAATTTTTTTTTGTCTTAGAATAACTAAAGAGGTAATGGTTACCAAAATAAAGCATTTGATTGTGTAGTTAACTTGTTTATTAGTCATTATCAATGTTTCGAGCGACAACTTGAGCGTTTTATTCAAGTTGGTAGGCAGAAAAAGTGAAGTGCTTGAAAAAAACATGAAATGTAGAAAGGAGAATGGAATTTTTGGGCCTGAAGTTAACTAATTGGTTTATACTTTAAAAAATTGACTTTATTTTTCTAAAGTAAAATACAAAAAAGTAGGTAGCTCTTTTTACAATCTAGAATTCGAAAAACAATAAAATAATAAATAAGGTAGAAAATCGATTGCATTAATACAATCGATATTATATTTAGTCGGATCCAAAAAATAAAATGAAATAGATTGCAAGGTTTCATTAAATTCTATTATTTACTTTCAATGATATATTCATTTGGAAATAAAATATATTATTTGCTTATGAAAAAAAGAAAATAAACATTTTATGGCAATAAATCGATTACCATAAAGAATACACTAGTGAAATTCTCGTTTCTGAACGTTTTCATCCAATAAAGGACTTCTCATTTTGAAACTTGTCTTGACAGTCAAACTTCAAACTATTCACTTAAAAGAAAAAGACAGATTTTCGATTCGATTTGAAACGAACGCAATATAATCGATTCTCGATTAAATTGATCATTTTAATATCTATTTTCGATTATTTTTCTGTGTTAACTAGGGAAGATAAAAAATAATTACGAACATGTGTTCAAACTAATAATAAAATACATGGGTGAGCGTCGTGGAACACTCGGTTGGAACGAAGTTCCTTTCGTAGTATATTATTATTGATTAACATATTATATTATTGATTAACAAATACAAATAAATGTATTACTGGCGTCTATTGAAATTAAGCGTCATTTAAAATAAAATAATATTTCTTTCATGGCAAGATAAGAAAATGTGTGAGGGTGATGAATATTATTCCATCTCGCTTCCTTATAGCCGCCAAGGCCGTCTACACTACGTCAGAAGGGGTCGAGACGGAAAAATCTTCCATCCCCCATCCGCCAAATTCGTACCGTACGATAAGGAACTTCGTTCCAAAAATACAAAATATCAACATTCCAACAAGTAACAGTTACAACAACAATTCAAGTGATCGATCTCAGATCGATATCCCTAATATTCACTTCACTTAGTTGTTGTTGTTTTAACTTTCGTTAATCGTTCACCATCTCGTTTCCTTATTAACCACAGCTTTTCTTAAGTGATATACTGATCCTGCTCTTATATCCTTAAGTAATTATAGTGAAAAATAGCCCGTTACAGTGTAATAACAGTGAAAATGACCTGTTACAGTGTAGGTAATACATAATCTCATTTTTACTTATTCTACAATAACTCAGATCCTAGATTGACAAATCTTGCCAGATTTTCAGCAGTTTATATATACGCTTTCAAATGGTCCTACTTTCATCTTGTTAACACCTGGGCCCAAGAATGTAATGAGATGTCTCGTCTCCTTTTGTCGCTTGTGTTCTCAGTGAGACTAACAGTTGTTGAACGTTGCTTTCTTGGACAGCTTTGTTTGATTTTTGTGTTAATTGTGAACACTATGGCTGGTTCTCGACGTCATATGGACATGGAAACCGCAGCTATAGCAGTTACTCTGTTTCAAGAGGGAGAGTCTCAGAGATCTGTAGCAATACGTGTCGGTGTATCGCGAAGAGCTATCCGAAACGTGTGGGAGCGCTACCAGGAAACCGGGAGTGCTAGGGGGAGGCTAGGAGACCTGGAACAGGAAGAGCTAGAGCTACAACTGCTCATGAAGACCGCTTTATCAGGTTAACTGCACGTCAGGAGCGTACCGTAACCGCCCGGACTGTACAAACCCGACTGCGGCAATCTACTGGTACACATGTCAGTGATCAAACCATTCGTAATCGACTCCACGAAGATGACCAACGTTCCAGAATACGTGCTGTTCGACTAAAACTGACAAGGGCTCATCGTGTAGCTCGTTTAAGGTATGCTCGCTAACATTTGGACTGGACCATGGATAACTGGAGCACGATACTCTTCACAGATGAATGTAAAGGTCAAGTTTTACAGTGATGACAAACGAATACGCGTGTGGAGAAAACAAGGCGAACTATTTACAGAAACCTGCATCCTTGGAACAGACCGTTTCGGGGGTCCAAGTGCATGGTGTGGGGTGTAATAAGCTTAGTAGGCAAAACAGAGCTGGTAATTCTGGATGAGGGTTCTGTGACAGCTACCAGTTACGTTGAGCGAGTAATCCGACTTTATGTCACTCCATTTTCACAAAGAGTAGGTGCTGGTTTTGTGTTAATGCAAGATAATGCTCGTCTACATACAGCCAGTATCACAGTTTTGCCATGGCCTACCATGAGTCCCGACCTCAATCCCATTGAACATTTATGGGATCAACTGAAAAGAAGCCTAAAAGAGAACTACAGTCAGGTGAATAGTCGACAGGAACTCCTAAACGCGCTAAGTCTGTTGGGAACGAATACCGGAAGAAAATGTTACCCATCTCATCGAAAATGTACCAGATAGGCTCAGAGAGTGCATACGGAGTAGAGGTGGCCCCACTTGCTAACCGTGCTCAAACAATAATCACAATAAAATAGTGATAGGTTAAGTTTTTGTTTTTCGTTATTTTGCTGCAATTTCCCTAAAAAGTGTGTTATGTGTGTGTTTTTAAACAAATAAATAACTTTAATATTGATTATGTTTAAACAATTTCTTAATCCCTAGCCTAAACACATCTGTCCATAAAAAACAGATAAACATAAAAACTTTTTGATGACAGCCTAAAAACGTGGTGGGCCCTATTTTGTTTTGAGTAGTTTATGTAAGCGTCGTATTGATATAATAACCATTAAAATGAAGTCTGTGGCAATCTGGAGATCAGGATTTCAATTTTTCAAAGTTTTTAACGTTACAAGAGCTCAAAGAAAAGGTCAAACATAAATACTTACATGCCTATACTTAACTTTAACCTACGTTTTGGACAATCCAGTATAATGGAATCTATGTAGACCAGTCCCACTTCCCCAACAAAACAGTTCAGTGCTCAAAAATCCTAGCAGACTCCTATGCACTCTGCCATTGATATGCATATGATATCATTATACTCATTAAAGCAAATTACTGTAAAAAATTCAAGGGCATTGCAAGTCATGTTTTTAAAATACCTGAATTCTGGGTAATATGTGAAGTCGTGCACGTTGTAAGAAATCAGTGGATTGTGCGCGACGTTGACCATGCTGCTGATGCTCTGCGGCATTTGGAAGAGTTGTGGTTCCATCGGCAGCTCGCGGCACTGAAATACAAAATTCTTTGTTACTAATCTATTGTAAACCAGATGAGCAGCGGTGCCTTTCTAATTACAACTAGAAAATAACAAAACTGCATCGATATATATGTACTACGTACTAGATTTGGCATTCCGAACATTCACTATGTTCAAATGAACTGTACTGCAATCCGTACACCTTTAGTGTCATTTAATGTGGCTTCAATATTCATAGAGTGTGGAGCTGCGCTAATAATACGAGATTTCAAATTAAAGTTTAAACATGAACTTAATTAATAATTCAGTAGTCAAATAAGTAAAATTATTTGTTGTTGAAGTGAATAAATAGGTAATAATATTACAATAGAAAAAATAAATTTCTTCATTTATATGCCACGCTATCTACAATCATAGACTAAAATCTACTATCTCCCGCGCATGCGCAAAAACAGAGTAGTGCACATTTTTTGTTTGGAATAGCTTCTCTAGAACGTAGTACATAGAACTCAATGCAAAACTGCGGTTGCCAAACTGCATGGTAGGCGTGGCAACTATAATATTAAACACGATATCAGTCCCTGACGGCCCAGCTATTCCTGGCCACGGCGGCGATCATGGTAACGGCGGGGTTGGGGGTTAAAAAATCTCCGGTAAATGTTCGTTTGCCACCTTCGACGACTTGACCTGAACCTGGTCTAGCGCCGACTTCATTATGATGACCAGACGAAGATTGAAATCGAAAATATAAAAGAAAAGCTCGTGAACAATGTTCATGCGGTAGGAGCCAAGTTCTGCAAGATCCGTCGCAGAAATGTAACTGCAGTCTTCAACAGATATGACAGCTTACAAGAAACTGAACAAACTGATCTGCAAATGCATGCAGCGAAACTTAAGCAACTTCAATACAGCTCGTATTGAAAAAGCGATTAAGGGGAACCAAGACAGCCGAAAAGAGCCATCTGTTTGAAGTTGACGGTCTTCAGCGTCAACTTCAAACAGCGTCAAATCAAATCAAATCATCAAGCACACGCAAGTGCGATGATATCTCGGTAAACAGTCTGAACGAGATTTTAATGGCTCTACACACCTTAAACTAGCAGGGCCCTGACAGCGAGCTTCTGAAAGCAAAAATAAAACCGGTAGTTAATGTCTTTCGAAAGCTCTTCAATTCCGTTTTCCTTAACGGCACTGCTCTGGAGGCGTAAAGCAGAAGTGGGATGGTCTTGTTCTTATCTATCTTTGTTTTGCAGAAGAGAGCCATAAGAGCAATTTATAACCTAGGTCAGAGTTCCTTAACAAAAAATAAAAAAAAATATATTAACTTTGGCCTCTCAATATATTTACGAAATTTTTTGTATGTACACAAAAACAATAATTTATAATAAAAAAATTGTACAACCGACTTCAATAAAAATTATTATGAATAACTCAAAAACTATTGATCAGAACTTGATCAAATTCATAAGGGACCACATGTGAAGCACCAGCTTTCAAATAAAAAATCATCAAATAATCATCGAAATCGGTTCACCCAGAAAGAAGTTATGAGGTAACACACATAAAAAAAAATATACAGTCGAATTGAGTACCTCTTCCTGTTTGAAGTCGGTAGAAAATAGTTTTATTAAAAATAGTGATGTACATTCTGTAAATACTAGGAACAAGCACAAGTTAGTTATACTAGTTACTCGACTCCAGAGTCAGTAGTTACTTCATGATGCAATGTATACGCATTTACAAACATAGCCCAGAAAATATGCAGGCCTTTTAGTAAGGGTTATTATACTACTAAAAGTACATGATTGATAATAACCCCTTGGAATGAGGTGATCGCTACCATGCTGTTTCTGTAGTCTGCGCATTCTATCTTGGCCGGGCTGAAGTTAGTCGCGAGAGGCTACGCAGATATAGTTTTTAGGAACAAAAAGGGTGACAAGAGGAGTGCGAGGTAACTAAAACAAAGATGCGAACACGCATATTGCGCGGTTATAATTACCACAGATTAAAAAATGTTTCGTAGAATTGATCATCGTTATTATCGATTATGATTCGATTTTATTTTATATTTATTGAAGTGAAAACTTCTTTTGAACGACACTAATAAGAGACAAATATATACATACATAAACACTCACGCCTGTCACCCAGAGGGGTAGGCAGAGACTACGGACTTCCATTTGGCACGATCCTGGCACACCTATCTCGCCTCCTTTACATCCTTATATCTACGCATACACGCTCGTCGGTTAAGGGTACTCTTAATTTGGCCTTTTTTCAATATAACGCCAATTTGGTCGATAAACCTTCGTCTAGGGCGTCCCATCCCGACTCTGCCGTTCACTTCTGCAACATAAATTTGCTTTGTCACTCTTTCCTCGTTCATTCTTTCTACATGACCAAATCACCGAAGCATTCCTTTCTTAATCCTGGTCACAACGTCATCTTGCAAACCACACTTTTCTCTAATCACACTATTTCTCACCCTGTCATTCAGATTCAGCCCTAGCATACTCCTTAATGACCGCATTTCTACAGCATTTATTCTACTCTCATGCTTCTTCTGCCAGACCCAACTTTCACTGCCATACATTAAAGTAGGGACTAACACAGCATTATGAATTGCCAAACGTGCCTTTTTTGACACATTCTGACTCTTCACAATAGCGTGTAGAGCCCCATTCACTCTATTTCCTGCGTTCACTCGTCGTTCTATATCCTTATCATATCTACCATCCCTGCTAAATACACATCCCAAATATGCAAACTCATCCACTTGCTCAATCAACTCCCTTCTATTCTTATTTTACATAACGTTTTACTTTCTTCTCTTTCAAAAAAACCATCACTTTCGTCTTACTTGCGTTCACTTTCATACCCCTTTCTTTTAATGACTAGTTCATTAAAGTAACCATCATTTACAACTCGGCCGCCGACGATGCAAATATGACTTGATCATCGGCGTACAAAAGGCATTTGACGGTTAACTCACCCATTCTCAACCCACATTCTTCAACTTTCAAAGTTTGCAAACAACTGTCCATAAATAGGTTAAACAGCCACGGGGAAGCTACACAGCCCTGTCTGATAAATTTTTGGAGTCCAAAAATTTAAACCAGTCCGAGTAGACCCCGTTGATCCTGACGCAGGCACTAGAGTCCCTATAAAGAGACCTTAATGCTTGTATCAAACCAGCGCTCAACCCAAATGAGTTCAGTGTTTGCCATAACACATTCCTGTCCACTCTGTCATAAGCCTTTTCCAAGCCCATAAACGCACAAAAAACTTTCTGGTTTTTGGCCAAAAACTTCTCCGCAATCATGCGCATGGAAAAGACTTGATCCGTACACCCCATCCCCTTTCTAAATCCAGCTTGCACATCCCAAATTTTTCCATCAGTTTCTTCCATAACTCTTTCAATTAACACCTTAGCATACAGTTTACCCACAATACTAAGCAAGCTGATACCACGGTAGTTTTTACAGTCCTGCTGTGACCCTTTTCCCATATATATTGGAACTATAACGGCTTTGCACCAGTCTTCGGTACCCGCTCCATACATATATAAATACAGTTCCCAACATAAATTAAACAAGGTGTACAGCAGGCCTGCCACCTCCCTCTCCAGCCCTTAGCATTTCGAGTGATACTCTATCATATCCGGCTGCCTTACCTGCTTTCATGCTTTTCATTGCTTTCATTATTTCATCTACACTTATCTCCCTACCTCTCTCCACTTCTTTCGGAGTTTCTATTTCACTTAATTCAGACGACTCTTCACTCATAAATACGCTTTCAAAGTATTCCTTCCATCTTTTTAAATTCGAAACTTCATCATTCTGCATACAGCCTTCTCGTCTCGTATAGCATTCATTCTAGGCTGTTTCGCATTTCCCCAGGCAGTTCTTACGAGTTTCCAGAACATTTTAATATTTGCCTGGAAGTTATCAGATATCCTTCTATCATTCTTATCCTTTCTTTCTTGCTTTTTCCTTTCATCAACTTCTTTTACTCTTTTATTTATACGTCTAAAGTCTGCCTTTTTTCTTTCAATCTCATCATTCATACCGCCAGAATTACCAGCTTTGGTTGGTAGTAAATCTAGCCATGCTCTCTTCTTTGCTTCAACTTCCATCCGTATCTCATCATCACCACAACGTATTATTTTTCTTTTCATTCGTTCTCTTACTTACACCACATACTTCGGTGGCTGCATCCACCAAAACTTTCTTAACATTATTCCATACAGTCTTCAAGTCTAAATCACTCGTACATAATTCATTCAAACCACTTACATTTTCCCTCAGTCTATATTTATACTTCTCTATCACACCTTCATCTTGTAACTTCTCTATTCTTATACGCTGTAACGCAGTGGTAGACACAGATGTCCGATGCCGCAAACGCCTGAATAGACCATTAATTCGGCATAAGACCAAGTAATGTACCGTCCCTACGTTGGACCCCCGGTAAACCCTTGTATCTACCACTGCGCTCCTCATTCTTTCATCCAGTATTATGAAATCTATCATGCTTCTATCATCACCTCTTTCCCATGTATACATGTGAATCCTCTTATGGCGAAAGAAAGTGTTCGTCACAAAAAGATTCTTTTCCACACATACGGTGAGGAGGTCTTCACCATTCTCATTTATACTTTCATCGCCAAACGTTCCTAATATCCTTTCATAACCAGACCTCTTCACCCCAACCCTTCCATTAAAATCTCCTAACATAATAATATTCTCATTTCCATTACATTTCATCAACACCATCCTCACCATGTCCCAAAACTGCTCTCGGATATAAGTGGGCTTAGACATACCTGGGGCGTACACCCCTAGCACAAACAACTTCTTTAAACCCACTTTCATTCGTATCCATAGCAGCCTTGGGCTTACACATTCATACTCTTTCACACATTGGCTCATTCTTTCTGAAAGGATGACACCGACTCCCTGGCATGCCCGCTCGGTCTCGTCTACACCAGACCAGTAAGCGGTATACATGTCATGTGCAGTGGCATCCTTTCCCTTTCGTTTACACATAACACATCTATTCCTCTATCATTCATCATTTCGCATACCTCATCCATCTTATCATTAATTGCTCCACATACATTCAGCGTAGCCAGACGGGCCTCCGCAATCCACATTTCGCCCCTCCGGGAGACAGAACGTGACGGGTGGCGAACCTCGTCGCCTAAATATATACATCTATAGGATTTAGCCTGCGAGATAATGAGATAGAATACATTATATAGTTTCCTATTATTTCGTTCTCCTCTTTGTGCGGTGCTTTATGGATAATTAATATAACATAACTGTTAAAATAAACAGTAAAAAAATAACAAATTTATGAAATAAATAAAATTAACCAATCCATTCATAACAATCCAGGATTTCATAACTTACCGATTTATATTAAGTTAGTAGTATTTTACGTACCACCTTGAGAGTCAATCAATTTTTGTTCGATAAATGACTTTGCCTTAGCCTATTGAATGAAGTAGATTTTACGCTATTACAAAGCAATTTTTCTCGCAATTTTCTGAAGGTTTCACTTGTATCGCGTGTGAACTGCACACGTGTTTTTTATTGTTCATTGGTGTGTAAATGCAACATGTCGTTTTAAATACAGTGATATATTTTTTTTTTATTACATTCCATTAGAAAAAAAGGATACAAAGGGCGGACTTAATGCCTAAAGGCATTCTCTACCAGTCCGTCAATACACATTATATGTAACAAAATATATTATGATATAATTTTGTAAGTAAATACATAAATATCCGTATATTTGCATATGTTAACACATATAATAATGATTTCCAATAATCGATATAAACAAAATAAACTGTTTCGCTAAGCAATGTTAGGAGCGAATATGAAGTAGCACATCTTTATCGACTAGCGTCTGTTACATGCGCAAAAGCCAACTTCAGCCACGCCAAGATAGAATCCGCGGAGCGTAAATGTTTTCATACTAATTGTATAAAATATTCTACTGTAAATTATGCTTTAAAAAAAGTCCCGCTGGGTTTCTTGCTGGTTCTTCCCAGAAAAGAAGTATTTCCGAACCAGTGGTAAAGCTTAAATGACTTTGAATAAATATTCTTGTAATCTATATTGAATAAAAATGATTCCATTCTATTCTATTCTTCAATTGAAGAACTGCAGACTGCAAACAGCCCTGCAGAACACCACTATTCACAAGTTTTGAATCCGAGCCCAGAGGCCCATAAGAGCTTCGGAAGAAACATTTTTTGCCAAACCTAACCCTCCTCCATCTTCTAAGGCCTCCTTCTTAGACTGTATTGGCTCTGCCGATCTATTAGCCCAGCTAAGTGAACCCTTTTTAAGGACGCTAGTGTTTATATCCAATGATGTGCGATCCCGGGGAGTCATCAGCTCGGCGCGGTAACACTACTGCTTACGTAATGTAATTATAGAGGACCATCTAAGGCTGGGATCTGCTTCTGATTGGCACCACAGATGATGGAGTAAGAAGTTCTATTCTCTGAAATAAATCATGAGGACAAAATCTGCAGCGACTTTAGGATCATGCGGCAAGTAGCAAATCCGCCTCCATGGGTAGGATGCAAAAAAAAAGATCGCATCCCCATCCCGATCCGTCAACCGATAGTGCCATACAAGACGGCATCCTGCAGAATGTAACCGCAATGTGAGTGGGAGCGGCAGCGGTTCGAATATCATCGATAGAGACCGATAGAGAATCGAAGATATCCGGCCGGATGAGAGGTTGACAGAAGAACTAACGGGGAAGGCGTGTGATGTAACTAGTTGCACAAACTTGTCAAGTATCTTAAGCCATAGTTGTCTTGGCCGATAGTTGCACATATCCGAAATATCATCGGTTTTGTTTTTCAAAATCAGAACCGCGACCGTCCTCATCAGCTCTTCTGGCAAATAAGAGTGTCTCATACATAGCGTGAACAAGAGCTCCAGCGGTCTAGTTAAGTGCGAGCCAGCGTGCTGAAAGTGCTCGATGCTAAGACAATTGTGACCAGGTGACTTTCCTCCAGTCATGAGATTTATCAAAGCAGTGATGTCCTTAGCGATGATGCGATCGGACACATGAAATGGTACACCACCATGAGTTGGTTGGTTGGTTGGTGATGAACTTCAGCATCAACTTCAAAAGGTGACTGTAAAGTAGAATGAAACCAGAACTGACTCATAAAAAGATTGGCTGTCTTCGCCGGCTCATTCTCACCTCCAACGCTGACCGGGATACGCTTCCAATGCTATGCTTCCACAATCCAAGTAAAAACAAGGACGGCTTTGCCGTATCCTGATGTTAGTAAATGGGACTAAGAAAACAATGCTACCATGTGACTCTTCAACATACGTTTTCTCCGTGTAATATTTTCTAACCAGAGAAAGAAATTGTAATATTGCGAATATAACGCGTAAAACTTATTCGTCTTTATTTTTCTTTGTGGTACGGATAAGGTGATTAGTTTGCAAACGCTTATCAGTTTTTGACACATTAAAGGAAACAAATTTTAAAGTGTAATAAAAATTAAAGTAAAGAATTCCAACACAGTTGGGCATAGGTCTCCTCCTATTACTGAGAGGGTTATATTTTTGGGGTAATTCACATGCCCTCGATGTAATTTTTATTATTTGACACACAGGTTTCCTCACAATATTATCCTTCACCGCCGATCACGGGCTAAATCAGCACTTAAAATTGCAATGAAGAATGTCATTACTATAGGTGTACATCCACGGGGGGGGAATAGCTCAGAGGTTAAGTGATCACCGTAAATTTGTGTATTGTATTAACAAACTACTATATAATACTACTTAATTCAATTTCATTAATTAAGTAGTATTGTATAGTAATTCATTATTTCTTACAAACTACTATACAATACTACTTAATTTAAAATCTAGAATTATGAATGAATTGAATGAGTATCTAGAATAACGATCTAGGCAAAACAATATATTTAATATTAGTTTGAAATTTTTATAATGTATTCTTTACATTTATACCGCCACTACACGGTGAAAAGTAAAAATAATATGTAGTGGCGGTGTAAGAATATCCACTACCCCATGTCATCCAGTGGGTGTAGTAGAGGCGACAGAACTAAACAAATTAGGAGATGGGCAGCAGCGTCTTCCTAATAACGACTAAAAACAAAAAAAACTGCGGTTGCCAATCCGTTTGCCAAGCGCGGCAACTATGGCAAATATCCCCCCTACAAGGCAATCTATGGGGTAGGCCTATGTTCAGCAGTGGACTTTAATAAGCTGTAACGGTTACGGTATTGTTTACATTTATAAAACACAGGATTTGACAGATTTACATCACTCTCGATTAAGATTAAGTTAAGTGTGTATTATGTTTGTGCTATTTGCAAATATATATATATATATATCAAATACTTTGCCGCACAGCGACTACAGATACGTGAATACGTAACGTGATGCGAAATGCTACAACTGCACTCACCGAGAGCAGCATTCTGTGTATGGCGATGAGGTTCTGCTTGACGAAAGGCGGCATAGGACTGCAGCACGCATTAACACCTTGCACTTCGCGGGGAAGTACCTCAGCGAGCGATAGCAGCATGTGGTTCGGTAAAAGGTAACTGCAATAATTAATACAATATTGGTTTTACTATAGGTTAGGTACAAAACTTTTCAAATAACAAAAGGCTATGTTGGTTTAATTGCTTTATCTTAGTCGAACGAATTTCATTTTACTGTTTTTTTTTATTTGAGAATCTATCACACCATTTCGTTCAGTGGGTGTTGTAAGAGCCGACTACGGGAAATGTCTTGGCTTCAGATAGATGGAGATATAACCATCTCGTTTACGCCAGGCGTAAAATATTCAGATGAGCGATTGGAAGCAGCGTCAAAGGTACGCGATTTGTGTCAAGCATGATGATTAAGGCAAATACTACCTACAATGGAATAGGTTAAGACAAGCTTTCTACTTTTACGGGCTGATAAAGGAGACGAATTTCATTCCAACGTTTGTAATAATATATGTTCAATTGATTTAAATTGGAATGGCGTTATTAGATTCACCATCATCATCATTACAGCCCTTCACAAATCCACTGCTGAATATAGGCCTCCCCCAAGTAATGCTACAAAGTACGGTCCTTAAACACCTGCAACCATCACTTCCTGCATATCTTACCAGGTCATCACTCGAGATCGTTATTAGATCACAAGCATAAAATTGAAAAGAATGTAAAAACATTTGGAGAAGGACAAAAGATCAAATCAATCAAAACCAAGATTTTTCAAATCTTTTTAAAACATTTTTAAAATATTTAATGGGATTCTTACGAACCGCAAACCCCACGTAACAATTACTCAGAGAAAATAATAAGAGGATGAATCAATTTTATAACACGGTGTACTCACGTGGTGCTTTCGTCCAGAACCCTCGCTTGTGAGTCGCGCCATTTGTAAAGTAACTTGAGCGCAGCCATTTGGCGTGAGTTGAACGATTTCTTGGACCGCACGTAGAGACCCAGATGACTGTTGTCGTGGACCACTTCTTTGTTGTATGTCTGCGAAAATTATATAGTGTTATAGGCATGATCTTCACACAAACATGCACATGAAGTGGGGAACGAGAAAAAAAAGATCTCTGTGGGAAGAAAGGACTTGAACACATGCCATACGCTATAAGTTACAGAATATATTAGCACGCACTCAAAACTTACAATAACGAATACAAGGTTATTTCTATGGATGAGACCTTTAATACTTTCACCGACTGGTAAGTACTATAAACGCAAGCATTTATAAATTTGGCGATTACTCGCGGCAACGGAGCACGTACGGATATCCAGCCATCCTGCTTGCGACGGAAACGTCAACGTGCGTCGTCGATTCGCACGCCTTTCAAATTTTATATTGTAAATGTATATTGGTTAATAAATAATCGGCAATCCCGATATATCGATATTGGAACGGTATCGTTACTTCCCTAATTGTAATCTATCTTTCGCTTTCAACCTAGTTGATGAAGACGTTGGTTAAGGAGCTTGTGGCCCATGATCAGCTGTGATTTTTCATTTTCATTTAAAGCTATATTTATGTGTTATTATACAATATATTACAACCAGCATATTTCAATAACAAATCATGTGCAAGTCTTGTAGTCTAATTTAGTATAACACGCCATTAAAGTATAGACGATAGTATGAAAATGTACGTAAGGTTAGCTATTAACAGCAAATCGCAAAGAAAAAATAATACAAAGTTTGTCATCCCCAATGGAAGAAGCACCACGGACCATTCCCTTCATTGCCTATTTATAAGATATTATATGGAATCTTAGGCCCGTATTAATAAACGTTACTCAGCTCAAGTACACGCACTTGAGTACAATCTTGAGGTTATGATCTTATTAATAAACATATCTCAAGATGCGGTTTAGGTTTACGATATCAGGTGAGTGCCACACTGATTAATCTTTGAACTCTTTGGAGTACACAAGAGATATTCAAATGTCACCTTGTAGACCCTCAAAACAATTCTTTTTTAAATGATATTTATAAGAATTATACAACTCAAATTCTACAATTTTATTAGAATTAGTTTCGTTACTAAATTACGCTTTTATAAATTAAGAGAATTTACGTCAAATTACTAGTTTCCGCCATGATGCGTCGCGTTTACTACAGTACATCTACTTCACCGCGCGAGTGCAAGGAGCCACTGTATTGATTATAAGTTATAAGTGTACCCTTTAAAGGAAATTTTGTTGTGAGTTTTTTATACAAAAGGTAAGTAATTACACAGTTTATAAAAAGTTATTTGCATATATTTCGTCTCGTAACAATTTTACTAAATTTATAAAATTGGTACTTCAAATACTGTCGTTCACATATGAAATAAAATAGTCAATAAGTAACTGAAAATGAAATATAAGGTATAAATTATCACCATAAATCATGTAAAAATACAAATGTGCGAAAATTACGTTTTATGTTATAATTTCGATATATCGTGAATATTATGGCGAAATTGTTTTCAACAAAATGGCGTTGGTCAAAGATAGCGTAATAAACTATATTATACCTATGATTGAATTTTTTTTTATTAGAGGCTCCTAATGAGTGTATATTATTTCGATATCAATATAATTATGTTATATATTTCTTTTCTTTATGAAATTTCGAGTGTTTTTTTCTACATAGTAGTTATTTGAGTGTAGTAATTTGGTATTTCATAATTCTTATTATTATTCTTATTATTTATTCTTATATGTTATATGTAAATTTATAAACTTTCTATTAACTCTTTTCGAGCCTCATGAAGACACAAAATGTTCAAATGTGTGTACTGTACTACATCCATTTTCAGAAAAATGGCGGAATTTGACGAGCTATTTCGCGACTCGGACGACGTATATCTCAGCGACAGAGAGGAAGAAATGTTTTCATATTCTGTTGTAAGTAATTTATTAAACTCTTTTCTATATTATAATTATAAATATGAGTGCATATACTGGATGTATAAAGTGACTGCTGATCATGAGGTCCCGGGTTCGAATTCCGGTCAGGTCAAAAATCATTTATTAAGTTTTTCCGTCAAGAAAGTCTCAGTAGCACCCCTGAGTCAAGAAGTTGCGGTGATAAATGATAAATTATCTACACCTATCATATAACGCAAACATGCGTCTATGAAAAGGTCTCCAGATTTTCTCACTTACTAAATAAAAGGCAGCAGCACCATCCTGGTCAATTTAATTCATAACCATAAAATATGTCATATGCATGTCTATAATGTCTTATTATCATACATGTTTTTCAGGAGACGGATATGCATCAGGGGACTTAGGTAACTCCAATGAGGTTATCCCACATGTTTGATGAACATGGCCAGCAGTTGGAGTGTCCAAATCTCCCTTTAGGACCCGCATCTTCCACCGAGCCAGCACAAGAAAATCCGCCGTTGGCATCGTCACCACCTTTTCCGTAAGTAAATTTTGTTATTATGTTTGTATTAAAGCTTTTTCAAAAATGTATGCAAGTAGAAGCTACCACAGTTTTTAAAATTCTGTCTCATAAGAGAGTGAAGAATTTCAATTGTATATTATAAATTAGAGATATGAAAAAGTCTCTGTCCTGGGAGTGACCAGCAAGAAACCCAGCAGGACTTTTTTTTAAATAGAATTAATTCACACAATAATAACTTTTATAGAATAAAATTAGTATGAAAACATTTAGAAACAGCATGGTAGCAATCTCCTCATTCCCAGGGTTCCAGGGTTTACATGGTTGATAATAACCTTTACTAAACAATTTTTGCTTACTAAAAATTTATAACTCATTGATAAGGTCTGTATATTTTCTGGGACTTTTATAAATACATATACCTATGTTGCCCCATGAAGGAATTATACTGACTCTGGAGTCTAGTAACTGGTATAACTAACTTGTTACTACTTTCATCTTTGATTCAATCTAATTCATTTGTATATAATTATTCTTCTATTGTCTAGTTACAGTATTTGTTTATACTTATTGCACATTTATGTTATATGCAATACTTTTAAAACATATATTTGTACTTTTATATATATATATAAACATACTAGCTGACCAGGCAGACTTTGTTCTGCTCTTTCCGAAGCCCTTTGTCTTCGGAAAGGGCAGAACAATTTTGTTTGTTTTGAGTTCATCGCAGACAAACAATGTGACACGTAATTTTTATATATAAAGATATTAATAAGTATGTATTCATCCTATCTATGTACTTATATACCATTTTATTTTATGCATCTTTATTACTATTTTATGGTTTATAATAAAAAATGCAATTTTGTATCTATCTGATAACACTTCATTGTGCGCTAAAAAAATCTATCTATTTATGCTTGTTCCTTGTATTTACAGAATGTAAATCGCTATTTTTAATAAAACTATTTTTGTTTTGTGTTTGTATATAGTATTTTATAAAATATGTATGCACTCAATTATATTATATTGTTTTTATATATGTCTTGTAGGCGAAATGTTAGTCCAGAAGTGGTCGTTGTCGTTGAGCGGTTGGACGGCGACAAGTTGATGACGTGAGACAAGTGTTCGCGGACGAACACGAACTTTCCACGAGGAGGTGTTGGCGAGTTCAGTGGTGGTGCTGAGCGGTGCGTGCGGGTAACAGCAGGCCGGCGACGGGCACGAAGCGGTCGACGCGCCGTGGTGCTCGCGTCTCCGTCTCCTCATCGTGGTGGCGCGGCGACCAACTTATACAAGTATGTGTGACAGATAATGATGTGCCTGAGGATTTGCGAGATAGGATTTTGAGACTGGTGGCTAATAGGAAGCTCGGGAAAGGAGGGCCGAAAGGAAGGATGGAAGTAGATAATGATAATGATGATGAGGCAGATGGCATTGGACGTGCGGCCCTATTCGAAGATGCGACTTCTCTTAACTTTGATTGGCGCCCCATGGACTCCTTTCAAGGTGAAAGAGAAACGTTTCTTGCGGAAACAACTGGGCCAACCACGCTGTCCGGAAGTGCGTATGGGCATTCCGCCAATATTGGGACGATAGCATCATGTCTCATATAGCGACAGAAACGAACCGGTACGCTGTAGAACTGTCAGTCAGTCATCAGTGATGTTTTACTTCAGAAGACGGTAATGTTTTTCAGTATGCATGTATGGATGTATTTTTCTTTTACACGCTCTGTAGCCTAAACTGCTTGATGGATTTTAACATATGGGGTGTTGTTCGACTTGCTTTAGTTGTGAAAGTGACATATAATATTTGAATTTTTTTCTTTTCAGGAAACTTTTGGTTTTGTTATTTATTACTGTTTTAACCATTGGACTTGTTTATGCAACTTGTTTAATAAATTGTTTGATGTTGATGTTTGATGACTTTTTTACACACAAATATTTTTTCAAATAATAAAATTAACCTCCCCCCTTCCTCTCCTTTTGGTTTCCTTACAATTCTTTCTTTATCATAAGGTCGTAACAATCCACTACTGCCATTGGTCATAGAAATAAAGAGGAGCTCAAGATTTTACTGCCGCAAATGTCGCCCAGCACGACAACGCTGTTCTAAATATAGCACGGAACACCCGCGTTCCGCCGAGACTAAATTAAAAAAAAATGTTCGTCCTTTTTAGTCTATTAAAGTCCACTACAGATCATAAGCGTCCACCATATATTGCCGGGATATTTGCCATAGTTGCCACGTTTGCTAAGCGGGTTGGCAACCGCAGTTTTTTATTTTTAGTCTTTATTAGAAAGATGCTGCTGCCCATCTTCTGATTTGTTTCACTCTGTCGCCTCTAATCATGAGTGATTAACCCATTCAAGGCCGCTCAAAAAATCTCACTTATTACGTAGGTGCGGGCGGTTCAAAGGACTAACGCCGGTAGGCGTTTAACGCATCTCATATTTAAACACTTTGACGCCGATCGGCGTTTCCCGCACATGAAAATTATTTCTTGCTTATTTAGGCAGAATTTTACTGACGCTCATCAGATTACGCCATGTGCAAGTGACTGCGTACTCAGTGGCGAAATTTCATTTGTATATAATAAGTTATTTTGTGATTAACAGTGCAGTTTTATTAAAAATACTGGCAATTTCCTATTTACCATAAATATGGCTGGAAATAGTAAGTGAATTTGTTTCTTTTCTATTCAGTATAAAGTAAGGGATATTTTCCACATTATAGAAAGATTTCTTATTACACTGAATAAAGAAATTGGTTTTATATTAATATTTTCAGATTATTGAAATATGACCAGGGATTGAACCTTTTCTCTGATTTTTTAAGTTAAATACTTTTAATAATAGTATTTAGTCTACTATTTTAAATGTACTAAGTATAATAAGTAGAGTTTTGAATTAGTAGTTGAAGGGAAGAGAAAACATCGAGAAGGGTATTCAGTTACATACTATTTCTAGTGCAGCGTAATTTGTTTCACTTAATAATTAATAATGACTTGAAGGTGAGGCTCGACCATCGTCACAGAGTTTATTGAGTGACGGTGTGAGATCATTTGGTTCATGAAAAGAAAGCCTATATAACTGTTTTTAATTCCATAAAATAAAATAGCAAAATAAATATTTAATCAAAATGTTTTTAATGTTGATAACCTTTGGAAGACGCCGTTCGGCGTTTTCCGCGCCTGAGGATAGTTTTGTTATTTTTCTAAAATCATTATTTACAGAAACTGCGACTATAATGATGTATGTATGTAAAACATGCACATATAAAAAGTATATCCCTTTAGAATAGAAATTGGCCAAGTTATGGCTAAAATATAATTTAGGCCGATCGGCGTCATCCGCCTAAGAATGGCAATTTAAATAACGCCGTTGTGCGTGCACCGCAATGAATGGGTTAATAACGTCACGGTGAAAAATAACGTTTTGGTCCATGTCTAATGTCGATTTTATTAATCATGTCTAATGAGTAATGGACGTGACAAAGTGATATTTACTGTTATTTTTATGAATAGAATAGAATGGTATTTTATTCAATATTCATTATTACATAATACTTATTGAAAGTCATTCAACCGTCACGGTTATTAAAAATAACACCTCAGTCTGGTCGCCTCTTACGACTCCCACGGAACGGTATGTGACAGTGGATATTCTGCCATTGCACGGTAAACTAAATTTTTAATTATTCAATCAGAAAGCAAGAAAAATTAAATCGAAATAATTTTTCGACTATAAATCTTTAATAATTGTCACCTAGGAATATAATTTTTTTACACGTGCCGAATATAAGTAGAACCACTTTGTTTTCACTGTAAAACAGACATGCAATATCTGAAAAAATGCTGCATCATTATACAGCTGTAGAGTGGCTCTAAAACCTAAACTCCCAGAGTTTAACGGAGGAGATCAAAGCTCGTATAATAACCAATGTAAACAGATATCTTTACGCGCGCAGGGCAATGCTAAGCTACAAGCTTCTAACTACCAAGTCTAAAATCACTTTTAGTGAGGTGTAGCCCCTACGACAATAGGTATAATTAGAGTTAAGTTTACAATAAAAAGCAGTATAATTAAAGTCTTAAACTGAGCAACACGACTCCTCCTTCATTTAACACCTTCCAACATTACATGGCAACCCTGCCAGGCGGTGCGCTGCGACAATATGCACGCGCACCGCCGGGCCTAGTTAAAAGGTGGGAAGTAAAATATAAATATTATTAATTTAAATAATGAAGACATTATTGAAATTATTGACAAAAAAAATGTTAAAACGGAATGGACGCAATACCGGATGTGACGAAAAATAAATAAATATGAATACAAGAAGAGGCCACAATAATAACTTTATAGAAGTTGACTGAAAATTTAAAAAAGTATAATGTATATGAAGTGATATAATGTAATTGTATAATAGTAGTTTGAAGACAACTAAGAAAGAATGAGGAAAATAAAATATGATTTCTTTTTAAATATTATAATGACCCAAAACTAAAATTCAAAAAACGGCAGAGCAGAGAAGGAACGTAGCGGTTGTATTCTTGCGAGCTTCGTCCAGAAGAATAATATGAAAATTGAGCCAAAAAGAACAAAGAAGAAATTAAGAGGTAACTCGCACCTGTGTGATTTTTAATCAGAAGATTCCAGCTTCGAATTCTGGCAGCGTTGCCATGTAATGTAGTAAAGGTGTTAAATGAAAAGGAGACATGTTGCTCAGTTCAAGACATTAATTATACTGATTTTTATTATAAACTTAACTTTAATTATGCCTATTGCCGTGGGGGCTACACGTCACTACAACTATCTATGCATGTAACTTTGGATGCCGACGCATTTTTTGAAAGGAGTCTTAAAACAATTTTTGGACTTAAGTGAGAACAAATGATGGCACATATCAAAAAAAGGTGAATCATGAACTTAAAACACTGATTCATTAAGAAACAATCGTGAAGTTCTGCAAGTCACAAAAGCCTTAGATAGGCTGGCTGCTTGAAAGACTGGATAGCACTAGAGCTGCTAAAGCCATCTCCAAATGAATTTCACAACAGAAAAGACCTAGAGAAAGATCCAGGAAGCGGTGGAAGAATTGTGTCGAGGAATATCTGAGGAGTATAGGCAAGAAAACATCTTGGAGAAGGGAGACCAGAGACAGCGAAATGGAAGTACATAGTTGAGTAGACTAAGGTTACAAAGGGTTGTAACGCCGCAAGATGATGACGATGATAATAATGTCTCTATCACGTAAGTTCTGGTTTTCCTCATGGAGCAAGATAATCAGCCCGGGGAGCGGCCAATGCTCCGTGTGGTAGTGCAGAACTCGGTGCGTTTCGTTTGTGGCGCGACGACAGCGCCGCCGTATCACCCCCTGCTCAGACCGGAGGTCGATAGTGCAGTCTGGTTGCCCGTGCGTCCTTAATGCAATACACACCGGGTGTAATGCGTGCCGTACTACGCACTTGCAAGTGATGCCGGTGAAAAGATGGGCCGGAGCATGTGCCAGAAGTTTGCCTTATAAATCTGCGGTTGCGGTTGTCGTTGCGGTTGCTTGCGGTGTATTTGCTTAAGTACTGCAGTCGCTCAATTGACCGTACAGACCAATATATATTCAGATGTCTTTTGGATGCTTTCAAGGAAATAGTAAATTTCCTTCAATTTTGAAGACTGGCAGTCCAGTAAAGTAGCTATTACAGTTGTCAGTTAGGTTTGTAATTAGAAATCGAGTATCGACCAATGCCGCTGATCTGAACCCTAAAGATTCTACTGTTTTTGAAATGTGAGCATTACAATGAGAGCTAATAATTTTACGCTCACCAGATGTCGCTAGTTGTTGTTGTTCTTTCTGGTGGGAGGGTGATCCTCTACAATTCAGAGGCTCAGCTGGGGTTAGTTACCGCCAGCTTGGCAAAAACTACCGCCAAATGACGCAAGGCGTGAACGGTATTATAATAGGCGAAATCTTTTTGGGAGTAATGATCTGGGCAGGTAGACAGCAGATGCTCATAAGAACCGGTTGCGGCGCGGCTGTTTCTTGGTGCCTGGTTATCGAGACTAGCAGGATCCGAAGCACAGTTGCCCCATTCGAGGCCCAATTAATGAGAAAGCCACTCGTGAAAATCTGCTGTATCATCTTACGAAAAAACCTGGAATAGCTCCACCATGCACTTTGACGCACGGAGAAAAGGCCTGGTGCCGATTTCCAGGAGGGTTTTAGGTTGTGTGTGACGTCTCGTCCAACTGGAGTTATCTCAACCTATTCACTCCAGCACTCAAATAAAAAAGAAGGGTAAGTTTTTACAGCGGTTGAACTCCCTCTTCTTCAAAGTGCGCTTTACAAATATCCACTGCACTGTAATCTCAACACAGTTCAATATCACCTTGAGACCGACAAGCCGCACTTACTCTTCTTGTCATGTCCTCTTATTGCGGTGTACCTTGGCTAGCCTGGGTATACACTAGAGTATAATTTCCACCAGCGCACCGGAGTCTGTGTGTACTTCCGCAATGACATCTGCTGTAAGCGTCTCTAACACTGAAGGATTTCTTTCTTTACGATCTGAGTATTGGTAGAAACTAGAATGGATAATATTATTTAAAATTGTGTCTACCGACCGCACAGCGGTGACCATGAGACAACAAGGCACATTTAAAAAGGCTGAACACCTGAGTGGATCTCTCTCTAATGTGGCCCCTAAATAAATAGGTTACCCAAAAGAGTCAATTTTAAATCAGTACTCTATTGCCCAGCTGATTTTTCTGGGATACCTTAATGTCTGCCACTGATGGCTGACTTTTTTGAAGACAGTTTGTGAAAAGCCAGTCCTGAGACTGGCTTTTCACAAACTAGAAAAGGGACCATGCTGGGACAAGCGTAGAATTTTTCTTTTTCTCTTTTATTTGTCGCGGGGTCTCTCCTTGTCAGTATCGACGGTTCACGACGCACTCAAATCAAGTGGTTTACTTCGTCTTTCGTATTGCACACAGCAAAGGAGTGGCAAACTCTGCCGGCTTCTGCCTTACCGTTTGATTACAATCTGCGTCTTGATGCCAAAAGTAAATAGGTTTTTGTTACGCTACGACACGACAGTGCGATTTATCGTCTAGATGGTAGCAGCCCTATGGCTTCACAAACACTTAACGCCAGGCGGAATATTTTTTTCAAGAAATCATTCAGCCCGGCTAGCATGGGCTGGGGACAAAATATTTATACCACGATTATATCCACAAACAAGAAATAAAATTATCTTGTCCTTATGCCAAAGCACGGGAACGGGGAGAAGTAGTTCATTGGACGTGGGTTTAAGTTTATATTCATACAAAAAATCTATCTAAGCCTAAGTCTATCTCCCATTTTATCTACTGTGGATATTATATCCACCGGTGTGCCCATGCTCTAATGGTGGATAAAACTAAGCGAGGGGATAAACATTTTGTCCTTTCCCCGGGGATAAAATTGTAATATAACTTGAAGAAGAATATCCAAAAGCTTTTGTTGGCATCCCGCACAGTGGTCTACTTTTATAGGATTTGCCTACAAAGGCAAGTAAGGTAGTAAATCAAGGGAAAATATAGTTTAGTTATTCTTGGAAAGTCCTCCATTAGACGAAAGTTATGCAGACTTTTGTATAAGTAGCGGCATGAAAGTCTAGCGGTGACCGTTATTGCGCATAAGTCGCGCTGATTGGCTCGTGTGTATCGTTCACACGCGCTTATTGAGCCAATCCAGTTGCATTCGTGCAATTAAATTCGTGCGCGTCCCCTCCACGTTTCGTTCAGCGCTAGACTTACGTGCTGCGACTTGTAGTAACAATTGTTTGCTAGTTATCTTCGAAAATGTTCGACAGCAACACCTCTAAAGAATAAATCTTCTAAAACATGACAACACTTCAGCATACTCCACAAGACGAATAGTCGAATGTTTGTCAACGTCAGGTAGAGGTAAGAGTCATCCGCCATACAGTCTTGTCCAGGCACCTTGCGATTTCTAATTCTTCCCAAAACCACATGATTAAAGAAACGGAACAGAGACAAAGCTTCATACAACTGCGCTATGATAGCTAGTAATGTACTACAAGCTTGAGGCACGTGTGAGCATCTGGCGGTTCGTCACGTACAGAGAGAGACCAGTTTATACCGGCTCCGCCAGTGCTCAAGCTCAGGGTGTACACTTTGCGCGTCGTTTTTATTTTTGTTTCATGTTTTGATTTAATAATAGAAATGAGTAAACAATAATGTTATCTAATAATAGAAATAAATGTTAATATGGTTAACTGTTCTGTGCGTATGAAAAATAATAAAACGAATATATTATGCAATTAATCTTTATTATTAATAGTTATATGCTATAATATTGTAACCTGTTCAAAGCAAATAAAGTTAAAAATATATATATTTTTTTAATTATTCCTAAGACCACTAGGTAATAAGCAATTGACTATGTTGCAATAAAAATTTGCGCCTTCTATAATCTGTGCTCGGCTTTAGTAGTATATAAGTCTATGATTTTACAATTCTCTCACTCTCTCTCTCTCTCTCTCTCTCTCTCGCTCTCTCTCTCTCTCTCTCTCTCTCTCTCTCTGTGTGTGTGTGTGTGTGGTCATTACTAGCAGAAAGTATTGTATTTCGTCTTAAATAAAGTTTTGTCAATAATTATATATAATATATAAATATTCATTTAATAATGACAGATTATAAATTATTATTTTTAATGTGGTAGATAGATATCCTACACATACACCAACAAATTTATCGCATTTGTTGAATTGCTTGAGCAAAAATTTCGAGAATATTTTGATTTCGAAATAAACATTGTTTTATTGATAGTAATATATTTATACGTGTGCAAGATTGTATATGCCATGTAAGTGATTTTGTGATTGAAAAACAAAAGAATATGAAAATAAAATATTACTAATATTAATAATGTCAGAGTACTTAAATCGTTTTAAAAAAAATATTCTCTTATAGATACATAATGAAAAGCTGTTAAATCATAACACGAAAAGTCTTGGCAAGGTGTCTTTTTTCCGTGTTGAGGTGTGCAATAAAGGTTTAATTTCATTGGGTTTTAAAAACCACATCTTGAAGGTGGCCGCCGTACTCGACGATACACCGAGATGGACGAAATATGAAACCGCTACACGTCCGCTACATCCATTTCATCGAGTTTGGGTAGAAAAAACTCCTCAATCATGCTGACATAACGTTCCGAATTAACCGTAACTGCCCTTTCGTTCTCTTTAAAATACCATGGGCCAATAATGCCGATTCTGGATATTGCACACAAAACAGTCACACGTTTTGTAAGCAGGGGCTGCTCATGAAGTTCTTTCGGATTTGTGCCGCACCAATATCGTATGTTTTGTTGGTTCACGTATCCTGACAGATAGAAATATGCCTCGTCCTCGTGTAATGGGGCAGGTGTTCGAGAGAGGCTTCACATGCATTTTTTCGTGAAAGATAATCACGTGGATTAAATTGTTGCACTACTGCCAATTTGTATGGATGAAATTTGAATTCTTCATCAAAAATTAGTCTAACTTTACGGTTAAAATTGCACTGATAATGAGAGAGAGATGAGATGGTTCTGGAAGGTCCATTAGGTTTATTCTTCACGCTACTAGTACCCCTGAACATGTCCACTCCGATTTCCGATCAGGCACACGACCTGCAGGCGCGATATTGAATTCTTTTCTGAATGCACGCTGAGTTTGCGATGACCGAACGGCCGACGGTAAAGTAGGTCTCTCGGCGAACGCACGCTACTCCTCCGCCCACTGCATGATTGACACTTAAACTAACTTAAAAATGTTGGGTACCGCCCTTCGCACGCGCCATATCCCACCCCACTCAGAGTAACAGACTCTTTGTGGCGCGCGTTTCAAATAAGTGACCCTACTAAAATAGGTAAAATTTTGCACGCCCTTTAGAAGCTTTGACTTTATTCCGTTTCTTTACTCATGTGCCAAATCTCCGAAGATATATTTAGAGGTATTTACTCAACAAATGCTAAACATGCAGCAACTGTGTTTAAAAAGGGGTGCGAAATATTGCTAAACAATAGTGGGCCCACTGCTCTCCTTGTAGTTCGATTGATTGCGACGATGCGTAATATACAGAAATTCGATAAATAAAGTTACTACCTAAGCAGCACACAAGCGTTATAAACATCAATATACCAGCCCACATAGAACTTAGATTTCTTTTAAAAGTGTATAAGAGTGTTGAAAAGGGGTTATATCCTTATAAGAGTGGTTTATGAGTTATTATACAGCTCAAGCTGTATAAAGTCTGTATTATGGGATCTAAGTAAGCTTAGGGTTCTTAATCAGAATATGAAATTTCTAGTATATAACTTTAGGTATTTTGTAACACTTCAATCTGATTTTATCATTAAAGTTGTATAGAAGCTGTTTTTTTTCATGCTGTCCCTTGCTTATACAACTCTAAGTGTTATTATAGTATCACTAAAATCTTATTTCTGGACAATGGTGTATGCAAACTCTCTTCTAAAACTTATTCTTATGGTGTCATTGTACAGTAGTTTTATGACTTCTGTCTATGAGAGTGATATAAAACTAAAAAAAAAAATAACAGCCATAGTACAACTTAAATCTGTATAAGTGACAGAACATCGCCATTTTGCATGCGCTGCGTGTTTATATTGTGCTAGTGAACAAAATTAATTTGTTATCAATATGTGGAAAAAAAGAAAAAGATTTGGTGCAGTAAAAAGACCATGTTAAATCTTAATTAAATTTATCCAACACTGTTCCTAAGACAAGATTTTTCATCTTTTATACGTATATCTAAAGAGAATTATATGTTATGTTGAAAAAAACTTATACAGCGTAAATAATAAAAATATCCTATTATTATTATTTACGCTGTGTGTTTCAAATTGTCGCCATTTTAAGACCCATAAAAACAAAATTAAAAATATAAATTTAGGAATATTAGACATTAGTCTTAGCCTATACCATTATTTCAGTTTGACTAATGATCACTGTGCCCCAATGTGCCATCATATCCATTAATTTCATATATATTTTTATTTTACCTATACAACCGATATTTAGTTACCGATTTAGTATTTTGTCCTTGTACTATTGTGTTATTTTGCTGGCGCGGAATTTTTCGTTAGAAAACATATACAAGTTTACCGTAAATCTAATTTTGCACGTCCAATTCACCAATTATCATCGTCAAAACTCAACTCGAATCCGAATATAATATTAATATGTTAAATATATGTACATTAAACGCCGCCATCATTCGATAAGCGTTATTTCTGTTTTATATTCATTTGTAATTTCATTCAAAAACAATTTAGAACGTTTGTTATTATAAGTTACTTATAAGACAATATCTGTAGTGTAATAGTTTCCTTGCACACCAAATAACAGCTGTAATACAGCTGTTATACAGCCTCGTTTATGCTTGTACAGCTACTGTACAGCGCTACTAACGCATAAAACTGCATAATTTGTGCCAATTTTTTACTTATAAGAACTTTATAAGCGCTTATACAGCTTTTATACAGCCAGAAAATACAGCCTCTAGTATAAAAACGAACTTCAATACAGCTCGTATACTGCTGTATTGCTCGTATAACAACAGCATGCAAGCTGCAGCTTGGGTATGGTCTTCAATTTACTATAGATCATTTTTAATTTTCTTAAAATTTGCAATGTCACTAATTCTTAATGGTCTGGTAGCTTCCGTTTCTTTGACGACGAAAATATAAAGACTGTGCACTGTGGCAACATTTCGCCAAAAAGCAAAGAGGACGCCATCTTGTCGATGTCAATGTGCTTCGTCGTGCGATTGAATGCATGTGCTTGCGGAGTGCTACTGTTTCTTTTGTTAATTCTCTTTGTTCCGCAGTTCTTTCCTGTTACATGTGCCATTTTTATAGGGGAAAGCAGCAGTGATGATGATGATGACTACTTAGACAGTGATGCAGAGATGAGCAGAATGAAGTGCTAGATTCCGATTAAAACTTTTTCCTTCATGGTTCTTTTGTATTTATTTGTAAATAAATATTATTTCATAAATATCTGTTTTGCTCACCCTACCTAACTGGTTTAAATTGACAGCTATGACGTCACAATATTTGCGCCAGGTCAGTCCTATTCTTATTTGAATCGCATAGTATGTGTTCGTTATAGCAACAAAAATTTTATGAGAAATGGCAACTCTAAAAACGCATCAACAGAATTAACTCCAACTTCAAATGTAGGTAAATAATTACTCAAATGCAAGAATGAAGATATTCTAAGTTTTCTTGCGTTTATGTTTGTTGGTAACTTATATGAGTCGTGTTACATTATTATAAACATAAAGTACAATTATGTAACATGACTCACAGTTATAGTAACAAATATCAAAATCGACACGATATCAAGATATATCAATGACATAAATTACATTCTCACCTCTTATCGGCATCTACTTGGCAATATCGCATAAGCAGGCTCTTGAGTGACAACCCTGATATTTTTAACACTTTAGCCGCTTGGTGTGTATCAAACAGTCCTACTATGTAGACGCCGAAGTCCCTTTGCAACCAAAGGACATCCATTTCGGCGCCATGGAAAACCTAAAGGGCAAATCGTAATATATATTTATAAATTTATTAAGATTATTATAATTAAAGATTATATATTATAAAAACAAGTATTTCGAAGACATGTGAAGTTCGTCAACACGCATTGGGACGTATATAGGCTGTAACGTTAACGTTATTAAGATTATTTATGTTTATTATACTAGACTATGTTACAAATCTCAAATTCATTTCTTTGTTTTTGAAAGTATTTCTAGAGATGACTCTTGCAAATTAATTTAGTTAACAAACATTTTATTGTTTAACGAAATTTATAAGGTTATTTTTTTAATAAATGGAAGATTATCCAAAAAACGATTAAAATAAACTTAACATTAATTAGTAAAACTAAAATATGTGACAAAAGTGCGTAAGACATACTCACTTTCACTTTCTTCGGGTCAGTGAAGGATAAGTTTAACTTGTGAATGTGTTCACGCACTGCTAGCGCGTCGATAATAAAGTCGCCTTCGATCGTCGAAATTTGTATCAGGCATGTGATGCCTGGAAGAGTTAAGTTTCTGTATTAAGAAATGAGTCACTCCGCCGTAAAAAGTTCATATATTAATTTATATTTTAAAAGCCGTATTCAGTTCGTGTAATAAACAAGATTTACGCATAGCCCAGTAATTACGTTTTAATAATAACTAAAAATGTATATTACAAGCTTAATGGTTAAAACTAACTACTTTGCTGAAAATAACCTTCCCCTCCCTTTTTGTATTTGAAAATGCAATATATAAATATTACCTAGCCTACGTCACTCCCACAATTAATATGTAATTTGTCGTTAGACAAATCTAACGACACTTCATATGTTATGTTAAAATCCGTCAAGCCGTTTAGGTTACAGAGCGCTTCAAAGAAATAGAATAAAATCATACACATATATACTCTCAAAAACATTACACTCCTTCTGGGGCAGTCAGAAATTGTCAGAGCTGCAAGAAATTTGAACAATAGGTTTAAAACAAACTATTGTTGTCGCGCCTTGGCTGGACAATCGAGCTAATCAACCGAGAGCGACAACTGTAGCTCGGACTGATTATATAACTATGAAATCACTCCCCTGTTCACTCCTGATCCTCCGAATCCAGACTGATTTCTTTTTCAAAAACAATACATGAAAGAATGGCTATATCTGTATGGTATAGTGTATATATGTATGTAAAATCTATTTTCCTTTTTTATATTTGTTGACAATTTTAGTAATTTTAAAAAATTTCTAGTTTTTAAAAATAACTTATGAGGAAAAAATCATAGGAACATACCGTACCGCTAGATATAGGTTTTATCGTATAAAAATATTTGCTCTAATATCATCACACGGAGAAAACAGGATTAAGTTTTTATGGACTAAACCCCGCCTCTTAAAATCTTTAAACCTAATTACTATTTGCAGTCTTCGTCGGGTTCAGTTACTTTTTGAATATGGTAATTTAGGATGAAGTTGCAAAAAAACTAAACAAAACCCATCTTTAGAAATTGTCAAGTATTGTCAATTAACTCTGTATCTCACAACCGAGTCCCAAGTGGGCTATACTCGTATAAACTTGAAGAAAGAAAGAAAAAATATTTATTACAACAAACACCAACACACATGTTACAAAAGATGTAATACCTACACTAAACAACTTATAATTACAGATTAAAAGAAAACTTTTCGGGGTTCGGGAAATTACGACACATCTTCGCGTCAGGTATACCTCAAAACATGAAAACGAGAGTGTACAACCAGTGCGTGTTAACAGTGATGACTTATGGATCTGAGACGTGGTCCTTCACTGCTGGCCGTATGAGGAAGCTCAAGGTCGCTCAGCGAGCTATGGAGACGGCTATGCTCGGGGTTTCTCTGCGTGATAAAATTAGAAATGAGGATATCCGACATAGCCCAACGGATTAGTAAGCTGAAGTGGCAATAGGCCGGCCATATAGTTCGAAGAACCGACAACCGATGGGGAAAAAATGTTCTCGAGTGGCAGCCTCGTACCAATAGGCGAAGTGTAGGGAGACCTCCCACTAGATGGAGTGACGACCTGGTAAGACATGCAGGAAGTCGATGGATGCAGGTGGCTCAGGACCGTGCTTTGTGGCAATCCTTGGGGGAGGCCTATGTTCAGCAGGAGGCTTGTGAAGGGCTGTAATAATGACGATGATGAAAAGAAAACTAAATCCTAAAATAAAATGGAAGCAATTCAACAAAAGCTTTATTATGTATACGGGTTTGGTATAAAAGGACTACATTCAGCATAATTTCTCGTGATATTATCCACGAACATGATTTTCAGTGCGCTGGTTTTATATCGTTTGTATCGTTTTATATCGACTATATCCATCGGTCTGGAAAAGTAACAAATATCTTTATATCGCGATGCTCTGGTTTTTTTTGTTACGGGTATTCACTCCCCTCTCATAATAAAAATGTCCTCCAGACCGAACTTCAGTTACGGAAGCCAGCCACAATGAAGACTAACCATTTGCGCGGGACACGATTATTGTGCATAAGTGTGTGCGCAAGTACAGGTGCACTCTCTATTCTCTCACTCTCATAGACCGACGTGACGTCAATCCGACACGAGTGGAGAGAGACCAGACAAAGGACCAACAACTTAATTTTTTTTATAACGCACGGTGTTGAGACTAAATTTCTAAGTCTGTGCTGCTAATTAAAATTATTTGATATAAAACCCCGTATAACTGATTCTGATCCAATCCGATATTCTAACCCAGGATCGCATGATCACCAGTCGCACTTACGACCACTATACTAACGAGACAATCAAACGTGCTCCCCTACGTTTGCATTGACACTTAGTTGCAATAAAATGCTGTACAGTTGATAATAGCCGGACGTCGTCAGTCAACTATGCAAAATGACACTTGTCGACATCAATTGCTTGCTGCTATATTTGTATTTGTATTTTTCTTTTTGTTGAGCAAATACAAAGGGAAGGACACTATTATTTTTTATTTTTAACTTAATAAAAAAGACATTCAGTTATGATATAATTAAAATATAAATATGTGGCGTTGTAAGATTATCCACTAGCCCATATCTTCCCGTGGTTGTCGTAAGAGGCGCCAGAGAAACAGAAACAGGTGATGAGAAATAGTATCTTCCTGCTAACAAGTCGAAATAATAAAAACTGCGGTTGCCACACTTGGCAGGCCGTATGGCAATTCTTTTTTTTTATTGAATATGTGAATGCTGTGGACCATAGACATCTACTTGTATCCTCGATTAAGAATCAAAATGCAGACGCTTTGCCCCCTGAGGACTAAGATGGAATACCTAGTTTCCAGTAAAAAGGGTATCCGGTTCTATGCACTCACCATACGAAACACAGCAGTATTGAGCTGCTATTTTAAGCTGGTATTCTGCGAGGGCGTGGCCTTCCCCGGTCGAGCGGATCCATTCATGCTATAACCATAGCTGCAGCATGGCTCTACCACGTAAAAATTATGACACAATCCTCCCTATGAGGCAATCTATGGATATGAGTCCTATGTTCAGCACAAGACTTTTATTGGCTCTAATGGATACATACAGCAAACACGACGCAAAAGCAGTAAATAACGAAATAAATATACTGTACGTAAATTATGGTATGCTTACATTGATATACAATAATGCATAATTATGTCTATTACTTATCCTTACAAAAGCAACTTCGCCAATACTTGCAGAGCAGATTTAAAAAAAAAAAACATTATTTATTTATGGCAAATATTAAAGGCAAGTCGCGATGAGCTCAAATATAGACTAATAGCAATTTAAGAAATAGCTTAGCGATCAGCGCAACTGGTTATTGGGCTCTTGATTATTTAATGATAGATATGACCACTAAACTAAGCTATGGACGTGAGCAGGGTTCGAAACCATGTCGGATCAAATTGTGCCAAAATAAAATAAGCCCCGTGTCTTTGACACAATTTACTTGAACCCACTTTACAATAACTTGTATGTCAAGTTAGAAGCAGGTATCTAAAAAGATATAAATCAGCCACTTCATAATAGTTGCGTTAGGTTATAGGAACTAAGTGTTTTTCTTTGTGGCCACACTATATAAGTCCCACTACTAGCTTCCTGGCAGTATAATATAGTGTGACACATTTTGTCCACATAATTTAATAAATAAAGCACATTTTTGGATAGAAAGAGTTTATTCTTTACCGGTATGGGACCGGTGACATAGAAGTGATTAAGATGTTTCAAGTTCGGCATGCTCGGAAACCGTGTAGTGGAGGAGTAAGAATATTCATAATCTCATAACTTTCCATGTGTGTCGTAAGAAGCGACAGAGAGAAACAATCCAGGAGATGGGCAGCAGCGTCTTTCTAATAACACCAACGTGGCAAGCGTACCAAGCGTGGCAAATGGAAAATACCCCGTATATATTATAAAAGCAATGTATGGGGGCAACCTATGTTCAGAAGTGGACTTTTGATAGGCTGCAATTGATGACGATGATGATACTCGGAGAGTTATTTCGCATATGTCTTGAGCCTACGCGATTTTTTCACTTAATATAAGGTCGAGGAAAAAGTTTCTTCGTATTTTATATACAAATACAATACATTTTTTTGTTTAAAATTTAATTACATTTAACTATAATAATATATATGTGCCATTTTGTTCGATAACTTGTTGCGATCTTGTAGGTAGTGACATAATCCCGTTGCTGTAGAAATCTTGGGATTTTTGATCAAAAAAATGTGACAAGTAGTTTTGACAGTCCTCTTTTGATGTTGACATAACACTACCCAAAGAATTCTAAAGAGACCGAAACAGGTGAAAATCTGAGGGTGCAAGGTCAGGACTATATGGTGGATGCATTAACACTTCCCAACCAAGCTCTCTCAATATTTGCTGAGTGGCCAAAGATGTGTGTGGTCTGGCGTTATCATAATGAAAGACCACTCCTTGGGTTGGGTTTAGAATCAAGTTGCCTGAATTTGAGGAGTCTGTCACTGTGGGGTGGTCAAGGGGGCTTATCTCAAGCGCCCCCATGCAATTTTAGCTACCGGAGCTGCGTCGAAATAATTAAAATTATTTTCTAAAAATATTCATAAATCACTAATTAATACCTGAAACGGAACTTAAATTACTCTAAATTCTTACTTTTTTTAAGTTTTTTAAGTTGACATTGACAGTGACAGATATATTAGACTTCGCGACTCGCGTCATAAGCGTCATTCCGTTTTAAAAAAAGATAATTACAATAATCCAGAGAATTTTGGTGATGCGATAGTGGAGTACTTGTGGAGGCGGAATATTATGAAACATAATAAAGATCCATTTTTGGAAATGGTGGAAGTAATTAAATATGTTTACTTATGAAAGTAATTAAGATATTGGTGTTTTATTAAAAGTTAAGATTTTGGTGGTTTATTTGGTGCAAGAGCGGGCGAAGCGAGCTCGGGACTTGGGGCACCCCGACTCGGACAGGTTAGGTTAGAAGGGGATGGCGGGGTCGAGTGAGCGAGCGAACAGATCCCTCTATCCCCTTCGTGATAATTTTTTTTGTAAACTATCCAGAAATAAGAGCCCCGCTTAGCGGGGCTCCGTCAACTAAACTTTGGTATTGCTTCGGCGGAGGGGTACACCCCCCCCCCTCCCTATTAAAACGATTTTTCTCAGAAATCATTCAATAAAAATTTTAATCTTCAACATTTAATATTTAAAAAGATAGGCACGTCCGGCGGGGGAAAAAGGTGGGGTGGGGGGCGAATCTACTCCTCCCCCACCCCTTTCCCCCCACCCCCCTACTGAGGCGACTTGATTCTAAACCTTAACCCACTCCTTTTCTGGTGATCAATTCCGGACGTTTTTTCTCAATTTCTTGCTCGAGTCTCAATAGTTGTTGGCACTAGAGATCCGAATCGATGGTTTTGCCCGCCGGTAAAAGCTCATAATAAACGATGCCCTTCCAATCCCACCATACACACAGCATCATCTAATTACGTGTTAATCCGGGATTCGCTACAGTCTGTGGAGCTCGACTACTATTACTATCTTTTTCGCACGTTCTTGTCGTAGGTGATCCAGTTTTCATCACCAGTGATCAATCTTTTCAAAAATGGTTCGGTTTCATTACGTTTCAATAGAGAATCGCAAATGAGTACACGATTCATTAGGTTTCTTTCAGTGAGCTCGTGTGGTACCCAAATATCGAGTTTTTTTGTATAGTCAGACTTTCTCAAATGGGTCTATACTGTTTTGTGGTCAATCTTCGATTCCTTGGCTGTTGTAACTACTAATATGCCGATTTTGCTCCACTTTTTCAAAAATGGCATCGACTTTATCCGTATGAGGGCGACCAGAGCGAGCTGCATCTTTGACATCAAAATTACCGGACTGAAAACGTTTAAACCAACTTTGTGCTACTCTTACTGATACTGCATTACGTCCATAAACGTCACAATTTTTTTCGCGGCTTGAGTCGCATTTTGCCTTTTTTGTAATAAAACTTCAGAATGTATCGAATTTCTTCGTTAGATTCACTCATTTTGGCGGACAGAAAAACAATTGAAAAATGGCGAGAAAGTGTTTTTTTCCTTTTTATTTTTCTTTTTCTTGATGTCCTATATGTATTGATATTAAAACCAGCCATATACAAACAGTATAGCCAAAGAGATTATTCTTCAATTTTATACAAACAAAATACGAAGAAACTTTTCCCCGACCTATTATTTCATGGTCTGCTATAAGCGTAAATAGGTACAAAATGCCGAATGTGTGTTAATATTAAGGAATTCATTATTGTCCCTAATATTCTTAATTTCTATAATCCACACAGCAAATAAATGAGTTTATTTATTAATTAACTAAAAAAAGCACCTTTAGTTGTACAAGTTAATGCTTGACTGCTTCAAACATAAAAAGGTCTTTAAAAAAGTTTTTCTTCATTAGTTAAATAAACAGTGCCGGATTGCATAATTGTTCTTCGTACTTTGCAAACAATTTTTAAACTTATTGATTGTTTACGTAAACTCAATAGAAGGGTAGAAAAAAATATTCTACTTTTGCTGACTTCATAATTCTAGGATTGCAAAATTGTTCTTCGTACTTCGCAAACAATTTTTAAAGTTGTTAATTATACACGTAAACACAAAAGAGGGGATGAAAAAATAATTCTCCTTTATATCGTCGCAAGTTTTATAAGAAACTAGCTGTTCCTCGCAACTTCGCCAACGTCTAATTTATTACGAGTGGATTTCATGTTTTTTTTTCCGCGGAACTCTAATTCTTTTTCAAAAACAAAAATAGCCTAAGTTACTCTTTATAACATCAGCTATCTACCAGTGAAAATCCCGTCAAAATCGGTCCAGCCATTCCGGAGATTAGCCGGAACAAACAGACAGACAGACAGATAGACAAAAATTTTAAAACTTGTCTTTTTGTTATAAGTACCGTATATACTTTCATGTGAATTTAGTAAAAAGCTGTTATTTTGACATTACAAACAGACACTTCAATTTTATTTATTTGTATAGATTACAAATACTTCATACAAATAAACGAAGTAACTTTCGATTGATTTTAATGTAATACACTTGGGAAATGTAAATATTTGAATTGTAAATTTCGCAACGCCACAGCAACGTAAAGAAGAAATAATTACGCAAAAGGGATTTAGAAATAGCTACTTGTTATATACGTACAAATTAAACCATCATAATGCGAACAATATAAACAAAATGGTATACAATATAATATAAGGTTAGCGCTATTCAAATGTTGAAACATTTAGGTCCCAGTCAAGTTCATACCTTGGTAAGTTCTGTAGGAGTGATGCTCCACATCGACAGCCAACTCCTTCACATCGTTGAGATGCTTTACGAGCGCGTCGACTTGCGACTCCGTGTCTATGTAAGTCAACTTTGTTTTCTCCAAAGGTGGTGGAAAGGAAGGTGGCTCCGGGTCGGGGTCAATAAAACTAGATGGGGGGTGATACAACTCTAATTCTACTTTGTATGGATGTTCATATCTGAAATTTTATTAAACATAAAAAATATATTTATATAACAAATTATTATGGTTTTTACTTATTGTATGGCATTATTTTCAGTCAGCTCTACGCTAGAATGGCAATATCAGTACAATAATATCTATTCAAACTTATATAAGTAAATAAATAGTGGGAGGAAGGATTTACAAGGTTCTGGCTTTCTCCAGACCTATTCGTGAAACTAATTACTGCACACCCCGGGAAAAAAAAGTTTCATATTATAGACATGACCTTGCCATAAAGGAGATGCTTTGCCATCATTGCCACACTTGGCAGGCGAATTGACGGTCACAGTAACAATCGTATTGCACCTTCGGCAATACTTCCTGTCGCTGGTTTGGGTATTTTATATATCTAATATATATGAAATAGTTATACCACTATCTATTAGAAGCAACAGAGCAGTCAGCAGCAGGGTTGTAAATTATGCTCTATAGTGAATGCTTAAATAGAGCCCTGGAGAAATAAAATTTGATATTATGATATTTATATTTTATATTCGATATATTTTGTGAAACGTGGATGTATACCTAATATTCACCTATGCCTGGTGTTGATATATTATTATGAATCTCGCAGTGATGGAAAACTGGTTACACTCCAAATTATCTATCACTATAAATTTCTTTATTTGACAATTCTGGTAAAGATTTTCTAGTGAGCCTTTATACACTCTTATTGACTCCATATTCAATCTATTTGTTAAAAGTATTACTATTTTTCGGATTATCTTGTGATATTTAAGAAGGCACAATTTTCAGTCAAATACTATTCAGGTACAATATAGCAATATTCTAATATAATACATTTCTTTGCAAAGTTTCATTTTATCCCTTTTCACTTAATTTTACGTTACTGAAGAATAGTTGTTAACTAGCATTGCGACAATCCCTAGCCTCAATCCCCGATAACACTGACTACAACTCTCAAGAGGTTTGTCATCATCTGAGGTTATGAGGGACTGGGTAGATCTTTAATAAAATGTCAGCAAATTTCGTTTTGCACACCAATAAAAAGTAGTATGTAATAATATACCTAATAATAAAATATAACAGCCATAACAATACAGCTCAGTACTCACCCCACAGCCTCTCCTTCTTCATTATAAAGAATATTTAAAGCAAGCGGCTTAATGTTGTTTGGTTTGTCTGAAATTTTCGGCACCCATAAGCTTTCAGAGTTGTCAATGGTGTCCTTAAAAGTTAACTGCGGACGAGGGATGTTTTTGGCACCAATGAACATTGCAGATCCAACCTAAATAATTAATTGGGATACATAATTTTTCATTTAACAATAAAATTTGTAGTTAAAAGTGTGATTCATTGAATTCAATATCAATTCTTCATAAAAAATATATTAAAATTTACAGCGATCTATGCGGCAAAAATATAAAAGTTGTTTTAATTTACGAAACAATAGTTACTAATAATTACATGCTTGTAAAATAAATTTGCCTGAAATGCATATATTAAGCAAGTATTACTTAACAAATCACACAATAACATGAAAACAAGTTATCTAACCTGTATTTTTGCAATTACTGGTGTTTTATTCCATGAAGACACTTTGAAACCATTTTCAATAACATCGAGTAGTTGGTCGCTGGATTTGTTCACCTTGCATATGCTGTCAATGTTAATATTAATTCTGTCCAACATACTGTCATTGGCATCAACAATTTTTTCTGTATTGTAATCATGATCATTGCTGTTAACATAAAATTTTGAAGATAATTTCTGTATGATAATATAATGTAGTGAATTAACGTAAAAATATTTTTATTTGAATTAATTTTCATTCTAACAGTAACATGTAAGGCATTGCTAAATATGGATATGTATTAAACAATTAAAAACAATTCTACTATTTAATAATATTAAGTATAGGTACTAAGGATAAACATTATGGTCACTCAGGCAGCAAGATAAAATATTTTTATAACAAAAATTTTCATTATAAACAGTAACATCAAATTTTTCAAATTATGAATAGTTGAATATTAGATGAATTTCTTATTATTGATAACAAATATTTTATCCCTCAGGATTTCACAAATATTATTATTGAAACATTATTTATTTACTTACAATTTTAGCTTCACAGCTGGTAACTCTGTGATTATTATTTCATTTGATTGTACAACAACACTTTCACTTAGCTTGCATGTTACAAAATTAAAATCAGTAAATGTTTTGAATAACTCTAAAGAAGTTCCTGAAGGAAAATGATTTGAAGATCTGATAGTTTTATTGATACTAGTATAACCTCCCTGAAACAAAAATGATGTATGAGATATGTATTACAATTTTTGTTTATTTTACTTTTATAATGTTAAGTTAAAAGAAATAATTTAGGTTATTACTATTACAAATTATTTTCCAATTTTTCCCACCAATTTTCTCTGAAAATAGTGTTCAGCGGCAATTTTCTTTAAATATTTGTATGTAAAATATTTCTATACAAAACTTCTTTAAATTACAAATTGGATTAAGTATCTATACAAAGCATTACTATTTACATTTAGATTAGTTTGGAATTTTTAAAGTATAAAAAATTATTAAAATATAATATTTTTAATGTAAATATTTCACATTAATATATCTTGAAAAATGGTTTAAAACAAAGTACACATATTATTCTATTTATACTAGTGTTTGTTTTGAACAAGTATTAGTTATGCAAAAATAATTATACTTTTGAATACATGAGTGCACTATTCAATGGTTTACTCATATTTATGTGTATAAATGTATGTAAAATATATAATGTTCATGTACAATTAATATATGTGAAACACCTCCACCATTACAGCCAGTCTCTTGTTTCAGTTTCCCTCTATTATTGTCTCTTATGACACCCACAAGTCAATATTATAATATATAATATAATTATAATATTTTTACGTGGTAGAGCCATGCTGCAGCTATATTACTGGTATAGTAGTAGCACAAATGGGTCGGCTCGACCGGGAAAGGACCACGCTCTCACAGAATACCAGCATAAAATAGCAGCTTAACAATGTTTCGTATGGTGAGTGTAGAGAACTGGAGACCCTTTTTACTGGAAACGAGGCATTCCATCTTAGTCCTCATGGGTGACAACGCATCTGCATTTTGATTCGTAATCGAGGATAGATGCAGCTGTCTATGGGCCACAGCAACCACTTACCATCAGGTGGACTGTGTGCTCGTTTGTTACCTTATCCTATAAAAAAAATGGGGTAGTGGATATTTTTAGACGTACACAATCACATAAAGGTCATCGATTATCATCCATCATCTCTACAGTATAAGGGTGGGGCTCACAAAATTTGTACCATAACACTCTAGAAAGAGTAACACACAAAATTGTAAACAACACACTGGAAATAAAGTAACATCCTAGAACTCTGTAAAGGCAGAGCTAGATTGTACTAGAACTTATTAAAAATCTTACCATATTTATGAGTAGATATACTCGTAATATTATTATAAATATTGGCATTAATTCTTAGTTGTTTTTGTTCTGACTCATACCCAAATAGAAATAAAAATCGCTCAAATTGTAAGAACTTTGTTTCCATATTAATGTTAGAAATTTTAAAGTTATATCAAAATAGGGAATATGACGTATTTCTATATTAAGACTAAGCTATTTTTTTTTTTGGTGACATCACTAAAAACTATATTCTTGAGCACTTTTTTTTTCAATATTTTTATTAGAGTTACAAGGGTTCTTAAAGAAAATGATTAGCAAATTTTCTTCACTAAGTTTCTTCTATAAACATGTTAGCTCTAGTGAATGGAGTACATTTTTCTTGCTCATTATTATAAATTGGTTTCAGTATGTAGTAACTTTTCTATAAAATCATTTTATGTTGTATTAAATCAAGTAATTGTTTGTTTCTCTTTATAGATCTTTGAGTTTTTTAGAGTATGTTAAGATTTATTTGTGGTGCTTCTATGGCACGATTATAATTACATAATATACACGTTTATTCACATTCAAGCAAAAATTTTATACACGCTTTTGCGCTCTACCGCAGTCGGTCAAAGGCAATATGAACTAAGCTTAATGCTATTCAGTGTGTTATGCTACACACCATGTAACACAACATAACACACCAGACCGAACACTCTAGAAGAATCTTGTGTTTATATGATTAAAGTAGCCACAAATTCAAAGAAATTTTAGAAAGAAATCCATAAAATACGACTTCAACAGATATTTATTTAGTATCTATGCTTCATATAATGAAAGATAATCAACACATAACTTGAAAATTCTGTGTTTAATATCCAATATTTTCGATGAACAAAAGGGACACTGCAAGTACCCTCACTTATGTAGCTAGACTAAAATGGCTGATATTAAATTGACACTCGACAGATGTTGTTATAAGGTGTTGCCACCCAACAAAACAAGTTCTAATGTGATTAGCACTAAACTACGAAAGTTACTGTGTAAAACATTACTCGTAATGCACTAGAAAATTATGAGGTACACTTGTTTAAATTTGTGAATCCTGCAAGAAATTGTAAGATTTTGAGAGAATTTCAGACAAAATACTATAAATTAATTGACATTCTAACAATGAAGGTTAAAAAAAAAATGATTGAAAGTTTTATAAACGAAAATATTGCGTAAATTTAAGATTTGCAAATTCCATTTGCAACTATCTTTTTTCAATGTCTTTATTTTAATGCAACAAACAAAATTCTATAAAAAAAAACTTGTAAAAAAAATACTAAAATTTAGGGGTAAACAGATGGCTGTGATTTTTTTTTCAAAAGGGTAATTTTTTTGAGCCCCACCATCGATCACTAATAAAAAACTAGATACACAATCCCATGCAAAAGTTCTCTAAAAACTGTCTCCAATTGTTTTGACGTAAATCTAGTTGAAACACAAATACATTAATATAAATTCAACCTTAAATGCATTGCCTTAAGTTGTATTCACAAAGATACGTACAAATTAAAAGCACACCCAAATGTTCGAGTGGGTGCTCATTCGGTAAGGACATTTTTGTCACTGATTGTGTATCTGGTTTTTTATTAGTGATCGATGAGCCCCAACCATATATAATCATTTCTATAGGCCTTTCATACAGATTGGCACTTTATACATCAAGCCTCTGAATTATCTTTTACTCTATAAAATATAATGTAAGAAGCTATAAAAGTTTTAGTTTATATTACCACTTATCAGATAGGATTATAGACAAGCACTGGCTTGTAAGCAAAAAATAAATTAAGCTTTGCTTTAAATTCTTTTGGTGTCAGAAAAACATAACTCAAAAAAGTGATAATTTCTGAATTTATTACTTTTTTTACACCTATTTTATCATCTTTTATAAAATGGATAAAATGAAGAATATTCCATGTAAGATTAATTGCAGTTTATACATTTTATAACATAAAATATACAAAGAAATTCATAGAGGCTAGTTTATGAGAGAGACTAAATTTTTAAAGTCCCTATTTAAAAGAAAAAAATACAAATATATTTTAACATTTTATCATTAAAGTGATACAACTAAACAATTTAGGACTTAAGGGTAGTAGGGTAAGTAAAAATTATTTAACACATATTGGATGAAAGCTAATGTTCTATAACCGTCTGGGTGACTGTTGTGTTTATGTATGTATGAATACATATTATTATTCATGAATTTTTTGCTTATAAAAAATTATAATATAATATGTTTCTACATACTATATAGACCTAGAAATTAACATTACTTACAAATTTGGTAAATTTCTTCTAATACTATAAGTATATGTATACCGGTAAAGGATGTTAAAAAAATCTTTGTTACAATTTGTTATTTTATTCATAAAACAGATTATTGACATAACCATAGATTTCGAAACGATTATCAACTAAAGTAAAGGATATTTAAGTTTCTAGTTGGAGTACTAATTCTGTGAGTGAATGGGGTAGAGATTTCTTGAACAAAACATACAATTTGAAGACTATAAATTTGGTTCATTTTTATACATGATAGTCTTTTAATTACGGTTCAGTATCCTGGCCCCGTGACGTACGCAGTAACTATCAATCTCTAACAATCGGTTGTTTTCTTTGTCCATGAACGCAATTACGATTATAAAAGTATAATTGTGAACCACGTTTAGCCAAATTTCTGTGATAATTATTATCTAGGTCAGTGGCAAACGGTATTTAACCTACTTCATTTAGTCAACATTTATATAAGCTGAAAAACTTGGATATGGTGAAAACTTGCTGGTGTGTTCTTAGAAATTTATTACTGAATCACGTACCTGTGTAACTGATGTTAGATGCGGATAAAACTCGGGAGCCTCGGGATTTAAAACTGAATTCATATTTTTCACCTATTGTTTAAAATTTTGCAAAATAAAATAAATAATCACTATTTCCAGCGTGCAAGAGATGGGCTGTGAAGAATGAACAAAACAAATTCCATGGAATCGACGGAAAGACACAGACTGCCCTATATTGTATATTATCTATGACACAGACTAAGCTTCTAATAACCAAAGAGTATATAATCACTAAGTTTTAGTATGGATCATAGACAGAATATACTGGCATATAGACGACCTGACAGTCCGATAACGCGGTTAGCTAGTGATAGTGATGTACATTTTACTTACAAGGACTATCGAAACATGATTGTTTTGGAAGCGGTAAAAAGATTTAAAAAAATAGTTTAGTGCAAGAAATTGAATAACTTCAAAAATTAACTGAATTTTTACCATGATAGTTCTAACATAATTAAAAAATATCCATATAACATGTTCCTGGGAATAAGCTGAACCTACCTGCCTTTTGTTGGATTTTAATTCAAATGTAAAAAAATCCCAGGTGACTCCCCAAGAATCAGATCGGAAAGTAGTATTTTCGAGTTATGATCTTTGCAAATAAATATTTACTACCATGCACAGTTTCCCCGGAATTTATTTTTTAACATATTGTTAATATAAATAGGTAGATACTTAACTAAGTATATACCTATTTATATTTTATATATTTTTATTTTTTATATTATAGGGGAAAATGTTTTGATGGGGAAATAAAAAACGGGAAACGGAATACATAATGACTGTTTTATTTTACATATAAGTATTACTTTTGATAATTACAAACATTTAATAATTAAATACATTATAGAAGTTTATTTTAACATTCGACTTAAATATGAAACTTAATAATTCAAGTAAGGAAACTTGTAGGAATCATTTAAATAAGATTGCTCTGTTTAAAGGCCAATATGTTCATAAGGCTTCATCATGCTTCATGTTTATATTCTTTCATATGTCCCTGAAAAGTATAAAGTAATAATAAACTTATTATCATTTTAGCTGCATGAATTTTAAAAACATAATGATCTTAACAGAGTAAAGTGCACCAAGTGTCTGAGGATACAGATGCACACTCTATTCTCTCAATCACGGTATGTTAAGAAAATGGTCACTCATTCAAGGACTGACCGCGGCAAGTGCAACATAATCTCGCAGATCTATTGATCCGCGCAGCTATTACTTAACCACGAGTTCCTCTTCTCTAGTCTAGTCGTAGGACTAACGCTGTGGACGATGAACCACGCTACTTAAGCCCTCGGCACAATGTTATCGGCCATCAAGCATGAATCGGGCATCGAGCGTAGTGAGTATCAAATACTATGGAATTTATACTATCCTGGCACATTGAACCGCGCGTCTCATGCGCTGTCGTCTAGTGGCGCTTCAAGAGCATTACTAAATATATTATATCTAACTACCGTGAAAACTGGCAACTTTGCCGTTTTTGGAAGGACTTAAAAGTTTAAAACCATTTTTCCAACAAAAAATGTACTGTGAGACTGGGCGTCAATGTTAAATGTGACATTATATTCTTCATAGATTTGGTATTTATTAATAATTTAACAAATATTAACATTAAATAGACAAAATACTCAAAAATAGAAAATGGCAAAGTTAACCTCACTTTGTGGCAACTTTGCCATCAGGGTTTATAATGAAAATAATACGATTTGAATTTAAGGTTGAAGGTAAGTTTACCGCATAATATAATACACAACACCCAGCGTTATGATTTGCTTCTTTAATTGCTTTGCAAATAGCAAAGTTTACGCTTGTGGCAAAGTTGCCCTCCCATTTTTAAATTTTTCATACAAACTTGAAATTATGTATCAGGGTTGTCAAAAAACCTTGATTACATACTTAACTTATTTTTTTTATTTAAATCTTGTCAGAATAATTTCCTAAGAAAAAATCTAAATTATATGAAACAAAATACTCTCGTCTAAAATTAAAAATAAAATTGGTGCAATAATATGCTTAAATCAATTATAGTATAGAATAAGAAAAAAGCTTATCACAATTATTTTTAACAAGTATTCGTTTTATTATTAGTCATAATTATTTTAATCAATCTAAATATTGATTTCCCACAATAGCAAAACATTAATAATCTTTAAAAATGACAATTAATGTTTGCTTAATTTCAATACACTAAGTTGAAATTATGAAAAATACTGAGTAGTAATAATATTTTTAATGTTCGACAAAGCAGTAAAAATAATATAGATTTCTCTATTCTTTTCCTTCACTTTTAATAAAGATGAATTGATTGACGACACATTTGGTAAAATCGGTCTAATGCGCTGCTACGGTTAAACATCGCTACAATCATACATACAAACATAGAATGTCAAGTGCAGAACACTTTGTTTAAATAGTTGTAATCGGTTAAAAATATAGGTTGAAAGTGACAACCCTTGGTTGTAACAAAACATGGCAAAGTAACCTGCACATCGTGGCATCACTAGTATGGGAACTTTGCCAAGTTAGTTTTATAGATAAATATTAAGACCAACATGTTAAAAACAGTATATTACATTTTATAACCATTAATATTACGTTACTACAAAGATATAGATACCTACATTCAGTATTTCAAACAAAAAAAAACCAAAGTTCTGGAGCACTGAACAAAGAGGTTATTTCGCCGGCACAATTCCGCGTTAAAATAAAATGCCAAAATTAACTCTCATGTTGCCATATCGAAAGCAATGCTGTCAATTAGTTATAAAATTGCCAAACCTGAGTGTACGCTAAAAGTTTTATCATTGTGACTTGGGAATATAATCTGAAGCTCCGCGCAACCCCTTGGGGAAAATAGCGTGATGCTATGAATATTGCACTAGTCTGGCCGTGAGGTGCGGGTGGTGAAGTAAGGTTAAACATTTTTTTGGTTGATAAATAGATACTTAGTTGGGTTCATAATGGCTTAAATAGGATAATCTCAATAAGTATAAAAATCTGTCTCTATTTTTATCTAAAGTTTTGAAAGTTAAATTTTTGAAGTCTTATTATAACAATGTTATATTTACTCGTACAAATAATGTAGAAATGGCTTCTTTTAATAAAATTGTTTTTATTCTACTTTTTTTTATAAACACCACAGTCACTCACAGAACCAGTAATCATTTTGGAAAAAAGTTACTTACTAAAAATAACCACTATTACACACTAAAAAATTACAAAATATCTAGGAGCTTATTTCTTGCGTGCCGACTTGTGCCGACCTGTCATTCAAAATCCGTTACAGACTTACAGAGTCATGAGATTTGGTATCCTTTTCTATCTTGCATTTTTTGCCATAAGGAATGTTCTTCTCGCTTGCATTCTAAGTCTATAGTATGGACTATGGTTAATGGTAAATCTGGGTAAATCACAGATTTCATAACGATAAAAATATTGATTTGGTGAATGAAAAGGAAAATGAATTATGAACGTATGAAAAATGAAATGAATAATTTTGTAGCATGATTAGCAACTTTTGAATGCAATTAAAAATATTGTTGGCCTATCAAATATCATTTTACACGTTATGGATACTAAAGTATATTAAAATAAATATGTTAAAATAAATTTTAACATTCAAAAATGACAATTACGCATTTTGAATCTAATAATTATTTAACGTAATTATAACGTTGATCGTTAATTTGTCATTTGTCATTGACCAAAATGACATTTGTATAGCTTTGATATTTGACATTTTGACATATAGAATAAATTGAGTTGAGGGGTTGTTCTTGTTTTGTTTTGGGGAGAAAAAGTGGAGGCAAGGTGGTGGCATAATGTGATGTATTTATTAAATGGCGTATTAGAGAGTCGCGTCGGTCGTTTTCGAAGCATGTGTACTGCGATTGCGCGTTGTGACGTTTAAAGTACGCAGCTGCAGCAACCAAATAATACATGAGTTAGCAAAGGACGGAGCATAAGTCAATCGAACGAATATTCACGGGGTATGTTTTACGTTGTCGATATTTTGTGGGATAGGTGAGGGTTTGTCTAGATACTATACGTGTAAATCTTTCTGTACATGTTATATAGGTTGCTTATTTTTGATTGTTGTGTTTTTCCTTCCATCACATGATACTGCTAGCAATTATACGGTACCTGTATCTGACATGACTTTAGAAGATCCTTTTTACGTCGTCAAAGAGTAAGTGAATATTTATGAACTGTCATATAAAAGTAGGAAGGCCACCAAAAATGTGTCACTTGTTACTTCTGCAAAAAATTTGCTGATAATGTTTTTGCTGCTAAAACAAAAATTGTATTCTATACACTTATTTATTGCAAAATATAATTATGTTACTTTTTTATACCATCTGGCACTATTTTTAGGTATGATGATGACATATACAAGATAATATTCCCAAGTAGCGCAAGGAAGCTGTAATGGCCGACTTACAGCATTTGTGTATTGTTAAAGCTGTTTTAGATGGATGTATATTAGAATTTATAATCCCTTAATCAGCCATTGTATTGCTTGTTTGCGTACTAATTAAACTGAATAAGGTTCACATGGTAAAATGGAATAAAAATTATTAGAGCTGATTAATGGTTTTTAAGTGTCACTGTAAGAACTTTAATATGCCCTGGGTTCATTTGTCTGTTTAACTGTATTACAGCAGCATTATATATATTAAATTCGATCATATAACCCTTACTCAGTTAAAAAGCGTCATCATTACAATGATGTTCAATGCTTTTATAGAATTTAGTAAATTTAATTCTCGTAGCATCTTATGATACGGTATGACTTGATGACAGTGAGAGTTGTTGTAATTAATATTGAGTGCCATTAGTGTAGTTCAGTTTAGTTTACGATGGTTTATTTTCTGCAACTCGATGTCAAAGCATGTATCTTGCATGTGGGCAGAAATTTTCTAATTATTTGAGCCTTGAAATCTCCTTAATTGAAATTCAGCATTCGCTTGATGTTGCCGATGACCTCAGGCAGCAATCTCGGCATGCCAAGATGTTGAACTCTGTAGGTGGAGACCTCCGGACTCACCAGTAGCACATAGCAGCTGTTTCATCCTCCCTCATACATGCCCTGCACAGGGGACTGTCTGTAACACCTTTGGTGAACAAATGCTGCTTAAAATGATATGTTGCAAACTGGTAACATTCATTGCTATGCAGACGACAGCGCTGGTGATGCCTTATATACCGGCCGTGCAAATATTTCTCGGGAAAACGTCACCGAGTACCGGGACAAACTTGTGTCTGAAGTCGAGTCTTTGCTGAACAAAGTCTCGGATTGAGGGCGACTAAATCTAGTCCAGTTCAATCCCCAGAAGACACAACTTTGCGCGTTTACCGCTAAAAAGAACCCCTTTGTCGTATCTCCTCAGTTTCAAGGCACTCCCCTTGTTGCTTCAGCCAGTATTGGAATCCTCGGTGTCGACATATCGAGTGATGTGCAGTTTCGTGGTCATTTGGAAGAGAAGGCCAAATTAGCCTCTAAGAAGCTTGGCGTGCTCAGCAGAGCGGGACAGTATTTCATGCCGGTACACCGCGTGCAACTTTACAAGGCGCAGGTTCGGCCCCACATGGAATACTGTTCCCATCTCTGGGCAGGGGCTCCCCAGTGCCAGCTCCTTCCACTGCATCCAGCGCAGAGCGGTTCGAATCGTCGACGACCGAGTTCTTTCCAATCGGCTTGACTCACTGCCACTGCGTAGAGATGTTGCATCTCTTTGCGTATTTTATCGCATGTACCACGGGGAGTGCTCTGAGGAATTGTTCGGACTAATTCCAGCCGCTCAATTTCACCATCGCACATTGCGACAAAACTCGCGATAGCATCCATGCCACCTGGATGATTGGCGGTCCACCACTGTGCGATTTAGAAGAAGTTTTCTTCCTCGCATAACTTCCTTGTGGAATCTATTACCACCAGCGATTTTTCCCGGACCGATACGACTTAGGGACCTTCAAGAAAAGAGCCTACTCCTTTCTAAAAGGCCGGCTATGCATCTGCAATTCCCCTGGTGTTGCGGTTGTTCATGGGCGGCGGTAGTCACTTACCATCAGGTGAGCCGCATGCTCGTTTGCCCCCTCTCCTATAAAAAAAAATAACCATGTCCAGTAATAACACTTGTTGCTTTCTTAATCTGTGTTTTGTTTAGTCTCATTAGCACCTTGGATATGTGATCATTAATTGCTGGTAGCCTTTGCCTGCAATCTTCTTGATTTTTCCTAAGCTGAGCATGTTGATTAGTATGTGTATGTATAAGTCAACAAACATTCCCAAATAGAATGGGTATAATTGGTTCTAGCCCTATGAAATTGTTCTCATATTTAGACATTTACAGGTCTATACCTGTATAAATTTCATATTTCCGGTTTAAGATACAATATTTTACCATACACACATTATTATTAGTTTATATGTATTAAATTATGCAAAAGATTTTAATAAAGATAAAGAGGCATCTTACATAGGTAATTCCAAACAAATACATTTTTGTTTACAAAATGATGTTGGTTTAAAACAGCATGGTGAATCATTAGAACTGCTTATTAATTCTGTTAGTTAATATGCCAGATAAATAGCTTACTAGCATTGTAACATATACATATTAGGAATTACAATAATTCAAACTTACTTTATCGTAGAACTGATGGCTTATGGTAATAAGTTGCAATTTTAAAATGCTAGCAATACATTGAAACATGGCTATGTCTCATAAACAGTGTTATTTATTCAAGAATAGAATTCAAACATATTATTATCAAGCTGTTGGCTTAGAGCTATTGTACGCACTTAGTTGATTTTTAATATGCATTTGAGTAGTACAAGCCTAAGATGTTCACTTTTAAGTAGTAAAACAACTTTAAAATGCTATTGTAGAACCAAAGGCACCAGAAAGGTTGATTGATATTTTCTAATAGCTTACATACATCTCTTCTTATTATATGCTTGTTTGGCCCCTCTCGTATAAAAAAAAATATCCCATTTGGTTTTACAAAAGTTTATCATAGATTAGTTAAAATGCTCCTTGTGCTACTTGGATTATGTTTTACCACCATTATTTCATTTTAGATCAATTTTGTTTTGTAAGAAAATACATTTCCTTGAAAAAAGTTTTAATTACATATAAGAAAATTTACAATATGCTATGTTCCTTTCATAACATTACTCTTGTATATAAAATATACAAATAATAATAATACTGCTATAATTTTGGCTAGCGAAATATAACCATATTCACTTTAGTAACAATATATCATTATTTATTAAGTCAGTATGCCAATATATTTACACATTTTATTAGTTCATCAATTATTTGAAGGCAATACAAATTGTTGTGACGTTTCCCTGTGGCAATCGTGCCCTCGGACTGTTGCGTCTCCATCAAACGCTTAGCTATTGCACTAATAAGCCGGCTTATCATATTATAAGTGATAAGTATGTGCAGAGCTCAAGAAGCTATCTTTCATAGTTTGCAAGATTGCCATAAAAATCCAGTATTGCTGTTGAGCTTGCAGGAGTATTGTGATAAAATTCATGTTATTCTGTCATAACTTGTTCATTTTGTTTGTGATGTCATGGATATCCCGTTCATGACAAGCTTCTTCTTAAAAAAACAGTAATTTTCTTGATTGTTTCTGCAGATGAATTGTTTCTTTATGCATGCAGCAGATGAGTTGGGTTTAAAAAACAATCATCTTCTCATAAATAAAAATCAATTGCTGTCCATTAGTGTTGCTAAAACTCAAAAACGGCTCGACCGATTTTGATGAAATTTCTTGTGCGTGTTTGAATGAATATGGTTTAGATTCACATTTAGACCCGGTAGGTGGCGTTGTTGTCGCGATCAAAAATCACCCGTGAGAAGCCGGGGCGAATCGCTAGTATTAAATAAATGTTCTATTACATCTGATTCTACTCCAAATTCAGATCTCTAAAGTTTCACAAACTATGTGCTGTGTGATAAAGCCGGCGTTTTTGTAAAACTAGTAACACTTAGGGCGCTTACAGACGAACAAAACCCAGTCGATAATATAACCGCCGCTGCCATCACTGACGTCTATCGGCCACTGCCATATAATAAATATACTACATGGTATTTTGTAATTTCACTCTATGATTTCTGCTTCAGAGATAAGAATGAAACAAAAGCAAAATAAACACTACTTCCTAAAAATCAAAGCCAAAATACGTATTTTCCCCTATGTATTTTCGAATGGCTCGTCGACGACGCCACTGGCACTGGCACTAGGCAACGAAGTCGCTGGCACTAAGCAACTACGTCGTCAGTCACGTAGTCGACCGAATTTGTCTAAAAGTGCTATAAGATATTTCTGGCTTGTATAACAAAATTATTCTTTTTTGTGAACAGTGAGGTGTTCAAAGCATTGAACAAAACTCGTGGCTTGTATTTACGGTGGCAGGAAATATCAAACTCTCCAACCATCCCTAATAGCCCAGAAGTAGAATGGACCTCTACGGAATTAAGGAACGCACTCCGTAGTATTGAATGGGATTTAGAAGATTTGGAAGATACAATAAATATCCTTTTTTATAATAATTTTATAATTGTAATTTAGCGTTATTTGTTGTAATCAGAAGTTATACATAACAGATTGCGCTTTGCTAATAAATAATATTATGTTTATTCTACCTGTGTCCTACAAAAGGTATCCATTTCGTGCCGCTATTTCCGTTTGTGCCCGCAGCTATGTCGCATAACTTTGTGTTGTGGCCACTGTTTCCCTCCCAAGTCCTTCGAAATGTGGCAGACATGTTCGGTACATTACCACTTTCGTTCGGTGGCTTTATAAACCACCGTGAGCGATTTTGGTTTTGGAGCGCAGTTAGATACTACTTCGGATGCAGTGTGACAACTTAGCTTTCATTAATTATCTACATTTTCACAGGTTCTTAAGTCTGGACTTTGTACCCAAGGAAAGTATTTTTTTTTTATTCGTTTGTTGGAACTTATAATCATGCGAAGTCGAAAGATCAAATTTAATAGTCATTCGCAAGGGCCGGTAATCTAAGTCAAATTTTTAAACTACTTAGGATGGTATCGTGACATTGTATAATATGCTTGTCTTTATTTCAAATATCAATTTAATTTTTGGTTGGACGTAATCATCGACCGACGTCGACCATGACTGTGGATGGTCTTACGCCTAATTTGGCATTTAAGCCTATGTGTGGTTGGCACTTGTAATGGCTGTAATGATTATAACCATATTTTTATATCTTTATGATGACTTTGGATTATATATTTGTACGTGGTCGTAATCGCGTTCGGGAGATTACGACCCATCTTCTCGTCAGGCATACCTCAAAGCCTCAAAACTAAATTGTACAACCAGTGCGTGTTGCCAGTGATGACATATGGAACTGAGACGTGGTCCTTCACTGCTGGCCGTATGAGGAAGCTCAAGGTCGCTCAGCGAGCTATGGAGAGTGCTATGCTCGGGGTTTCTCTGCGTGATAAACTTAGAAATGAGGATATCCGCAGTAGAACCAGAGTATCCGAAATAGCCCAAAGGATTAGTAAGCTGAAGTGGCAATGGGCCGGCCATATAGCTCGAAGAACCGACAACCGATGGGCAAGAAAGGTTCTCGAGTAGCAGCCTCATACCGGCAGGCGAAGTGTAGGGCGTCCCCCCACTAGATGGAGTGACGACCTGGTAAGACATGCAGGAAGTCAATGGATGCAGGTGGCTCGGGACCGTGGTTTGTGGCATTCCGTGGGGGAGGCCTATGTTCAGCAGTGGACTTGTGAAGGGCTGTAATGATGATGACGTGGTTTAAGGTTTTCCGATATTTTTTGACACGCTTTTATTAGCTATCTATGTAACGGAATCTTTTAATGTAATTTTCACCATTTTGTAAAAATTTTAACTCGTATCAAGGACCGATGACAATACAATAATTTAATAACTTTATCCTAGGATACTAGGATCAGGATTACCAGGATAAAATAAAATAATTTTATCTTTAGCGTTTTTCTTTAGTGTTTTTAAACTATAATTCATTATTAAGTCATAATTATCTTAACATTCTAAGTAAGCATTGTTGAGAATAATTCGTCCAAGTTTAAGATCGACAATAAAGAAATTTGCGATAGAAGAACTTTCATTGAAGCTACTAAACAAGAAGTTAAGGTAAGAAAATGTTCATTTGTACCCTATTGGCTCAGGAGCTCGGCGCTCACCTTAACTTTTATATAACGCAAGCTTTCCGAATTCGATCCACACCGACACTAAATGCTGATTTAGTGCTTGGGCGGTGAAGAAAAACGTGTAATGGAAAACGGCATATTTGGAAAAAATATTTTCATAATTTGTGAAATCCTATAGCGAGTGCATGCTTGCCAGTGGGAGTTTACTAAATTAAACATCATTAGCATACTCTTTAAAAATATAACATTACTGTTTATATTTCATACTTTTTTTAGAATTAGAGACGTTAATTACTATATGTGTAATTGAATTCGGCGTTGAACGGTGCCTATGTTTATTATTTACTTTACATTCGTGCCATTTTATAAAGCGAATTGTTGTAAAGTCGTTTCATATAACGTTCTTCAGTTCCAGCTCCTAAATTGAGCAAAAAATCATAGTAATTATTATATATTTTATTAGAGTACACAAATAAACAAATATTATTATCTTATATTGATTTACTAATAAAGTTATGATATTTGTATTGTAAAAAGCTGGAACCGTGTATATTCGTATTATATACGTACGGTTATGTCGTTATATTTACTTATATTTTACATATACTTGAATTGTTAACTTCCAGGTAATGAAAGGCAAGATGAGTTTGAATAGAAATCGCGATAATGATGGAACGGCACGCGAGCCTCTTCTCGGCGAAGAAAGTCCTATGCATTTCTCTAATTCATGGACATCCACACCGAAGTATTCTAAGTATTCTAAGTTGGCAAATCAGACGGACAGTCCTAACAGATTTGACATGTATGACAACGATATCATGTCGATGCAAGAGAAAATGTTGATGAATCAGGACGATCAGCTGCACGTGATCAGTAATTCCGTGGGATCACTGAAAACAGTTTCTAAGCAAATCGGCATCGAACTAGACGAGCAAGCTGTGTAAGTTACGGTCTTATTCTTGATATAATATGATTTTTTGCGAAATTCTTGTGTATAATGAATAATCTTACGCTGGTCGTTTTCGTTTAAAAATTATTTTTCGTTTAAAGTTTACGCGGAAATTGAGACTCCTCCCAAACCGATGTAACGCGCTTTTACAATAAGAACGACTCAGACATTTACCCCGAATAACAAAATCGCACTGCTGTTCTGAAGTCTAAATTGTTCTTTCGTTTGCTTGGCACTAATGTTGGCTTGGCTCCGATTGGTACCTATTTGAATCCTGCGACGTAAATTCTCTGATCATTAGATGATTGTAAAAATTTTTCGTATTTTGACAGCGCATTCAATATTACTTCCTCAGAATAGCGCGAGTGTTTAAAACTGACTCCAAAACAAGGAAATGGTTTCTCAATCGTCTTCTTCTTCTTCATCATCAACCCGAAAATGTCCACTGCTGGACATGACTCTCGTTGGAAGGAGGATTTGCTTTAATCGCTGCACGTCTTACACCTTTGCCGCCACTCTCAGTAGCCGTATATTAAATTTAAATAAATTTATTATTATTATTATTCCATGGTTTGTTAAAATAGATACATTAATCCGTTGTTGGGACATACTTTTAAGTAAATATGTACCTGTGCCAGGATGTCCCGCTCTTCCGTAGATTTTTTTAAATAGTAACAAAAATTGTGTGTGTGTGTGTGTGTGTGTGTGTGTGTGTGTGTGTGTGTGTGTGTGTGTGTGCGTGTGCGTGCGTGCATGCGTGCGTGCGTACGTGTGTGTGTGTGTTTGGTCATAAAAGTGCATAATATCTATCATTGTTAATGTATTTTGCAACATATTTTAGTAGCTAAAAGATGAATTTTCTGTTAGGATGCTGGATGACTTGAATACGGAACTGGAAAATGCAGATTCCAAGTTGGATTCGACGATAAAGAAAGTTGCAAAAGTTCTTCACATGAACAATGGTATGTTAATATTAAAAAAGCGAAAAGGTAAAGTTGTAGCAAAGAGATCTTTGTTAAACCGGAACTCAAATACCGCACTAATGACGGGGTGCACCATCTGGTACTGCGGCTGCTAATCCACTTGCTTAAAGGACCATGACGGCATCCATATGTTGGCAATTTACGGACTGATAATGATTAACTTTCATTTTAGCCGACTTTAAAAAGAAGGTGGCTTATATGTATTCGCTGTATGCTTTTTTTGTACCTATGTTACGCGATATCTCGCCTATCGCGAACCAATTTTGATGTTTCTTTTTTTTATTAAATATTTTATAATTCAGAGATTGTCCCATATAAATTTGGAGAAAAATTTCAACCCTAAGGGTGGCAAAATATTGGTTGAAGTTTTTAATGTAACTTTTAGACAATATTGAGAATATGATATTCCTTAGTCCACTCAAAAGGGAAAAACTAAAAAGAATAAAAAATCACCTTCTGATGTCGAAGCTTCAATTCTTCTATACTCGTACACTATACTATATCTTAGCTTCTTTGATGTCGGATTTTACGTTTTGTAAAATTAAAAAAAAATCAGAGTTTTTTTACGAAATGTTAATCATATATAATTATGGTTTTCAGATCGACGACAGTGGCTTGCCATTGGGATACTACTGGGTCTGTTAATGATAATATTGATATTGTTCATTATAATCTGAACGAAGATAACATGGCCGCGTTTGTAAAGATATTTAGATAAGAGACGTATCAACAGTTTCTTATATTTGTAATATATTAATTTACTAGTAACACTTTCCATTCGACAAACATTGTTGTAGGTATAATTTAGAACGTATACACATATATGTCACATTCACGTTGATCGGGTACTACTTTTTTTTAGTAATGATAGATTTCGTGAAGCCTTATTTACATGTAGAGATAGAGAGTCATGAATTTACGGTGTTTAAATAAACATAAGACTGAATTTATGAAAAATCATGGAAAAGTTGCTTGTTTCAACGAAAATGCACCTGTGAAATCTCAAAGTGCAGCTTGAATTTTGGATCTATTTAAGTTCAAACTTCAGCGAGCCTAATTATAGAAGTTCCTTACTTGTGAGGGCGGGAACAGAAGTTATGGTAAGCTGTTACAAACTTGGTAATCATTCTCTTTTAAAAGATATGTCTCTTTAGATTATAAAAATAAATTGGTGGCAAAAATTCAAACCACAAAGATGTTGATTCTTAATGGAAACTTTACCAATTTCGAGTATATCACATGAGAAATCCTTGTTTTGTTAAATACTTATGTCACACTAAGTACTTCAGGGACTTATTATGTTATACCTGTCTCCTTATTTCTGATCCCACATTTATGTATTTATATTTATTATTGTTACCATAAAATGTGGCCTATGAGACTCCATGTCTATAGACGAATCTAACTTGACTTACTCTTTAAAATAAAATCTGAAAAACGTAATCCTCCTTGGAGTCGTCCTTTAATCACGTGAGGTTCGTACAAATGGGAAAATAATCACGATTTATAACGATATTTTATTTTTTCGTGCGACGATAAAATGTGCTATAATGTGTGACGTGTATAATATTTTACGTTTACCAACTAAATTTTCAATATTATTAATATTTTATGGTTCTTCAGAATCTATTTTTATGATATTTTTTTACTAACACAGACTAAAAATATGTAATCTTTTCATAAAAAATAATATACGTGATGTTGGGAGGAGGGGTAGCCCGAAATCTCACGGTGTATCACCAAGGGGGAGGGAGCGGTATAGAATTAGCCGAAAAAACCTCACGTGATTAAAGTATAGCCTCCATTTGCGGAAGTCAACTAAATCTAACGTTTCTTCTAGAAGCAATAGGTATAATAAACCAAGTGGAGTAAACAGCTAACTAGTTTCTATGTACCCTTTGATTTAAAGTCAAGCTTTGCTAAGGTGGCTATTTTAAATACTTGTACACATTTTCAAATACTACTCACAAATTTGTAAAAGTATTTTAAAATAGTCATCCTAGCAAATCTTTGAAGACCATATACATGCTTAAGACCGGCTTTATAGTGAGTGTATTTCGTCTTACATTTTAATAACGGTACCGTTTCTTTGATAACTTTAGAGAAATTAGTACCCGCTATCAGTGTGTATGTGCAATTAAGTCATTTTAAGGGTGTTACCACACCAATCGATCGATCTAGCGATGGGCAAGTGAAAAAAATATATCGATATATATTGTATCGATATTTTTAAACAGTATCGATATATATCGCGTTATAAATATCGATATATAGTCATCATTTGTAGGATAAGGCCCAAAATTTAATTACTGACGGTTGGACGACGAAAAAAACGACAAACGCACATGAATGCTATCGCGATTTAAAATATCGACGATATATATCGTTTATTTTATGAGAAAATATCGATATTTCGATATATCGTTATTTTTTACCTAAGCCCAGATCGATCTATTGATCGATCGATTGGTGTGGTAACACCCTAATAGAGTGTAATAACGTAAAACATAGCGATGAAAATTGTAAACATATTTTATTACAATTAGAAATTAGGCAAAGTGTCAGAAGTATTTAGCTTTAATTAGTTTACGCGTACATTCCATAATTATTTAACTAATACAATAAATGACACTACTGTGGACGTACACACACACACTCACATATATATATTCATCCTAATATTTGTCATTACATATGTATGATGAATATAATAGTTATCTTTAAGCCTTAATGATAGTAATAATTGTACTAGGTATATACATTTTTAATTTATAATCTTGTTAATAAAACGAGTTATGTAGACATTGTTATTTTTTTGTTAGAAAATTATATAAGTTCCTATAGTTTAAATAGGGAAAGAATACAGTGGGTATAAGTTATACAATATACACGTTAACTTCTATTGATTAAGGAACATTTACATTTACATTTTCACAACAAGAGTATTATTGTAGAGAATACTTGTGGAATAAAGTTAGAAAAATGTATAGCACACAATTATGATGTTCACAAAGTAATATTTCACCACCACCACTTGTGAACAATTTAATTATTCGTGCGAAATGAATAGACACACGTTCATAACCTACTTACGAGTATTACAGCTAGTTCGAATCTTTAACCATTAGAAATCAACAAAATTCTATTATTTTCCAATGAAATAAAACGAAAACATCACAAAGTTTTCAAATTAATTAATTCGTATTATATAGGTACTTCAACATTTATAAATGAATATTTTTATTGAAATGCAATTGTGGCCAAACAATTTTATTATATAAGTATTTATTTATATTGCCTTAGGTATAGTTGAATTAGCAGAATAATGACAACTTGAACTAATGAACTTCTTCTGTGCTGGTGGATTCGCTTAATATCGTGTCATACATTTCCGGTAAGTAGTCATACTCCTCTTCCATGTCATCATAAATATACTTTTTCATTGCGTCCCCCTCCAAATAGAATTCGGGTGAGAAAAGGCTAGAAAATACTTTATATTATGCTTACTTTAATTGGTAAATGATGTATATGTGAAATTCACACAAAAACTTTCGAAACAATTATTAAACGATGCGTTGATAGAGTAACAAAGTAGTGTACAAATTTATTTAAATCTAGTAATTTTATGTAAGATCTAATGTTATCTGTCAATCAGTAGAAGTTCAGTCTAAAATACTGTCCATGTAAAATAAACGAATGAAAAAAAATGATCATGATTTCTTTCTGTCCACAGTAGTAAATTGGTGTCGGAATACTTAAAATCATTTTTAATTATGGATGTATATTTTCACTTGTCTTGAATAGCATTATCTATTGGCACTCAAATTGATGTTTCCTTTGATGTTAAAGTAAAACTATTATTATTGACCATAGGCACTTTTGTTGAATTAAAAAAACTTTGAAATGCTTTAATTTATTAAATAGAATTGATGTTGCAATAAGATCTTGTCTTTTTATTGTATTACCATTTCCCATCATCTGTATCACCTAATTATAACTTTTTTAAGTGATAAATTAATGATAACAAATTCCATCTGATGGTAAGTAGATGCTGTTAATTAAACATCACATCTATTCTCGTTTAAGAATCAAAATGCTGATCCGTTTTGACCACAGGGGAATAAAATAGAATGGTCTGAGGTTCTCGTGAGATATTTTATGCCTCTACTGTTTACTGGTTTGAATTTAAATACATACGTGTATGTATGTCACGCCTGTAATCCCCGAAGCGAAATCAAAAAATCTGTGAGCTACTCGGACCACCTTTAGCCAAAAAAAATATGGGTTTATATGGAATATTATGAAGGAAGTTATGGGTGGCCCAACGCCTACACAAGCACAAACCCAATATCCCATTAACAGCCTTCACGACGTGCAACACAGCTGGCACATTTTTATTGTTATCAAGACCCACATAAACATAGGACTTGTAAGGCTCAGACCAACATGGAACTAGTCTGAATTTAATCCTTCAAATAGCGGTAATTTTGCTTCTGCATTCATTTTTTTTATGTAATAATGGTGACAAACGAGCACGCAGTTCACCTGACAGTAAGTAGATGCTATGGTCCAAATACATCTACATTTATCCTCAATTAAGTATCAAAATGCAGATGCGTTGTCACCCGTTCATTCGTGCCACATTCATTCGGAAAGACTGAACTTGTTTGTCAATATAATCATAATAAAGGCTCGCTTGTCACATTTTGATAAAAAAAATACTAGCACTGAATTAATAATAAATGCGTAAGGCGACTGGCAGAAGGCTTTGTCCAACTGCCACACGCTGATGATGAAAAATCAATGTTTTATTATGATTAAAGAGGGCGTTATCGTGTATTTAGATCATCGAGTAATTTTACTATCTCTTGCACTTATCACTAGTGTTAGTTATTGTTAGTATTATTGTTATGTACAATTAAAATGGAGTAGGTTAAGGTATGATATATGCAATAAGTGGTAGAGTCACGCTGCAGCTATATTTATAGTATAGTTGTAGCACGAATTGGTCGGCTAGACCGGGGTTGGACCACGCTCTCACAGAATACCACCGTAAAATAGCTGCTTAAAGCTGCTGTTTCGTATGGTGAGTGTAGAGAACCGGAGACCCTTTTTACTGAAAAAGAGGCATTCCATCTTAGTCCTCAAGGCTGACAACGTATCTGCATTTTGATTCGCAAACGAGTATAGATGTAGAAGTCTATGGGCCAAAGAAACCATTTACCATCAGGTGGACTGTGTGCTCGTTTGTCACCCTATTTCTATATAAAAAAAGACATTCAGATGGTATGGATGGTATCGCGAGTTTTGTCACGTTGAGTTGTCAGAATTAGAACAATTCCTCTAAGCACTCCCCGTGGTAGATGCGATAGAAAATAGAATATACAACTGGTGAATAAAAGGGAACTGAGTAACACGCCGTTTCTTATGGCGAGTGATGAGAACCGGAGACTTACTGGTAAAGTTCTAGCAATTCAAGAAGTCGAGCAGGCTTTATACGTGGTTGAACGTGTACATGCACATTGCAATAGTGTGAGTGTCTGACGGAGCGATCAGTTGGGAGCCTGCCGTCACTAATCAACTAACCATACCCACTTTTGGTCTCACGCACACTTTGACACGTACACAGATACATGTTTACCACAAGTAAAGCCCGCTCGACTTAGTGAATTGTTAGAATTACTATAACGTAGCATTTTATCTTACTTCGCAGAGGTGACAACGCACATGCATTTTGTTTTAAAACGATAATAGATGTATGTCTATGGGCCACATCATCCACTTACCATATCGTGATATCACGATATACTTTCGGTGGATTGAGTGCTTGTTTGTCACTGGTATAAAAATAGAAGTGAACATGACAAAGTCTATAGTTGTACAGAATACTATTCCGCTGAGACTGAGTTTGGAGTACCGTATCGTGCGGTACAGTACGGAATATTTAATACCTACTCCGCAAATATTAAGATTCGTCTTTGGTTAACCTGGGACTACGGCCTAGACATTGTTATTTTGTAGTTTACGTAAACGACACAATTGTGTATCGCCAGATCATCAAAACTTAGAAAGGGAGCAATTTTTTAAATATCTTAATGCTGCACATAGTTCCAAAGCTTGTTTTAAAATAAAATCTTATACTAATAGGTCTTATATTAACATACAGTCCTATTCATATACAGTAGTTTATTATTTTACCTGCTGATACAATCCATGTAGTCACGTAAGAAATGGGTGCTGAAAAGGTGGACGATGTTACTGAAACCGGTGCAGTTCGTCCACTGAGCATCCGGTGCCATCATCATTGCAATTACTTTTCCTTGACATATCACTGGCGCTCCATACATTCCCTGGGTCATTACAAATTAAAATTATATATTGATGAGGTTGGTTTAGACTGTATTACGATTTTTCCCAGTTATGGTGCATATGCAACGGATAGTCTTTTGTCCGTTGGTTTGTAGTTATACCTACTGTAAATCCTGGGAAAAGAAATGAAAATCAAAGTGGGTTGTCCTAAGACTGAGGCAATATTCCTAAAAAGTTTTTCAATGCTGCTTTTAAAATCTAGGTGTAAGGTGAACTTTTCTGCAAGAAAGCTCTTTAGGACCTTTCTTTTGTTATGTTCTGGTTCGGAATTATTATCGGATAATTAAATCAGGCTGCTCTCTTACAATCCATATATACTGATATAATATTATAGGCTGTGAGGCATTTATTTTATGCTAAAGAAATATTCTCCGGGGTGTAAACGCATCTGTAGACTTTATTGCTTGAGGTTGATTGGTGATTGCAGACGTCTATGTGCTGCACCATAAACAGCGCACGGAAAGGATTGGTGATTGTTTTTTTTTTGTGTCTGTTAGACGTCGACGTAGTTCGGGTACTTTAATAATTTAAAATATAAGTAAGGGTGACAAACGAGTACACAGTCCATCTGATGGTAAGTGAATGCTGTGGCGCATAGACACCTACATTTGTTCTCAATTAAGAATCAAATTGCAAATACGTACCACTGAGGACTAAGATGATCCTCGTTTCTAGTAAAAAAGGGTCTCTGATTCTTGTCGCTTAACATGTGAAACAAAAGCATAATTCTGCTATTTCCCTCTGGTATTCTGTGCGAGCATGGTCCTCGCCCGGTTTAGCCGACCTATTCGTGCTGCAACTATAATAAAGCGGTAGTGTGGCTCTACCACGTTAAAGATGATAAGATCTGTCATAAAAAGAAAATCTACCGTCTATCGGAAGCCACGAAGATCTTAGCTTATGCTATATGAAATTCTATTTGAAATTTTAGCCAAAAGTACAAAAATAAGACTCAGTTTAACACAAAAGCTCATCACATAAACCTTTAGGATATTTATTCAAAATATTGGTGAGCAAAAGTTAGCTATTACAATAATTGGTCCTTATGTGTTCATGAACCTTGGGAAGATGGAAGTTATTATGGTACTATAGCATTCAAGAATAATAAGCGATGTAAGGAGATCATTGAGTAAATGTAAAATTTTTATCGTTTCATGGTAAAGCTATTAATAAATATTTTAGTCAATATAAATATTTATTAAATATTGTACAAGACAAGAGTCCACTAAGAAAGTTGCTTTGTTACCGACTTTAGCTTGGATTGTTATCAAATACTGATACTAAAGACAACATGATGACGTCATTATTCGTATATTTTACATGAAGGTCGGCTATGAACACGGCTACTTGGCCTCGCAGATATTTGCAATTAACAATTTTAAATCTTGAGTAATACGTATGTTGGGATGTGATAGCATAAGCTGATGGTGATGAACCATGATGTAGTTTGAGCAATAGCGCCAAGATCGCTGTGTATATCAATCACGCTCATAGCACACAAAGGAATATGCTATCCATTTCCCAAATTTGTTCCGAAATAGTCATCACCAGCCTGCAGCAGGCCACATAGGCCTTTTTAAACAGAATAAGTACCAATATTGAAAATGGATATTTCCTAATTGATAAACTCACGTGACATGGCTGAGCTGTTCGGTCCGGCTGAAAAATACATAATAAACATATTATAAAATACAGATAATTCGTTAATAAGATTAAATGTTTATCTAGATATAACATAACAGTTTTATACTTGACTAGCAGTGCCGGAACGTTTAATTTTGTTATTATAAGTGATGAAGATTTAATTGATCTAAATATTGTCACAATGATCTACAAAGACACTATTCTAGATCAAAACATTAGTTAATCAGACAAATCAACGAACAAATCAACGTAACCAATTACGAACAACAACGTACCGATTATAAGTTGTTACTGAAAATACCAATTTATATACCTACTAAGTTTGAAGTATTTTTATAATGTGGCGCTAAAATTACCAAACTGTTAGAAGACATTACTTGGAAGTATGCTACATAAAATGGACCAAGAGGAAAGCTTTTATTGATGGTCATCGCAAAACACTTTTATAAGATGATGATTGTATCAACACGGATTCACCTTGAGCGGAACCAGATAATGTTGTAGCCTCAACTTGTATATTCCTATAGCGCACGTAAACCCAGTAGTAGTAGTTTTTTTAATTCTTTGTTTTTTTTTTAAAACGTAACCTCCACACTAGGATTTTCTCCTGTATCGTGGGGGCAGTTTACAAACATAAATTGCACAAGGACAAACATCCAGACCCAGAAAAATTATTTGTAGGTAATACAAATACTTGTTCCGTGCGGGATTCGAACCCGTAGCCCTTAGCACTTCAACTCAATTGCTAAGCCACTGCGCCACGGAGCCGTCAAGTACACAAGCCGTCAGTTCCAGCCTATATACGTCCCACTGCTGGGCACAGGCCTCCTCTCATTTCTGAGAGGGTTTTAGGGCAAGGAAATGTCCGTCGAAATAGCGCTGCCCCAATGCGTGTTGGCGAACTTCACATGTCTTCGAAATGTTTTTTTCTTATTTCTCAGACATGCAGGTTTCCTCACGATGTTTTCCTTCACCGCCGAGCACGTAGTCTGGTAATATTACAATGCATAGGAGGCGTTATAGGGGCGTTCATTTCTCCGTTTTGGCGAAACTAAAAAAAATCTATGGTTAAAGATTTTTTAAACATAGTTTCATGCGTCTAAACCAACTTTCGAAATACTATTTCTTGTCCATTTCATCCGCCTCTTATACGGCCTGCTCGAACGTTGCTAGCGCATCTTCCAGCGATGAAATCTGTATTCCTTTCGATGATTTTTTATTTAAGGTTATAAAAAGAAGTCACACTATACAAAGTTTATTTATTTATTTATTCTTTATTGCATTCCTTAAAACAAAAGAATACAATGAGTTCCAACCGTTCTGAAATTCATTAAAGCAGCAGCACACGCTTGTATAAACAATATACGCCCTGATAGAAAAATTTATAAAGCTTTGTGTACCATACATTTTATATAATATACCTACCATTCATCTACTTGCAAAAATCTTTGCAAAGTTTACGCAGAGTACTTTTGGGGCCTAAAGTTATAGGTGGGTGAAATAGAAATTGACCTTCGATTTTACTTACGTCATGAATGCATATATACGTGGTCTTATCAGTATATCCCTCGAATCCGAGGTGAGCCAGTCCTTGTTGGAATTTAATCGCTAGTGTGTCACAATATAAATGCTTTTTCGCTATGTTCATAATTTGGACCCGCATGTTCCTTTGCAGCAAAAATCTGTTCTGTGATATTTTGTCCTAAAGAAAAAAAAGGTGAATTTTTTTGTTTAAATACTGTTATAAAAATAAAATGAAGTTAAGTTTTACCAACAATCACGTTCGCTGACAAAATCTAAATATAGATTAATCTGCAAAATTTATTAAAACGCATCAGTTTTGAATTATTTGTATCTACATAAGATGTCGACATCTATCGAGTACAGAATCAGAGTAGAGTACTAGTAGGTACTACCAACGTAGGTACTAGAGGAGACATCGCGGAGTAAATTGTTCCACTACGAGTTGCAGTCCACTGGGCTACAACTATCACAGTCAATTCCTAACGACTGTGGGTACATGACGTCACTATGGAAATAAAGTTATGTAATTAAATAAAAATTGTTGTGTACTAAAAGACTGTTCTAATCACTCAAGAAAATTAAAAAAGTCAAGACGTGATGTTTCATCAGTAAGTTAACGTAGGTACCATTCGCTTAAAATAAAATTTACGAAAAATAAAGATTACGATTTTCGATCATTACGGAAGATCGACGGAGAACCACTGCCATTATCGACAATGGACGCCAATAGTGCCTCAGTTAAGATGAACTTAGAAAAGATGAAGATCATCTAACGTTCATATTACATTTATTCCGTTAGTTGACGGGAACACTACCTACTTGAAATTATTAATGTGCAACCAATGAATTCAATTCTAAGGCTAATATCTAATATGACTCCGCATGTGGCCGAGTTGAGGCATAAAAAAGGTTTGCCAGTGATGATTTAAGGAACCAAAACGTGATCAGTGAGTCTTAAAAAGCATTAAGACGAAAAAAGCCAGAAATAAATCAGAATTCACCCGCGCACCTCGACTACATACTTCGCACTCAAACTAAATATATTTTTATTCTCTTCTGAAACAAATAAATGCCCTATATTTTGAGTCAGACTGAGAGGGTCGACCGTTTTTTTTGTGGAATAAAAATAATGTAGGTATGCGCCCAAATTACTTCTATTGAGTATTTCGTAAGTTATGGCAAATTAAAAGAAACCTAGTTGTTACTAACAATAGTTGTAGTTGCCACTAGCACTAGTTGTTAGTGATTATATACAATATAACTCATTTTAAATTAGAACACTAGAATGACAATAATTTTCCTTCGATATCTTTGTTTTCACTTTTGAGCTTGATTTAATAAAGTAAAATTCAATTCTACTCTCTTCATATTTATCAGATCATGTTATCGATGATATTTTTAAGACCTAACCATTTTATAAATCTGTTAATAATTCAAAAATCATAACATTAACTCTATCAATAAACTCTCTCCACCAACCACAATCGGAAACCACATGCTTGATTTCTAAAAATAAGAACTATTAAACAAAAAACAGTTAAATAAAACCAAACGCACAGTCTGTTTTTACAGCCAGATGGGCAAGCTGCAATCCCGCCATGTGTGGATATTTTGTCTTTCATTTTTCACACTTTTGGTCCGTTGTCTCACTTATTTTATAACAGTAGACAAATTATCGGTAGTGAACGACATTATATTAATAGTGAATTGTGCATAGTGAGAAGATAAATGTGAAATAAGAAAATACGAAATAAAAATACACATATTAAGAACAAATAAGGAAAATGAAGTTACAGAATAAGAATAAGAATATTAATTATCTCTATATTTTTTGGCGATTAGTAGTTTAGCATCATAATTATTATTATTTGCCTAATAATGATATGTAATAGGGTAAAACACCCGGTAGTCAGCCCTGCACCAGTACTCAGCCTTTACAGACATTATTTCCATATAAATAGTGTTGAAACTTGTTTACACCTTTAAAATAACGTTTGAATCTGTCTCCTTATTTTGTAATACGCACACCTACGAACCAACAGCATGTCAGGTTGACGAGTTACACTTGTTAATTTGCACTGCTGCCAAAGACATGACTAGATGCGTCGTTGTTACAATTTTTTTTCTTAAGGAAACGTGCCCGAGTTTTCGGTAAGTTTTTGTGTGTATTTGCTGTAATTTGTGGTGGATTTTTATACTGTGTTACAATAAAATGTTTAGTTTGTGATAAAATGAACTATTACATGCATTTGATTTGTTTAATAAGTTGTAATTTAGGTGGCCGAATACTGGGTTTCGAATTTTTAAGGTAGATCCAGTACTCAACCAAATGGCTGACTACTGGTTTTTTCGTGATTTTCTTATATGTAGTTGAAATTGACGGAACGGATAGTCCCAATTTTGATCATTACTTTGGGTTTAACTCTTATAAGGCGAAAAGTGTATTTTACCAGTAGTCGGCCGCGTCCAAATGTAATTGCATGTCAGGGGCCGACCAATGGGCCTACAAATCCAGCAGTCAGCCGTTAGTCCTGTTGCACAAAATAGTACCTTAAAGCCTTTTTAATAAGGGTTAAATTTATTTTAGAATCATGTCAAAAAGACCATCCATCAATACAAAGAAGAGCAATTAACACAAGCTATGGCGGTGATTAGAAATGGGATGAAACGAACTGGAGCTATTTCTTCCGAAGAGTGGAGACAATTTCAGAAACAAAAAGAAGAAGTGAAACAACAGAAAAAGAACGATATATTGATAAAAAAATTAAGAGATTTGAAGCTAAAACAAAGAAAGAAGAAGAAAGGCACAAAAAGAAAGAAGAATTACAAAAAAAGAAAACGGAAAAGCTGTTGAATTTCAAAAATAGTAAAAAGAGGAAGTAAAATACGACATGTATTATAAACAGAGTAAGATGCAAAAACTGTGACGGGGAATTGACTAGCGACACAGAAATTAATTACTCAAAGAATATTGGATGTGACAATTGCCTTGCAAATTGCCTTGTAAGACATGGCTGACTTGTGGAGAAATGACGCTGACTACTGGTGAAAAGTGCCATAATTTGCTTAATGTTGATTTAAATCAACATTAACACATACACTGCCGTCAGTCATCCTTTAAATGCAGTACTCCGTGCAAAGTGACTGACACGGCAGCATAAGGGTTAAGAATGATATAAATATAATGTTTTCTTAATTCCTTTAGTAAATTTAATAAACAACCTTTCTGAGAATAATGATTGTTTTTATTCCTAATGTTTAATATTTAAATTATAGTTGAATCAAATTTCAGTCTTCACTAAAAGGCTGACTACTGGGTGTTTTACCCTATTGTATTGTCCTGTTAAAAGCAATGTTGGACGACCAGAAAGAGTGACGACCTGATGAAACATGCAGAGGTCAATGGATGGAGATCGCTCAGGACCGTGTTTTTGTTGCAGTCTATGGGGAGGCCTACTCTGCAATAGACTTGATTAAAATTCGAGTATAATTACTAAGAGTACAATGAATACCTTACCCCTTGGTAGAAGAAATGATATCCCGGAACTAAACACTCTTCATGTAAAGTCAGTTTTATTTCGCCTTGATAAGCAATGTTTATTCCCCGTAGTGGCACCTCAGTTAGGACATCTGGGACTTGATGCCTAAGCAGCATTATTGCTGGGGATTTTTGCATCAGGTAGCCTTGATTCGATGTGACATTAGTCCCTGGTAATCGAGATTAAATTTACAACTTTTACATTCATAGTTTATTTAACCATAAGAAATTTAAATAATAACTAATAAAAATAAATAATGAGAACGCTGACGTTAACTAATATGGGTAGTAGTCGAACGTCTGCGCCATCGGGATACCATAGTTTACCTGCATACTACGTTTCTGGTAACAAATTATTGTTGTCTCTGTGTATAAGATATGTGATTCGAGTCTTTCTCCAATCTTATAGCACAATATTTACCACGAATATGATTAGGTTAAGTTGGTGGTTTAGCGGTGTATTTGTGGAGAGCTGTAAGGATAAATAATGATGATGGTAAGGCACTTAAGGCCCTCTAAAGGCTTAAGAGGGCCTGATACTGTTTTTTTAATGAAAGTAAATACTTTAAGAGCTACACATTATGTCGCTTATGATCGATGGAATCATCAGCAGCTCATCATATGAAAATTAACATCTCAGGAAAAGTAAGGCATTCCGCTCCTTTTCTGAACTTCCATAGTCAGATAAAAGTAACGTTTATGTTTCCAGGGGTCATTAACTACCTGAACGCCAAATTTCTTGGAAATCCGATCCATGGTTTTTGCGTCAATCGTGAATACAAAGACAGGCAGACTATAAATTTAAAAATCACTAATTTGGCTTCAGCATCCTATATTTGATTATATTCTATTATTATTAATCTCTATATATGTTTATCAAAGATACACTTAAAACCGACAACCAACGGGGAAGAAAGGACATGCAGAAAGTCGATGGTTGCACTGTGGTCAGCTATTCAGATGTCCAGAACCGAGTTTGTGGCATTCCTTGGTGGAGGCCTTTGTTTAGCAGTCGATTTATGAAGGGCTGTAATACTGATGATGATGATAACTTTTTAGCCTCCTTGACTTGTTTTTTTGCAAAAAATATTAGACTTTCCTGTTCTGCATATATTTAACATATTTGACCGGATAGTTAGCAGTTCCAAACGTCTTGTATTTCACGGGACGTCCCGTTATCTTGCATAAATTTCAATGTTAGTACCCTAATAGATAAAATGATTACCTTTTATTTTATAAAAAATAGAACTCGTTTACAGCCCTATTGCATGGAAATAATTCGAAATAGCGCGCCAACCTAAACGCTCCGATACTGTCGTAGTCCACAAGTTCCTGGCTTTTGTTTAACAAAAATTGGACGTCATGGACCAGGTGTCTCTGGAGCAGTACTGATGACTAACTTCACCAAGGACGAGATCAACCAAGCGAAGAAGGTGTTAGCAGACTCAGTCGTGATCAAAAATCGTATTCTCACACGTCACAGAGATGGACGCGGTAAGAAATACCTGCAAGACATCTTCAGGCTGTTCAATGACACCGACCCTTAAGACATCCTATCTTTCGTCGCGCGTGATTTCAACAAGTTGCCTCCCGCGACGTTCAATCACGTAGACGTGACTAGATTGTTGAAAGACATCACCACGTTGAAAGCCGAAGTCACCGACATCCGTTTCAAATTTGATGAATCGGAACGAGCCGCAACAGAGCTGAGGAAGGAAGTCACTATGCTACGTATCATAATTGCAACATCTGTGAATTCACCGCCGTCGTAGAATGTAAATACGACACGCGGTAACCGTTATAGTAGTAATATTTCACCGATAATTGCGACTCCGTCACGCGGTACCGTCTGTCAACGGATTGATGAACGTGAATCTAGGGCGACCTCGGCCGTCGTTGTATCACCACCTCAGCCCTTGACTGAACCTATGAGTGCTCCTCCGACGAAGCCAACCTTTACGATAAGGGAATACCTTTGCGGATGTTGCCCGAAAATCTTCACGTCCGGCACCCTCTTGTGATTGAAAACGAAAAAATGTTGATTTAAAATCACTTCCTGTGGTGACCCGAAATAAGATCGATAATGACGGGTTTATTCTTGTTGAGAAGAGACGTCGGTCGAGACCCGTCTGTCACCAGCGCGGGACCGCCAAAATAAACGCAAGTACAACTCTGCGTGTTGTGGAGCCCACCATACAGCTCTACTCTACTATCTCTCGTTTGGACAAAAGTACGTCGGGAGAAGACGTCCTATGTTTCATGGAGCCGATGCTGCATAGAGGATCCGATTAGTTTGCATTTGCAGCGTCTGGAGTTTAATAGGTCGACGAACTTCAAATCCTACTTATTCCAGGTTCCTGCAAAATACAAAGAGACATTCCTCGCTCCCGATTTCTGGCCCTCTGGGGTAGTGTTTCGCCGATACAGGGACGCGCCAAAGAACAAAATTCCATAAATGGTGTTATGTTTATGTTTTATATACAGGGTTATTTTTCAAAGACTACCCAAATTTAATCATTAAGTTCAAAATATAAGTACATACTGATATACACTTTTTGCAGTTTTTTAAAATACGCGTAAATAAGGTTTCTAGATTTATTTGAAAATATCCGAAATTGAATGTGATTTATGGGCAACAATTACAGCATACACAGTGCGCGTATGCTGTAGTTGTCGCATGCGTGTGTATACGAGTGTATGCATGGAACTTTTGCCTACCATTTACTTTCTTAATGACACGCTCGCTACTAAGTTGAACTACGCGACGCGAATTATGATTACAATTTTCCCTTTATGCTTTAAATGGGCTTAGGACCGTCATAATAAATAAAAAAAATACATTTCAACGACGTAACTGATGGCTGTCTTTATTATGGTGTATTTAAAAAATTGGAATCAAATATTTACAACTATTAACAATTTAAAACGATTAACTATTTACAGCAACGAACTATTCACAAATTAAATATATAATCATTTAAAATAACACTAACCATTCACAAAAATATTTTCGAGGTGGACCATCGTCATTATTCAGTACTTGCATACGTTGGTAATGAAATGGGTACTATCCAGAACTGTCCAAATAACAAACAGCCTTTGGTTAGCTGCAAAAAATGTTCTCTGATTGGGTGGTACACGTGTGTTAATTCCTTGTCCTTGCAAACGCGGTAAAGACTCACTTTCGTATAATCTGTGCGCACCACGTAAACTTTCATTGCTTAAAATGTAACACCGTTATATTTCATAGTATTCGCAGATCGAATATTTTTGTTGCGAAATTAACCTACAAAATTTAAAAAATTGGACACTGGTATATAATGAGGTCACGGTCAAGCGAACACTGTCAGCCAGGTCCGGGTACGTTCACCCAACCAGCCCGGTGTGGTAGTAACTATCGATCGACGTCGACTAATTCATTTCACCACCGATCGATGGCATCGATCGACGATCGTTCGATTGGTGTAGTAACACCCTAACAAGTAAAATGCTTGCGACACATGCTTGAATATTTATTAAGAATATTAAACCAAATTATTTTCTTTAAATAAGTGGTGCTTGCAAAGGCAAGCTCAGCGCTCCGTCAGTCCTTGCGCCCTTGGCTCCAGCCGTATTTGCCTGTGAGTAAATCATGTCTTGGATATTAGGCTTCAATGTTCCACTGTATTCTACAGTTGCACGTTAGTGCGCCGAATATAAACGTGGAAGTACAACCACCAAACATGAAGTTCGTTTAAGACCGAAGAAATGGTGATAAGTCAAGAAAATATTGTCGTGTCTACTGTAACACGTTTTATTCGTAAAGAAAAAAAGATTTCGCCAGGCAGAGTGCATAACACTTTACTGAACGATTGGGGATGAAAACTTATTCGTGAATTGGGCACCCAGAATTCTTACCGATGCGTAGAAACAAACCACACTAATTATTTCTCGAGGCTTTTTGGAACTATTGCAGGATCCTGATCGTTTTTGGCTCAATTTAGCTTTTCCATTACTAGAGTCCCTGTGCGGTGGATATATACTTCATGAGAGTAAGAACTAGAGAATTTATAGGAATTTTATTTCATAAAAATCTATTATGCCGATTCTAAATTATACAGATTGCCATGCACATTTCACCTTTTACTTACTCAAAATTTCCTGAGCCTTAATCTTGCCAAGTTGATTTTCATCTTATCCTCTGTTTGTGTCTTATCATCTTAAGATCTATCTCGAGTCTATTGTGATTGCAAATTGAATCACCTTAATTGTTTTTTTAGTTTCGACGATACATGTCCCTTTCTCATATTTATCTTTGGTTTGATTTATTTCTATTTCTCTTACTCTGAGTCTTAGCTCAGTATCGTAGTCTTTATAAAGCAATCGGTACTTTGCTAGCTCTGACTTTTTTTATTAAATTATTAATAAAAAGTGCTAACAGCTCACCTCCGAATAAAGTGACTTCTGCGACACAAAATGAGAACCTCGTGTTTGGATAGATTAGTTTTCAGTTCTATATATGTCTATAGAGACTCTGGATCAATAGTAGCGAGGTGAAAATTATAAATATACTGTACCCGTGCCTTGTCGTCGTGTTAATATTTAAGACCATTTTAGGACTGGTATTTGGACCAATTGTCAAGAATATGATAAAGAGTTTCAAGGCTAAATTGGGTTAGACTTCAAAACCTTCCAATATATGGTTCTTCTCCAAATCATGTTACTTTTGTTCGCATGTCTGTACCTCAGGGCGTACTAGTTTTGAGGACACCAAGTTATAGCTCAGTACTAGTAGTGCTTGCATTTATTATATTTGTTAAGCGTGCCGCCACTACACGTCGGAAACTACGTAATAGTCCTAGGAATTTAATTTTCTTATCTTTAAAACCAGCAAATTAGATCAATTCTTAGTGACATAATATATAAAGAAACCTGTATTAAATCGAATACTAATTTACTTTCCAAATTCTATTAAAATTTACCGCATTTTACGTGTGATTCTGAGTAGAAAAAGCTTTTTCCATTTTTAAACCAAAGAAATATAATTTTGAGCTTGGCTTAACGGCAGGTGTTTCTGATGTAGAGCTATTTAACATTTTTGATGGGATATACCGAAATTAAAATTTTAATTAAAGCTGCTTATTGTACATATCACGTTGATCAATTTGGGTGTAAACAACATGAAAAGGGAAACTGGAAACACAAATATCAATTAAACAGCTCTCATATTAATGGGTATAGTATATGTATGAACATAGAGATCAAAGAGGTATTAAACCGAGTTGTTGTAAACAACATAGACCGGTATTTAAATACAATTAACATACTGTACAACAATAGTTGATAAGGAAATATAAAGAATATCTTGGAGACAGGGATCAGAGGGCAGAGTCAGTCAGCCTTGATCCCTGTCTTCGGCTTAAGTTATTACTAATATAATGTACTCTTATTAAAAAAAGAAACTATTTTAGTAGATGTTTTTAGGGTGCCGTTGCTATAGAAGGAATCCTTTTAATTCAGCAAACGGATAACACATTATTTCCAGTTTACGTTCTAGAATTCAATAAAAAAACAAAAAAAATTATAACACACTAACAAAATCGGCTTACGAAACCTTACTAAATCATACTAAAAAAAAAATATTAAAAGAACAACGTTACGTGTGGTTCAATTTGCATAATTATACTTAACGTTTCGTCGTTTCGATATCGTAATCTGAAAATTTTTTCAAACATTTTATACTTTTTATCTAAATGTTTGATATTTTCATAATCGTCTTCAGATCAGCATGTCATTTTACAGCTCAGTACTATGTACTAGTAATTTAGCTCAATTCGTTCCGAAATGGTGTCAATGATGCACTGCGAGACCTCAGCGTTGATGCATGCAACAAAAATTCTCAAAATAAATAACGTGTTGTTATTACTAGTATCAATGTACCGATAAAGATTGTCCAGAAGTTTGCAACACAAAAAGAAAAGACAAATATTTCCTTAAGCGAAATAATGTTTTCTGCTGCGCAGCAAAAATAAAAAAACTAAACATGAGTTCGACAATGTCTCTTAAAATTTCCAGTAACGATAATTCCACAACAACTCGGCGACCTCTTCACTGTTGTGCAGGCTGTCCTGAAATGCTATGAAATGATTGACGATATAGTAAGATTATTCACATAAATGTAACGCATGGCAATTTTTTGGAACGAAGTTCCTTATCGCACGGTACGAATTTGACGGATGGGGGCTAGGCGCAAAAAGTGTAAGATTTTTCCGTCACGACCCCCTTTCTATAGTGCGAGCGAGATGGAATAATATCCATCTCCCTCGTACTTTTTCTTATCTTCCCGTGAAAGAAATATTACTTAATTTAAATGACGCTTCATTTTAATAGATTCTAGTAATTTATTTATTTGTATTTTTGCTAATGAATAATATAATACGTATCAATAATATCATATATAATATACTACGATCATCAATAATAATATACTACGAAAGGAACTTCGTTCCAACCGAGTGTTCCACGACACTCACGCATGTTTTGCATGCCGTAAGCGGTAAACGCGCCGGTATGTTCTACCAGGGCCTAAAAATTAAGATTCCAACGTTTTGTCGCATGACATCGTATCTAGCAATCATATTGTACATATAAGTGATATAAAAAGCACATTGTCAGAAAGATAAATGATTGTTGAACTTATTTTTTTTTTTAAATCCATTAATTGCTATTTTTACATAAAAAAAGGGGTTTTAGTGGCTTATGGTGTGGATTTATCAAGTCCGCATGGCTTCGTAAACACGATAACTTTTGAAAATATCAATTGTTCAACTCAATCTATTTTTATAACTCTTCATCTATCATGTGGGAAGCCATTGAATGTAAATGGCGGTTTAATTTTGTACTGTATCGGTTGTTTGCAGAAAAGATCGCTGTACAAATACACAATATTCGAAAAACCAAATTTCTTACATACTTGATTATAATAATAATCAGAAATTTTTATTACAATATTTTAAAAGCTCTGAATAAATAATAGTAGTACCTACTAAAAGTAAGTAGGATGTAATATTTATACTTAAATACGTCTTGGACTTTATGGAGTGACCTGAATGATGATATGATGATCATATGAGCATTATGAGTCGTGCACTTTTGGATTTTCCAATATTTTTTAAATTGAAGTTTGACATAAAATTATCGGAAAATTAAGGTTATTAGTGAAAACTTGTGTGTATTTAAACTACTTTAAAAAATTCCGTATAATCATGTTATACGTAATTTTTTTTAATGCGCTTAGTGCATGCCCAATTGGATTTACCAATATTTAAATATTTTATTCTGCCTTTCATCTCTACGCGAAACAGTAATTAAGAAAAACCTGTGCAACCAATATGACTCCAAGGTAATTCCATAAGTGCCAAATTAATAAGGACCGATAAGTTATGTTTTTTTTTATAGGATAGGGTGACAAACGAGCACACAGTCCACCTGATGGTAAGTGGTTGCTGTGACCCATAGACATCTACATCTATCTTCAATAAAGAATCAAAATGCAGATGCGTTGTCACCCGTGAGGACTAAGATGGAATGCCTCTTTTCCAGTAAAAAGGGTACCGGTTCTCTACACTCACCATACGAAACACAGCAGTGTTAAGCTGCTATTTTACGCTGGTATTCTGTGAGAGCGTGGTCCTTCCCCGGTCGAGCCGACCCACCCGTTCGTGCTACAACTATACTACTAATATAGCTGCAGCTTGGCTCTACCACGTATAAGAAAATTGTCCTGCAATTATAAAATATTAATAATAAAGCGATTATTCTCAAGGCAGGAAATCTACTTATAATAAACCAGAAGTGGCGTGTACTTTATTCACCCGGAGAAACATTATCTATATTATACACACAAAAGCCGTTTCAATAGTAGTTAGCCTAATATTGATGTGCAATAACTAGGGTTCGAAGTATCGGCCTTGGGGTCATATAATGTCGGGAGCCACGCTCGATCCGTTAATCAATACTATTACAGTATCGAGTGCATAAGGAATAAATCACCATCATGCGACCTGGAAAATAGCAGTTTAATTGATAAATTTTCGACGTTTATGTCTGATTGTGTGATCGGTGGTCTGAAAAGTTTCCGACCTAACAAAGATACAAGACATTCTGTCTTAAAATTTATTTTTGTTATCTACATAACTCTACACACTTCTCCCAGCGATGCTCCCATCTCCCTAACCCGTCCAAATAGTACTCGGCGTTTTTCTCTGAAAAATAATTATTCACGAAGGTGATTGCCTCCTCATTCGACAAAAATATCTGTCCTCCGAGGGCAATTTTTAGATGAAGGAACAAAAAGAAGTCACTTGGGGCTAGATCAGGTGAGTAAGGCGGATGGTCAAACAGTTCAAACCGTAATTCGTGGATTTTCGCCATGGCAACCGTTGAGGTGTGAGACGGCGTGTTGTCATGGTGAAACAGGATTTTCTATTTCATATATATTACACATTAACACACTAAATTATATGAAAAGTAACACGCTCACTGCTCTGCTCACGGATATGTATATCCATAACAAGTGTATATAACATTCACCAAAAATACATGTATTGAGAAGGAAAAAATAAAATATTTTTGTCAATGTAATAAATAAGGAATTTTTTCAATGTTTTTTTTTTAAAGACGGCATAAGAGTTGTGTGACTTAGAGAAAACAATAAACCTATGTAAAAACAATAAACCTATGTGTGAACAGTTTTTAATGTAACATTTCTTTCTTTCAACAATAATTATTAAAGAACGCCGAATGCATCGGGTATTTATGTGATCACAAGTTAATAATCTGTTTTAAGTCTTGCTATTACACTACATTCACTTGAATAATATTGGTATGAAATTTCAGAACGGCGAACGATATTGAATAGCTGACGAGAAGGTCAACCTCCTTATGAAAATTATATATTCTAAAGATTACGCTCAGCAATGTTGTGCCTCGCCTTAAATTAAAATAACGGTTACATACAATGTTGATTATTAACTTATTTTTAGGACCAGTAAAATACTTATATACGCACATTTAGGTATTATAATCTTTGTGACTGGCACTCGGATGCCCCGTCTCAGATGCCGGTAAGCAGTGCCCGTTATTACGGTGATGTGTCGCGTGTCCTTCGTTACTGTCAAAGGGTTGGTGACGCATACAGCAGCCGTGATCACTGCAGTTCTAGAGACCAACGCGCCTACGCATAGGCCTCGGTAACGTGATTGGAAATAGACCTGTATCAATGAAGACGATTGAACTGTTTGTTTGCAATTTAAGTTGTTTACGTTGAGCTAAACGTTTATAAGCGTATGTGTAAGTAGGTAATTGCCGCCTTTAAATACTAGCTAGTATGGAAAGATTGAAAACTGCAAATAATCTGCTTGCAAAAATATTAATTAATATATAATTTTTTGCAATTACCCAAAATGTATTTTTTTCATTATTGAGGCTAAATAACCAACAATGCAATTTAAATTTATTTATATTTCTTGTTATATACTAGCATCCCACCCAGCTTTCATCATTTTTATTTATTCAGCATTTAATATATATATAACACACACACACACACACACACACACCTATTTAATACGTACTGCCTTCTTATGTTTGAGTTATGAAAGAAAACTATAAAAATATTCTTCAGGTGAAACTTCTTTAGCCTTTAGTTTTGTGTTGTGGCGAAATACGAAGTGAAACGCGTGACGTTACCTATCACTTTCTTAATATAGCCTATTATTTATTCTGTGATATAGCTCCGTTTATCCCTTAGACTAACGTTATGGTTACCTTATGTTTAATAAGGATTTTTATGATTTTATCTGACGTGTTTCTAAATTTCTAGTGAAGTAACTCTAGTTACTGGTGCTACGATCCCTAATAAAATAAAATATATAATTTAAAATATATCTGTAACTGCATTTGTCTTTCTTATTGACCATAAAAATATTTTTACATAGATCAAATACAGTGATCTAGTTTTCATCACCAGTGATCAATCTTTTCAAAAATGGTTCGGTTTCATTACGTTTCAATAGAGAATCGCAAATGAGTACACGATTCATTAGGTTTCTTTCAATGAGCTCGTGTGGTACCCAAATATCGAGCTTTTTTTGTATAGCCCGACTTTCTCAAATGGGTCTATACTGTTTTGTGGCCAATCTTCGACTCCTCGGCTATGTCGTAACTACTAATATGCCGATCCTGCTCCACTTTTTCAAAAATGGCATCGGCTTTATCCGTATGAGGCCGACCAGAGCGAGCTGCATCTTTGATATGCTTCAAAGCCATTAGTTTGGTACTCAGGAAACATCCCTGATGCACTGCAAAAACGCGACAGGCCCAACATCATCCTAAAGACATCGCTATACTGGATTCATAGGGTGTCCAACGATTTTTTGGTGTGTTTGACCCACAGGTTTCCCGTGTATATGCTTTGTCAGTATTATATACTTACTAAGGAAATTTGTGTGAAATACTTATATCAACTAAACTTATTACTAAGTGAAACACAGAGACAAAAGTTGAATAAAATAAAACAAATAGAAAAAATGTCAACCCTAGTCTTCGAGTCGTCGCCACCCAGAACCTGTCGGTTTGCTACAGAGGGCTACACGCTCGACAGTTTATCAAAGACATCGCATTCGTTTTAGAAACAAAAACGTCGCTATTCTAGATAGTTTGCGGCGGCCGGTACTATTAATAAATATATAATTAATTTTTCTTAAAGTTTCTGTTTCATAAATACACAAGTCTGATTCATGATTAAGCGAACTTCTATCAGAAGTCCTATCATAAATATAAAGAGTGCATAATCCCACGATATTATTAACGTCCTCCCAATTATTATCAAGGCTTGGATAATAACAAATTAAACAATTATTATAAACACAGAACGTGGATTGAGAAATCTCCAAAAGTTCAGTGTTGTTACTGACATCTACGTGGGACTATAATGTTTGTTCTTAATATATTTCTTTCAAACTCCGGATCTCCGTGCATTGAAGTTAAAACTTCTGTAGGTACGTTGGGCATGGGATGGGGAAAAAGCACCGAGCTTGCGTGAACATCACGCTTGACAACTTTTTTTATGTATTAACTTCGTTTACATGTGTAAATTAATTTAATCATGAATTATAATTAATGCTACAAGCGTTTGCTAAACTAACGGTGCCCGATACGTGGTGATACTTGCCAAGCGCATATTATGTTACAATATCGACTAGAACTAAGGATAAGAACAACACAAGTAGACCAAAAATTCGATAATTTGTGTTTTGAACAAATATTGTCTTCTACGGCTGAGATCAGTAGTCGTGACGTAAGTAGTTGAGTTCACTACTCAATAGGCCATTTAAAGCGTGAGTGTATACGTGGTGATAAGTCATAGGTCGTATATCAACGTCCCATGATTTATCACTGCGTTTGTCCGATAAAGGTCTATGCCAAGTCCGGAGAATAAGGAGCTTATTTTATTATTTTGGGATTGGAGACGTACAAATTGGTTAAGCTTTTCTTACGTAAAAAAGGCAGAGAGATAAAAATTCTAAGAGGTTTTAGCCGTCAATGTATAAACCTACTAAAGATTTTATACTTATAGAATGGAAGAACAGAAGAAGCTCATTCCGGCTTAGTCGATGTCAAATCATATTATGTACAACAGCTGTGGTAATTTAGTTAAGTTTTGCTTTACCTCTGTTCTATTACTGATATAATATATGGTTTAGTTTTCAAGTTGTAATAATAGTTTAACAAAACAATAATCTGATAAATGTCGATCTAGCCGTTTTGCAGTATATTTAGTTGAAAATTCTAATGCGTGTTTTGGGTTCTTTGATGCATCAATTGATTAAATTGATAAAATAATATTATTGATGTTTTGTTATTCTGATAAATAACTTATAATAACTTCAATATACAAACTAGTTCCTCTAACAGTTTTTATAAAAGTAGAAATTACAGTCTACTAATTCAAAGAGCCGTGGTAGCGCATGGCCTTGTCGATTGCCTTAAATTTCATTGTACGCCTGCAAATTTAGTTTGAACCTACTTCGGTACCGCTGAACTGAAATTGTAAATATCAGTATTGTCCATTTACCTACTTCGTGTTTGATGGCAATTGTCAAGGTATTAAACCTGCATATCTGAGTGAGAGACTATTAACTAAGCTAGTGGTTGTCCAGTTGTAGAAGTTTACCGTATATCATTTTTTTTTTAAATTTGTATATCAAGCAAATGTATTGTATTTCGTATTCAACTGCACGTTGATACGTAAGAGATAGATATTTAATATACAAAATATAAAATAAACGCTTTTTTGCCTAGATATACACTACACAAACTATTAAAAAAGGATAATTTGAAATCACACAAAATTTACAGCTCATTCAGTCGATCTTTCAGTAATTATTTGTTGGCAACATTTTAAAATTCTTTGGCGTCTATCTCTACCATAGACTTAGAATATATACGCCAGTATATTCTAAGTCTATGATCTCTACTAAACGTAGTGATAATATACTATTTTGTTCTGTGCAACTGTTTGAATATAGACTATTATGTGTTTGACACATAGATGCAAGGCAAGAAAAATATTCTCACTATGAAGTCTGTGGTTTGACATTTGCACTATGAAC